>JAYESD010000003.1:209454549-210075955 GCA_036927565.1 Tuctoria greenei
AATATGGCTGCAAAGCTTAAGCCTATGGATTTGGGGATCAAAGATGAGTTCACTGTGCATCTCATCATTGCCTCACTTCCAAAAGAATTTGAAACATTTGTCATCAACTACAACACTCAACCTGAAATAGTAATGATTTTGTCACTTTTATTGATGAACCCCCTGTATTTAGATTATACTCCATCTACTTGGTGGATTGACTCAGGTGTCATCGTGCATGTTTGCAATTCTTTGCAGAGACTAAGTATGAGGAGGACCCTAAAACGAGGAGAAAGAGCCATTAAAATTGCTAATGGCCATAAAGCTGAAGTTAATGCCATTGGAGATTATCCATTAGAATTAAGAAATGACTTTGTACTTACACTTCATGATGTATTATATGTACCCTCATTAAGTAGAAATTTAATTTCAGTTTCATGTTTAGACAATGATGGTTATGTATGCCAATGAGGCAAAGATAAGTGTGTAATTAAGTATGATAATATGATTGTTGGTATTACTGAGACAAGACATGCTATACTTATTGTCTATGCATGATGATATTAATGTTGTAAGCGACAATCGATTTTTCTCTCATAAGAATAAGCGTAAAAGAATCGATTCTGAAAAGTCTTTGAAATTATGACATTACCGCTTAGGCCATATTTCGAGCGGGAGAATTGAACAATTGATTTCACAATCGATTCTTCCTCATTTGGATTTTTAGAATTCAGAAGAATGCATAGGTTGCATTAAAGGAATTTTCGTTTAAAAAATTCAGAAAAAGTGTCATACGCAGTACATGAATTTTGTAATTAATCCACACAAACATTTGTGGTCTATTTCCTGTAGTATCCATTGATGGTTTGGATTCATTCATAACCTTCATAGATGACTAATCTCGCTATGACTATATTTATCCAATTAAAGAATACCCCGAAGCGTTGGATAAATTTAAGATATTTAAGGGTGAAGTTGAAAATCAGCACAACATTAAGAGAAAAGTGGTAAGATCCGATCGTGGTGGTGAGTACTAGGGTTGACATACCCTATATGCCCAAGTTCCTGGACCATTTGCATAGTTCTTACAGGAAAATAGCATAGTCCCCCATTATTCCACACCGGGTGAGCCTCAGCAAAATATAGTTGCGGAACGGCGAAATCGTACACTAATGGATATGGTTAGATCCATGTTAAGTCAATCGAAATTACCGGTTAGTTTGTGGATGGAGGCATTAAAACCCGCCATTCACGTGCTAAATCAGGTTCCTACTAAGTCGGTGTCTAAAAAACCATATGAATTGAGGACAAAACGTAAGCCCTCATTAAGTTATACACATGTATGGGGCTATCTCGCTGAGGCAAAAATATTTAACACAATGGTAAGTTGGATGCTAAGACAATCATGAAAGTGCATCTAGGCACCACTGTGTGAGTTTTGGTTGATTAATAACATAAAGATTAAAGAGATAATATTTTAATCGAGATAAGTGCAGATCAAAGTGGTTGGTGTATCCCTCGTGTTCGAAAAAGCAAAAAGGCGACGTGAAGACTCATAGCTTTTAGGGTTTTATTTTTCTTGAGTCTAGGAAATGCTGCACTATCAAGAGGGACACAAAGTTTGCTTGCAACATTGAATCCTAAAACTCAATCTCGGGGTAAATTAACAAACTAAAATTAACTTAGTGAAAATCACAGAAAAACCCGGACTTGTCAGCTTTAGGGGGACATGTCCAGGTCCCAAATTTTTCCGGGTTATACAACAGACTTCATCACTTTGTATAGTCTGTGGGTCAGCTCTCTGAAACCCGAACTTGTCTGGCCCCACTCTGTACATGTCCGGGCCTCGTATTTTTCTGGGTTGTACACCAGACACAAGTTCTCTATATAGAACTTGTGCTGCCCCAGGAACATCGAGCATGTCCGGGATAGACCTAGATATGTCCGACCCTTGGACTTATACACATTTCACTGCAAACATCTTCACTCTGTTTAAAATTTGGTTTACCTAGGAGGTCTGGACATGTCCAAACACTATCCCAGACATGTCCAAAATTCTAATTCACCCATTTGAAAAGTTAAGTTGGCGGGGATGACGTCCTTGGTGGTGGTCCCGAAACTCGGACATATTCGGGAAAATCCCGGACATGTCGGGCCTTTCATGGTTGGCAACTACTACACTTTTTGGAGAGTATAAAAGTGGAGCTCTCTCCCCCAAATTAGTATGCACAAAACCTTAGCACCGCAATACACCTCTCAGAGCACTCCAAGCACATCTCCTCAAGCCTAAGCACCAAAAATCAAATCTTTGGTTGGGATTTAGGGTTTGAGAGAGGATTTGAATGAGAGGTCACTTGGGGGTTGATTTTTCCATTGATTCTTAGTTGCAATCTCTCTCTTGTGTTTGTAACTCTTGGGATTTGATCCCTAGCCGGCTAGAGGTCGCCTAGGGCTCCCACCTTGTGGTTGAGACCTAGGAAGTTTGTATTTTCCCTTGTGATTGATAGTGAAGCACCTAGTGTACCTTTGGTGGTTGCTAGGAGAGGTTAGGGTTGGGACCAGCCCGGTCCTTCGAGGACTTCCTCAACAGAGACGTAGGATTCTTTGTGAAGCTGAACTTCGGGAGAAAACCTCTTGTGTTCACTTATCTCTCATCACATTTACTTTACTACTTGTTCTTCATATTGTGCTAGAAACCCTAACTTTGTGTTCTTAGTGACTCTAGATTGATTTATTGTTCTAATAGGTTGCTAGAATTCTCCATATTGTTTTAGCATCTATATTCATCACCATTTACTCCTTGAATTGCTTAGAATCCATTTATCTCGTTTAACCCCGGATATATCCGAGTTCATCCAACTTGTCTGAGGAAACCCGAACAAGTCCAAATTTAACCAGGACATATCTAGCTTGGCTGACTACTTCAAGTTAATTAAGCATCTACAAATTTTATTATCCTATTCACCCCCTTATAGGAAACTTCCAATCGGTACCAGAGCAGGTTTCTCCATCAAGAGCTTAACCACTCGGAGATAACATGGGGGAAAACAGCAAAAAGGACTTGCCACTCCAAGACACCACTGGAACCGGCGTGAACACCTCAAATGAGACACAAGGATCGAGTCCTCTACCTCCCAAGACCGATACAAACCAGAAGAAAAAGCCAACACCTCGTCCCTTCAACGTGTCAAGCGAAGAGGAAGATGAAGAAGTGAAGCGACTAGCAGACCTTCTTCAAAAGGAAAAATATGAGGCCAAGAGGAGGAAGAGACTTGAAAAAGAGAAGTAGCTTAAGATTACACAAGAGGAATACACTCGACATCATTTTAACTATGAGTGTTTAAATTCTCATTCTAACTACTTGTCTATTCTTATGGGCTAACCTCCTCATTTCGATGGCACTAACTATACTATGTGGAAGCATAATATGAAATTGCATCTTATTTATCTCAATCCTAACTTTGGCACATCGGTTGCACATGTGTACATATCCTCGTGGATGATGAAGAGCTTACTCCCGAGCAAGAGCAACAAATCCACTGCAACGCTCAAGCGGTGGCCATGCTCAACTCATCCTTAAGACAAGAATAATTCAACATGGTGGATGGGTTGGAGCAAGCTAAAGAGATTTGGAACACACTCAAGATTGCTCATGAAGGTAACCGATCTGTGCGGGAGGCCAATATTGAGATGATTGAGGGCGAGCTTGGAAGATTTTCTATGGAAGATGGCGACAACCCTCAAGAGATGTAGAACCGTCTCAAGACTCTCATCAATAGGAGTTGGGCGTATGGATGCAAGAAGTGGTCAAAAGGATGATAAGTGCCTTCATGCCCCACAATGTCACCCTATGCACACTAATCCGAGAGAGTCCCAACTTCCACAAGATGACTCCGAATGAGGTGCTAGGGAAGATCATCAATCACAAGATAATGGAGATGGAAGCCCGCCATGTCAATGACCTTTCCGAAGTCACATCCTCAAAAAAGAAGGATGTTGCTCTCAAAGCATCATCCAAGTCCAAAGGAAAAGAAGTGCAAGCATCAAGTGAAGAAGATGATAATGATGAAGAAAGCACGAACATGGATGATGAAGAAATGGCCTTCTTCATCAAAAGGTTCAAGAGAATGATGGAGAGAAGAAGAGGGTCCGACTATGAGAGCAAGGGCAAGGAGAAGAGCAAGTCGAGGACCAAAAGAGGTTTCTACAATTGTGGCGACTATGGGCACTTCATTGTGAATTGTCCATATGAGAAGGATGATGACAAGAAGAAGAAGGATGGAAAGCCTCAAGAGAAGAAGATCTTCATGAACAAGAAAGCACATGGCCAAGCCCATGTTGGAAAGGAGTGTGACTCCAACGATGACTCCTCCTCGAAACACGAAGAGGAGATGGCGACTATCGCCATCAAGAAGTCGACAATGAAGAAGACTCTCTTGCAAAACAAGGGTGAATGGAGGACCTCAAGCCACACATGCTTCATGGCAATGAAGGGCAGAGAAAGGTCAAATCTAAAACTTCCTTGCATTCAATTAAAGATGATGAGTTTGATAGTGCTAGTGAGAATGAACATATGTCTAAATGCTTGAACAAGAGTGTCATATCTAGGATGAAAATGCTCCCCGATGAAATATTTGATAAGGAGAAGCTTCTCAATGAGAGGCAACACAATCTTGATCTTGAGAAACTCCTTGAGCTTGAGAGGGAGAAGAACAAGGCACTTGAATTTGAACTTGCTGAGAGCAAGGAGACTTCTTCAAGTCTCAACAGTTCAAATATTGTGCTCCAAGATGAACTTGTGAGTTTGAACGAAGTTTACAAGACTCTTGAGGCACAATTAAACACTCTCAAGTCAAGTATCTCCTCTTCCTCCTCAACAAGCTCAAACTTATCAAATGTGGACTTAATATTAAAACTTGCAAATGTGCTAATCTTGTGCTTGATCTGAAAAATGAACTTGAAGCGACAAAGGGCAAGAGCACACCCAAGTTTGGCATCTTTGACAAGGAGAAGATCAAGTATGAATGTAGTGCATACTCGATCACAAGATCTCCTTTGATCAAGGATGACCTTGGTTATTCTAGGGGAGGAAAGCAAAATGTTAGACTCCTCAAGGATGACAAGGTGCAAATTGCTTTTTTCAAAGAAGGTTCATATCAAGTCAAGAATGAAAATCATGCATCTTCCTCTCTTGAAATTATTAAACATGACAAAGATACTAAAACTAAAAATGTCAATTCAACCATGTTTCATGACTTTGATGCATCACATGTGCTTATGAAAATTAAATTTGGTTATGTCTATGCAAAATATGTGGGACTACTCCACAAGAGCCCAAAATATTGTGTGTGAGTGCCCAAATGCCTTGTCACTAACCTCAAGGGATCCAACTGAGTTGGGTACCTAAAAAAAAGCCTAAACTTGTTCTGTAGGCTTACTCTCCCGAAAGATCAAAGTGGGTGCTAGATAGTAGATGCACAAATAACATGAAGGGAGCGAGAAGAATGTTTGTGGAGTATGAAGAAAATGATGATCCAAGTCAAGGTATCTACTTTGGCAATAATAGCCAAGGTAAGGTACTAGGTATGGGTAAAATTGCTATTTCACCTCAACACACTATTTCCCATGTTATGCATGTTGAATCCTTAGATTATAAGCTTTTATCCGTATCTCAACTATGTGAGAAAGGTTATAGTTGCTTGTTTACTAACGAGGGCGTGACCATCACTAGAAGAAGTGATAACTCTATTGCCTTCAAGGGTGTGCTCAAGGGAAAGCTTTATTGAAGGTGCATCTAGGCTTTCCTTTGTGGGTTTTGGGCAATTGATGATAAATAAATGAGATCCTAATGGTATTTGTTGAGATGAAAGCAGGTATATGAAGAATAGAACTAATGGTGCACAAAAAGGTGAAAAATGAGGATTGAGACAGGAAAAGCCCAAGTGAAGAATGGAAGCGCAAAGTAGATGTTAATGTATAGGATGTGTGTGAGAGACACATCCCAAGAGTTCATAACTTCGCGTAGAGGGTAAGGGCTAAATCAACAATTAAGCAATTCACTGAAGTACCGGATAAATCCGTTCAACAACGGACTATTCCGATTAAGTAATTGTTCTCACCCGGACAAGTCCAGAACAGCACCAGACTAGTCCGATCAACTCATTGTTCCCACACGGACTAGTCCAGACATGTGCCGAACAAGTACATTAAACTTTCTGATGTTTTGCCAACACAATACATATCGCCCTGCAACGGACAAGTCCATCCAATTGTGGACTAGTCCGATTAAGTTTCTGGAGTCATCACGGACTAGTCCGGTTAACTTTCTGTTCCAATGCAGACAAGTTCGGATCACCCCACACAAATTAGGGTTTCAGGTGTGCTGCACAATTGACGCAAGTTTTACACAGCACACCGAACTAGTTCGGTCCCCGGAGCAGACTAGTCCGGCCGTCAAGATCCCTAACAGTAACTTTTTTAGAAAGTTTATAAATAGTGATCCACGACCTCACAACACAACTAAGAATCCTAGCGCCGTCATACGCCCCAAGAGCATAGAAACACTTCTCCCTACACATCTAGAGCCGTAAAAAGTTAAATATTTTGGGAATCAAGATTTGGAAAAGGGAGATCTTCTTCTACGCATTATTGAGCTCTTGGTGTTCGAATCTCTCATACACTCTCGCATCTACTGTACATCTTTTGAGTGTATTTGATTCATTTTTCTCGCTGTAATTTTGTGGGATCCCTCAGCGTGTGAGGTTGCCCCATTGACTTAGTGATTACCCTTGATAGTGGATCTCAAGTCAGCCTTTGTGGTGACTTGAAGAGCTAAAGGGTTTATTGAGACCTAACTCTTTGTGAGCTCCTCAACGCGGACGTAGATCTCTTTGGCGAGATCGAGCCTCGGTAAAAATCCTTGTCTCTTGTGTTCTAGTTCTTTACTTTTGCAATAATCATCATCTAGGGCATAGGGTTGATCAATCTTGCAACTTGTATTAATTTTGTATTCCACGTGTGAATCACTCATCCTAATCACTTACTCAAGTTGTTAGGATAGTTTACAATATTACACTGCTGAATCGTTTGAGGAAATTACATTAACTGTTAATCTTTCATAGGCATAACTAGTACACTGGACTAGTCCGTATCCTACACCGGACTAGTCCGACCCTTCTGTATTTTAAATTTCTGTTAAGTGTTGCAGGAAAACATTTCAATGCCTATTCACCCCCTCTATTGGTATCAGAGCAAGGCTCTCCCTCTATGAGACTCATCGCTCGGAGACAAATGGCCACCAGCAAGACCAATGAGATCCCAGAAATGCCCATCATTGGAGACGAACAAGATACCAAGGCATTCGATATGCTCAAGGAGCACGAACACGATGATGAAGAAGAAGCGTCAACTCAAGGCGCTTCTAAGGAAGGAGCTTCTAAGCCAGAAGGGCAAGAAGGGAGATGAAAAGACCAAAGGGGGTAGTCATCAATACTACTCCCAGTATCCTTTTAATCATGAGAAACTTAACAACGACAATCACTATCTTTCTATTCCCATGGGAAGACCTCCATAGTTTGATGACAATGATTACTTAATGTGAAAATATAATATGAAGATGCATTTTATTTTACTAATCCCAAGTCTTTGGCATATAGTATGTACAAATTTGGACAACCCCGACAACAATGAAAAACTCACTTCAGAGCAAGAACAAGCAATTCATCGCAATGCACAAGCTATTGAGGTGATTACCTCATCTTTGAGTCGAGAAGAGTTCACCAAGGTGGATGGACTCGAACTTGCCAAAGACATATGATATACACTCAGAACTGCTCATGAAGGGAACCGCTCCATTTGCGAAGCGAAGATTGAGATGTTTGAGGGAGAATTGGGGAGATTTGCCATAGAGGATGGTGAAACTCCTCAAGAGATGTACAACCCCTTGAAGACACTCATCAACAAGATCTGTGCTTATGGAAGAAAAAATTGGACTGATCATGAGGTTGTAAAAGGGATGATAAGAGCCTTCATACCTCAAAATGTCACTTTGTGCACAATGATAAGGGAAAACCTGGGGTTCCACAAAATGACCCCCGATGAAGTTCTTGGAAAAATTATGAATCATGACATGATGGATAAAGAAGCAAAATATGTCAAAGACTTAGCTGAACTTACCTCATCCAAGAAGAAGGAAGTTGCCCTCAAGGCAACTTGCAAGTCCAAAGGGAAGGAGACTCGTGATACACATGAAGAAGAAGACACTGACGATGTAAGCACATATATGGATGATGAAGAGATGGTGCTCTTCATCAAAAGATTTAAGCGCATGATAAAAAGAAGAAAAGGCAGCAACTCAAGTGAAGGAAAGAATAAGGAAAATCCAAGGCTCGACGTACTTGCTACAACTGCGACGAATACGAACACTTCATGCTTGATTGTCAGTATGAGGAAAACAAAAGGAAGAAAGAAGTGAATCCGCAATAAAAGAAAATTTTCAAGAAAAAGAAGCAAGCACATGAAGTGCATATTGGCAAGGAGTGGGACTCAAACGACGAGTCCTCCTCGAATGATGAAGAGGAGATGGCAAAAATTGCCATCAAGAAGTTGACCAAGAAGTCTACACTCTTCCCAAACATGGGAGGACGGGAGAACTATAACCAAACTTGCCTCATGGCTAAAGAAGGCAAGAAAAAGGTTCGACTTACACCCTCCCCCTTACATTCCTCTAATGATGATTTTGGCAGCTCTAGTGAGAATGAGGAAATGTTAAAAGGATTAAGTAAAACTACATTAACAAAAATGAAGATGTCGTCGGATGAAATCTTTGAGAAGGAGGAGCTTGTCAATCTTCAAGAAGATATGCTCATCTGTGAATGGAAGATATATCATGAGTTTGAAAAGCTTCTTGAGCTTGAAAAGGAGAAAAGTAAGGCACTTGAGCTTGAGCTAGCTTTGAGTAAGGAAACTTACTCAAAACTAGAAGACTCACACATTGCAATCAAGAATAAACTTGCTAACTTAACAAAAATTAACAAACTTCTTGAAGTGCAAGTTGAGTCACTCAAGCTAAGTGACACTTCCTCCTCAAAGAGCTCACCTTCTCAAGATATCCAATCACATGCTCTAGTAGGAAGGCTAATGTAAAAGATGAATCCAATGCTACACAAGCCAAGCATCCATCCCAAAGCGACATCTTTGACAAGGAAAATATCAATATGCACATAATGCATATATGGTCACAAAACCTCCTAATGTCAAAGATGGTCTTGGGTATGCATGAGGTAAGAAGCAATTCACTAGTGCTCAGAATAAGAATCGTACTACTTTTGTCAAAGAAAAATCATATGAACATGAACAACAACCTTTATTTCATACTTTTGATGCATCTTATGTTCTTATGAAAAATAATTTTGGATATGTTTATGCTAAATATGCAGGGCCACGCCACAAGAGACCCAAAGCTTGTGTGTAGGTGCCTAAAACACTTGTGACTAACCTTCGAGGACCCAAGTAAACTTGGGTACCTAAAACCAAGACAGTGGATGCACCAATCACATGACCAGAGAGAGGAGAATGTTTGTAGAATATGAGCAAAATGCGGATCCAAGTGAAGGAATATACTTCGGAGACAACAACCAAGGAAAAGTCCTTGACACCGAGAAAAGTGCAATCTCATCTCAACACACACTTTCCAATGTTTTACATATTGATTATTTAGATTATAATCTTTTGTCCATATCTCAGCTATGTGACAAAGGATACAATTGTTTATTCACTGATGAGGGTGTGACAATGTTTAGAAGAAATTATAACTCAATTGCATTCAAGGGAATGTTAAAGGGAAAACTTTATCTTGTTGATTTCAATAAAGATAAAGCCGAACTCAACACTTGCTTGGTTGCAAAAACTAACATGGGATGACTGTGGCATAGACGGCTAGCCCATGTTGGGATGAGAAATCTGCAAAAACTTCTGAAGGGTGGTCACATCCGAGGTTTGAAAGATGTTGTGTTTGAGAAAGACAGGCCGTGTAGCGCATGCCAGGCTGGAAAACAAGTTGGAGCACCACACCCTGCGAGGAACGTGATGACTACATCAAGACCGCTGAAACTTCAACTTATGGATCTTTTTGGTCCAATTGCTTATATAAGCATCGGCGATAACAAATGCGGGTTGGTTATTGTTGATGGTTTTTCTAGATTTACTTGGGTATGTTTCTTGTATGATAAATCAGAGACCCAGGGGATCCTCAAGAAGTTCTTGAAGAGAGCAAAAAATGAATTCTCCACAACTATTAAGAACATTAGAAGTGACAACGGAACGGAGTTCAAAAATACTCAAGTTGAGGAGTACCTGGATGAAGAAGGAATAAAACATGAGTTCTCGACACCCTAACCCCCTCAACAAAATGGGGTGGCTGAAAGAAAGAACAGGACACTCATTGAGATGGTGAGAACAATGCTATATAAGTACAAGACTTTAGACCAATTTTGGGCGGAAGCGATAAACACCGGTTGCCACGCCATGATCCAGTTATATCTTCATCGACTTATGAAGAAGACGCCATATGAGATCCTAATGGGTAACAACCGAATGTTTCATATTTTAGAGTTTTTGGGAGTAAATGTTATATTTTGAACAAGAAACCTAGAACTTCGAAGTTCACTTTGAAGTCTGATGAAGGGTTCTTGCTCGGTTATGATTTGAACGCCTACGCCTATTGTGTTTTCAACAAAGTCTCTAACATTGTTGAAATGGCACTGACGTAATGTTCGATGAGACTAATGGTTCCCAAGTGGAGCAAGTAGATAAGTGTGTGGTAGATCAAGAAGAATCCCCATGTGAAGCACTGAGGAGGTTGGCACTTAGTGATATTTGACCTCAAGAGAAATCAAAAGACTCAAGTGCTCAAGATTTACCTCAACCAGAGAGCAATGATCAAGGGGGAGCTTCTGCACAAGATCAACATCAGCAAAATCAAGATGATCAATATAATCATGGAAGCAATGATCTAGGGGAAGACATTCGAAATGAAGATGATGAAGAGCAAATGACCTCACAAGTGCATCACCCAAGAGTACTTCAGAGTATATAAAGAGATCATCCCGTCGACAACATCATTGGAGATATTGCAAAGGGAGTAACTACTAGATCTCGTATTGCTATATTTTGTGAACATTATTCTTTTGTCTTGTTTCTAGAACCATACAAGATTGATGAGGCATTAAAAGATCCAGATTGGGTGACTGCCATGCAAGAGGAGCTGAACAACTTCAAAAGAAATGAAGTGTGGGAGCTTGTGGAAAGACCAAAAGCCAACTTTGTGGGCAGGTCTTTCAGAACAAGCAAGATGAACACAGAGTAGTAACAAGAAACAAAGCACGACTTGTGGCCAAAGGTTACTCACAAGTTAAATGTTTGGATTTCATTGAAATCTTTGCTCCCGTAGCTAGACTTGAGTCCATTCGAATTTTATTAGCCTATGCTACTCACCATAATTTTAAGCTGTATCAAATAAATGTCAAAGGTGCATTCCTCAATGGTCCTATCAAGGAAGAGGTGTACATGGAGCAGCCACCAGGTTTTGAAGATCAAGAGTACCCCGACCATGTGTACAAACTGCGTAAGACTCTCTATGGCCTCAAACAAGCTCCTCGAGCTTGGTATGAGTGCCTTAGGAATTTTCTCACTCAAAATAGTTTTAAAATAGGAAAAGCTGATTATACATTGTTCACAAAGCATTTTGATGGTCATCTATTTGTATGTCAGATTTATGTTGACGACATCATTTTTTGGATCTACTAATGAATCTTTTTATGAGGAATTCAGTAAATTTATGACAGACAAATTCAAGATGTCAATGATGGGCGAATTAAAGTTCTTTTTGGGATTCCAAGTGAAGCAAAATAAAGAGAAGGCACTTTTATCTGCCAAACCAAGTACACACATGATATCCACAAAAAGTTCAATATGGACAAAGCCAAGCCCATCAAGACTCCCATGGCAACTAATGGACATCTCGATCTTAATGAAGACAATCCATATGTGGATCAAAAGGTATATCGATCTGTCGAAGTGTTCTTGTGACACTTCTCTTGGACCTGCTATGAGAGCACCCCACAGAGGTTCTTGATCGGCAGAGCTTAGACCTTAGGTGAGGTTGCACGCATGAGAGATGGTGAGATGGTGGTTTTACGTGGTTCAGGTCACTGGAGCATAATACCCTACTCCACGGTGTTAGTTGTACTACTAGAGAGTGTGCTCTCCTGGGTGTGAATGAATGTGTTGAGTGTGTATGCGTGTCCCCTAGTCCGAGCGGACCAGAGAAGATGTATAGTAACAGGTGTTGTCCGGTCCTTTTATAGTCAATGCCGAACGGCTGACAAGTGGGATCCGAGGCTCGACAGGTGGCCCCAGGTTGATCTTATGCTGTACAAGATCTAAGAATTCTTGCGTACTACCTCTGACTGCGGCTTGAAGACCCGCCGTCTTCCCGTGTCGGACCTAGTGGCTATGCGTAGTCGTTGATGATGGCAGAGAATGCCCCATCCATCTATCTTGTCGCCGTAAGCTACCCACTTGGCGGAGTGGGATAGGCCTGCAGCGCCTTCACTATGATGTGACTGGATGCAACAGTACCTAACAGGGGCATGCAGCGCACCTGTGCGCTTGGGGAAGGCACGTGTTTTCAATGCACGACTAGACAAGACGCGCCACCCTTTACTCTTCAAGGCCCATGACCCATTGAAGGTCGTGGGACACATGCCAACTCTGGAGCCCTCCTCGATGGGAGCAAGGGCCAGGAGCTGGAGGACACGTGGCAGCTCCGGAGCCCTCCTCAGTGGGAGAAAAGGCTCGGAGCCGGAGAATGCGTGGCAGCTTCAGAGCCCTCCTTGGTGGGAGAAGGGCCCAGAGCCGGAGGACGTGAGGCAGCCCCGGAGTCCGCCTCAGTAGGGAGGCCGAGTTTGGAGCTTCTTCTAGCTTGTATGTCAGGGTACCCGGTCTGCAGGGTACCAATAGTGGCCCCGGGCCCACCTCAGGAGAGGTGACGATCTCGCAGGTGGTGCCTTCATCTTGTATTGTAAAAGTGACGCCAGCGAAACCCCTAGGAGGTGACAGAGCTCGGAGAAGTGACGCCGACAACCCCCTTAGGGTGCACTGGAGCTAGGACAAGTGATGCCTACGGTCTCCTTGGGGGGCGCTAGAGCTCGGAGAAGTGATGCTGATAGCCCCCTTGGGGGGCACTCAAGCTCGAAGAAGCATCGACGGCGCCTACCACTGACGGGTAGAACGTCGACGGTGGGCTTCCTATATCTCCTGTACACACAATAGACAAAAGTAATTTCGCTCGCCAGTCACCACTTCCCTGCTCTTTAGTTTAGTTATGGCTTACGGTCCTTAGCTAAGATAAGGGGCATGGATAATTTGGTGTGACAACATTCAGGGTATGGTCGCTGCCTTGCTCAGTACATGAGCCATCCGACCCCCTGTACACAGCTGTTAGCACTGGGAGGCAAGGTGCACAAGCTTTGGTACGAAACCAGGCTAAGCAGACTGCACACTCTGAACCTTCAGCTCGACATTAGCCTTTTAGGGGTGAGAACCACTCGGCGCCATGGACCCAGAGGAAGAACTTGCACTCATCTCTACTCGGTTCTCAAAAGCATTACAAAATGTGATAACTAGAAGGAGAGGAAGTGCCGGACCTCAACGATGCTTTGAATGTGGTAAGACAAGACATTTTCGCACAGATTGCCCTAACCTTTAAGGTACTACTTCTCGTGATGAAAAGCAAACAAGGACGAAGCACTCATCTGCAAACAACAACAAGAAAAAGAAAGGTTTTTCAGGACGCCAATTGGTGAATAGTTTTATCTCCACACTTAAAGAACTTGGCTCGAGCGATGTGGACATCAGAAGTGATGAAGATGAAGACGATTTAGCAAACTTTTGCTTCATGGCGGGCAAGTAAAGATCAAGTATGGAGGAGGCTGAACACAACAGCGACAATGAAGAGGTATGTCCTACTTGCGAAGAAAGTGCCACTGTTATAGTTAAGAAAAAGGACAAAAAGCTTAGGGAAAATGCTGTTAAAATTGAGTCACTAGAATTTGTAATTAATCATTTGAAATCTTTGATTCCTAGTGATGATTCTTGTTCCTCATGTGAAATAATATATGAACAATTGTCCTCATTAAGAAGTGCGCACACCTCCACACTTGATAAACTTGAGTTAGAAATTGAAAAGAACAAAGAGCTTGCTGCACTTAATGATAAAAACTTGAAAGATGCTAGCTGTTCTACAATTGATTTGCATTGTTCTACTTGTGATGATCTTGATAAGAAACTACAAGATGCTATGAATGAAATTTCTATGTTGAACAATGCTTTATGTTCCCATGAAGTTAAATATTGTTCCAATTGCAAATTAAGAGGTAAAACTTCATGTGAAAATTGCCTTGATCTGTCCAATAAACTTGATGACATCCATAGGACATTAGATCAGTTTTGTAATGGGAATAAGAATCTAAACTTGCTGCTGAATTCTTCCAAGTCTTGCAATGGTAAAACTGATTTATGTTTTGATTCTCATGCTCATGCTAAGGCGCATCCACATAAAATCGTAAAGTCATTAGGAAGTGGTTTGATTCAAATAGTTCCTAAACATAAAGAAGTGGTTTTCAAATTTGCAGGGATGCTGTCTCATTCAGCTTCTAATAAACATGCTTCTTGCTCATCTAGACATGAACACAAAGTTAAATTTTATTGTACCCACTGTGGTAGAGATGGTCATGTCATAGATTTTTGTTATAGACTAGCTAAACAACAGAAAAAGGAAAGAATGCAAGCTAGATCTCATAACTCTCATGCAACATTTATTGCACATGCTAAACCAAATATAAAAAACATGCAACCTACTGTTATGAGTCAACAACATGCAAAGTTTGCTCCCAAACCAACTATTTTTCGCGCTACACATGTAACACCTCGTAAGTCAGTAGTTGGGTACAAAAATCCGCAAACTTTGGCTCATAAACTTGCTATTTTGTCTCAGCTTTTGCGTTTTTTTCCTGCTACACATCGTGTGACTCTAGATTCCTAAATGCCTTCTGACTAACCCCAATATTGAGTCATCGATGTATTGTGCTTCTATGTAGGTTACACGTTTGAGGAAGGAAAACATTTGGATTGTGGATTCAGGTTGCTCACGACACATGACTGCTAACAAAGATTGGTTCTCCTCCATCTCTTGTGTGTCACGTGTAGAGAATGTTACTTTTGCCGATAATTCTCCAACCCCTAACAAAGATTGGTTCTCCTCCATCGCTAAAGGTTTGATTAGAGTAAATAATCACTGTACTTTGAAGGATGTGGCACTTGTTAAAAATTTGAAATACAACTTGCTTTATGTTTCACAATTGCTAGATGAAAATCCAGAAATCATTTTCATTAAAAATTGCTGCAAGGTTGTAGAATTGAACAGTGAGCATATTTTTAACATGTCTCGGTTTGGAAGAGTTTTTAAAGCTGATTTTGATATGTCATCCTCTAAGCATAGGTGTCTAGTTGCTAATGATTCAAAAAACTTATGTTTTTGGCATCGCAGACTTGGTCACGTAGGCTTTGATCATATCACACGTGTTACTGCTCTTGATCGCATTCGTGGGTTGCCTAAGCTTAAAGGGGAGAAAGAAATTATGTGCTCTTCTTGTATACATGCTAATATGGTTTCAGGTTCACATGCTCCTCTCACAATGACCATGACAACTGAACTGGGTCAACTTTTGCACCTTGACACTGTAGGACCTTCACGTGTTCAATCCTTCAGAGCTAAATGGTATGTTGTTGTGATTGTTGATGACTATTCTAGATACTCTTAGGTTTAATTTATTTGTTCAAGTGTATGTGGATGATATTATCTTTGGTTGTGCTTCTCATGATCTTGTGTCCAAGTTTTATACTATGATGAGTTCAGAATTTGAGATGAGTATGATGGGGGAACTCACATACTTGTTGGGGCTGCAAATCAAGCAAACCAAGGAGGGTACTTTTGTGCATCAAACGAAGTATACAAAATACCTCATAAGGTGCTTCAACATGGACAAAAGCAAGCCTCTTCGGACACCAATGGGAACAACAACAACACTTGAACTTTATGAGGATGGTGACCAGGTCGATCAAAAAGAATATAGAAGCATGATTGGATCACTTTTGTACCTCATGGCTTCAAGACCAGACATACAATTCAGTGTATGTCTTTGTGCATGGTTTCAAGCTTCCCCACATGTTTCACATCGTCAAGCCGTCAAAAGAATCCTCAAGTACTTACATGGAACTCAAGAATTTGGCATTTTTCTTCTTTTTTCCTCAACTGTTACTTTGAAAGCTTTCTCGGATGTTGATTTTTGGGGTTGTAGGATTGATAGGAAAAGTACTTCAGGTGCTTGTCATTTTCTTGGTAATTCACTTGTTGCTTGGTCCTCTAGAAAACAAAACTCAGTTGCACAATCCACGACTGAATCTGAATATATAGTTGGTGCTAGCACTTGCTCACAAATTCTTTGGATTGTTCAAACACTTAAGGACTATGGGGTTGACCTAGATAGTGTTTCACTATTTTGCGATAACACTAGTGCCATTTGCATTGCTAAAAACCCTGTGCAATATTTGAGAACAAAGCACATTGACATTAGGTATCACTTTCTCCGTGATAATATTGAAAAAGGAAACATTGTGCTTCACCATGTAGATACTGAACAACAATTGGCTGATATTTTTACAAAACCTTTGGATTTCACTCGTTTTTGTTTCGTTCGTAGTAAATAGGGGTTATGCATCCTCATGGCTTAAATTGAGGGGGAGTTTTGAAACTTGGGAATTTTATGTATGAATCTGAATTTAAAATAATATGAGCATAATATTTTATACATATATGACTTTGTGATTCCTTTTACATGCTGAAAGTTCTTACTACGTTATTCATGGTATACATTTTGTAGTTTTTGCCATGACTAGTAATTGGAATAATTACTTACACTAAATCTGGTCATGATCGAACTTTCTTGCTGTTTTGAACTCGTTGCATGCTCAAAAGTGCTTTTAATAATGAATAATTCATCAAGTAATAAACTCACATGTTGAGTTTTTATGTTCAAATAAAAAATTGAAAAAAGATCAAGAGAATATGCATGCATCACACTTCTTTTGGGATGGCTTATCATTGCACTTAGGTATGAACTTAGAAGAAGTTGTGTATGACTAAAACCATGTCCTTAAGCTTCTGATTGTCAAATGACATAGGCTTGACTTGGTTGGTTAGAATAAGGCAGATGCGGCATATAATCTCTTGCAAATGTTATATAATCAGAATTTGTGCTTTAAATAATATTGAAAAATGAAAAATGCAGCAACAAGTGTCATGCTTTCAGGTTTTGAAATAGTTGTTGTGAGATCATGACTTGCTTAAATTGAAAATTACATTTGATCTCTAGCATGGTTTACACTACTTTATGTATCTCATTGATGTGATAGTGTAAGTTACTTGATAGTATGACTTGTATGAGCTTTGTTTTATACGTATATGCCATATTATGCTCATAACAAATTAAAATTTCTCTTTTGTACCTTGCTGAATACATTGTCAAAGGGGGAGAAATTGATCACACATTGCACACATTCACAAGTGTTTTGACATGATTCTTCTTAGGAGAAGTGTACATCCTTAGGGGGAGAATTTTTGTTTTCTTCTCATTTACAAAGGGGGAGAAATATTTCGGGGAGGGGGGGGAATTGTTGTAGGATCGAAGAGCACGTGAAAATCTACCAGAGGGGGGGGGGGTGAATGGTAGATTTAAAATCTTACGCAGCGGAAACAATTAAACCCCAAACCCTTCGGCAGAAAAACGATCTGTTGAAGAAATCGTGTGTGAGACTAATCTAAACGTGTTTCACCGTGACAAAAATGATATATATCAGAGAGAATCAAGTCACGAAAACAACACAAAAAGAATCACTCAAATCCGTCGAGGAAAACTCAAGTTATGATCGAAAGATCAAACAAAGGTCAATCTGCCCTATCTGAGAAAAACAGTTCTGGAATGCTGTAAAGAAACTCGTGTAGATCATAGACCACAAATCCAATGAACGTGAAATTTTGACAGATGATAGACAATCAAGTTGTGAAGACAACACAAAAAGAATCACGTCAATTGGATCAGTAAAACTCGAGTTATGATAAAACCACCGATGAAAGGTAGTGCTGTCCAGAAACTCGACGAGTAAAACTTGTCTGGAACAAGTCTGACGAACAAGACACAAAAGTTCCTTCAAACTACGAATTTTATTCAATAGAACACAAGAGGAACAGCCCCAAAGTCGTGCACCATGAGCTCTGGGCTCCCTTGCTTATATAACCAGCCCTTAGGCCAACCCAACATCAACTAGGACTCCAATCCTACTCAGATCACGAATCGTAACTTTCCATAACTGCTCAAGATACTTCTATACGCAGATAGAAGCAATCTTAAGACTTCTAAACACCTTAGAAACGTATCCCACATTCCTAAACAACTCAAATTCGTGACCCACACGAAATCCTATCATAACCAACTCAAATCTTTCCATATTTGAGTCAAACCCGACTCAGCCGCAGCCTGAGTCCATAACCTAGTCGGTTGGACCTTTCCGACCAATTCTTTACGTCCACATCTCTTCATCACGTCTTGGAACCATGTAGCCACGTCCATGCACTCCTTGCACACGTGCAAACATCTTCCAATGACGTCCATGATACCTTCATATGCATTGTTCTTGATCCAAACATGCTGCGCAACCTCCTGATCAGCTCAACCACAATTCCTCCCGAACCTGGTTGTTGGAACCTCATCTCCTCCCTGAGACTAGTCCAATGGATCCCGTCACCAGCCATGTCTTCAACTCAAGCAACACCTGCACATGAATAAACAACCAATCCATACGAGCCCAAGTCCTCGACTTGACTCAAGTTAGTTCCAAACACAACACCCTACGTGAGAACCTCACATAATCATGTTGCAAAACCACAGTAACACGATATCATCCATATCATCCAAAACGCACCAAAAACTTAGCAAATGAAAACTAAGCAATCTTTCCAACAATGTAAAGCAAGTACGAAACATTGCAAATGAAAAGCAGAAGCACTATGGTCAAGTTCCGGACCTTGCCAGAGCAACCCGGAGCTTGAGCCGGAGCTTACCAAAACTAGTACAATGAAGCACCTGCCGGAGCTTACCAAAACTAGTAGATCCTAGCACCGGAGCTTACCAAAAACTAGTCAAAACTAGTCAACCCAAAACCGGAGCTAGACAAAGTACGTCGGAGCTTAGAAAAAGCATTCCGGAGCTATCAAATATATGCCGGAGCTATCAAAAACATGCCGGAGCTAACAAAGACATGTCGGAGCTAAAAATAAAGCTCACCGGAGCTAGCCAAAGCTAGTCGGTCCTTACCAAGAAGTCGGATCTAACATTTAACGTAGCTGGAGCTACCCAAAACAAGCCGCACCTACCATCGGACCTTGTTGTAGCTCGGAGCTAGAGTCGGACCTTGATAAAAAGGTGTTTTGGTGATATTCAAAACTTTTATCGTCAAAGAAAGTATATTCACTACAAGTCAATGTATTCAGCACACATAGGTCTTACAATCTCCCCCTTGATGAATGCATTGGCAACACCACTTAAAATCCGAACATTGGTTTATTCAAATAAAAGTTTTGATAAACAATTTCTCCCCCATTTTAAATCAAAAAATAAAATGAGAAGAAAATCCAAAAAAAATTATCTCTCCCCCTTTATTATTTCGCCTTATGCACATATTCTCTTCTTCATGCTTATCTCTCCCCCTTTGATAATTGTAAGGATCGAAATGCCCAAGAGGGGGGGTGAATTGGGCTTTATTTCAAAATTTAAGGTAATTAAAAACTAACGACTTAAAGCCCAATTCCCTATGAGATTAATCTATGAAATCAACGCAAATTTAAGTTGCAGAATGAAGATTGCATAAATGTAAAAAGGAGGGAGAGGGATGCAAACGCTCAAAGGACCCGGAGACACGGAGTTTATCCCGTGGTTCGGCAAGATCACAAGGATCTTCCTACGTCCACGTTGTGGCACCCACCGAAGGGTTTTGCCACTCCCAAGTCACCGAGACAAGGGGGTCTTCACTATTCTTCTCCGTTCGCCATCTCTGGCAAGGTGGAGCTCAAGCCTTGTACAATCCTTGATCTTCCAGGCTTCCACACACACCTTGGCAAGCTCCGGAAGGATCTCTTCAACCTCTCACTAGTCTAGAGACTCCAATCACAGAGAATGGACGCACACAAGCTTTTCTCTAGCTAGATCTAGCCTATACAAATGATCTAATGGGTGTAGAAATGTAAGCTCTTGGTCTTGAGTGCTCTTGGATGTGTTGTTAGCTTCTGAGTGTCAAGACTTGTCGATTTGACAGGTTGAAGGGGTATAAATAGCCAACCTCCACGAAATAGCCGTTAGAAAAGTAGGCTGACATCATTGCTCTGCGAACACCGGATGATCCGATGTCTCCCCTTCCATTATCATCGGTCAAAGCCAAATTAGCTGATGTCACTGTGTCAGATATGACCGTTGTTAGACCGATGTTGCCCTGTCTTCTCATCGGATGATCCGGTGGCTCTTCCTCCAGAATTTGCTTGATCTTGATGCTTACTAGAGTGATCGACCGATGTGTGTGAGTCTGCACATCGGATGATCCGGTGCTTCACTTGGTCCAATGGTATTGCAAACTGTACTGATGGACCGATGTCACTGAGCCACTCACATCGGATGATTCGGTGAGTACATTTGTCTGAGGTATTCTTCTTCAGTTGAACCAACTCGACCGATGTAGTCATCTCTGAGATCATCGAATGATCTGGTGAGTTCATCTTGTTGACTTCGAGTTGTTTTGAGTTGTTCTTTTGGAATTTGAACATGGGACCTCTTTGACACTTGATTGAATTGTTGTTTTGATAATCTTCAAGCATTGAATGATGTCAATTTAGAGCTTTCACTCCTTGTCTTCATGTGATTGATTTGAACTTAAGGTTGATTTTATATGGGTCTCCAATTTCATTTTGATTTCATTTGATTGAGTGACTATTGGGATCTTGCATTCACAAATTCATTAGTAAAATCGAATGGTTGTCATTAATCACTGAAACCGTACCTCATGGGGCCTAGATGCTTTCAATCTCCCCCTTTTTGGTGATTGATGACAACACAATAATTTAAAGCACAATAGTAATGAATTTGATGGTACAATACTCAAATAGATATGCAATGAATACAAGATAAGACACATTGAGCTTGTAGAAATCAAATGAAATGGCGCGAAAAGCTTAATCGATTAATAACATAGGCAAAAGTGACAAGTGGAAAAGTGCTTAATTAATATTACAAAAGAACTCAAGCACACAAGAATACAAAGAATAAACTCCCCCTGAGACTGAGATACTACTCCCCCTGACTCCTCTACCTCTTATCCCCCTTTGGCATCAAGACACCAAAAAAGGGATCCGAGAGCCTACTGACCCTGAGAGCTAGGCGCGATGACGAACTGGTCACCGTCGCTGTCGTCGGAGCTGGAGTCGCCGGTCGTAGCTGCTGGAGCGGAGGGAGCTGGGGGGTCTGCGGTCGATGCTGGAGAGGAGGTAGCAGGTACAGGAGGCGCCAGTGGAGCTGGAGCTGGAGGAAGCTGAGCACTGACCACAGATGCCGGCGTCTGCTGGAACAGAATCGTCACCGGCAGAGGAGAGTGGATCGGTGCGCTGGGTGCCAGAAGAGGTGACATGCTGATAGAAGGAATCGGTGTAGCTGGCACCTGAGCTGCACCTGGAGCCAGTCCCAGTCCAGGCCGCTGAGGTGGAAGGGCGATCCTGGTCTGAGTGTAGAGGTTGGTGATCAACCCTAGGATCCCCATCATAGCCTGCTGAGTCTGCTGCTGCTGGTCGAGGGTACGTCGGTGCATCTGATCAACAAGGTTCGTGAACCGGCCCGTATCCTCTCGCCTCTGTCGGGCGATCTCTAGCTGAAGCTCCTGCTGCTGCCTCTGAAGCTGTGCCAGGTGAGCAGCCTGCTCTGCCCTGGCCTGCTCAGCCGCGAGCTTGTCCTGGCACTGCTGCTCTATCATCTGCTGAAGAAGTGTCGACAGCTCTGACGGCTGTGACACCTGCGCCTCGGACACATGGGGTGGTGTCGGCGGTGGAGCAGCTGATCCTCCTGCCTCTGCGTCGTGCTGCCTCGGTGAGGGTGGAGGAGGAGGGAAGTACTCCTCGACACTCTCGTCTGTGTCGCTCTCGGACCAGACGTGCTGCAAGTCTCCTCCCTGAGCCTCTGCCTCAGCTAGACGCTCATCCTCTTTCTCCAAGTCCGGCCAGTCTTCCTCGGACAGCATCGCCCTAACCTGACGCTCAACAGGGCGGCCAAGGCGGTGGTCCCCTGGAGCTGGAGCTCAGTAGTGACTGAAGCGCGGGAGACTGTCGTCCGTGAGAAAGCTGTCTCGTACTGCGGTCCCGTCAGGAGACACCATTTAGCATAGGTAGCTGATCCAGTGCCCATAGACGAGCTGCCTCATCATCCCCCCTCCATCTGTAATCACATCCTCCATCTCGCAGAAAATGATGTCAACTATATCAAAATCCATCCCGTTCATGATGTAGAACATGATCGTCTGCTGGAGGCTGGTGAACCCCTCAAGATAGCCGAACCTCGGCAGGAGAGAGCGACACAGGGCAAGGTGCACCGTGCGCGCTGCTGGGGTCAACAAAGCCGGTACCCTCGACTGGTCTGGAGAGAACGTAGGTCCAAACAATGATCTGATCTCCTCCAGAGCAGGAGCCACTCCTCCAGTGAACGGCCTCCTTGGCGGATCTGCCTGTCCATAGACCTTCTCATGCACGCAGGTGTCGTGCAAGTCCACTCCAAGAAGCTGAGCCACTATCTCTCTCGACAGATGATGATGCTGGCCCATGAACATAAAGTCAATTGACCTCCGGCCCTCAGAAATGTAGAGGGTAGCGTAGAACACGCGTACCCACTCCTCCACATATGCACTCCTATTGTAAGAAAGCAGCTGCACTAGGCCTCTGTACCTCTCAAAATATGGCCTGATCTCTATCTCTGCTGCCACTGCCAGCTGATTCCAATCCATGTAGTTGTGTTGGAACAGCTTGTGGCCTCGGCGTCTGTAGGTCTCATAGAGTGACGCCTGTGTCAGTGTCCAGAACCTGTCATCAACCAAAGTCTCTCGAGGCTGCGGGTACCTTTCCTCCAGTAACAGGTTCCACTTGAGCTTCCGAAGCTGCTTTTCCTTCAGCTTCCTGTAGTCCGTGAGACGGACTCCCTCACCGACACGGACTGCCGTGTCCATCTGGTAGATGGCCCTCTCGGCCTCCCTGTCATCACGATGGTCGGCTGCTGTCGGTCTCGGACGTGGAACTGCAGGGGAGTGTCCCCCACGGGTCCGGGTTGAACGCCGGCGGACGAGAGGCGCCTCAGGCTCTTCTTCAGTGTGTGAATCATCGATCACGGGAGGCTGTCTGGAACGAGCCTCGCGGATCCTCAGGGACCCTCCTCGGCCACGCTCACGCTCCTCGGCGGCGCGAGCGGCCATCAATGCCTTCTTCTCCTCTTTGGACAGCTTTTGCTTCTTCGCGGCAGGCTCCGCGATGGCCTTGCCCTTGTTCTTCTTGTCACGAGCCATTGCAATCGCCGAGGTGAACTTTGACGGGGTCGAGCGCACGGGGATACGACAATTGTGTCGCGGTCGAAACCCTAGCGGCGATGGAGCTTGGGAGGCACCATGGAGATGGCACTTGGGGCTGCTGTGGTGCCGGGGTGGAGTAGAGGCGGTGGAGACGGTGGCTTTGGTGGAGGTGGCGGTGCTGGTGAGACGGCAGTGCTTAGAGGTGAGGCGGCGGCGCGGGTGTGCGACGGCGGGATGAAGGCGGCGGTGCGGCGAGCTGCGCGAGGGTGGAGGCGTCGGCGCGGCGAGCGGCGGCGGCGCTGTGGAGGTGGCGGTCGGAGACGGCGGCGGCGAGGGAGAGCGGTGGCGCGGTCGGCGGTGGCGAGGGAGAGCGGCGCGACGGGAGGAGGTGAGACGGCATCGGGATCGGGAGAGAGAAAGAGAGGGGGGTACGGCCGGTTTAAATAGTGGGTACCAAACCCTAGCTGAATTTTTAACACCGGATGGACTGATGTTAGAAGGGATATACATCGGTCGAATGCCACAGTAAGGATATTCAAAAAATTGCTGTTGACATCGGATGGACCGACGTTTAGGGTTTGGATCATCGGTCGAATGGCACAGTAAGGGTGTTCAAAATAGTGATGTTGACACCGGATGGTCCGACGTGGGAGTAAGTAACATCTGTGGAATTGATCACAGCTCCAGAATAGAGAACACCGGATGGACCGATGTTTTTCAGAATGAACGCGTCGGATCATTTGAGGTTCTGACTGAACTGGCCCTTGAAGATTGAACACCTATTGGTCCGATGAGGGATTGACGTAGGCATCGGATAATCCGATGACTACAGAACAATAACATCCCATATATGTCCTTTGACCAAACAAACAAGCAAAGAGAAACACATGTCTTAGGACTTTTTGGGCAACCCCTTACCCCTCAAAAAGACTAATATGCCAATAGCTTGGCTAAACCTTAAAGCAAATGGAACACCGAGA
This sequence comes from Tuctoria greenei, assembly GCA_036927565.1. NCBI lineage: Eukaryota > Viridiplantae > Streptophyta > Magnoliopsida > Poales > Poaceae > Tuctoria > Tuctoria greenei. Next base: position 209,479,269 of record JAYESD010000003.1, read on the forward strand.
AAAATGGGAGGAAAATATCCAAAATAAAATGTAAGGCCCATGCTTTGTGAGGTAGAGTATGAATACTTCTATCTCTTTGAAGCATGTTCCTCTAGGCATTAACGCACCTAACATTTTGTTCTTTCCACCTTATATGAGTTGATATATTGCATTTCAAACAAGTCTCTTTCTCATGAGGTGGGTTCCCCTTTGTGACAATCTACCGTATGCAATGCCAAACAAATTATAGTGCAAGAAATTAAATGAGTGCAAGTCTATATGGCATGGATCATGCAAGGCATAAAATAAATCTATCTTGCCAAGTTTAAACCTTCCAAAGGCTTCCTCAGGGAAAACTATTTCTAGCTCGCCCCTATCCTTTGGGAGTTAGACAAGACCTATATGATATGCATCCTTACATGAACATGGCAACTTACATGACGTTAGATGCATCTAGCACATTTAATTCACTTCTAAGTCTAGAAAAAGTTTTCTCATCAAGTGGTTTAGTGAAGATATCCGCCAATTGTTCTTCGGACCTAACACCTTGCAAAGAGATGTCTCCTTTAGCCTCATGATCCGTAAGAAGTGATGGCGAATATCAATGTGCTTAGTGCGGGAGTGTTGAACGGGGTTTCTAGCTATCTTAACCGCACTTTCATTGTCACAAAGGAGAGGCACACAACCAAATTTAATTCCAAAGTCCAAAAGGGTTTGCTTCATATATAGAATCTGGGCACAACATGCACCGGCCGCTATATACTCCGCCTTCGCGGTGGACAAAGCCACAAAATTTTGCTTTTTGCTTGACCAAGATACTAGGGAACGCCCAAGTAAGTGACACCCACCGGAGGTACTCTTGCGATCAACACGGCATCCGGCAAAGTCCGAATCCGAGTAACCCAAGAGATGGAAACTAGCGTTCTTGGGGTACCACAAACCTACACTTGAGGTATGCTTGAGATACCGAAGTATCCTATAGACCGCCTTACGATGCGATTCTTTAGGTGCCGCTTGAAAGCGAGCACACAAGCACACACTAAACATGATATCGGGCCTAGATGCGGTAAGATATAACAATGAACCAATCATGGAACGGTAGTGAGATTGATCAATAGGTTTACCGTCCAAGTCCACGTCGAGATGACAATTTGTCGCCATTGGAGTACTTCTTGAGCTACAATCTCCCATCTCAAATTTCTTCAAGAGGTCCTTGGTGTACTTCTCTTGGTAGATGAAGGTCCCCTCTTGAAGTTGCTTGATTTGAAATCCAAGGAAGAAGTTGAGCTCTCCAATCATTGACATCTCGAATTCCCTAGACATTATGGTTCCAAACTCATGGCTAAGAGATTTGTTAGTTGAGCCAAAAATAATATCATCGACATAAATTTGACAAATAAATAAATCCCCGTCGATGTCCTTGGTGAAGAGTGTAGTTTCCACCCTCCCGATCTTGAATCCTTGCATGACCAAGAAATCCCTTAGATGTTCATACCACGCCCTAGGTGCTTGCTTGAGCCCGTAGAGTGCCTTGTGTAACCTATACACATGATTATGATTCCTCGGATCTTCAAACCCGGGAGGTTTCTCAACATAAACAAGCTCGTTAATATAACCATTAAGAAAGGCACTTTTAACATCCATTTGATAAAGCATTATATTGTGACGCGAAGCAAAAGCAAGGAGTATACGAATAGCTTCTAACCGAGAGACCGGAGCGAATGTTTCTCCAAAGTCTAGTCCTTCAACTTGTGAGAAACCCTTGGCCACAAGTCTTGCCTTGTTGCAGACCACAACGCCATTCTCGTCTTGCTTGTTGCGGTACACCCACTTCGTTCCGATGACGTTCTTGTCCTTGGGTCGCTCCTCCAACACCCAAACTTCATTGCGGGTGAAGTTGTTGAGTTCTTCTTGAATGGCCATCACCCAATTTGGATCTTGGAGTGCTTCCTCTATATGAGTGGGTTCTACACACGAAACAAACGAGTAGTGCTCACAAAACAAAGCGACATGGCGAGAACAAGTACTTACTCCCCGTGACGGACTTCCGATGATTTGATCAATCGGATGCGCCTTGGAGATGCGTCCATGCCTCATAAGTGATTGTGAAGCACTTGGCGGTGGTGAAGCATCTTGCTCGTCTTGTGGTTGGACTTGATCTTGGACTTCTTCTTCTTTTTGTTGATGTTGTGTGGCTTGTGAATCTTGCATTGGCAATGGATCATCTTTTTCTTCTTCTTCATCAACTTGAGGCACCATGGAGGTGTTGATGTTGGAACTTGATGCTCCCCCTTGATCATGGTTCTCCTCAACTTCGGTCTTGATGTCTCCAATGGTCATGTTCTTCATAGCTTCTCGTAGAGGCTCATCATCTATATCATCATGACCAAAACTCTCCTCTTGGGAGCCATTAGTCTCATCAAACTCAACATCACAACTTTCTTCAACTAACCCGGAGGTTTGGTTGAATACTCGATATGCTTTTGAGTTTGACGCATAACCAAGAAAGATACCAACATCACACCTTCTTTCAAACTTACCGAGCCTTTTCTTGCGGTAGATGTAGCACTTGCACCCGAAGACTCGGAAGTAGGAGATGTTGGGATTTCTCCCAATGAGGAGCTCATATGGGGTCTTTTTAAGTAGTCGATGAAGATAGACCCTATTAGCGGCATGGCACGCCGTGTTGATCGCTTCGGCCCAAAACTTCTCCGACGTGCCGTAGTCATCAAGCATTGCTCTTGCAAGAGTGATGGGTGTCTTGTTCTTCCTTTCAACGACACCGTTTTGTTGAGGGGTGTATGTGGCCGAAAACTCATGTTTTACTCCTTCACGGTCACACCACTCCCCAATGTTGTAGTTCTTGAATTCGGTGCCGTTGTCACTCCGGACCTTGATGATGGGAAGTTGAAATTCCCTTTGAGCGCGATTGGCGAAGGTCTTGAACACTTCCGGAGTTTCACTCTTGTCACCTAGAAACAAAGTCCAAGCATAGCGAGAATAGTCATCAACAATAATGAGACAATAGAGGTTACCACCAAGGCTTTGATATGTGGACGGTCCGAAGAGGTCCATGTGGAGTAGTTCAAGTGGCTTGGAGGTTGACACCATTGTATTCATTGGGTGGTGTGAAGCAACTTGCTTCCCGGCTTGACAAACGCTACAAAGCTTGTTCTTCTCAAATGTGACATCCTTCACGCCGGTCACCATCCCAAGCTTGAACGACTTCTTGAGCTTGCTCATCCCAATGTGAGCAATGCGTCGATGCCATAGCCAACCCAAACTCGTCTTGGTGAAAAGACAAGTGGTCAAGCTAGCATCCTTGTTGGAGAAGTCCACCAAGTAAAGATGTCCATGCCGAAAACCTTTGAAGATTAGTTCTTTGCTTGATTCACTAGTCACTACAACACCATTCTTGTCAAAGGTGCATGTTAGTCCAAGATCACATAGTTGTGCAATGGAAAGCAAATTGAAACTAAGAGACTTAACATAGAGCACATTAGAAATGGACAAATCATGCGAAATAGCAATTTTACCCAAACCAATTACCTTCCCCTTTGAGTTGTCACCAAAGGTAACTTGTTCATGATTGTCGGGGTTCTCTATGGAGGTGAACATACCATCATTGCCGGTCATATGTTGAGTGCACCCGCTATCGAGTACCCAATGCTTTCCTCCGGCTTTGTAGTTCACCTACACACATGAAGTTAGTTTTTGAGTTTAGGCACCCAAGCCAACTTAGGTCCTTGTATGTGTGATACAAGTGATTTTGGGACCCAAAGTTGCTTGGGGAGCTTCCCCTTCATGCCCTTAATGTCTTTGCCGATGAACCTTGCCTTCACCTTGCCACCTACTTTGCTTAAGAGATAGTGGTAATCATTGAAAGTAGATTTGTAGTTAGGAGGCAATTTGGGAGAAGGACGGTTGGGAAGAGGACACTCCCTCGTGTGATGTCCGGTGACCTCACAATGTTGACAATAGGAACCAACTTCCTTGATGAAGCTTGTCCTAAGCTCTGGTGAGGGCACCTTTCCTTTGTTGGGTACCGGGAAGGATCCAAGTCCTCTCTTGTTGAAGCCTTTAGCTTGTTGGTAGAGTATTTCCTTGTGCTTGTCCCCCCCCCCCCCCTAGAGAGTCTTGCCACACTAGTGCGGAGACTTTCAATCTCGTCCATCAACTCCTTCTCCCTAGGGCTTTCTTTCAAAGGCAAAGACTTATCCAAAATATTAGTGGCATGTGAAATAGTTGATACTTTGCCATCAAGGGTTTCCTTTTTCATGTTTTTCAACTTTAGTTCAATTGCTTCATAAGCAAGGTTAAGCACTTCATGTTCTTGAACCAAGTCATTGTGCTTTCCCAAGAGTGCTAGGTTTGCTAAGTCAAGCTCATGATAGTCAAGCTTGATTTGAGCATTTTCCTCCTCGATTTGCTTCACATGTGATTTGAGCGTGTAATGCTCTTTAAGTATGGTTACATACTTGTCATGCAAATCGAGCTTTGCACTCTCAAGCTTAGCACAAGCTTGTTCAAGTGCCTTAACCTAGCTCTTCTCCCTTTTTATGATGGCATGGTATTCATTAATCATAGATGCTAATTCATCGGGGGAGAGCTCATCATCATCATCGCTAGAATCGTCACGTACCTTAGTGTTACCTTTCGCCATGAGGCACATAGGAGGTGGACGAAGAGGTGAGTCATCCTTGTTGACGATGGCAAGGCCCGCCAAGTTTTCTTCATCTTCACTCTCCTCGTCGCTTGACTCTTCATCCATGATCCACTCATTGGCCTCGCACATGAAGACTTTTTGAGGCCCTCTTCTCTTCTTTGGAAATAGCTTGGTCTTCTTGCCTTTGTCAAATTTCTTCTTTCCAAAGGAGCGCTTGGGCTTGACCTCTTCTTCATCTTCATCACTTTCTTCTAGCTTCCGATGCTTTCCCTTGTGGTTGTCCTTCCTCTTGTCCGGTCTTGGACAATCATATGATATGTGGCCTAGATCACCACAATTATAGCATGTCTTGTTTTCATCTTTTCTTGGGAGGAAGGCTTTCTTCTTGGGATCAAAAGAGTATCCCTTCTTTGCGATCTTGGAGTTTAGACGTGAGAATTTCCTCATCATCAACGCAAGCTCATCATTGTCATCTTCGCTTGTTGCTTGCTCTTCTTCACTTGAGCTAGACTCAACCACTTTCTTCTTCTTGGGAGTTGTCTTCTTGGTTGAAGCCTTGAGAGCAATGGTTTTTTACGATGACTCCTCCATCATTCCAAGTACGCTCATCTCATGAGCATGAATTTCTCCAATGAGCTCCGAAACTTCAATGTTGTCAAGTGACTCTTTTTGGAGCATTGAATTGATAATGTTGTACTTGGGCTTGGGTAGAAGCATGAGGATCTTGCGGTTGATAAGTCCCTTGCCAAGAGAAGCAATGTCAAGTGCGTTAATCTCCTCAATGAGCACATTTAAACGAGAAAACATTTGGTTAACATTCTCATGAGGAAGCATTTTAAATTCATCATACTTGGATTTAAGCAAGTGATATTTGAGTTCTTTAACACGAGATGAGCCCTCATGTATTTCAATTAAACATGCCCAAATTTCACAAGCTTTCTCCTTACTAGCAATTCTAGCAAATACGTCTTGACTTATACATTCATAGATTGCATTTATAGCTTTAGCATCCCATTTTAGTTGATCACCAACATAGTCAAGATCTCCAAACCCCGCATGGGTCGCTTCCCAAACTTCGGGAGCAATAGCCTCTAGGTAGGCGCGCATGCGTGCTTTCCAATAGGCAAAGTTCTTGCCCTCGAAGGTAGGAACCGAACCCCCATTCTTGGCCATTTTAGCTCTCTAGCGGTGAAGCTAGAATGATCCAATGAGCAACAAGGCTCTGATACCAATTGTAAGGATCGAAATGCCCAAGAGGGGGGTGAATTGGGCTTTCTTTAAAATTTTAAGGTAATTAAAAACTAACGACTTAAAGCCCAATTCCCTATGTGATTAATCTATGCAATCAACGTAAATTTAAGTTGCGGAATGAAGATTGCATAAATGTAAAAAGGAGGGAGAGGGATGCAAACGCTCAAAGGACCCGGAGACACGGAGTTTATCCCGTGGTTCGGCAAGATCACAAGGATCTTCCTACGTCCACGTTGTGGCACCCACCGAAGGGTTTTGCCACTCCCAAGTCACCGAGACAAGGGGGTCTTCACTATTCTTCTCCATTCGTCATCTCCGGCAAGGTGGAGCTCAAGCCTTGTACAATCCTTGATCTTTCGGGCTTCCACACACACCTTGGCAAGCTCCGGAAGGATCTCTTTAACCTCTCACTAGTCTAGAAACTCCAATCACAGAAAATGGACGCACACAAGCTTTTCTCTAGCTAGATCTAGCCTATACAAATGATCTAATGGGTGTAGAAATGTAAGCTCTTGGTCTTGAGTGCTCTTGGATGTGTTGTTAGCTTCTGAGTGTCAAGACTTGTCGATTTGACAGGTTGAAGGGGTATAAATAGCCAACCTCCACGAAATAGCCGTTGGAAAAGTAGGCTGACATCATTGCTCTACGAACACCGGATGATCCGATGTCTCCCCTTCAGTTATCATCGGTCAAAGCCAAATTAGCTGATGTCACTGTGTCAGATATGACCGTTGTTAGACCGATGTTGCCCCTATTTTCTCATCGGATGATCCGGTGGCTCTTCCTCCAGAATTTGCTTGATCTTGATGCTTACTGGAGTGATCGACCGATGTGTGTGAGTCTGCACATCGGATGATCCGGTGCTTCACTTGGTCCAAAGGTATTGCAAACTGTACTGATGGACCGATGTCACTGAGCCACTCACATCGGATGATCCGGTGAGTACATTTGTCTGAGGTCTTCTTCTTCAGTTGAACCAACTCGACCGATGTAGTCATCTCTGAGATCATCGGATGATCTAGTGAGTTCATCTCGTTGACTTCGAGTTGTTTTGAGTTGTTCTTTTGGAATTTGAACATGGGACCTCTTTGACACTTGTTTGAATTGTTGTTTTGATAATCTTCAAGCATTGAATGATGTCAATTTAGAGCTTTCACTCCTTGTCTTCATGTGATTGATTTGAACTTAAGGTTGATTTTATATGGGTCTCCAATGTCATTTTGATTTCATTTGATTGAGTGATTATTGGGACCTTGCATTCACAAATTCATTAGTAAAATCGAATGGTTGTCATTAATCACCGAAACCGTACCTCATGGGGCCTAGATGCTTTCAACAATGTATTCAGCAAGGTAAAAGAGAAATTTTAATTGTTATGAGCATATTATAACATATACATATAAAACAAAGCTCATCCAAGTCATACTATTAAGTAACTTACACTCTCACATCAATGAGATACATAAAGTAGTGTAAGCCATGCTAGAGATCATATGTAATTTTCAATTTAAGCAAGTCATGATCTCACAAACTTAACAATTTCATAACTTGAAAGCATGACACTAGTTGCTGCATTTTATTATTTTTCAAAGCACAAATTTAGATCATATGATATTTGCAAGATATTATATGCGCATCTGCCTTATTCTAACCAACCAAGCCAAGCCTATGTCATTTGACAATCAGAAGCTTAAGGACATGGTTTTAGTCATACACAACTTCTTCCAAGTTCAAATCTAAGTGCAATGACAAGCCATCTCAAAAGAAGAAGTGCGATGCATGCATATTCTCTTGATCTTTTCTCAATTTATATTTGTTCATAAAAACTCAACATTTGAGTTGATTACTTGATTAATTCTTTATGATTAAAAGCACTTGTGAACATGTAACAAGTTCAAAACAGCAAGAAAGTTCGACCATGACCAATTTTAGTGTAAGTAATTATTCCAATTACTAGACATGGCAAAAACTACAAAATGTATAACACGATTAATGTAGTAAGAACTTTCAGCATGTAAAAGGAATCACAAAGTCATATATGTATGAAATATTATGCTCATATTATTTTAATTTCAGATTCACACATAGACTTCTCAAGTTTCAAAAACTCCCCCTCAATTTAAGCCATGAGGATGCATAACCCCTATTTCACTACGAATGTAACAAAAACGAGTGAAATCCAAAGGTTTTGTAAAAATGTCAGCCAATTGTTGTTCGGTATCTACATGGTGAAGCACAATGTTTCCTTTTTCAACATTATCTCGGAGAAAGTGATACCTAATGTCAATGTGCTTAGTTCTAGAATGTTGCACGGGGTTTTTAGCAATGCAAATGGCACTAGTGTTATCACAAAACAGTGGAACACTATCTAGATCAACCCTATAGTCCTTAAGTGTTTGAACAATCCAAAGAATTTGTGAGCAAGCACTAGCAGCAGCTACATATTCAGATTCGGCTGTGGATTGTGCAACTGAATTTTGTTTTCTAGAGGACCAAGCAACAAGAGAATTACCAAGAAAATGACAAGCACCGGAAGTACTTTTCCAATCAATCCTACAACCCCCAAAATCAGCATCCGAAAAAGCTTTCAAAGTAACGGTTGAGGAAGAAGGAAGAAAAATGCCAAATTCTTGGGTTCCATGTAAGTACCTGAGAATTCCTTTGACGGCTTGACGATGTGAAACACGTGGGGAAGCTTGAAACCGTGCACAAAGACATACACTAAATTGTATGTCCGGTCTTGATGCCGTGAGGTACAAAAGTGATCCGATCATGCTTCTATATTCTTTTTGATTCACGGTTTCACCATCTTCATCAAGTTCAAGTGTTGTTGCTGTTCCCATTGGTGTCCGAAGAGGCTTGCTTTTGTCCATGTTGAAGCGCCTTAGGAGGTCTTTGGTATACTTCGTTTGATGCACAAAGGTACCCTCCTTGGTTTGCTTGATTTGCAGCCCCAAAAAGTAAGTGAGTTCACCCATCATACTCATTTCAAATTCGGAACTCATCATTGCTGAAAACTTGGACACAAGATCATGAGAAGCACAACCAAAGATAATATCATCCACATACACTTGAACGAATAATGAGTCATTGCCATGCTTAAGCACAAAAAAAGAGTTTTATCAACCTTGCCCATGGTAAACCCCTTTTCAAGTAAGAATGTTTTTAACCTATCATACCATGCTCTAGGGGCTTGTTTGAGACCGTATAAGGCTTTGGACAGTTTGTAAACATGATTAGAAAAATCTGGATTTTCAAAACCCGGTGGTTGTTTGACATAAACCTCCTCATCTATGTAGCGATTAAGAAAAGCACTTTTAACATCCATTTGATATAGCTTAAAACCTCTGGATGCTGCAAAAGCTAACAAAATTCTTATGGCTTCTAATCTAGCGACAGGAGCAAAAGTTTCATCAAAATCTAGACCTTCAACTTGAGTGAAACCTTGAGCAACCAACCTAGCCTTATTCCTAACCACAACCCCATCCTCACTTTGTTTATTTTTAAATACCCATTTAGTTCCAATTAACATGTGACCTTGAGGTGTAGGTACAAGTTTCCAAACATTATTTCTTTCAAAATTTTCTAACTCTTCTTGCATGGCAATAATCCAAGATTTATTAGTGAGTGCGTGTGATATATCTTTGGGTTCAAAAGAAGCAACAAAGGCAGAATGAGCATGGGAGTTTGGATCGCAAAACCTGGACCGTGTGACTCGTTCGTGCAAGCTTCCAATCATCTGTTGTGGGGGATGATCTTTGTAAAAACGTAGGGGAACAGATGTCTCACAAGCTTCTTCTTCATTAGGTTCATCGTAGATTGATGAGCTTGTGACTTGTGGACGATCAGGACAAGCATAGGTGATAGCCGGAGCTTGTTCAATGTCCGGAGCTGGACACGTGTCAACTTCAGAACTACCAGACAATATCACCGGCTCTTCTTCATCTTCAAAAATACCCTCCCCCTGAGGATACAGATCTGGTCCTGCAACACTGTAGCTATTACCTGGGCTAGCTTCATCAAAAGATACTTCACAAGTCTCCACAATTTTGTTAGTGTCAAGTAAAAGCACACGGTAGCCTCTAGTATGAGATGGATAACCAAGAAACATGCCATCAATGGATCTAGGTTCAAATTTATCAAGATTACCATGTTTCTTAACAAAGCATTTGCAACCAAAGACCCGAAAGTGTGCAACACTAGGCCTATGTCCAAACCGGAGCTCATATGGTGTTTTACCTAGCTTAGCACGCAAGAAAACACGATTTGAGACATAACAAGCGGTTGCTAACGCATCAACCCAAAATTTCCTAGGAGTTTGATATTCATCAAGCATAGTCCTAGCCATCTCAACTAAGGTTCTGTTCTTTCTTTCTAAAACACCATTTTGTTGAGGTACATATGGTGAAGAAAATTAATGATCTATTCTATTTTCAGCACAAAAGTGATCAAAAGATTGATTTTTAAATTCAGTTCCATTATCACTTCTAATTGCTTTTAATGACCTTGGGTGATCAATTGATAATCTAAGAAATAAAGTTCTAAAGTGACTAAAAACTTCATTCTTAGACGCCATAAAGTAAACCCAAGAGTATCTAGAATAATCATCAACAATAACAAGAACATACCATTTACCTCCGAAGGATTGAACACGTGAAGGTCCTACGGTGTCAAGATGCAAAAGTTGACATGGTTCAGTTGTCATGATAATTATGAGAGGAGTATGTGAACCTGCAACCATCTTAGCATGTCTACAAGAAGAGCACACAATATCTTTGTCTCCTTTAAGCTTAGGCAGCCCACGTATGCGATCAAGAGCACTAACACGCGTTAGGTGATCAAAGACTACGTGACCAAGTCTACGATGCCAAAAATATAAGTCCTTTGAATCATTAGCAACTAGACACCTATTCTTAGAGAAAGACATATCAAAATCATCTTTAAAAACTCTTCCAAACCGAGACATGTTAAAAATAAGCTCACTATTTGAACCTACAACTTTGCAGCAATTTTTATTGAAAATAATTTCTAGATTTTCATCTAGCAATTGTGCAACAGAGAGCAAGTTGTATTTCAAATTTTTGACAAGTGCCACATTCTTCAAAGTGTAGTGATCATTTACTCTAACCGAACCCTTAGCAATTATAGGAGTTGAAGAATTATCGGCAAAAGTAACATTCTCTACACGTGACACAAAAGAGAGGGAGGAGAACCAATCTTTGTTACCGGTCATGTGGCGTGAGCAACCTGAATCCACAATCCAAATGTTCTCCTTCCTCAAACTTGTAACCTACATAAAAGCACAATACGTCGATGACTCAATACTGGGGTTAGTCAAGAGGCATTTAGGAATCCAGTACTGAGTCACGCGACGTGCAGCAGGAAAAACACGCGAAAGCTGAGACAAAACAGCAGGTTTATGAGTCAAAGTTTGAGATTTTTTATTCTTGACTACTGACCTATAAGGTGTTACTTGTGTAGCACAAAAATCAGTAGGTCCGGAGGCAAAAACAGAAGGTCCGGAGGTAAACTTTGAATGTTTTTGACTCAAAACAGCAGGTTGTACATTCGGTTCAATATGTGCAGCAAATTTTGCATGAAAGTTATCAGATCTAGCAACCATTGTTTCCCTTTTCTGTTGTTTAGCTAGTCTATAACAAAAATCTATGACATGACCATCTCTACCACAGAAGGTACAATGAAATTTAACTTTGTGTTCATGTCTAGATGAGCAAGCAATATTTTTATTTGAAACCGAATGAGGCAACACTCCTGCAGATTTCAAAACCACTCCTTTTTGTTTAGGAACTGTTTGAATCAAACCACTTCCTAATGACTTTACAATTTTAGGTGTATGTGCCTTAGCATGAGCATGAGAATCAAAACCTAAACCAGTTTTATCATTGCAAGACTTGGAAGAATTCAACAGCAAGTTTAGGTTCTTATTCCCATTACAAAACCGATCTAATGTCCTATGCATGTCATCAAGTTTATTGGACAGATCAAGGCAATTTTCACATGAAGTTTTTCCTTTTAGTTTGCAATTGGAACAAAATTTAACTTCATGAGAAAGTAAAGCATTGTTCAATATAGAAATTTCATTCATAGCATCCTGTAGTTTCTTATCAAGATCATCACAAGTAGAACAATGCAAATCAATTGTAGAACAACTAGCATCTTTCACGTTTTTATCATTAAGTGCAGCAAGCTTTCTGTTCTTTTCAATTTCTTCATCAAGTCTATCTAGAGTGGAGGAGTGTGCACTTCTTAATGTGGACAATTGTTCATAGATTAAGTCACATGAGGGACATGCCTCATCACTAGGAATCAAAGTTTTTAAATGGTTAATTTTAGATTCTAGTGATTCAATTTTAGCAGCATTATCCCTAAGCTTTTTGTCCTTTTTCTTGACAATAATAGTTGCACGAGAAATAACATCACACATTTCATTGCAGGTAGAACATACCTCATCGTCTTCACTGTTGTGTTCTGCATCCTCCTGACTTGATCTTGATTTTGTTTTGCCTGCCATGAAGCATAAGTTGGCCAGATCGTCATCATCTTCATCACTTTCAAAGTCTACATCACTTGAACTAAGTTCTTGAAGTGCGGTGACGAAGCTGTTAATCATCTTGCGTCCTATGGTACCCTTCTTTTTCTTCGTATCTTTTGCAGAGGAGTGCTTCGTTCTTGTTTTCTTTTCATCCCGGGAAGTAGGAGCTGAAAGGTTAGGGCAATCTGAACGAAAATGTCCTGTCTTACCACATTTGAAGCATCGTTGAGGTTCGGAGCTTCCTCTCCTTCTAGTTCTCACATTTTGCAATGCTTTTGAGAACCTCGTAGAGAGAAGTGCTAGTTCCTCCTCTAGAAACTCCTCAATCTGTTCAAGGGTTAGAGAGGACAACAAAGCAAGTGTACTACAAGATGAAGATTGGCCGGAGCTAGGCATATCACGTTGAGAAACAAAAGCAATAGACTTGTTGGGGTTCTTACGTGATATTATATCAATTTCATGAGTTTTTAGCTTGGAATATAGCACATCTAAAGTAAGTGTACTCATGACAGTAGATTTATGAATAGATGTAACTTTCATCTCCCAAATTGACATGTCTAATGCACTTAACAATTGCCTAGAATTTTCAGCATCTGAAAAATTAACATTGACGCTACGCAAGTTGCTGAGAATTTTATTAAAGCGAGCAAAGAGATCATCAATTGACTCACCGGGTTGCATCTCGAAGAGCATGTATTCTTTCTTGAACATGTCTTGCCTTACCTCTTTGATCGTGTTGGATCCTTCGTGGTAGTCACAAACTGCTTTCCACACATCGTATGCAGATCGGAGGTGTGCAACACGGTCGAAGTCGCTTTGTGTTAATCCTTGTATGATCAAGTTTCGAGCCTTGTTGTTGTTGTCGACATCTATCATATTCGTAGTTGTAACTTGATCGTTTGATGGCACTTCATAAGGCTTGTAAACCTTCTCTCAAATTGCAAAGCCTTGTGCCTGGATGAAGGCCTCCGTGCGTGCCTTCCAAACCTGAAAATCAATACCAACAAACACACACGATTTGGCGGAGTACTTCTCCATGATGATTAGTCAAAAACACGTGCAAATCACAAAGATTAGAGCACCGTGGCTCTGATACCAATTGTAGGATCGAAGAGCACGTGAAAAGCTACCAGAGGGGGGGGGGGGGGTGAATGGTAGATTTAAAAATCTTACGCAGCGGAAACAATTAAACCCCAAACCCTTCGGCAGAAAAACGATCTATTGAAGAAATCGTGTTTGAGACTAATCTAAACGTGTTTCACCGTGACAAAAGTGATAGATATCAGAGATAATCAAGTCACGAAGACAGCACCAAAAGAATCACTCAAATCTGTGGAGGAAAACTCAAGTTATGATCGAAAGATCAAACAAAGGTCAATCTGCCCTATCCGAGAAAAACAGTTCTGGAATGCTGCAAAGAAACTCGTGTAGATCATAGACCACAAATCCAATGACCGTGAAATTTTGAAAGATGATAGACAAACAAGTTTTGAAGACAACCCAAAAAGAATCACGTCAATTAGATCAGTAAAACTCGAGTTATGATAAAACCACCGATGAAAGGTAGTGCTGTCCAGAAACTCGACGAGTAAAACTTGTCTGGAACAAGTCTGACGAACAAGGCACAAAAGTTCATTCAAACTACGAATTTTATTAAATAGAACACAAGAGGAATAGCCCCAAAGTCGTGCACCACGAGCTCTGGGCTCCCTTGCTTATATAACCAGCCCTTAGGCCAACCCAATATCAACTAGGACTCCAATCCTACTCAGATCACGAATCGTAACTTTCTATAACTGCTCAAGATTCTTCTATACGCAGATAGAAGCAATCTTAAGACTTCCAAACACCTTAGGAACGTATCCCACGTTCCTAAACAACTCAAATTCGTGACCCACACGAAATCCTATCATAACCAACTCAAATCTTTCCATATTTGAGTCAAACCCGACTCAGCCGCAACCTGAGTCCATAACCTAGTCGGTTGGACCTTTCCGACCAATTTTTTATGTCCACATCTCTTCATCACGTCTTGGAACCATGTAGCCACGTCCATGCACTCCTTGAACACGTGCAAACATCTTCCAATGACGTCCATGATACCTTCATATGCATTGTTCTTGATCCAAACATGCTGCGCAACCTCCTGATCAGCTCAACCACAATTCCTCCCGAACCTGGTTGTTGGAACCTCATCTCCTCCCTGAGACTAGTCCAATGGATCCCGTCACCAGCCATGTCTTGAACTCAAGCAACACCTGCACATGAATAAACAACCAATCCATACGAGCCCAAGTCCTCGACTTGACTCAAGTTAGTTCCGAACACAACACCCTACGTGAGAACCTCACATAATCATGTTGCAAAACCACAGTAACACGATATCATCCATATCATCCAAAACGCACCAAAAACTTAGCAAATGAAAACTAAGCAATCTTTCCAACAATGTAAAGCAAGTACGAAACATTGCAAATGAAAAGCAGAAGCACTACGGTCAAGTTCCGGACCTTGCCAGAGCAACCCAGAGCTTGAGCCGGAGCTTACCAAAACTAGTACAATGAAGCACCTGCCGGAGCTTACCAAAACTAGTAGATCCTAGCACTAGAGCTTACCAAAAACTAGTCAAAACTAGTCAACCCAAAACCGGAGCTAGACAAAGTACGTCGGAGCTTAGAAAAAGCATTCCGGAGCTATCAAATATATGCCGGAGCTATCAAAAACATGCCGGAGCTAACAAAGACATGCCGGAGCTAAAAATAAAGCTCACCGGAGCTAACCAAAGCTAGTCGGTCCTTACCAAGAAGTCGGACCTAGCATTTAACGTAGCCGGAGCTACCCAAAACAAGCCGGACCTACCATCGGATCTTGTTGTAGCTCGGAGCTAGAGTCGGACCTTGATAAAAAGGTGTTTTGGTGATATTAAAAACTTTTATCGTCAAAGCAAGTATATTCACTACAAGCCAATGTATTCAGCACACATAGGTCTTACAATTGTTTTCATAACTTTTCATGTGAATAAGCCAATATTTGGATTTTAAGTGGTGTTGCCAATGCATTGATCAAGGGGGAGATTGTGAGACCTATGTGTGCTGAATACATTGGCTATGATAATAAAAGTTTTGAATTCTGCCAACACACCATTTTAACAAGGTCCGACTCTAGGTCCGAGCTCCTGCAAGATGACTTCTTTGTCTAGGTTCGACTTATTTTGGCTAGGTCTGACTTGTTTTGTCTAGGTTCGACTTCTTTGTCTAGGTCTAACTTATTTTGGCTAGGCCCGACCTGTTTTGGCTAGGTCCGACTTCTTTTTCTAGGTACGACTTGCTTTTGCTAAGTCCAAAATGTTTTTCTAGCTCCGGCACTAGTTTCGGCTAGCTTTGGTAAGCTCCATTGCTAGGTCCTGCTAGGTAAGCTCCGGCTCAGGTCCAGTTAGCTTTGGCAAGGTCCAGTACTAGTCTGCAATAGTTCTACTTTTACCTTGCAATGTTTCAAACTTGATTTACATTTATGGAAAGCTTGCTTAGTATTCTCTTACTAAGTTTGTGGTGCGTTTTGGTGGTTATGGCTGATATCATTTTTCTATGGTTTGCAACATGCTTATGTGAGGTGCTGACATAAGGTGTTGTGGTTTCGAAACTAACGTGCGTCAAGTCGAGGACTTATGCTCGGAAGTATCGGTTGTGTATTCACGTGCAGGTGTTGCTTGAGTTCAGGACATGGCTGGTGACGGGATCCATTGAACTAGTATTAGGAAGAAGATGAGGTTCAACAACTAAGTTCGGGAGGAATTGTGGTTGAGTTGATCGGGAGGTCATGCAACATGGTTGAATCAAGAACAATGCATATGAAGGTATCATGAACATCGTTGGAAGATGTTTGCACGTGTGTATGGAGTGCATGGACGTGGTTGCATGGTTCCAAGGCATGATGAAGAGATGTGGATGTAAAGAATTGGTCGAAAAGGTCCAACTGACTAGGTTATGGACTCATGCTACGGCTGAGTCGGGTTTGACTCAAATATGGAAAGCTTTGAGTTGGTTATGATAGGATTTCATGTGGGTCACGAAGTTGAGTTGTTTTTAGGAATGTGGGATACGTTCCTAAGGTGTTTGGAAGTCTTAATATTGCTTCTATCTGCATATAGAAGAGTCTTGAGCAGTTATGGAAAGTTTCGGTGGAAACTGAGTACGATACGAGTCCTAGTTTGGTTTGAGTTGGCCTCATGGCTGGTTATATAAGCAAGGGAGGCCAGAGATCGTGGTGCACGGATTTGGGCTGTTACTCTTGTGTTCTATTAAATAAAGATCATAGTTTAAAGGAACTTTTGTGCCTTGTTCGTCCGACTTGTTTTAGACAAGTTTTCTCGTCGAGTTTCTGCACACAACTATCTTGCTTTGGTAGTTTTATCATAACTCGAGTTTTACAGATCCATTTGGCGTGATTCTTTTTGGGTTGTCTTCACAACTTAATTATCTATCATCTGTAAAAATTTCACAGTCATGGGATTTGTGGTTTCTGATCTACACGAGTTTCTTTGTTGTGTTGCAGATCTGGTTTTTCTCACGTAGAACAGTTGACCTTTGTTTGATCTTTTGATCTTAACTTGTGTTTTTGACGTTTTTTCGTGATTTTTGTTTTCGTATCTTCGTGACTTGATTATCTATAATATCTACTACTTTTGTCATGATGGATCATGTTTAGATTAGTTGCACACACGGTTTTTAACTGATTGATTTTCTGCCAAGGGATTTTTCGTTGCTCCCGTTGAAAAAGTTTTAATCTACCATTCACCCCCTCTGGTAGATTTTCACGCGCTCTTTAATCCTACAACCTTAATGAGCCGTGGGACGGTGGCAGTATCGAACCTCTCTTCAGCGGGGAGGCTGGATCCGGAGCCGCAATATGCATGGCAGCACCAGACCTCTCCTCAGCGGGAAGGCTAGGTTCGGAGTCACGGGACGCGTGGCAACACCGGACCTCTCCTCAGCGGGAAGGCTAGGTCCAGAGATGTGGGACGCGTGGCAGCACCGGACCTATCCTCAGTGGGGAGGCTAGGTCTGGAGCTGTGGGACACGTCATGTAGCTGTGTCGGTGCCCTCAACAGCGGTGAGGCGGGACCCGACGTCTTTTCTTCCGTGTATGCAGTGGTACCCGGTCCGCAGGGCACCGACAGACTCCAAACACATTGCAGGTACCTCATCTGGGCCGACCTTTAGCAGTATAACATAACTTTGACTAGGATGAGGCAGGGAAAGAGTGACCATGCATACGACAAGCAATATGCGAAAACGAGCAGAACTTCATGAACATAAAATTATTGCGTAATTAAATGAACATGGTAATATAGTGTGACAATATTCGAGTTATGGTTATTGCCTTGTTCAGGAGTATGGGTCGTCCGACCCCCTAGTACATAGCCACAATGCTGAGGAGGCAGAGCGTACAACTTAGGGTGTAGGACCAGGCTAAGCAGACTGCACACTCTGGACTCTCCGCCGGCGTTAGCAGAAGTATGAGCCGACCAACCCTAGTACTCAGCCGCTGCGCTGGGGAAGCAAAGTGTACACGCTTAGGGTGCAGGACCAGGCTAGGTAGGTTGTACACTCTGGACCTCCCACTAGTGTTAGCCTTTCAGGGGGGAGATCGTTCAACGCCACGAGACCCCGAGCAACAAAATAAATAAAAAACCCCGGATTGTTCGGCTTCCGCCTTGTTCAGGGTGTATGCTATTTAACCCCCAATACTCAGCCGTGGCGCTGGGGAAGCAGAGTGCGCACACTTAGGGTACAAAACCAGGCTAAGCAGGCTGCACACCCTGGACCCCCCCACTTGGCGTAGGCCTTTCATGCGGGGACTGTCTGGCACCACAGGGCGGCATGAAAGTCATCTAGAGGGGAGGGGGGGGGGGGGTGAATAGGCAATAAGACCTGAAATGACTTAATAAAACGAGATTAAACTCCTTAGACCAGACTTGTCTGGACAGGGCCGGACTAGTCCGCTTAGCACAGGGTGAAAACCTAAAAATTTGGTTTCTACACGTTATTTGCAGAATTTAAGTTCACCGAAGAGGTAAGCAATGTGTGGTAACCTAGTACAACTTAGATTGTAAAGTTAAAGCACTTAGGTTACAATATTTCAACAAATATCAAAGTGAAGAGCAATATGAACAATACGAACCCTAATAGCAATGCTAGTGATTATGAAATGTAAAATGACAAGTGAGACAAGATTTATCCCGTGGTTCAGCTCCACGAAGAAGCCTACATCCACGTTGAGAAGTCCACACAAGGACCGGGTCTCACTTGACCCTTTTCTCAGCACACAATGGCTGGCTTGGTTTCCTCTATATCAATGAGTAATCACCAAGTTTGATTGTGGCTGCTCACAAGTTGAGGCTCTCACAAATCAATACAATGAGGAGCACACGAAGCTCAACTCACACAAGCCACAAAACACAACACAATGTGCAAAGAGATCAAACCGAAGGCCAAAGCGCGATGATCTTCCTTCACTTTCCTCCCCAAACCCTAATCTCTTCAAGATTTGGTCTTACAAGGCTAGTAGGACAAGTGGAAGGCTTTGGAAGGCTCTAGGTCACTATGGCGGCGCTAGGGTTCAAGAGTTGTCAAATAGGCGTCGGGGGCCCCCCCTTTTATAGGGGTCCTGACAACTAAGAGTTGCCATCAGAGCAAACCCGGACTAGTCCGACTCGGTGCCACAGACTAGTCCGGCCTTCCGGGACCACCGACAATTTCACATCATCGATCGACAAAACAGATGACGTGCGCGCCAACGTTTGAATTTCAAATGGCCACTGACAATACAGACTACTCTGGTTCACCACGGACTAGTCCGAAGCAGGAATGAGAGTTTTGGTCCGTCCCAAAATAGACACAACTGGGTAGGCCCGGACTAGTCCGGCCACAGGGGCGGACTAGTCTGGCCCTCTAGGGTTTTCTTCTCGATTTATCTCGCTAAGTCTCAAACGGACTAGTCCGCACCACAATAGACAAGTCCGAACTTTTCCAGAGATCTTTGGTCCGTTCCAAAACGGACAAGTCCGATCTTCAGGGACTTAGATCCAACTCCCCTAAGGGATGAACGGACTAGTCCGTACCCATACGGACAAGTTCGAACTCATCAAGAGACGTTTAGTCCGCCACAAAGCGGACTTCTCTGACAGGCCGGACTAGTCCGGCCCTGAGGTCCGAACTAGTCCGACCTCCTAGGGTTTTTCCTCATTTTGGCTTCTCACTTAGGTTTTCTTTTCTCAACCACCACTTTGAGCTCTCTATAATGATCTCAATGCACATGATACATCCACCCTCACACATGATACAACTCACTTAAGTTCAATACCATAGAAACCCAAATTTCTATGCTTGAGTCTTTGACGCCCATTTTATCCTTTCCCTTTTTGAGAGATTTCATCTCATTTCAACCATCACACATGTGCTTAAGATCAACTCAGCCCATTTGTCTCTTAATTGTCGCCATCAATCATCCAAAACCCACGGGGATGGCTAGATGCACTTTCACCGCAAACAAGAGGATGGCAAAAAACCTCGAATATGCCGTAGGTACCTTAAGTAGACTCGCATGGTGCCTACGCTCACAACGGATGACTTTATTGTTGTCGTGGCGACCAAAAACCACTTGACGTCCTGCTCATGGGACCCCTTAGAGGCCCCCTAGTAGGTGTGGCCAACCGGTTAGGAACACCTACCACTTAGTTATAGGATGTCGATGGCGGGCCCCCGATGCAGCACGGGAGCTTGGGTAGTTAATGTCGGCGGGCCCCCTGGAGAATGCCAGACTTTGAATTAAGATTCGTGATCATCGTCGAAGAAGTCTCCGATGACGAGGTAGCTTCCGAACTGAGGCGACACCCACCCTCAACGTGCGGAACGGCGATGACGTGCCCCCTGGGAGGTACTGGAGCTGGATGCCCCGACGACGCCCATCATCAACGAGAAGAACATCAATGGTGGCCCCCTGAGTGGTGCCAGAGCTGGATGCTCTGGCGGCGCCCACTGTCAATGCTAAGAAATGTGAACGGTGGGCCCCTTCGGTGGTGCCGGAGCTGGATGCTATGGTGGCGCCCACCATAAATGCTAAGAAACGTCGACGATAGACCCCTGGGTGGTGTCGGAGCTGGATACTCTGGCGGCATCCACCCTCAACGTGCAAAACGTCGACGACGGGCCCCTTGGAGGTGTCGGAGCTGGATAAGTGGGTTCTGGGGCCTGACAAGTGGCCTCGGGGTGATCTTATCCTGTACAAGATTTAAGACTTCTTGCGTACGCTGCCTCTGACCGCGGCTTGAAGACCCACCGTCTTGCCGCATCGGACGCTAGTGGCTATGCGTAGTCGTTGATGATGGCATAGAACGTCGCATCCATATGTTTTGTTGCCTTAAGCTACCCACTTGGAGGAGTGGGATAGGCCTGCGGCGCCTTCACTACGATGTGACTGGACGCAGCGATACCTAACATGGGCGTGCGCTGCACCTATGCGCTTAGGGAAGGCACGTGTTTTCAATGCGCGACTGGACAGGACGCGCCACCCTTTACTCTTCGGGGCCCATGACCCATTGTAGGTCGTGGGATACATGCTAGCTCTGGAGCCCTCCTCGGTTGGAGCAAGGGCCCAGATCTGGAGGACATGTTGCAGCTCCGGAGCCCTCCTCGGTGGGAGCATAGGCCCGAAGCCGGAGGACGCGTGGCAGCTTCGGAGTCCTCCTCGGTGGGAGAAGGGCCCGGAGCTGGAGGACGCAAGGCAACTTCGGAGTTCGCCTCAGCGGGGAGGTCGGGTCCGGAGCTTCTTCTAGCTTGTATGCAGGGGTATCCAGTCTACAGGGTACCGACAGTTTGCTAGAAATTCTACGAAAAGATGCAAAGTATACTTGGATCAACATGCAGACAAAACACCTATTACAACAGTTGGTGCTTCATGAAGTTATGCTCGTTTTCGCATATTGCTCTAGCGGGATTACTAAATTTTTAAATAAATTGATGTTACCACATTCTGTATATGTTTCAAATTGGTACATCTATTCTGTGTAAACAAAGGATCGTATTCATTCAGAAATTTAATTTCAGAGCCATTCTTAAGAGGCAGTAAGGAGATTTCTTGTTTTTCATAATACATACTAGAAGAAAAGATACAATCTGATGGACAACGCTTGCAAATAAACCGACAAAATTACTTCATGCTGCAGCTACTGAGTGGTTTAGAATCAACACAATTACTTGCAGGAAAATGATGATGGATGCGAGCCTCTATCGGGAGGATCTGGCGCAGACCAGCTTCATCTCCGAGGAGTGGGTAGACCCAATGCTCGATGAGCTCACGGGCTGTACGGATGACATGCTCGGTCAGTCAACCATGGCCTAGGCTTGCAGATCCCAAGGCACAAGAAATGATTTCTGCTCTTTCGGTCAATGCTTCTACAATTCCTAATGTTTCTCTGCCAATGCTTCCGAAATGCTGAGGTACAAGGGACGCATTTAGGTGGATGCTGACATCAACCTTCGGACTGTAGGCGGCCATTCTGGGATTCCTGTCACTCTACGAAGAATTAAGCAACTCTTCTACTGGCCGGGTATGAATACTACTATCACAGAATATGTTGCTTCCTGTGCAATATGTAAATAGGTCAAACCTGACCGTGCCAAGTACCCAGGATTGTTACAACCTTTGGAGGTGCCCACTTTGGCTTGGCAAGTGATTTCTATGTATTTCATAGAGGGCTTTGCCTAAAGTAAAACATGCCAACTGCATTCTAGTGGTGGCTGATAAAGTTTCTAGCTATATGCATTTTATTCCACTGCACCACCCTTTTACAGCAGCTTTGGTTGCTCGGGTTTTCACTGATAACATCTATAAGATTAAGGGATGCCTTCATCCATCATTTCTGACAGGGACCCCATATTCACAAGCAAGTTTTGGAGGGAATAAATTTTCTCTATTGCTGGCGTTGAATTAAGGTTAAGTTCAGCTTACCACCCCCAATCAGATGATCATCTAGAGTGGATTAATCAGTGCTTAGAGACTTATTTAAGGTGTTTTGTCAATGCTTGTCCCTCTAACTGGATCTTCTGGCTATCCCTTGCGGAGTACTGGTACAACACCAGCCTCCATTCTGCTCTTGGGCGAACTCCTTTTGAAGTATTGTACGGGCATTCTCCTCAGCACTTAGGCATCTCTTCGGGTATCTGTTCTTCAGTCACTGAGCTAGATAATTGGTTGATATAACGAGCCATCATGACCTCTGTCAGGACCTGCCTTTCATAGATCCACTTGTGCTTCCCGTACCAATCTCTGGATCAGTAGTTAGTACGCACAACAGAATGTATAGAGGTCCATACACGAATATTTATTACAGAACCTTTATGGTCTTACAAGCATTGTCTTAAAGTACATTCAGTCGTGACTTAACAGGGTCACTGGATATCATTAAAGTGAGCTACAGCAGCGTTGATACGGCTCCATTCCTTCAGGCATCCTTGGGATCAGGACTAAACCTATTCCTCATCCTCGCACGACACTTCGTCATCTTCATCCTCTTCTTGGTGGCAACATATTAAGCAAGAGTGAGTACATAAGGTACTCCGCAAGCCCTAACACTACTCAAGGAGAGGTGTTTCATGCATTGGGGCTCGTAGGAAGGAGAGGCCATACAACTTAGTTTTGCCGAAAAGCATTTTATGCAAGGTTCTCTTTGTAAAGAGTTTTGTAATAAGAGGGAGAAGTAGTTGTGTCAGTATTATTATAGTTGGCCGGCCCTGGGGGAGTTTCAGACCATTCCGCCAGTTCTCTCACTTTTAGATGAGTCTTCGGACCCAAGGCCCTAACGACTCCGGCACGCATGCCAACACTTTCCCAAAACACATCGGCCTCGACCCAAACATACACACACTTCAAGGAGTTGTATTAATGCTAATCAGTAGGAGCCCAAAGCATAGTGTGCCAAGACTGAGACAATAGCTATCCGGATAGGTTAAGACTCTGCAAAGTTTGTACACTTTACCCACAGGCCATGCACACCTAGCAAGGGTATGACATGACACTCATCCCATCTTCCCCGCGTAACCCCACAATCACACCTCGGCCCGATGCAGGGGCTATTCGGGCAATTCCTACCCAGCCAGACACCAAACAACCCTCAATCTCTGTGCCATTTCCTGGTCCACCGTTCCCTCCATGGCTCTCCAGGTTTTCTCTTGTGGTAGTTACCAGAAAGGTAGGGTGAGTCCTGCCCATACTGGTTCTGTGGTTGTACGAAATCATATGTTGAGGTCAAATGAACCGGTCCTTATATTGGTGAGGCGACTCCATCCGTCCTTGGTAAAAGGACTAGTTCAGAACACACAACATCGAACTAATCTGAAGTACTCAACACAAGTCTAGTCTGAAAAACATGGTCATGGGACTATTACTGAAGCACTCAAAACCGATTGACGGGTTACACTGAATATGCAGCCGCAGCTGGTATACCTCTTATGTGTGGGGACCGGAGTCCACACATCCGGGGATCTCATTGGGTGGTGTCGTGCGATGCGACACCCAACAGTTTACAAGAAATAGAACCAGAATAAAGTACAAGACCAAGTCTTTTATTTAATACACAGCGGAAGTTTTCACAATACTAGCGGACGTGAAGAAATATATACATACCATAGCTACGCTCTCAGCACTAGCTATGCAAAAAGCAAAGTTTCCCATGCCAGGGATACTTTGCACTAGCAACACTCAAACTATGGCGGCGTGCAGGGTTCCCACTCGGCTGTACACCCCAGAGGGGGTGTCGCCTCATCGTCGAACCCATCCTCAAAAGGGTAACCTGCAAAAACTCGTTAACTGCAAACATGAGCTTAAGGCTCAGCAAGACTTAACCGTCTCACTAGACAGATGCACGGGGACACTAAACATAGGTAAGGAGTAGCATAAATGACCCGCCTACAAGTGGATCCTTATAATCAAGTTTTAAGTAGCAAATGACATTCTCTGAGCACGGCACATCATGGGCTCCACAATCAAACAAGAAACGCTTTACCGATGATATGACATGCCCAAAGCACATAGTGCTATTACAGCTAAAGTATGGGGAAATTGAAAATCTTTAGTTATACTATCTCTAAATCATACAAGGTTGCAAAGTAATTATAATTCAATACAATATGATTTTCTGGCTTCTTTAGTATTTACTACGTCACCGCTCAGTGAACAAGTGGTACTCTATTACTGCGAGGGACAGTGATTGCAATCAGGACACACCCGGACAACACGACACATACGCACTTTCAGAAATGCCAGCGAGCACTTCGCGCAGTACCTACGTAGCACTTCAGTACTAGTCGTATATGGCAACCTTTCGCGAGACACTCAAATGCCGAACCGGTCGATCCGTCACGGGCAGGAGGTCCCTGCGTGGGGCGTACTCTGACGTGCCCACCAGCGGATTTACACCTTGCTACCCTCAACCCACACCTATAAAACAGAACGGTATGCCTCGACACCCAAGTGACCAAGCTACGTCAGTTTATTGGATCCCATATGTCCATTATGTTGCCGGTACAATTCAAGCTTGTCCGAAGGGGCCGCACACGACGCGGGCCTTAATCGACACAGGCAGAGCTATGCGACCGAGACTCACTTCTCGCCGCTTCCTAGCCATTCCCTGCCCGGTCTCAATTTCATTATATTAAGCCATTTTCTATATAACCAATCCTGTGAGATACATCTCTCGCGAGTAGATTCCAACCACTCGACTTCTACCGGATTTCCTATGCATTAGCAAAGCAGTTACTACAGGTCAACTGTGACTCGTGCCAAATAAACCCCTGGGATTTTTGGTCATGCAAGTGGAGTATCATTCACCCTAAACGTAATGCACAATTCATATACTATTCGACATAGTGATAAAGCAAAAGCTCATAAACGGCTTAAATGCAAACCGGGGCTTGCCTTGTCGCAGGTCAGGTTCTGAGTTAAGAATTGGAAGGTTCTCTTCCAAGGCTTCTGGCTCCTCCTCGACTTCGGTCACTATACGATATGCAGATAACATGGATATATAAATGACATTGAAACTTATTTATTTTAAGACCATAAATTAATTCATGGTGATCACTATATGACAGGGACCTTATTTGGCTTTGGAATTTCGATGGTAGATACTAGGGAATATGATCAAAGCTCTTGCAAAGAACAGGAGATGATCATAGCAGATTGTGGTCTCCGAAAGTATGGCAAGCAAATCAACTTCCAAAATTTTCCGAGAGGAAACTGTAGCTTGAACCTAGCTAACAGTTGATAATCAAGATGGAGGGAGTGGTTCTGGTCTTAGCAAAATTTGTTTCATAATTTTCTAAGCTGTGGGGAAGGAGTTATTGTATTTCTAATTCGGCAAGAATTTCTGGATTTACTTTATAATTGAGTTTCTAGACATTAAATCAATATTTGGTTTGTAACTGATTTAGGCCTAGTATAGTAGGTTAATTAAATCCAAGACTTTAACAGGAGCTAGGGTATGATTAATGGAAGACTCAGTAAAATTTTGGGACCTCATAAAGCAACCTAATAGCTGTGAAAATTCAATAACTGAAAAAGGAAATTGAATTATACAGAGAGTTAAACAGGTGCTATGGCTCCCAAAGTTTGCCTGATAAACAAGAATAGGACAATAAATTTAATGTGAATTTTTGGGATTTTTCCTGTGGATATCTTGTCTGGAAAAATTTCATTTGTATTAGGAAAGATTATTTTCTACAGAATTTAACTCTGAGTTTCACAGAACCTAATTGGTATTGACAGAAACTAGAGCTCGAGAGCTTTCGAACAAAATTTGTTTGAAGAATTTTGGAGTATCCTACAGAAAGTTATGGATTTTCTAAGTTGGAGCTTATTCTGGAATAATTTCCTAATTTGATTTAACTCGTGGGCCCCACTGTTTTAAAATGAACCAATAGTATTTAAGCCACACGGGGGCCACAGATTCCCACCGCGTAGCCACAGCAAATCCCGTGGCCATACCTGATCCGACGGGATTTACCGCCGCTGACACGCGGGACCCGCCGCGTCGTCTTCTACCTCCCGACGCGGGCGGCGCGCGGGGTTCCCGCGGCGGTGCTCTCCGGCGAGCCTCGCCGCCGGCCAATCCAACGCACCAGAATCGCGGAAACTTGCCGCCTGGGGGTTTTTGGGGTCGCTGAGCACGATGGTGAGGTCAGTGGGTCTTGAAACTCGCCGGAAAAGATCGTGCGACGGCGATGGCGGCGATGAGCGCTCGGGCATCATAGAACTCTCTATAGAGTAGCTCAAATCACTTGGGAATTGCTCCAAAAACTTTCTGGGATGATGGAGTTCAAGGATATGGGCGCAGAAGGGGAGTGAGTTGCCGGGAATCATGAGTTCGACGGTGAACCGAGGTTTTCTCACCGGCGGCGAGCAAAACTCAAAATTCAGAGCCGTTGCTTGATGATCCTTAAAGGTTTTTGATCAGACAGGATCGCTAGGGCCTATAGAAACTATCTCTAAGTAATTGCAAAGGATGATTGCTTGTCGAAAAGGAATTTGACATGAAATCATAGCTAGCTATCTACCCTCGGCCGTAGAGGAAACGATCAATATCTGGCTCAGGCTTCAACGATAATGGAAACGGTTTGTACCATGAGCTAGAGTTTGATCAGGCGCACCTTTTTGCTCTTTGGAGCTAGGCTTGAAACGGCGTGGAACGGCGGCACCCGCGGAGCAGTGGCGAGCGGCGGCGATGGCGCGAGGCGGAAGAAAAAATGGCGAGGCAGTGGAGCTGTGACCGGGGATGAGGATTAAAGGGGCTTCGGCCGGCCTTTTATAGAGCCGCGGCGAGCAGGCAGGCAGCTCGCTGGAGCTGCATGCGCGCGCGGTGTCGAGCGGGGGCGCGGCGGTGCAGAGGTGTCGGGGTTGAGCTGATCCGTTTAAAAGGGGAGCTGACATGTGGGGCCCACTGTCCAGTGATTCTCCCCACAGCTCAGCTACTAATTCAGTTAAAAATAGAAGATCAACTCCAAAAATCATGAAATTTTGTGGAGATGGCAAATGAATTATTCTGAACACAATGGTGAATTCAATTCTTATGTTTAAAGAAGTTGGAGAAGAATTAAAAATTCAGATTTGAATTTGATTCAAATTTGCTAAACACCTCAATAAAAATAGTAGATGAGTTTCTAAAATCTTGAAACTTTGTAAGCATGCTGTTGAGGAATTTAGGAGCTCATGGAAAAATTTAGAGCCCTTAATTTGAATATTTGGTTTAGAGCTTATTAGGGCTTCATTGTGTATTGCTTACTAATCCTTATCCAAAAATTCTTATTCTTAAAAGGTGAATAGAATATAATTTGGATTCATGGTGAAGTCTAATACCCATGATAAAAGAATCTAACAAAGAGTGCAAGATAAGTTTTGGATGGCATAGTTCATGTGTACCATTATATTGGAGATCCAAAATAGTTGATCACAAACCCATATGAACTTAACATGCCATAAAAGTGGGGTTTTACATTCCTCCCCTCTTAAAAGAATCTCGTCCCGAGATTACAAAAGAAGGCAAAAGTGGGGTTTCTAAAAGAAGGATCTATCGAACATATGCCGCTAACAAGTCCGGATAGTTCGTTCTAAGATACTCCTCGCTTTCCCACGTGGCCTCTTCGGCACTGTGGTGGCTCCACAAGATCTTGTAGAAACGCAAGGTGCGGCTTCTTGTGGCGCGGGTCTTTTCATCGATGATCTGAGTTGGATGTTCGGAATAGGTGAGATCTGGTTGGAGAGCTTCCAAATCATCTATACGGACATCAGCGGGAGTTTTAAGACACTTTCGTAACTGAGAAACGTGGAACACATTGTGAACCCCTGAAAGTGACGGTGGTAACTCTAATTGATATGCCACAGGTCCGCATTGTGCTAGGATTGCGAATGGCCCAATAAAACGTGGGGCTAGCTTCCCTTTCATTCCGAATCGATGGATACCTTTCATAGGGGATACCCGAAGATAAACTTGATCTCCAACTTCGAAGTGAAGAGGTCGACGTCGTTTGTCCGCGTAGCTCTTCTGACGAGACTGAGCAGCTTTGAGATTCGCCTGAATAGTGCGAACTCGATCCTCGGCTTCATTTACTAAGTCGATGCCGTACACTGCCCGTTCACCTGATTCGCACCAGCTCAAGGGTGTGCGACACTTTCGGCCATAGAGAGCTTCATATGGCGCCATCTGGAGGCTAGCCTGGTAACTATTGTTGTACGAAAATTCCGCCAAGGGTAGATGATCATCCCAGTTCTTGCCCTGGTGGATGGCACAGGCACGAAGCATGTCTTCTAGTACTTGATTCACCCGTTCGGTCTGACCATCGGTCTGAGGATGATAGGCCGAGCTCCGAATTAACTTGGTTCCTAGTGCAGCGTGGAGATGCTCCCAGAATCGCGAAACAAATACAGCTCCACGATCTGAGATGATGGTACAGGGTACACCATGTAGACATAGTATTCTGGAGATATAAATTTCCGCGTATCGCCTCGCATCGTATGCCACGCGGACCGGTATGAAATGAGCCGATTTGGTCAATCGGTCAACGATCACCCAAATCGAGTCGTTTTTATGGAAAGTGGGAGGCAACCCAACAATGAAATCCATACTGATATCCTCCCATTTCCAAGCCGGTATGCTTAAAGGTTGAAGCTGTCCAGCTGCCTTCATATGGTCGGCCTTTACTCGCCGACACGTATCACACTCGGACACGTATTTAGCTACTTCTCTCTTCATCCGAGTCCACCAGAATTTCTTCTTCAAATCTTGGTACATCTTGTTGCTTCCCGGATGAATGGAATACTTGGATAAATGAGCTTCGTCCAGTATCTTCTTTCTAAGTTCCATGTTTCGGGGTACCACTATACGGTCGTTAAACCAGAGGGTACCTTCATCGTCACTTCGGAAGCATTTCATCTCCCCCTTCTTTATTCTTTGTTGAATATGTGACATCCCCTTGTCCGCCTTCTGAGCTGCCATAATATCCTCCCTGATGGTAGGAATGAGAGCGAGATTGTAGAGCGCCCCATATGGAACCAAGTAGAGACTCAGTTCTTCCTTTCCCTCCATCGAGGTAATGGAGAGATTGTTGATATGGGACTTGCGGCTCAGAGCGTCTGCGACTACGTTCGCCTTGCCTGGATGGTAGTGGATCTCAATCTCGTAATCCTTGATTAATTCTAACCATCGCCTTTGTCGCATATTCAAATCCTTCTGGGTGAAGATGTATTTCAAGCTTTTGTGATCAGTGTAGAGGTGTACTAAATTACCCAGTAGATAATGTCTCCACATCTTCAATGCTAGCACCACAGCAGCCAGCTCAAGATCATGAGTCGGGTAGTGCTGCTCGTGGTTCCGAAGCTGTCGCGATCCATACGCGATCACTCTTCGCTCTTGCATTAACACACAACCTAAACCAATCCCAGATGCATCACAATAGACATCAAATGCTTTGGTAGTATCTGGTTGGGCTAAAACTGGTGCCGTTGTAAGGTGTTTCACCAATGCTTTGAAACCTGCTTCACATGCCTCAGTCCATACATACTTTTGTCCTTTCTTCAGAAGTTCTGTCATTGGTTTAGCTATTTTGGAGAAACTGGGTATAAACCTCCGGTAATATCCTGCTAAACCTAGGAAACTTCGGACTTCATGTACAGACTTTGGAGACTCCCATTTGAGGACTTGCCTGATCTTGCTTGGATCAACTGCAATACCTTCTGCTGAAATGATGTGCCCTAAAAATGGCACCTGGTTGATCCAGAATTCACACTTGCTGAACTTAGCATACAATTGATGGTCCCGTAATCGCTGAAGCACAATATGCAAGTGTTGAGCATGTTCTTCTTCGGATTTTGAATACACAAGTATGTCGTCAATGAAGACCACGACGAACTTGTCCAATTCTGGCATGAACACTGAGTTCATGAGATACATGAAATGAGCCGGGGCGTTGGTTAATCCGAAGGACATAACCAGATACTCATACAGCCCATACCTTGTTGAGAATGCTGTCTTGGATATATCTTCTGGTCGGATTCTGATTTGATGATAACCAGAACGAAGATCCATCTTCGAAAACACTTTAGCACCCACTAATTGATCGAAAAGAATATCAATGCGCGGTAGTGGATACTTGTTCTTGATGGTGACAGCATTAAGTGGACGATAGTCTACACACAGCCTCAAGGTCTTATCTTTCTTTTCTACAAATAGTGCAGAACAACCCCATGGTGATGAACTTGGACGAATAAAACCTTTGCTCTCAAGTTCAGTTAATTGTTCCTTCAGTTCTGCAAGTTCCTTGGGTGCCATCTTGTAGGGTGGTCTTGAAACTGGCACTGTTCCGGGCGCAAGTTCAATCTTGAACTCTATATCCCTTTCTGGTGGCATCCCAGGGAGATCTTCAGGAAACACGTCGGGGTATTCACATACTACCGGAATATCCTTAAGTTCCATAACCTCGGCGTTGTGAGTGGATGGGTCTAATGGAATGATGTTTTCAAGATTGAGAACCTGGGGCTGATGGAGTGGAGAGTTTAGATAAATTTTTCGAGGAACGATATCAAGGATAGCACCATGGTATTGCAACCATGCCATTCCTAGGATGATATCTAGCTTTTGAGTTTCTAGGATAATGAAAGAGGTAGGATAGACGTTCCCATCTAGGTCAAGAGGCACTTTATGGGCTACCTCATATGTTACTACCCTCCCTGCTGGAGTGCAAATTATATATGGAGTTTTTATGGAGATAACAGGTAATTGACTTTTAACGACAAAAGATTTTCTAATGACGTTGTGTGAAGCTCCGGAGTCAAAGAGTATGACTACGGGTTGACCGAAGATAGAGAACGTACCCGTGAGCACGGGTGCGCCTTCTGGAACGCCCTCGATGGCGAGGTGGTGGATATTGCCGGGTCTGGTGGCTAGCTTCTTGGGCGGGTTGCGGGGTTGGTTGGCCCCCTGGTAAGATGATTGCCCTCCACCTTGTCGATTCTGCGGACAATCCTTGGCGAAGTGCCCCGTACGTCCACACGTGAAACACGTGTACGGGGTTTGGCCAATACGAAGGGAAGGACGGAATCCCGGTGCACGTGGTGGAGGTGGAAGTGCACGTGGAACCATCCCCTGTTGTTGCTGCGGCCGAAATCCGCCGTTGTTGAACTGACGACCACGGAACATTGGTGGTCGCGATGGCGGCTGCCACCTCTGGCCGGATGGTGATCGATACACCATACGGTACTTCTGAGGAGTACCACCTCCGCTGCTCTGTGGAGCACCCCTCTTCTTTTTATCGGAGGACAGCTCGCGCGTAGCGTCCTCCTGCATGATAGCGGCATTGACTATGTCGTTGAAGTTGCCGCGGTTGAACAGGACAAGCTTGTCCTTCAACTTGGGGTTCAAACCCCGGTAGAAACATTCCCGCTTCCGATCTTCGGTATTCACTTGGTCCTGAGCATATTGGGCCAAGTGGTTGAATGATTTGGAGTATTCGTATGCACTCCTTCCTCCTTGCCTTAGCTCCAAGAACTCTTGAAGCTTCCTCCTCATAATCCCGGGAGGGATGTGGTAGGCGCGAAATGCCTCCCGGAATTCGGTCCAGCTTACAACATGGCCTGCGGGGCGTGCGACAAGGTAATTGGCCCACCACGCACCGGCAGACCCCTGCAGTTGTTGCGCTGCAAACAATGTCTTCTGCTGTTCGGTTACCGCGAGTAAACCGAACTTTCCTTCAATGGTGCGGAGCCAGTTATCCGCGTCCAACGGTTCATCGGTTTCTCTGAATACCGGTGGGTGTGTCGATGAGAAATCAGAGTAGGAACTCTGAAATTGCTGACGCGGTCCATCATCCTGTCGTTCCCCTTGACGGGACGAGTGCTGCACCAACGTCCGCAGTAACTCGGTTTGCTCGTCGCGCGAGCCGAGCACTGCAGCGAGAACCTCCGCGAGACTCCTGGGGAGTGTGGTTGGAGGTGGTGGAGGTGGTTGCGTCTGAGGCGTATTCTGCCCCGGGGGTGGTGTGTCATCCCCCTGTCCTCCACTAGATCCTCCTACCTCTGAGGTTGTACGAGTACGCACCATACTGCAGTATAATGAATAACACGGTAAGTCCCAATGCCTCAAGTTTATCCTCCCTTAGAAATGCGGTAGACAATAATAGACGATGCATAACCTTTACAGATATTGATAAAGCACAAACTTTATACAAAATATATCATCTCAAGACCAAGTTTACAGTAGTAAACCCAAAATGATGGACTCCCTTTATGGAAATGCATCTCTACCATACTTGGCCTTCCTGACATGTCATACTCATCTAATTAGCTAGACACCACAACCATTACTCTTAATATGACACAAACATGGTCACAAAAGAGAAACACTAGCAACCATTTAACTATATGCCGCCCGGTGTTGGCGGAAGTGCTACCACATCTAACTTCAATACGCTCTACTCGACGTATTCAAGTTCCTCTGGGTCTTCTTCTTCTTCTTCATCTTCAGCGCTAGGCACCTCTGATACGGGTGTTGGAGTAGAAGTTGATACATCGTTCAACATCAACGTCTTCTTGGCAGCCATAGCTTGCCAATCTGCCTGTATCATAAACATCCCCCAGGCCTCATTCTCTTGCTGAGCCTGTTCACAGCTGGTCTTCCAGCTTTGAGCCTCTACTCTGGACTGATCCCTGTCTGCAGTCACCACGTTCAACTGTGTGTCCCGTTGGTGCCCATAAAGTAGGCTTGCCTCCAGATCAATATCTCTCTCTAGAGTCTCCTGGCGAGACGCGGCCAAATCCATAACAGCGTCATGCCATTGATTCTCCCTAAGGTTCAAACGATGATTAAGAGGAGCCATCATATCCCTACGTCCGTCATTTGCCCACTCAAAGTGGTTTGCTCGCTTCATGGCTTGCTTCAGATTGTTTGTCAATTCTTTTATGCATGTCCTTTGATTACCCTTCTCGCGATGTGAGGCTGCTGCATACATCGCTAAGGCGGTTGCGGATGTTTCGCCATGCTCTCCCACCTCCGCAAGCAAGCGGGTTGCCCAGGCTTCAGAAGCCCTGCCGTTGACTGGAAAGAACTCATACGGAGTACCTACCAGATGACGGTAATGGAGTTTGCAAAACCTCCCTATGGCAACACTTGCGGCGTAGCTCCATGTTTCTTCTAATATCAATCCTTTGATCTTGATGGAGTATGGAGCCCATCCGAGGTGCGGTGGACCGGCAGGCACATCGACGTAGATGGTGCAACTCCACATACCGCCCTCCTGGAACTTCTTGCCCCAATAGCTAGGTAACACCAAATAGCCAAACTGGCCGAGCAACCGTGCAAACACGTCCGGAAAACCGGCGTGCCCGGTGCATGTTGAGAACACCCATCCATTAGGCAACTGAATTCTTGGTGCTGCCATCTGTGGACAAATATACCCGAATATCAATACACCGTTTAAGTATGCGACCCAATCACTGGTGATGTGGGATAAAAAGAAATATCCATAATCAATTGGTTCAGTCAAAGCTGCAATCTGGAAATGAGTACAGTTCTGGTTTATCTGACCTGTCTGCAGTAACTCGTAAGTTTCATACAGAAGAAGTCAGAACTAAACCTTCTGTTGAATACAAAAATTGTAGTACACTTCAAAACCTTTCCAGATTGTACTCATACAGCCACTGTTGAACTAGTATGAACAATCTATACCAGTTTTAAGTTGACTCAAGGGTTCTGAAAATTTCGACAGAACCTCCCCTGTATATGGGCTTATCTCCACATTCTATACAGGTTCATCATGATAAGATATTGAGGTAGTGTCAAAATAAACATTGAGTAACATCGTGTTAACAATCCAGAACTAAAGAAGTTCCACCACGACAACCTTGTCATGAAGGTATTATGCATCAATTCACAATTATGTGCAAACTGTTCCAAGTTCTGGACTGCAGGAACCAAATTTGCGACAAATGGAATTAGGCATAGCTACACCTAGATTCAGGTCAGGAGTGATAAATAAAGTTGATAGATGGCTTCCTAAGCTTTCCAGAAATGCATATGCGTAACATATCACTGTTCTGGATTAGGGGTTATAATTATCCAAACCCAACAGTAAAGCTGACTGTTTGCATCAGCAGTCATGCAGTTTACTGTGCTGACTTCCTGATTTGGTTAAACTCTAATTAAAATCAGGAAGGACTCCCCAGAACAA
The DNA here is from genome assembly GCA_036927565.1 of Tuctoria greenei. Lineage (NCBI taxonomy): Eukaryota > Viridiplantae > Streptophyta > Magnoliopsida > Poales > Poaceae > Tuctoria > Tuctoria greenei. The sequence continues at coordinate 209,513,983 of JAYESD010000003.1, forward strand.
ATTCGTGAATCTCCACCTACCCTTAAACATATATCCCGATAAGGTAGTGGATTTTTTCTACAGTGAGTTATGGCAAGAATACAGAAACGGTACAAAGGTGGGTTCATATGGAGTAATCACAGTAAACCCCAGTTTTCAACGGATTAACAAGCTTTTCTGCCTTTATGGTCAACAGAAAAGTTGGAGAGACCTTCACGAGCTTTCCATTCATGTAGGATATGCTTATGTTATCTAATTGCTAACCAAGATTACAACCTGGCGAAGTTGAGCTACTTCTACCAGAAAGCAAGAATCTTGGTCCTATCCATCAAGTCAAGCCCGAAATTATCAGTATCTGATAGTCGGACTTTCTTAAAACACAATGCAACCATTCTGTCGGTGGGGAGGGTCTAGTATCATGTTTGATACCGACGGTACTACGTGCCTCACGAAAGGAAATTCTATCCGGTACATCCGGTTACGTCTATAGGTGGTTCCTATATCGTTCCCTCGCAAACGGCTTCTACACGGGTTGCTACCGGAGTTAGGTTACCTGCAGAAGACAAACAATCCCCTTTCACACCTTCGCACCTCAAGGGCGGCACGGGGAAACACGGCAGGCAGTCACAATAATATACAACTAAAAGTAAATGCATACGACTCTGGCGTGAGTCGTCCTCGAGCGAGGCCATGTCTCGAGGTACATGGCTGTAAATACGTCTGTACAGCAAAGACTCCCGTACGATCCGGCTTATACACGCTCGGGCATACGTGTTCGCATGTTTTCATAGATATGAGAACACACTATCGGGTTACATACCACCCGACGGGGTTTCCCTCTAACTTTGTGTCACGCTGGGGTACCGCGTGTCATATGTTCTTAGAAACATGGAAAGTTTCAAAGACTCATATTGACTTTCCGTGCCAAGCCACGGAAATTTCACATACCACCTCTCGTATGCTGAGCTTACCGAGATTGATCCGCTCTCGGTGGCGTACCTTACCTCTTACCTGATGTCGGAACGTCGTTACAGAATATAATAACACATAGTTAGTTTACCACCTTTATAGCTTATACTAATAATACTCCTTATAACGGCATATAACTAATTCCTCACTCAAGTTCCTAATTTTTGAAAATATGTTCTTTTCCGGTACACCGTTCCCAACGAAGCTCTGATACCATGTCTGTGGGGACCGGAGTCCACACATCCGAGGATCTCATTGGGTGGTGTCGTGCGATGCGACACCCAACAGTTTACAAGAAATAGAACCAGAATAAAGTACAAGACCAAGTCTTTTATTTAATACACAACGGAAGTTTTCACAATACTAGCGGACGTGAAGAAATATATACATACCATAGCTACGCTCTCAGCACTAGCTATGCAAAAAGCAAAGTTTCCCATGCCAGGGATACTTTGCACTAGCAACACTCAAACTATGGCGGCGTGCAGGGTTCCCACTCGGCTGTACACCCCAGAGGGGGTGTCGCCTCATCGTCGAACCCATCCTCAAAAGGGTAACCTGCAAAAACTCGTTAACTGCAAACATGAGCTTAAGGCTCAGCAAGACTTAACCGTCTCACTAGACAGATGCACGGGGACACTAAACATAGGTAAGGAGTAGCATAAATGACCCGCCTACAAGTGGATCCTTATAATCAAGTTTTAAGTAGCAAATGACATTCTCTGAGCACGGCACATCATGGGCTCCACAATCAAACAAGAAACGCTTTACCGATGATATGACATGCCCAAAGCACATAGTGCTATTACAGCTAAAGTATGGGGAAATTGAAAATCTTTAGTTATACTATCTCTAAATCATACAAGGTTGCAAAGTAATTATAATTCAATACAATATTATTTTCTGGCTTCTTTAGTATTTACTACGTCACCGCTCAGTGAACAAGTGGTACTCTATTACTGCGAGGGACAGTGATTGCAATCAGGACACACCCGGACAACACGACACATACGCACTTTCGGAAATGCCAGCGAGCACTTCGCGCAGTACCTACGTAGCACTTCAGTACTAGTCGTATATGGCAACCTTTCGCGAGACACTCAAATGCCGAACCGGTCGATCCGTCACGGGCAGGAGGTCCCTGCGTGGGGCGTACTCTGACGTGCCCACCAGCGGATTTACACCTTGCTACCCTCAACCCACACCTATAAAACGGAACGGTATGCCTCGACACCCAAGTGACCAAGCTACGTCAGTTTATTGGATCCCATATGTCCATTATGTTGCCGGTACAATTCAAGCTTGTCCGAAGGGGCCGCACACGACGCGGGCCTTAATCGACACAGGCAGAGCTATGCGACCGAGACTCACTTCTCGCCGCTTCCTAGCCATTCCCTGCCCGGTCTCAATTTCATTATATTAAGCCATTTTCTATATAACCAATCCTGTGAGATACATCTCTCGCGAGTAGATTCCAACCACTCGACTTCTACCGGATTTCCTATGCATTAGCAAAGCAGTTACTACAGGTCAACTGTGACTCGTGCCAAATAAACCCCTGGGATTTTTGGTCATGCAAGTGGAGTATCATTCACCCTAAACGTAATGCACAATTCATATACTATTCGACATAGTGATAAAGCAAAAGCTCATAAACGGCTTAAATGCAAACCGGGGCTTGCCTTGTCGCAGGTCAGGTTCTGAGTTAAGAATTGGAAGGTTCTCTTCCAAGGCTTCTGGCTCCTCCTCGACTTCGGTCACTATACGATATGCAGATAACATGGATATATAAATGACTTTGAAACTTATTTATTTTAAGACCATAAATTAATTCATGGTGATCACTATATGACAGGGACCTTATTTGGCTTTGGAATTTCGATGGTAGATACTAGGGAATATGATCAAAGCTCTTGCAAAGAACAGGAGATGATCATAGCAGATTGTGGTCTCCGAAAGTATGGCAAGCAAATCAACTTCCAAAATTTTCCGAGAGGAAACTGTAGCTTGAACCTAGCTAACAGTTGATAATCAAGATGGAGGGAGTGGTTCTGGTCTTAGCAAAATTTGTTTCATAATTTTCTAAGCTGTGGGGAAGGAGTTATTGTATTTCTAATTCGGCAAGAATTTCTGGATTTACTTTATAATTGAGTTTCTAGACATTAAATCAATATTTGGTTTGTAACTGATTTAGGCCTAGTATAGTAGGCTAATTAAATCCAAGACTTTAACAGGAGCTAGGGTATGATTAATGGAAGACTCAGTAAAATTTTGGGACCTCATAAAGCAACCTAATAGCTGTGAAAATTCAATAACTGAAAAAGGAAATTGAATTATACAGAGAGTTAAACAGGTGCTATGGCTCCCAAATTTTGCCTGATAAACAAGAATAGAACAATAAATTTAATGTGAATTTTTGGGATTTTTCCTGTGGATATCTTGTCTGGAAAAATTTCATTTGTATTAGGAAAGATTATTTTCTACAGAATTTAACTCTGAGTTTCACAGAACCTAATTGGTATTGACAGAAACTAGAGCTCGAGAGCTTTCGAACAAAATTTGTTTGAAGAATTTTGGAGTATCCTACAGAAAGTTATGGATTTTCTAAGTTGGAGCTTATTCTGGAATAATTTCCTAATTTGATTTAACTCGTGGGCCCCACTGTTTTAAAATGAACCAATAGTATTTAAGCCACACGGGGGCCACAGATTCCCACCGCGTAGCCACAGCAAATCCCGTGGCCATACCTGATCCGACGGGATTTACCGCCGCTGACACGCGGGACCCGCCGCGTCGTCTTCTACCTCCCGACGCGGGCGGCGCGCGGGGTTCCCGCGGCGGTGCTCTCCGGCGAGCCTCGCCGCCGGCCAATCCAACGCACCAGAATCGCGGAAACTTGCCGCCTGGGGGTTTTTGGGGTCGCTGAGCACGATGGTGAGGTCAGTGGGTCTTGAAACTCGCCGGAAAAGATCGTGCGACGGCGATGGCGGCGATGAGCGCTCGGGCATCATAGAACTCTCTATAGAGTAGCTCAAATCACTTGGGAATTGCTCCAAAAACTTTCTGGGATGATGGAGTTCAAGGATATGGGCGCAGAAGGGGAGTGAGTTGCCGGGAATCATGAGTTCGACGGTGAACCGAGGTTTTCTCACCGGCGGCGAGCAAAACTCGAAATTCAGAGCCGTTGCTTGATGATCCTTAAAGGTTTTTGATCAGACAGGATCGCTAGGGCCTATAGAAACTATCTCTAAGTAATTGCAAAGGATGATTGCTTGTCGAAAAGGAATTTGACATGAAATCATAGCTAGCTATCTACCCTCGGCCGTAGAGGAAACGATCAATATCTGGCTCAGGCTTCAACGATAATGGAAACGGTTTGTACCATGAGCTAGAGTTTGATCAGGCGCACCTTTTTGCTCTTTGGAGCTAGGCTTGAAACGGCGTGGAACGGCGGCACCCGCGGAGCAGTGGCGAGCGGCGGCGATGGCGCGCGGCGGAAGAAAAAATGGCGAGGCAGTGGAGCTGTGACCGGGGATGAGGATTAAAGGGGCTTCGGCCGGCCTTTTATAGAGCCGCGGCGAGCAGGCAGGCAGCTCGCTGGAGCTGCATGCGCGCGCGGTGTCGAGCGGGGGCGCGGCGGTGCAGAGGTGTCGGGGTTGAGCTGATCCGTTTAAAAGGGGAGCTGACATGTGGGGCCCACTGTCCAGTGATTCTCCCCACAGCTCAGCTACTAATTCAGTTAAAAATAGAAGATCAACTCCAAAAATCATGAAATTTTGTGGAGATGGCAAATGAATTATTCTGAACACAATGGTGAATTCAATTCTTATGTTTAAAGAAGTTGGAGAAGAATTAAAAATTCAGATTTGAATTTGATTCAAATTTGCTAAACACCTCAATAAAAATAGTAGATGAGTTTCTAAAATCTTGAAACTTTGTAAGCATGCTGTTGAGGAATTTAGGAGCTCATGGAAAAATTTAGAGCCCTTAATTTGAATATTTGGTTTAGAGCTTATTAGGGCTTCATTGTGTATTGCTTACTAATCCTTATCCAAAAATTCTTATTCTTAAAAGGTGAATAGAATATAATTTGGATTCATGGTGAAGTCTAATACCCATGATAAAAGAATCTAACAAAGAGTGCAAGATAAGTTTTGGATGGCATAGTTCATGTGTACCATTATATTGGAGATCCAAAATAGTTGATCACAAACCCATATGAACTTAACATGCCATAAAAGTGGGGTTTTACATTATGGAGCCCGCGACATCCCATCACCATACCCGCCTCGACCCCCCTCCCTCTTCACACACACAATTCATTAATCATCCACCCATATCCTAACTCACACCACCAAAAACATTTTAACACATTTCACAATCATGTATATAGTGTGTAGTGGTTCATGATGCGAACATCACAGAGGTTCCTAAGCATAGTACTAACAAGGAGGTGCTCACATCACTGCTATAGTGTAGTGATGAAGTTGTTAGGTTATCAAGGGGTTGTGTTGTCAAGGTCAAGGAGGGGATTTTGATAGTCACTGCTATTATCATAACTGATGTAGTGTCTTGTTTCGAGCCGTTGATAGCGAGTAACTATCATGTTACTATTTATCATTGGCTAGTAGCTAACACCGATACTCAGTCATCGACATAGCTCATGCTACCACATTTCAAGTGGTTCATAGCATAGCAATGTTTTAAAATAGTCACACATTTATGCAATCAAAACAGACTAATAGGTGCAATTGCAAAACATAGGTGAAATATGATCAAGGAGTTAGAGCTTGCCTTCAAACTTGTCGAGGAGGTCTTCCTCAAAATTTGGGTCTTCCGGGTCTTCCTCAATGTCCTCAGCCGCTAAAATATGACTAGGCAGTAAATACATTGCAAAATAAGTCCAAATACAAGGAATACTATTCAAGAAAATATTTATTAAAGTTTTTGTTGCCGTCTTCCTTACCACCTTTGTGATTAACGTGAGTCGTTGTGTATTTTTCAGTTTCTTCCAATTTTTGTTGATAGTCACTAGCCGATCGTACTATTTTGTAATTTTATTAGGGCCCTAATTCCTACCTAATATGTTCTGACTACCTTTTACTATTTTTACTAATTTTCTTAGAATTTATCCGTACGCAAAAATGTGTTTTTCACTAATTCTGGTACATTCCAGGGTAGTCCTAGCAGTTTCTGGCGCGCTACAGTGACTGATAGTGGGCACTCTGCTTTCTGTGTACGCACGCGGGTGTACCTAGCTGGGCTATCGAGCTGGCTGCGGGTCCCAGGCGGCAGTGGACGTTAGCCAACTGCACCGGTGGCTGTGGGCCCTACTCGCATGTTGTGAGCCTGCGGTCCATGTGCACCGAGTCCACACCCATCGTTTGGTTGAGGTTAGCCGGCGTGGCGCGGGCCTGGCTGATGTAGCCAACCTGGCTTGCGTGGTGCCCAGGTGGCTGCCACGTCGGTGCCACGTACGCATGGTGTGGTGCCGCAGGGCCGAAACAGGGGAGCAGCGGCTGCACGACGGGGTCTCTCCAGCGATTCGTCGGAGCCCTACCGCCGGTGCAGCTGGAGCGACTGGCGCAGCTGGCCCAGGCTCCTGTTGCACCGGCGCCGGAGTCATCGCCAGAAGAGGAGGAGGAGGATGATTTAGTTTTTCTTTGTTGTTTTTAGTTGATGCTTTTCTTTTCTTGTGTATTCTTGTACTTTTTTCTTGTGTTTTGTAATATATTGTGTTGATGAATGAAATTTATCTATGTTCAACTGTGTGTTCCACTGTTGTGAATGAATAGTTTCTTGTGTGTTCAACTGTGTGAATGAAGGAATGTGTTGTGTGTTCATTGTCTGGACAGTGAACTGTGTCAAAAAAATTGCAAACATGAAGGATTTGATTATTTTCTGGACAAGTGAATGATTTAGTTCAGTGATGTGTGATATCAATAGTGAACCGAAGCAAAATGGAGAAAATCATGATGCTAAAGGAGACGTGGGGAATAGGAGACGCGCATTTCATAAGAGCGCGTCTCCCTTTTAGTAGAGGAGAGGGAGACGTCGAGCATAGGAGACACACTTTGCTGCTAAGCGCGTCTCCATTTTTGCGTCTTCGCATAGACCTTATATAAGACACCATTGGTCTCTCCTCTTCTCTTCGTTCGTCTTGTCCGAGTAGACAACCCACGGTGGACAAATTTTTGCCGCCAAGCCCGCCGAGGGAGCCACCCTGCAAGAAACAGTGTTGCCGCTTCCCCGAGAGGCTCAACAATGAGCTAATCGAGATGTTGTTCGACAGACTGTTCGACCAGTTCCAGAGGCTGCTAGAGGCGATGGCCGAGGTGCTCGGCACTGAGGACCGTTGTAACCAGGTGGCAGCGATAGCGAGAAACCTGTTGCATTGTCGGATCCGGACCAGCTGGAGCAACCGGCGGAGCAGCCGGAGCAGTCGGTCAGGGCTCCTGTTGCACCAATGCCAGATTTCTGCTGAAGGAGGAGGGGGAGGAGTAGTAGGATATATATTTCTTTTGTTAGTTGATGTTGTTTTTCTTTTCTTGTGTCCTGTACTTTTTCTTGTGTTTTGTAATATATTGTTAAGGAATGAGTGTATTATCTGTGCTCATATGTGTGATGAATATTATCTTGTGTGTTCTACTGTGAATGAATGAATGTGTTCATCGTTCAACGAAGTGTTCATGTCTGTTTGTAATCGAAGACAAAGGAGACGTGCTTTCTGTAAAGTTCGTCTCATTTCTTTCGCAAATAGGAGACGCGCTTTGTTAGATAGGCGTCTCCCGTTTGTCAGAGAGGAGGGCACGTCTCGGATACCTACTTAACTGAGACAGGTTGCATTTTAATGCGTCTCCTTGTACGTTCAACCGAGCCACGTCAGATCCTCATTGAAGTGGGCATGTCTCGCTTAACCTTATCAGAGACGCTCGCCTTTGAGCACATCGCCCATATTTGTCTCCTATTTGGGTTCTTACATAGTGAATATTAAATATTGGGGGAAGGATGAGTACTACAATTTTGATGAACAAGCCGTGCAACTGATCAAACATTCCCTTCAGCACCGCTCGTCCTCCGAAAATGAAGAAAACATATGAGAGCTTTCGTGAAAAGCATGCAAGTCCACCACACATTATCTCCTTTGTTCTGGCAGTATGGAATGAAGATAAACTAAGTTTAAGTCTGCTCTCTGCCATATAGTGTTCGGTACGTACACGACTGATGTCGTTCGTGATCGGCTACACAGGGGTGCACTGTAAGCGTGTACATGACGCTGCTGATTGCGTGTGTGTAGATGTCCGCAGCAGCAATGTAATGCAGTTTCTGTAGTCTCCTGTGCAAAGCGCATGCATGCACGCCCGCCTGCCTTACCGTGTGCCTGATAAAATGGCGCTCGATCTGCACACGGCTTCTTTGAAAAACAGTGGTTTGCACACGGGTTCTTTCAACACGGTTTGCACCTCTCCGTGTATCATTGCGTTTCATGGAACTAAAATAACTTACATTTTTATTGGAATGGTGAAAACAGATCCATTAGGAAAGGTACTCGGTTATATGATTATTGTCACCTCGACTATATATATAACCATTTCGGCCTAAACTCACTAATTTGGCAAACTATGAAATATAAGGAAATTATCCCGTCCGTAGCGATGAGGAAAAACAGAGGTGCGAACGGGATAAGTTTCGAGGCGTGCTTTACTTTCTCTGTGAAGACAAAATAGATGTCACTGTGGACGTGGCATGTACATCTTGTGAACAGAGGTGCGGACGGATATCATAACTACACCCAAATTAAGTGCCACCGTATCCTCCCTCCTAGGTCCTCCTTATTCAGATATATCATTTATCGTCGAGTTATTGCTACACAATGATGAGGATATCCTGTTCGAAGATCCAAGCTTCATATCCATAATTATTTGATATTACTTCCCTTATTTATTTATTTATTTATTTATGTCTAGAGTACAGTATATTCTCCAAGCCCTCTCTTCATTGATCTTTTCTTTATGGTAACATCTATGGTTCTTTTCCAAAAAATTATATGTCAGATCTATGAAGGATGGGTCTGGCATGGCTATAGAGTCTATATATGCTAGATTTCTCTTTCTCCTATATCAAATGAACTGCAAGATTAAGATATGCATATGCTTACCTTAGGGACATGAGCTTTGGTGTATCACTTTTTCTCTTCCATGGGGAATAACATGCTGATAGTGTGAAACAAACCTCTTGTTCTTATGCTGATTTGTTACATAAAAAACAAAACAATTCACATAACAAAGAAAATGACACCAGAAATCCAGTGGGCATTGCCCAGTTCAGTGAAAACATGCTGATAGTGTCAAGAAAACTTTTGGTCTTATGCTGGTTTGTTACATAAAAAAGCAAAAAAATACTTCTATAATGTAACAGCCCAAAACTTTTGTAAACATTCTACTTCAATTTACGCAATTCCTTGTGAAGCATAAGAGTATGTGACCACATGAACTATTGAACACATATGGGAAATGTGAGGGAGTCAAAACTTTTGCGTAACTTCTGTTCAACATGTCTTAACATGAGGAGTAAACTTCACATGTAACTCACAATTTCTATTATTAGCACCTGGGCAAAATAGTTCAATGTTTAAAACACCATTTGATTTTATTTTGCCATGTACAATAACTTCATGTGAGCTACATTTAAATTTGCTCATGTTCAAACTGTGCAAACTTATGCATGTGAATCACCCAATCAACTTCAAATATTTCAAATAGCTGACATTTCAAATTTGATAATAGTTGGAGCTGGTTTACTATTTATTTCAATGAAATCATTGAAAAAGGGTTTTGAATTCAAATTCAAATTTGAATCTTAACCAAAATTTGTCCAATTCAAATTCTAATTTCATATTTGAGCTACTCATATTTTTATTACTCTACCCTCCAATTTTGGGAATTTTTGGACAAAGTTTGTGTGGGAATTAATTTTACCAGAGGGATAGACTTGAAACACAAGTGGGGCCCACCTGTAATCCAGAGCAGCAAGGGAACCGACTCCTTCGCTTCTTCACAGCGTGCCAGCGCGTGCAGCTGCATGCGCCATGGGGAGTGTTTTTGCCATGGGTTGATTCCAGAGGCAGCGGTACTTATCGTTTGCAAAACGAGCAAAAGATCTACACGCTCATCCTCTCATCGCTCTCTCTATTCTCGCGGCTCTCTCTCATGCAGCGCTCCTACTCCCAGTTCTCGCCGCTGCAGCAGCAAGTGCACAGGGGACCGTCGCTCACCTGGCCTGCTGAGTGTGCAAACGTGTGCGCTGCTCCTCCACCTCCTCCTTCTCCCTCCCTGGCCGTCGAAGTGAAACCACCACCGTTCCTCTTTTTCCTGGCGCAAGAACCCGACGAACAGCGCCCCTTCTCTGCTCCGATTGAAATCATCGATGCACGGTGCATTATAGTCTTAGTTTTCAACATTTTCAGCTCACTTGCTTGATTGCGCAGCCCCCTGAGTGGTTTTGTGGTCAGCTCGAGCCTCAACGACGGTACAATCGACGTTTACCAGAGAACGTACCCTGTTTTCTTCACGCCACGCTTTGGTTCATCGTAGACCCGGCGCTGAGGTCGTCTTCACGTCCCTGTGCCAAAAGCAAACTGGTGTGAAATAGTACCTAGAACATTCCTGCAAAGTGTCAAGGCATGCCATCTACTATCCAACTCGTATTATCCGTTTTACCGAACCTCAGTTCATACCAATGGAGTTAGGTCCTCATCTAAATTCCTTTTTCACGTGTAACCATTGGCCGAACCAGTTAGTGATCATCTTCCTCATAACCTAGCGCTCCTCCTTGAAGAAGAATTGCGGAAAACCATCAACCGTAGACTATGTATTTCGAGTTTTCCCCTCCGCTGGTTAAAACTCCCCTGCTCACCGTCGCATTGCCGTCCTTTTCACTCAATTTGTGTCCCCCAATCATCCTCCCCAGGCTTCCAGGAAACTTTGCGGTCAATTTCCAGCTCTGCAAGCATTGTTTGAAGCTTTCCGACAACGCCGAAACCCTAACCGCCGCCACCGCCGTCGTACAGGCGTTTCCGGCCATCACCGGCGTGCGCTGACCCCACCGACGTGCTCAACACCTCGAAATATGGCTAGGCGGTGAGTGGGGGAAGAACTTTGCCGTGGATCGATAGGCGGCGAGGTATCCGGCGAGGTGCCGCAGCGGTCGCGCGCGCGCGGCTGGAGGAAGGAGACGACCGCGGGCCCCATTGGTCAGTGAGTCATCTCCTCTCGCCCGGATCTGGTGTGGCAGCAGGATCTTTGTGACTGTGCGCGGGTAACCCAGCAACCCTCAGCAACCCTTCGTGTTGTCACCCAGCCATTGGTCGGTTTAAACAGTGGACCCGGTTTTAATTTATTTAAACATTTTCTATAGGTAAACAATTCCAGAAATTTATTCAAACTTCAGAATTCAATTACACCTAGTAGATTTGCTCAAATAATTCCAAATAAATTCTGGGAGACTCATATTGATCTACACTTTGGAGTGGTACAATTTAATTGACATGAAACTTCCAGTATTTTAATAGTTAATTCCTTTAAGAAAATTTCTTGAGAAATTAATTACTGCTGACCTGATAATTGGAAAATTCCCATTTTGGTCAGAACACTCCTAAATATTTCTTTGATCTCCAGTAAATGTTTCAAGTTCATTTAACATGATCTTCTATGCCTAATTAGCTTCTAATCTCTCAGCCGTCTGAAAAATAGAAGAATGTACAGAAACATTTACAGAAATTTGTAGAAACTTGTAAAATCATTATCTCACTGTAGAAGGCTTATAAAAATGTGAAATAAATTTTTTTTAGAACCTGTATAACATTCTCTATGCATTACCCCCCTGTTAGCCATATTACATCTCCAAAAATAGAATGAAAATTCATAGAAGTGGAAACACCTATGGAATTGTTGTGACCACATACAGCCATTGCTTGAACCCAAACTTTTCACACGGTCTACACATCATCCTTTGAAGCGTCTGTAAAGTTTTCAGCTTCATTGGACCTCTGGAACGTCAGAAATTCCTTATTCATATTCTATGTGCATATAAACTCTGTTTCACTTTTGGAGTTTATTCTTGCCATTCCATCTCAATTTTCCTCTCTATTGCTGTAGATCACAGCAACATAAACTTTACTGTTGTTCACTATTATCTTGGTATAACTGGTACAACAGAATCACATCATCTTCTAAATTGCTTTTGAATGCATGTTCTTATGGAAGATCAAGAACCTTGTTCTATGCAACTTTCCATGTTCCTTGTCAACCAAATTTGGAATACCAACTTAGGATCCTGTTATGGTTATGATACAGTATGAGATTTGGTTTACATCTTACTTCACTTGTTCTCATTATTCAAAATGATGTTCTATATGCATTGCATGTCGATAGTTCACACGACGTCAAAGCTTGACGTGGAGTTCAACTTGGAGGCAAGGAGTTCCATCTCGCAGCCTCTTGGCAGATTCACTGGAGGAAGACCAAGCCATAACATCTGACATTTATATAGTCGCAAACTAAGGCAAGCCCCGGTTTGCATTTAAGAAATGTTTCTAAAGTTTTTACTTTGTATCCACTGTCTTTGAGTTAGATATGTATTGGGCATTATGTCTAAGGTAAATGAAACTCCAAATGCATGACCTCAAAATCCCTTGGAGATTATGTGTAGAATAGGACTTTTCTCGTAGGATTAGGGCTATGCTAATGATATAACATAGATGATCCGGTAGAAGTCGAGTACCGTCCCTTGCTTGTTTATAGAACCTGGGAACTTGGTTTTGTGTAGGAAGGATTCACATGGGAAAGGAATTTGAGACCAGGCAGCAACATAGGTTACAATGATTGTGGTGACTGTAGGGGTAGCACTGTCTGTGTCGGCTAAGGACTGTGACATGTGCGGCCCCGCTGAACAAGTTTGAATTGTACCGGTTGCATACTGGCTATATGGAAACCAGGAAACTGATGTAGCTTGATGACCTTGGTGTGGCACCTTCTTTCCTGTCTCTGACCGGAGTTGAGAAGGCATAAAGGTGTAAATCTTCTAGCGGGCAACTTGGACATGCCCGTGTAGGGGACCTTTTGCTCGGGACATAGGTTGTTTCTATATCCAGGCCTCTCATGAAAAGTGGCTGCTTAAAACATAATGTGAAGTGCATCGAATGGGGCTTCCTTGCGGGCTTAAGTGTCGTGCAATCCGGATGTGTCCTAATTGCAATCACCACCCCTTGCGGTTATTTGAGTACTGCTTGTTCACTGTGTTGTGACGTAGTAAGAAGTGAATGGATACCTATATTAATCTAATATTGTTATTGATTGTTTAATTGTAATTCCTATGGTGATTGTATTAAGGAAGAGCTCACTAAATTTACTTTTCGATGAATTGTAAATTGGATGCTAAAACTGCAAGTAAGGGTTTACTTTACGTGAGTATTTTATGCAAATTTAGCTTCCTATGATATAGAGTCCCCCTCATGTAGAGTTGCATGCTTAGGTGAGACGGGTCAGTCTTGTTGAGCTTCGTGCTCACGTTTGCTCTATACGATTTTTTTTGCAGGTATTAGTGTTATTGCTGGTGACCATGGTTGTGCGTGAGAACTCGAATTGTCGAGGTGTATCTCATGTGAACCACGCCGCTGCTTCCTCTTCGTGTTGCTAAACATCTGTGGGCATGGACGTCTTCTCTATTGCTTAGATAGGATGAGAGTCAAGTATATTATTTCCGTTGCGTGTGTACCTTCTTTGTACACTATTTTGTAAACTCTATCATCTTATGAAATAAAAAGTTGGTATGTTTTGACTGTCTTTTCGTGTGTGCTGTTGGGTGCCACATCGCACGTCACAACCCAATGAGATCCTTGGACGTCGGGACCCCGGTCCTCACATATAACAAAAAAGATGACATGGGAAATCCAGTAGGCATTGCCCAGATGAGTGAAAACTCTTTGTTTTGTATGTATGCTTTTTACACATTGGATTAACAAGAGGACACCCAACAGAACATAGATAAACTAAATTTTGGATTGTTTTGTGACGAGGCAAGCTCATCTTGCATGCACTGTTCGCATGCCTAATCCTTGTCACATTTGCACAAGACAAACCGCTCCTATCTCAGAATGACAAGGATTTGTACAGTTCCTCACTCAAAGGAAGCAACCTTTTTGTTTACCGGAAGATGCGTGTCACAGGAGATTTCCACACACCAAAAAGGCTATGCAGCCTAAGTCGCAAACTACCAAGTACTCCACACTATAAATAGGTGCATCCTTGTTCTAAGATATCAACATCTACAAACACAAGAAATCTCCATTAAATAATACATTGGAGATCCATTTAGCAAGATTAGGAACCACAGTCCCTCCCTCTCAAGAAACTGTAAGTAGACCAACAAAGATCACAAGTAGCAACCACTACTCATCACAACTCCAGATAATGCAAGAATCATGCTCATGTCTTCTCAAGCTGAAGATTTGATTATTGGGGATCAGGTGAGGAAGGAAACAGCTAAAGACCTTAAGGGGTCTGACCAAATACGAAGGTGCATGGACAAGCCAGCTTACTGGAAGCAAGTGGTGGGACAGAGTGGTGCAAATATTGAGAGTGATCATCAGGAAGGGCTGATGGTCCCTGAGCAGATTAAAGCAATGAAGGATCTTAATGATTCAGACCAGAGTTCTGAGGTGGCTGAGAAGTTTCCTGCCAACCTTCCAAAAGTTTCCAAAGCCAGAGCTAAAGGTAAATGGGTCTCCTCTCCAACGACAACTGTTGCAGTTCTACGGAGTCTTAGGATAAGAGAGAGGACTAATAATTTGAAGGATAATCAGTCCACTATGGGGGTGAACAAGAACATTAATAACAAGTCTAAGAAGAAGAACAAGGATAGGGGTAATTTCGAAATTCTTTCTTGTAATAATGATATTGGATCCTCTAATCTTTCTGGTATTATTAATTGTGATTCAATTTATCCTAAAATTACTATCATTGTTCTCCAAACAGTGGGAACGAAGAGATGCAGAGTGGCTGGAGTGACACTCCGGAGGTAGTAGAGGGGCTACTGTATAGCCCCTCTTGTTCGTTTTCTAACTTTGTAGTGTGATGCGAGCACGTTGTGCTATGTATATGATGCTTGTGTTGTATGGATGCTATGTGCTGCTGTTATGTGATGCTATGCATGCTATGTATATGTTCTGTGTTTCTTGCCATGAGTCGGGCAATATTTTTTGTTTTTTTTAAACCTTATTTGCGACAACTTTTATACAGTACTGTCGCAAATGAACCCTAATAATTTGCGACGGCCAGGGCATGCATCACAAATAAAGCCCTTAATTGAGATGGCTAGAGCCGGCCATCGCAAATAAGGGTGCAGCCCATCCGCCCGGGCCCGGGCCATTATTTGCGACGGCCACAAACCACCGTCACAAATAATGTAATTTGCGACAGTGGCCATCGCAAATAACATTATATGCGACAAAAAAACGTGCGACAGTCGAAAACCGTCGCAAATGGCTTATTTGTGACGGCTTTGGCTGTCGCAAATCGTCAGGATTACTGTAGTAGACAGAGTGGTGCGAAAATTGAGAGTGATAATCAGGAAGAGCTTATGGTCCCTGAGCAGATTAAAGCAGAAAAGGATCTCAATAGTCCAGATCAGTGTACTGAGGTGGCTGAGAAGTTTCCCGCCAACCTTTCAAATGTTTCCAATGGCAGAGCTAAAGGTAAAGGGGTCTCTTCTCCACCGACATCTGCTAGAATTCGACGGAGTCCTAGGATAAGAGAGAGGACTAATAACTTAAAGGATAATCAATCCACTATGATGGTGAACAAGAAGATTGAAAACAAGTCTAAGAAGAACAAATACAGGGGTAATTTCAAAATTCTTTCTTATAATAATGATATTGAATTCGCTAGTCTTTCTGGTGTTATTAATTATGATTCAATTTATCCTAAAATTCTATCATGATTCTCCAAACAGTGGGAACGAATAGATGCAGAGTGGCTTCTTGGAAGCTTACCGCGGAGATGTTGCTGGCCTCAGGGAATGAAGGAGCAGTCATCAAGACATTGTTTACATGAGCAGTGATCATGACGAGTGAAGAAGCTAGGGCCTGGTGTAGCAGAATAGGTTCTATATTCTGCTATGAGAACTAATTAAGTTGTGTTGGTTTTTGTATTTTCCTTTACGGTGTCCATTGGTTCTGCTCAGTATTATGTGCCCGGAGGCGCGACGGCCGAGGGCTGCGCCATGTGGCGGCGACTGGGAAGGTGGAGGTCTAGGTTTAGAGTAACCTGGCTAATGGTACCATAATAGAGGAGAATGACTTGATTGTATTCAACACGCGCCTTCCCCAGGCGCACGATGCCGCACACGCCCTTGTTAAGTACTGCTACGCCCAATCACATCGCAGTGAAGGCGCCGCAGGCCTACCACACACCGCCAAGTGGGTAGCTTACAGCGACAAGATGGATGGGACATCCCCTACCATCATCAACGGCTACGCCCTACCACTGCGACCGACGCGGCAAGACATCAAGTCTTCAAGACACGGTCAGAGGCAGCGTACGCAAGAAGCCTTAGATCTTGTAAAGGATAAGATCACCCCGGGACCACCTGTTGGGCTCTGGGTCCCACTTGTAAGTTGTCTGGCCTTGGACTATAAAAGGACCAGATAGCTATCGACTTACACAAGTTCTCTCAGACTCAAGCAATACAACACACAAACCACCGTGGAGTAGGGTATTACGCTCAGGCGACCCGAACCACCGACATAAAGCATCGTTAAAAGAGCGACCCCCCCCCCCCCCCCCCCCCGCAAGAGGGAGGGTAAGCAGAAGCTTGACCTGGTGGAGGACAAAGATGAAAAAAGGGGTACCAGGAGTCCCACAGAGCAGTGAAAGCAGTGTTCATGAGTGCTGACTCGGACACTAGCAGTGACCAGGAGCGTCGGAAGCTCCTCTATGTCATCTACGAGGGAGCCTCGGACCCTTTGTCTCGGAATGCGGTGAAGGTCTTGTGGCGGTCCGTGGTAGCGGTGGCTCTGGTGCCAAGTACGACTCCCCACAACAAGTGGATGAGCACTACAATCGGCTTCAACGCCTTGGACTGTCCGAAGAACATGGTAGGGGCCGGGTTGCTCCAACTGCTCGTGGCCCCAACCATCGCCAACGTGAGGCTCCATTATGTGCTGATCAATGGTGGTGCAGGCCTCAACCTCATCTTCACTGCATCCTTCCGGAAGCTGCAGATTCCTATGTCTCGGCTCGCGCCTTCGAGCTCGTTCTTGGGCATGGGCCCAGGGCGAACCATGCCCAATGGTAGCATCCACCTCCCGGTAACCTTTAGTACTCCAGAGAACTACCGCACGTAGAATATCCTATTCGACGTGGCAGATGTCAAGCTTCCCTTCGACGCCATCATTGGAAGGCCGGTGCTATACCAGTTCATGGCAGTAGCTCATTACGGCTCTCTGGTCCTGAAGATTCCAATGCCTTCTGGGGTGCTCAGGGTCCGTGGAGATCGCACTGTGGCGGTGTCAGCCTTGGAGCAACTCCAAGCACTCGCTGTGGGACGAATCCCGAGCCTTGATGGCACGAGGGAAGATTGATCAAGTCAAGGCCCGTCCCAGCGGGCCTCCACCGTAGCTCCGCGCGTGCTGCCCGCCGAAGATGATGTCCCAGTAAAGGTCGTCAGGATCGGCGCCGAGGCTGCCCAGACGACCCGCATAGCAGGTAACCTGGACAGCAAATAGGAACTCGCGCTCGTCACCATCCTCCGGGACAATGTCGATGTGTTTGCCTGGCAGCCATCGCAGATGCCTGGGATCCCCAGGGAGGTGATTGAGCATCATCTGAAGATTTACCCCGACGCCCGCCCGACACAACAGAAGCCCTGGAAGCAATCTATCGAGCGTCAAAACTTTATTCGAGAGGAGATTAAGAAGTTGCTCGACGCTGGCATTATCCGGGAGGTACACCACCCTTGGTGGTTGGCTAATCCTGTTGTCGTCCCCAAGCCCGGCGGGAAGCTTCGGATGTGCATCGACTACACCAACCTAAATAAGGCATGTCCAAAGGATCCATTACCACTCCCTAGGATAGATCAAATTGTAGACTCCACATCAGGCTATGATCTACTGTGTTTCTTAGATGCATATTTTGGTTTCCATCAAATACCTATGTCTAGAGATGATGAAGAACACACTGCTTTTGTAACAGTAGATAGCCTGTATTGTAATGTCTCCATGCCTTATGGTCTTACAAATGCTCTCCCTACTTTTCTACGTGCAATGCATAAAACATTTGGGAACCTCATTAGAGACCTGGTAGAGGTGTATGTCGATGACATTGTGGTCAAAATCAAGGACAGCATGTCCTTCCTGGACAGCTTAGCGCATGTCTTCAGCAGACTACGCCTTACGCGCACGATGCTGAACGCCAAAACGTGTGTTTTCGAGGTCTCTTCTTGGAAGATGCTTGGATTCCTGGTTTCTCACCATGGGATCGAAGCAAATCCGGAGAAGATCAAGGCAATAGAGCTGATGCGGCCCCCGACACGCATCAAAGACATACAGAAGCTCGCAGATTGCTTGGCAGCCCTCAACCGATTCATCTCAAGGTTGGCAAAGCGAGCACTTCCCTTCTTCAAGATCCTGCGGAAGGCAGGCCCCTTTGCATGGACTGAAGAGGCGGAGACAGCATTCCAGGACCTCAAGAGGCACCTGACGTCCCTCCCCGTTATGGTGGCACCAGAGCCCGGTGAGCCCTTGCTGCTGTATGTCACTGCGACAACCGAAGTGGTTAGTATGGTCTTGGTCGTAGAGCGATTGGAACCATGCCAGTAACATACACTGCAAGGAGCTCACGGCCCAAGCACCGAGCCTCAGGACTCGGAACAGGCCATGGACCTCCCCCTGGGGGGCTTCGGAAACCCGGGAATCGCTGAGTCCCAGCCCCTGGAGGATGGTGCGGGTCCTGGGGTCCAGGAACCCCATGACCTGGATCCGTTGCAAGGAGCATCAGACCTCCCGAACAGAGTCCGAACCACTCAAAGGCCAGTCTACTACATTAGCGAAGTCCTCCATGAGGCAAAAACAAGGTATCAGGAGATACATAAGCTGTTGTACGCCGTGTTGATAGCATCGAGGAAGCTCTGACACTAATTCCAGGGCCATAAGATCTCAATGGTCACCTTCTTCCCGTTGAGAACGGTGCTCCACTGCCCTAATGCTACCGAATGTTAGGGGGAGAATGTTAGTTATGAACTCGAGATTAGATCAGTTAATCATGTTATTAATTTAATTAGACATGTGTTCTAATCAAAGGATACATCCCAACTGAATGGACATGTCCCTGATTGGGGGACACATCCATTCTAACGGTTGAAGGCCCCCTCTTCTGCCTCTCTACTAAGTATAAATATGTGATGACTTTCGGATTAAGGAATCAATCACAATCATTAGTAACCGATCCAATTTAGAGGGGAAACCAGGGGAGAAAAGCCTCCTGTGTACTGCCTCGCCATTTTTGCTTCATGACGTCTGCATCTTCAAGCAAGAACAAGAACATAGAAGAAGAAGGTGAGGTCTCGGTGTTTATGTGCTAATAGAAAATTAGCACTTGTATTGTGTATTTGGATTTGGTTTTCCTCTCTCTGTAAACAAAATTGATTGGTGGCTAACTGACATTATTTGAATTTTGTTCCAACAAAGAGATTTCCACAAACCAAAAAGGCCATGTAGCCCAAGTCGCAAACTGCCAAGTACTCCACGCTATAAATAGGTGCATCCTTGTTCTTAGATATCAACATCTACAAACACAAGAAATCTGCATGGATCCAGATTAGGAACCACAGTCCCTCCCTCTGAAGAAACTCTAAGTAGATGAGCAAAGATCATGATAGAGCAGGAATCATGCTCATGGCTTCTCAAGCTGAAGATTTGATCATTGAGGATCAAGTAAGGAAGGAAACAGCTAAAGACCATAAGGGATCTGACCAAATACCAAGGTGCGTGAACAAGCCAGCACTACAAGAATCGGGTAATAGGACGTTGGGGATTTTATGAACGTTGGGGCCGACATTTTTAAATAGACTAAAAGCATAGGTATTTGAAAACCGACGGTTAAATATAAAAGCGTTGGGCCAACTGAGTAAAACCGTCGGTATCCCTTCAAAACCGATGGCTATAATAAAATTATCGGTATCAGCAATGGAACCGACGCGTAAAGTTTAAAACGTCAGGTCATCCCTGGCTGACGGCCATAAGTGGGACCCAGCGCCCCTTGATCCCGTCGCCAACTTCCGAATTTTTTTATTTCACCGAGCGTCCTGCGTCCCACGGCCACCGATCTATTTCTTTATATCTCTCCCTCTCACACGAAGACCCCCGAAGCTCCCAGTCTCCTTCTCCACTCAGACTCCCACCAAACCCTAGCCACCCGCCGCACACATACTCAGGTGCGGCGGCCTCCCGGCATGGTGACTTCTGGGCGGCCGGTGTCCCACGGCTCGGTGGCTGGCGGCCTCCCACAGCACGGCGGCCCCGATGCGGTGCATCCGCCTCCCACGGCGGAGAGGGCGGAGACCATGGCGCGTCCGACTCCCAAAGCGCGGCGTCCGGCGGCCTCCCACGACGCAGCAGCCACGGCGCGTCCGCCGTCCACGGCGCAGCGACCAGGGCGCATCCGGCGGCCACGGCACGTCCGCCTCCCACGGCAGGCGGCTTCCGGCGAGGGTGTCCTCCCACGGTGCGGCTGCAGCGTGTCGGCCTCACACTCGCGCCACCTCTTCTCCACACCGGACTTCCGCAGATCTTCTCCTCCGGCGGGTTCCGACTACAGCTTGTTCCGGCTATATTTGCGAGCAGATCTGGAGTTTTTAGCAGTTGTTCAAGTTCTTAGCTTTTGTTCATAATTTTCTTTTTTCAGCAGATCTGTTAAAGCAAGATTATGAGAGATATCGTGTGTTTGAACTGAGCTATATGTGTGAGATATTGTGAATATATGTTTTTGTTTGTGTTCTGAGCAAGTTTGTGTGAGAAAGATTGCGAATAATGTTTTGTTCGTGTTCATGGTTGATCTGAACTGATGAACTGAGATTGAAATTAAAAAAAACAAAGCATCCTTCCGTTTAGAAAGAAGAAATAACTAAAAGTGTCGGGGTGCTTCACAGCCCGACGGCTGTAAGACAATAAAAGTGTCGGTCTGACAGCCGACAACTTTAATGCAATAAAGATGTCGGGTGCACAGACCGATGGCTTTAGTTCGTAAATGCATCGGGACCGACACTTTTAAGAGTTAAAACATCGAATAAAAGGCGTCGGTTGACTGACGGCTATAATTTATAGATGTCGGTTTTAGTAGACAACTGACGGCTATAAGGCTGATGCCCTTTTACTCGTTTCTTGTAGTGCAGCTTACTGGAAGCAAGTGGTAGGACAGAGTGATCATCAGGAAGGGCTGATGGTCCCTGAGCAGATTAAAGCAAGGAAGGATCTCAATGGTTCAGATTAGGGTACTGTGGTGGCTGAGAAGTCTCCTGCCAACCCTTCAAAAGCTTCCAAGGCCAGAGCTAAAGGTAAAGGGGTCTCCTCTCCATCGACAACTGCTGCAGATCGATGGAGTATTAGGATAAGAGAGAGGACTAATAATTTGAAGGATAATCAGTCCACTATGGGGGTGAACAAGAAGATTAAAAACAAGTCTAAGAAGAAGAACAAAGACAGGGGTAATTTGAAATTCTTTCTTATAATAATGATAGTGAATCCTCTGGTCTTTCTGATGTTATTAATTATGATTCAATTTATCCTAAAATTTCATGATTCTCCAAACCGTGGGAACGAAAAGATGCGGAGTGGCTCCTACGGAGCTCACCACAGAGATGTTGTTGGCCTCAGGGGATGGAGATAGCAGTCATCAAGACATAGTTTACATCAGCAGTGATAATGACGAGTGAAGAATCTAGGGCCTGGTGTAGCAAAATATGTTCAGTATTCTGTTATGAGAACTAAGTTGTGTTGGTTCTAGTATTTTCCTTTATGGTGTGCTTTGGTTCTGCTCAGTATTATATGCCTGAAGATGTCAGGTTACTTGAACTTTGATGTTATGTGATTGGCTGCTGTTTAAGTAGCCGGTTCGTTGGGATCTACTATGTTATGACTAAAATAATAAGTCTACATTATGATCTAGCCTTTTTTTTTTTTGAAAGGGTAAGGCAGGAGGGCTGCGGATTCACTAAGAGGAGGAAGATTACAACCTAGGGGTACAACAAGCTAGGGAAACAGGTAAAACAAAGTTACATTGGGAAATCCTTGTAATGATCGGAAATGTCAGACACGGTCAGCTCCGCCACTCAGATGTGCGAATGCTCTTGGTTCTCGAAAATTTGCCGGTTGCGTTCTTACCATATGTGCCACCAGAAGTATATCAGAAAACCGACGTTCTTCTTTTTGCTTGTGTCGCTTCCCGAGCTGGTGATAAACTCCAGCCATTGATGGATTCCCTGAAAGTTGGCACGACACAAATGCAAAGGTAACTGGAGCTTGATGGTGAATTGGTGCCATGTTGCTTCTGTGAAGTTGCATTTGGCTAGGAGATGGTTAGCTGTCTCAGGGATGCATAAGCATAATGCACACAATCTGATGTGGCCAGTTCTTCTTCGCCAGGTTGTCTGCAGTGAGGGCCCTGTCATGCAATGCTAACCAGGCAAAGTGACTTTTAAGCTGTGCGCGTGCTCTCCAGAATATGAGTGGCCATGTCATGCAAGTTGTGCTGATGTATTACACCTCATAGGCTGAGGAAACCGAGAAGATGCCAGTTGGCACTGCTACAGTAAGCCTCATCTCAGGCAGATCCAAATGTATTATCACATGCAGTTTCTAAAACCGCCTGAAACGAAGAGCCTGTAATAATCTGCAATTTCACAGGCGGAGAAGTGAAACCGCCTATGATAATGGTAATATATCAGGCAGTTCTTTACTTACGACTAGCCGCCTGTGAAGACACATTATCACAGGCGGGGCGTGCAACATATATAACCGCCTGTGATAATGTTGTTATCACAGGCAGATCTTAACTTATGAAAAGCCGTCTGTGAAGACAATTTATCACAACCGGTTTGTACTATAATAATAACCGCCTGTGATAATTAGGTTATCACAGATGGTTCTTTACCTATATCTAGCCGCTTGTGATAATGATATTTCTCAGGCGGGTCTAGCCGTAGGTAAATAACCACCTATGGTAAGGTATATCCTATACAGTACTACCCGCTATTATTTCTAATTTCCAGGTCAATTCAATATAATCACAAAAGTCAACAATATATAATCACAGAAGTAAACAATATAATCACAGAAGTAATCTCACAGAAGTCAATTTCACTGAAACAATATACATATGTACAAGTTATACATACAAGTCATCTCATAGTTTACAAGTTTCACTAAAAATTGTTTCTATTATCATAGTCGCAAAGTTCTGACACATCAGCTATTGCACTATTCTCATCAAAGAACACCCCTCTTTTGTGCAAAATTTCGCGACACACGAATTGACACAGTTCACCGGCAATCTTGTCGGCTCCTCCACGAAGAATACTTCTACAAACCGGCCATTCTTCGTTCACATTCTTCGAGTGCTGCAATGAACCACATAACAAGGTTTAGAATGTGTTGGTTTGAACAATCTCAAAGTATAGATCAAATTCAGAGAATACAATAATTTATTTGGTATTTTTGGAGCAGTTGTACTCTAAGCAATTGAATTTTGAAGTTGCAATCAAATCTAAAAATAATGTTTCTAGTAATATTTAACAGCAGAGAATATAAGTATTAAAATACGCTAGTTACAATGAAATTGAAACTCGAAAGTAAGAAAATAAGATATCGACATTAAGAATAACTTACATCATCATGATTCACTCTATATTCGTTGGTGGTCCGAAGATGCTCGCATACATAATACCCGCATAAGACACTCCCAGCAGGCTGCTTCGGACAAGGATAATATGTGTTAATGTCCAATGCATTCTTATTAGGAGATCTTCGACTGCCAAGCTATTTCGCGTAAAACCATCAAGCGCTGTAATACAAGAAATGTCATATAAAACTTGTCAACACATTCTAAATGTGTGTAAATTTAAAGTATTGAATAAACATACAGTTTCAAAATGGAAAGGAAATCTTTGTAACAATCTAGTGGGTAATCGGTTGAGTCCAAGACTGTTGCCAAACCCTGTGTTAGCTTGATGAAGATCATTATGTAGTGCTTACTGCACACGTACAAACACACGTGTTAACAATTAGCAATAATTGCTATTTCAATGTCATGTGTCGAACTTACTTGAAGTGGTATGGAGCCTTTACGAGGTCCTTGCTGTCTCTAACAAAGTTAAACATAACATGTCCTATGTAAGCTGCAACTTCTGTCCTTCTATCCTTCTTAAGTTTTGCGACTGATTGTCAAATTCTTTTTTTTTCATGTGCTTGTACTGTACTGAGTCTCGATTCGCCTTAACATCGAATAGCGTCTTTGTAATCTATGTAGGGTCAAGGATACCTGTCTTGCGTTTCATCTTTTCATTATCCATGTATTGCATCCTATTGAAGAAATCCGAAATTGTTATAATCTCATGAAATGTGTAGGCGTGTAGTAAGAAAAGCAAATGCAAAATATTAGAGGCACTTACAAGCACCAGACGAGTAGCAGGTTGGTTTTGAGCATGCCTCGATGGAAAAAGGGTATGCAACTCTTCAGATCAAATGACTCGTTTATCTGCTCCAGTGCTCCAGAATGCATCTTTTGGAACACGAAATGTGAAGCAAGAAAGTTCATATTTTGTGCTGGCAGTGATGTACCACTCGTGCATTCTTTTGAGCAAGATAGGTTGTTTGCTATGTTGTACGGATGCCATGAACGGCTTCTCATTCTCAAATTCAGGAGGAACATCCTCAAGCTTGTATATTGGAACTCCTGGTTTAACTAAAGCCGTCCACCGATTATACATGAAACCATCTTCTTCCAACTTCTCGATATCTTCTAATGTTGGCTCATGAGAAGAACGAGAGCCACTCGATTTTCTAATATTTTCCAAATACTTTGATACTTCTGATGAAGGTTTCTTAATTTTGTATGAGCTAACTTTGATAGGCACTGATGATCAAGGAGTAGTCGTCGAAAAATGGACACTGGCGTGTTGTTGAACCTGTTTTTCAACTGATTACTCTTTACTCCCAGCAGCTGGCTCTAGTACTACTTCAAGTTGTTGCTCAACTGGTTGCTCTTTACTAGCAACAGCTTGCTCTTGTTTCTCTTGGTTATCTTTACTAGCAAGGTTACTATCATCCTTGCTGAGACATAGGGGGAGTGAATCTTCCTGGACTAGGAGTGGATCTTCCTGGACTTTCGCCTTAGAAGATGGGGTTGCGGTATTTTGAGATGCGACGGGGCTAGAAATCGGCTCATCGTCCAACACGATATCGCGTCGGTGCCACAGTATTAATTGGTTGACACTTGCCCCAGAGTCGTGATCCCCTCATGTGTGATGTGGTCTATTTCATAATCTTCATAATCATTATCAATGATCTAAAGAACTTGCACCACAACATAATACAACGAAAGTGGATTGCCGTTGAAGTCACGATCAGACTTTGCCATAGCAGTGGCAACATGTTTTGTTTTCTTCCCTGCTCTGCCAATTGGGACAAGAAGACGACAAGATCTGTCCTTAGAAATATCATCGACAGCAAACTTATGGGTTGACCCTGAGCCTGGCACAGAACCTACGCTGCTAGGGTAGGCAGTTGGAGATATCAAATGCTCATTGGGCACGGGAACCATCACTGTACTCGGTGCCACTAATTGTCCCAATTGTCTAAGTTGTTCCATTATTTCTTGCACATTTTCCTTGACCTTTTGAGCAATTATTTCATCAAGTGTTTTCTTGAACTTCTCACATCTTTTATATGTCTTTTTATCATTCGGGAAACCATCTAGCCAAGACATTTGAGAATAGATTGCTTGAAATCATCCACTGTGTTTAGGGTTTCCTAGGATAGCAGTAAGTTGGTCATTCTCCCTCTTCGGCTTGAAGAGACCTTTCTGTTGCTTTTCAATTACTTCTTTCATTTTGTGCTCTACTTCATTCACAGAGCTGGGCATTTCAAGTTTGCCCTCGCTGGTCAAACCTGACAGGGCAAAGACCCACCACTGAGTTCTCTCACCGCAACCTTCTAACGGGTGAGGATTGCCCTTACTAGTAATTTCGTCTAATATCTTATTCCATTTTTGTACTTTGGGGGCATATCCGGTAGACCCCAAGCGATGATGGTATTTGTTCTTTTTGGCAAGCTCTGACCTAGTTGCACTTAGGGATTTAGCATCAGGTGTGGTCTTTTGAGGAACAAATTCTTGCCACTGAGCTTGTGTGATTTTTCCCAGCTTCCTCGGGCTAGGGACCTTATCAGCCTTAACATAAGCATTCATTTCACTCTTCCAGCCATGAAACTTCTTGCCACAAGAGACCAATGTTGATTTCTTTACAGCTTCTTCAGTGCCTTTCGGAAACTTGAATTGTTTCTTTATCCTTTCCCACAACTCATTCTTGGTCTCATCAGGTAATTTTCTGAAATTCTCGGTTGTGATCGGCACGAGCTCTCTAACAAGAAAACCGCATGTAATTCGGTACTTGGTAACTGAGTCCAGTGGTTCTTGGGGAAGCCCACCTGGACCGACCCTTGTTATGTACATGATGCGGTCCAATGGACACTTATTGGGACCTCATTGCCCTCGTTTCCGATTGAGTGAACCTGAGGATTCATCCATTGGAGAACCTTCTGTTGTTTTAGGAGCCGAAATCACCTCGTTGTCATCATGATTAATCTAGGTTGAAAAGAATTATACTTCGTATACTTGACAACAAACATTAACTTGAACTGCTGAAGTTAAGATTCGTGATTCATACCTCATCGGCAGGATCATATTCTGGGTCGAGATCCTCTGAAGTCTTTTTAATTTTTATATTCGGAAAAGAATATGATGGACTATGAAAGGAGCATGAACTGCTGGAGTCACTAAACTCCATATTGCCTTATTTATTGTTACTACCATCAACAGTCTTCTTAGGGCTTTCCATGCTAGAACTAATAAGACAAAAAATATGTCTCACTTCAATGAAAGCTATAAAAATAAATGCTCTATAATCCTGAATTTCTCAAAAAGGTGGAAGAGATTTGGTCTGAGCCAACCAGAGATAGAGAGGTTTTGAGCACATTCATGTTTAGATTAAGAAAAATTAAAAAATCAATCTGTAGATACCCAATAGAAATATAATGAATGGCATATTAACTCTACATGAAGTGTTGCATGAAAGAAAAGGATGGAAGCATTCTAGGGTTTGATAAGGCATTCTAGGGTTTAAGGCGACTGACCAAGGTGACTGATTAATTCAACAATTAAACAATAACAATAACAATTGATTAAATCCAATTATAATTGATGGAATTCTAGGGTTTGATAAGGCATTCACATTGATTAAATCGACAATTAAACAATAACAATTACAATCCACAATTTATGCTCAAGTTATAGCAATTCAGTCTTCAAGTTCAGATCTTCAAACATTCTTCTCTAATGTTGCATAGTAAACACCATTACACCAACTTTATTATTCTTCCATTCTTCCAACACAGGTACTAATTCTGAAGCAGCTGAGAAATACATATAACTTATGCAGGAAGAAGCTACATGTAGTAGATTTCCCAGTACCACAGAATGGCCTGCTCTGAATGTTCAAAGTAAAGAGGATACTGCTATGAATTCAAGATCATGATCATCACCACCCTCATGTACATGGGGGACATCCACAACAAACCATACATTGGAGAACCTTACAATTAAACAATTTAGGCCGGCACAAGCGACAGTGAGGTCGGGTGGGGAGGAGGCCGGGGGCTCTTGGGCGGCACCAGACCACCGGCGGCTAGGCTTTGGAGTGGGCAGACTAGGGTTATGAAAGAACCGTACATTGAAGAACCATACATGGTGGCAGCGAGTGCAGGCGCGGCGGTGGGCGAGGGCAAAGCTCGGCGTACCTCGACGAAAAGGAAGGAAGCGGCGAGGTCGAAGCTTGGAGGCGAGATCGAAGCTCGGCGACGACAACGAAGCTCGGCGGTGAGGGTGGCGAAGCTCGATGGGGAGGAGGGCGAAGACATGGCGACAAACAAATTTTTGGCAGCCTGACGACGTCTAAGTGATTTCGCCCGGGTTAGGTTTTTCCAACGCAGCTGAGGGCTATATATAGACGCCTATCTTCGCATGACCGCCTGAGAAGATGATTATCCTAGGCGGTTGGTAATTAGCACCCGCCTGAGAAGATTTATTTATCTCAGGCAGTTGATAAGTAATAACCGTCTGTGATATGCTTCTTCTCAGGCGGTTATTTAGTTCCAAGTGCTTGAAAAGATCTTTATGTAAGTTTAATTAATATTCTTGATTAAATGTGGGGCCTTTCAAAAGCCTAAATTCCACTTTATTGTAATATGATAGAGTATTAAAGGTTTCCATTAAATTTCACTTCATAAAGCCTTTGAAATTGGTCAGAACGTAAAAAACAAATAACAATTGCTATTTGTCATTTTTCTATCTTGATGAATATAATGATTTTTTCATTTAGTTTTTCAATGGACCTTTTTAGTCATCATACCAACCTCTATGAATTTTTTTAGATTTTTTAATTTTTTTGAATCAATGTGTGTTCAAATTTTGATGAATGTCTCATATGTATATGAGCATTTGGTTAGAATGATGGATAATTTGAATTTTGACATGTTGGAATGCTTTAAAAAATTAACTAATATCATACTTGTATATATAATACAAATATGTTCATACAAACTAATTTCAGTGAAGGATCCTTTTTTAGGAGATACACAAATGTAAATATTATGTGCGTATAAATTAATTTGATATTTACCAAAACATTACAATGTTAGCTATACAAGTTTTAAAATATTTTTTCCAGGTGGTAGATGTAAATTTTTGAAAAATATAGCAGAAAGAATTATCGAATTTGGACTCAATTTGCAGAATCTATACATGTTTCAGTATTTATATTAGAATCTAAATAAAAAAGAAGCTAGGGAAAAAACTGAAGAACAAGCTCAGACAATTATCCCAGGCGGTTGGTAAGTAATAACCACCTGCGATAAGCTTCTTCGCAGGCGGTTGTTCAGTACCAACCGCCTAAAAAGATCTTTATGTAAGCTTAATTAATATTCTTGATTAAAAGTGGGGCCTTTTAAGAGCCCAAATTTTACTTTCTTGTAATATA
This sequence comes from Tuctoria greenei, assembly GCA_036927565.1. Taxonomy (NCBI): domain Eukaryota; kingdom Viridiplantae; phylum Streptophyta; class Magnoliopsida; order Poales; family Poaceae; genus Tuctoria; species Tuctoria greenei. The sequence goes on from JAYESD010000003.1 coordinate 209,543,290, forward strand.
ATTGAGTATTAACGGTTACCATTTAATTTCACTTCATAAAGCCTTTGAAATTGGTCAGAACATAAAAAACAAATAAAAATTGCTATTTGTCATTTTTCTATCTTGATGAATATAATGATTTTTTCATTTAGTTTTTCAATGGACCTTTTCAGTCATCATACCAACCTCTATGATTTTTTCATTTTTTTTCATTTTTTTGAATCAATGTGTGTTCAAAATTCGATGAATGCCTCATATGTATAAGAGCATTTGGTTAGAATGATGGATAATTTGAATTTTGACATGTTGGAATGCTTTAAAAAACTAACAAAATTCATACATGTATAAATAATACAAATATGTTCATACAAACCAATTTGAGTGAAGGATCTCTTTCTTAGGAGATACACAAATGTTAATAATATGTGATAAATCAATTTGATATTTACAAAAACATTACAATTTTAGCTATACAAGTTTTAAAATATTTGGTCTAGGTGGTAGATGTTAATTTTTGAAAAATATAGTAGAAAGAATCATCAAATTTGGACTCAATTTGCAGAATTTATACATGTTTGAGTATTTATATTGGAATCTAAATAAAAAAGAAGCCTGTGAAAAAATTGAAGAACAGGCTCGGGCAATTATCCCAAGCGGTCGGTAAGTAATGACCGCCTGCGATAAGCTTCTTCGCAGGTGGTTATACAGTACCAACCGCCTGGAAAGATCTTTATGTAAGCTTAATTAATATTCTTGATTAAATATAGGGCCTTTCAGGAGCCCAAATTTTACTTTCTTGTAATATAATTGAGTATTAATGGTTACCATTAGATTTCACTTCATAAAGCCTTTAAAATTGGTTAGAACATAAAAAACAAATAACAATTGCAATTTGTCATTTTTCTATGTTGATGAATATAATGATTTTTTCATTTAGTTTTTCAATGGACCTTTTTAGTCATCATACCGACCTCTATAAATTTTTTTCAGATTTTTTTTAAAATTTTTTGAATCAATGTGTGTTCAAAATTTGATGAATGCCTCATATGTATATGAGCATTTGGTTAGAATGATGGATAATTTGAATTTTGACATGTTGGAATGCTTTAAAAAAACTAACAAAATTCATACATGTATAAATAATACAATTATGCTCATACAAGCCAATTTCAGTGAAGGATTCTTTTTTTAGGAGATACACAAATGTGAATAATATGTGAGTATAAATTAATTTGATATTTACCGAAAAATTACAATATTAGCTATATAAGTTTTAAAATATTTGGTCTAGGTGGTAGATGTTAATTTTAAAAAATATAGCAGAAAAAATCATCAAATTTGGACTCAATTTGCAGAATCTATACATGTTTGAGTATTTATATTGGAATCTAAATAAAAAAGAAGCAAGGGAAAAAAACTGAAGAACGGGCTCGTACAATTATCCCAGACGGTTGGTAAGTAATACCCGCCTGAGATAAGATTCTTCTCAGGCGGTTATTTAGTACCAACCGCTTGTGAAACAGTTAAAAACCGTCTGAAACAACCACGTGAACTTTATTAATTTTTACCACAGGCGGTTGTTTAGTTAAAAACCGTCTGTGAAAATAGACAGCTATATAAAGACCCCTTGGACACCACAGAAAACCTAACCCTGGAGATTTTCCATCGACGCCGCCATGCTGCCAAAATTTTCCACCGTGCGCGGGCCGGTACTGCATTCATCAGTTGATCAAGCTTCAAACAGGGAAAAGGTTAGAAGAGACTTCTTCACTATAAGGTTTTCAATTTGTTTTTTTAGTTTCGTTTTGTTGAGTTTGCATATGCCCCTAGCCCCCCCCCCCCCCCACCACCACCACTTGAGATTTGTAGTAGATTTGAAGGATTAAAGGTTGAAAGATGTAGTTGAGTCTCCCCTTGAGCTCACCCATGAATTTTACAGAACAAGAAGTAGATTTGAAGGATTAAAGGTTGAAGATGAATACAAGCACACGTGTTCGATGAAATGTTTCAATGAATAAGGCTAACTTCAAAAATCCATTATGGCCACTAGGAAGCTGAGAAAATTATGAAACAAATTTTCATTGAAACCTTATGAACAGACCTACATGATATCAGTATTCACTCATATGATACAGGCTTTTTATGTCTCTGTAAATTCATTTTTAAAAGAATTTTATAGAATATTTGTAGCCAAATTTTGTTAATCTTACAAAAAACCTGTTATTGAAGCATGGACCGTCGAGCGTGGATGTATAACATGCCAAGACCCGATCCTATGTACATTCATAATGTTACAAATTTTATTGAAGCATCCAAGAGACATGCGAAGTGCAAAAGATAGATGACATATTATGTCCATGTATCGATTGCAAAAATAAGATTGCTTGGATAGATACTATAGTAATCCAATCTCATTTGGTGAAAAGAGGTTTCAAAAAAAATACACAAAATGGACAGAGCATGGTGAGTTAGATACACATGAAATGGATAAAGATGTTGAGAGAGGTTCAGATGACGATAATGTTCATATCAATGATGGTAGTGACAATCAAGATGGTGATGATGATGATGATGAGTTCGATTGTGAGGAGATGTTGCGTAACATTGAACCATATGTATTGATTTCTATGGGAGCAAGTAAAGGTTTAATTAAAATGGAGACAGTGCAGAATGCAGCGATGGAACTTTTATATGATGAATCAAATGGTTGTGATAAAGAGTTTACTACATTGCGTGCAGTCCCATAACTCCTAAAGTTGAAAGTCACACACGAATGGTCCGATTGTAGTTTCTCTGATCTTTTGAATCTTTTGGCAAAAATTCTTTCAAATCCAAATAAACTGCCCAGAAGCACTTATAAAGCGAAGAAACTTCTTTGCCCGATGGCACTAGGTGTGACAAAAATACACGCTTGTGTAACCTTTGTGTTCTATATCGCAAAGAGCATGAGCTCGCAACTAGATGCCCCATCTGTAGTGTCAGTAGATATAAGAAGGACTACAATCACCAATATGTTACCAACATGAAAAAGTCTCAGAAGAATAAGAAGTTTATTATTGGCCCTAAAAGTGACGATGACGATACTTCTGGCGATGCAGACGGGAAGAATAAGAGAAAAAATCCTGCATTGGTGATGTGGTACCTTCCGGTAATTGACCCCCTAAGAATAAGAGAAAAAATCCTGCATTTGTTCTCTAACCCTAGGGAGGATGAACTTATGCGTTGGCATTCTGAGCAGCACAAGAAGAATGAAAAACATATTCGACACCCTAGTGATGGAATGCAGTGGAAAAAATTTGATATTCAATATCCAGAATTTGCAAAAGAAATAAAAAATGTAAGGTTTGCCTTGGGTATAGACGGAATGAATCCGTTTGGTGAAAAAAGGAGCATACACAACACATGGCCCGTGGTCTTAACGATGTACAACCTACAGACGTGGTTGTGTCACAAAAGGAAATATATCTTGTTATCTGTTCTTATCCAAGGTTCGAAACAACCTGGCATCAAAATTGATATGTTCTTGGAACCTTTAATGGAGGATATGGCGAAATTGTGGAATGAAGGGGTACATACATGGGATGAGTACAAGCGAGCGTATTCAAGCTAAGAGCAATGATATTCGTTACCATGCATGACTATCCAGGACTGTTTACATTATTGGGACAAATGAAAGGCAAGAAAGGTTGTGTAAGGTGCGTGGATAGAACTGGATTTATGTACCTCACTTCATCCAGAAAGACAGTGTACATGAGACACCAGCAGTTCTTGACAGATACACACAAGTATAAAAATATGAAAGAATAATTTGATAACAAAATCGAAAAAGATATTGCACCAAAACCTTATAGTGGAAAACTCGTGTACGAAATGGTCAAGAACATTCATATTGCTTTCGGTAAGGGGAAAAAATGTAAAGGAACAAAGAGAAACAAAAGTACATCTTTGGGTGATACAACTGACATGGCTTTCAAGAAACAATCAATTTTTTTCAAGTATCTTTCATATTGGAAGAATCTGGAATTTTTCCATAGTACTGACTAGATGCACGTTACAAAGAATGTATTTGACAGCATCATTGGGACCTTGCTACACATGATGAGGAAAACAAAGGACGGATTAAATTCACGTATGGACCTAGTAAATCTTGATATGAGACCAGAGCTTCATCCAGTAGAAAAGGCGAATGGGAAGCATTACCTTCCCCCAGCCAGCTACAACTTGACACTAGAAGAGAAAAAAGCAATTTGCGAATGCTTGTGTGGGATCAAAGTTCCCACGAGTTTCTCATCCAATATCCACAAACTAGTCTCGATGAAAGACTTGTCTTTATTCGGCTATAATTCTCATGACTGTCACATGATGATGACAGTGTTCCTTGCCATTGCAATAGGAGTCATCAAACATGAGCATATAAAATTTGTCATCACACATTTGTGTTACTTCTTCAATGCAGTATCGTAAAAGGTGATAACACGTGAAGATTTAGACTATCTGAAAACATACATCGTCGAGGCTATGTGCAAGCTTGAGATGTGTTTGCCACCATCCTTTTTTGATATGCAAGTACACCTAATCATACATCTTGTTGATCAGATAAAAGCATTGGGGCCACTATATTTACATCATATGTTTTCGTTGGAGATATATTTAGGAGTATTAAAAGGTTATGTGCGGAACCGTGCTCACCCATAGGGTTCAATTATGGAAAGATAAACCACTGAAGAAGTGATTGAGGGTTGCGCTGATTACATCAAAGATGGGAAACCGATAGGTCTGCCTATACCAATACATGAGGGTAGACTACGTGGGAGAGGCAAAGTGGGTAAGAAAACTTTTATCGTTCAAGATTACAAGAATGTACACCATGCACATTTTGGTATACTACAACAACTAGCAATAGCTGAGTCATACATCGAGGACCACCAAATTGAGCTTCATCAAAAAACCAAGACCGCACAGAGGATTGGATCATGAAATAGCACAGAAGATGTTTCACTGAATGATTAATGAAGAAAATATATTATACGGAAACTCTATAGAAGAGGCAACAATGAAGAAGTTAGCTTCTAGCCCATCTGCTTTGGTGACATCATGGCAAGCACATAACATCAATGGTTACACATTTTACACTAAAGAAAAAGACGGTAAGAGTGTTGCAAAAAATAGTGGTGTTCGTATTGAGGCTTATGATTCACAAGGGCAGAAGACCACATACTTCGGGTTCATAGAGAAAATATGGGAACTCGATTATGGCGAAAGAATGGTAATGCCCGTATTTAAGTGCCAATGGGTCAATTCTGATGGTGTGAAAGTGAACAATTACGGGCTGACACTGGTAGACTTGAACAAAGTGGGTTATAAAGATGACCTGTGGGTTCTCGCCGATCTTGTTGCACAAGTTTTTTATGTACAAGATCCAGAAACTTAGAAGATGCACGTAGTTGTTTCTGGAAAGCAAAATATTGTTGGGGTTGAGAATGTGGTAGATAATGAAGAGGAATATAATTAGTATGAAGATATGTACCTTTTCACCGAACCAGAAAACATCAAGCGCGTAGAGAGAAGCATTAAAAAGGATTTGAAGCCCTATATGCGAGAAGATGTCAATGCTGGAAAAAATGTATGATATATATTGTATATATTTGTATCCTCTGAAATCAACTTTGAACAATTCTCCATTTCAGCTTTAGATAGCATGTTTCGAACATTATTAAATTCAGCTCCTGTAGAGAAGACTAATTCGGACAAGTGATCCTTTTCGGCTTGTTGATTATCATATTTATCACCTTCACCTGTTCCATAAGTTACCAAATTGTAAGTGTATATAAATTTCTTCTGACAACATGAATTTAGAAGCACAATTCTTGAAGCTCCTGTCAAGCTAATCCCTTCACAGCAAGCTCTTGTAGATGCATGTAACGCCCCAGACTCATCATTTGGATTGTTAAAAGCTTGAACTGAAGTCTGACGATACTTCCCATCCATTTGAGTGGTTGTTTGGATAGGAGTGGATCCACTTCAATATAAATGGATTGAGGTGGATTGAGGGAAAATTAGTTCATTCTTCACTCCAATCCACTTCAATCCAATTAGTTTGAGTACACCCAAACAAGCCCTGAAAGATTTCTCTCTTCTCTCCATTTTAAAAGCATATGAAGAAGTTACTTTATCAGTTCTAATGGCTGAATATATTGGCTATAAATCAGTACCATCTCTCTTAGTGCTTCACACAAGCAACGGAACGAACAACTTCAATCACAAATCTTGTTTTTACCCTTTTCATAGGAATTTGACCTTAACCTTTCAAGCATAGATTTATCAATAAGTGAAGCTTCCACATCAGACATGTTAATGGCAGTTACAAGTGAAGGGTGTGTCGAAGCTAACGAAATCTCAACGAGACTGAAGATAATGAGATGTTGCATATGAGTGACAATGTCCAGGTTAGACAATATGAAGCTATGATGGCAGCCTTCAACAACATGAAAAGTGATGCCAATGTTATGCTTGCATCAACTAAGGCATGTTGTGAGGGCATAACACTTGTTGGAGCATCACGGTTATGCTTGCCCCAACAAGTGTTATACCCTCACAAACATGCCTTGGTTGATGCAAGCATAACTGTCGGTGGTTGAATCCGGCAGATCTCCCGGCACTACTGTTAGTAGTCCGTGGAGTTTGTAGTTATGTAATGGGCGCGCAAAGATTCAAGAGATGGTGGCAAATTGACACAGAGGTTTACGTGGTTCGGGCCACCTGAGCGTAATACCCTACTCCACGGGGTGTGTTGCTGTTGTATTGAGTGTCTAAGAGTGTCTGAGTGTGTCCAAGAGCTTGTCTCGCGTCTAGAGAGCTCAGAGAGAGATCTCCCCATGTGTATCGTCGACCAATCCTTTTATAGTACAAGGACTGGTCGTTACACCGTTAGCCTGGCCCGACATGTGGCTCTAGCAGTTACTAATGTTTAATACACAATAAATGGGGTTAATTACCCTTAATAACATGGTAACGGTCCTTAACAATGCCGTTACTGGTATTAAGGGCCTTCCGATCGTGTGTCATTAATATGGTATTAATGACACTTAATCGGGTCTTGAAGTCTTTGAGTGCCCCTTGAAGGTCCGAGCCGTTGGGGGTCCACAAGCATGATTGTTGAGGTTGAAGGTCCGGCGGTTTGGACACGTGGCAGCTCTGGAGCTTAACGTCGTGGATGGGTAGGTCCGGTGCTGTTAGACACATGTCGGTACTGGAGCTTCCCTCTGTCTAGGGTTAGGTTCGGGGGTGCCATACTAGTATCCAATCCGGAGCTTTCCTATGTGTGGGCGATAGCTCTGGTCTTATGATACACATGGCGGCCCTAGGACTAACCATGTTGGGGAAGTAGGTCCGGTTATAGCTGACATGTGGGGCCTTCGGAGGTCTTCAAATCTGGTAGATGGAGTTTCCTTGTGATCTTTGCAATCCCAAGGGGTATCCGGTACGCAAGGTACCGACAGTGGCCCCCTGGGCCCACTTCTGGAAGAGACCTTTTTGGATGAAGTCATTCTGCCAGAGGTGGGTCCATTCTTCGGTTTTTGAGCCGTGTCTTCAAGGGTCTTCGGATGTGCTGTTGGCGGTAGTTTGCAGTTAAACCACCGCCGCGTGGCATATCCTGGATGCGGCAGGTGAGATCTTAGCGTGCGGATCTCATGCAATTAGGTCGCCAGTTCCCGATACGAAAATCGTATCGGTTCCGCGTGCCGTGTCAGGCCGCCGCCTTCGTGTTTCCCGCCTTACATGATGACAACCGTTCGTCTAGGGTAAGGACCTCGACTTGATCGCCAGGGTGGACCCAGGCCCCCTTATCATTGGCAGGGAAGTTTTTGACTGGTATTGTCGGCTCCTCTGCGGTTTCCATCTAAGCGTTGCAGGGGCTTACTTAAGAAGGAAAGCACGCACCGTTTGGGGGTTCTTTACGCCTTTCATTCGAACTTGCGGTCAAATCCTCCAAACTTTTGCTTGCTTTTCCTCTCTCGCCCCGCTGTGCTGCGATGGAGTTGGGTCTTCGCCAGAGCCGCCTGAAGACTGACAGTGATTTGAAGAAGGTCCGGACCCTCATGGGGTGGTCCCTTGACTTCTTCAACCACCTGGTCTGTGCCGGCAAGCTTCCTTTCGTGAAGGAGCACGCCGGCGACATGGTGTACTTCTCCGCGTACGCCATGGTGGGACTGATCCCACCTTTCTCCACTTTTTCTTGATGCTGCTCGACTTCTATGGTCTGCAGCTGTACCACCTTGGCCCCCACTCAATTATTCTGGTGTCGATCTTTGTCCACTTCTGCGAGATGTGGGTGGGCATTCCCCCCTGCGTTGAGCTCTTTCGCACCTTCTTCACCGTCCAGACCACCGACAAGAGTGACGAGTACCTTGGCTTCTATTATTTTGTGAAGCGCAAGAAGTGCCCGTACAAGTACTTGCGGTCGTTCCCTTCTGGGAAGTGGGACGACTGGAAGAAGGATTGGATCGTCATCAGGGTGGAGGAGCATGAGAAGCTGGAGCTGCCCGAGGGCCTCCCCAACATCGACACTACAGCTTGGAGTGAAGCTCCAGTGTTATCGGACGCCTTCAACCCTGTTCTGACCAGGATCCGCCAATGCGTGGAAGGAGGGGTGACTCCTCAGGCGGTATTTTGCAACTTCCTGACCAACAGGTGGGCTCCGCTGAAGAAGAGGGAGAAGCTTGCTTGGGCCCTCAACAGTGTGCTAGACGACGACCGGATTGAGACCGGTTTGAAGTCCAACATGGAGGGCGAAACTTTGGAGTTTCACCTCAAGAAGTTCCAGCATGGCATCGACGTCGAGGGTGACGAATTGACTCCGCCAGCGGCTTTCCTCCTTCTGAAAATGGAGGCAGAGTTCAGCAGAGAGCTCCGGCGGAAGATGTCAGTGCTTGACGACCTTGGTGTTGTTGAGAGGCGTTCGATCACCGGGTTGGCGGTCTCCAAAGCTTCTGAGGGTGGTCCCCCTTCCATCCCAGAACAGAGAGTTGAAGTCGTGGGCAAGGGCAAAGAGTTGGCTGAGCCCTCGAGCCATAAAAGGAAGCTGAAGCACTCTAACGGGAGGTCCGTTAGGCCTGCTCCTTCCACTGCGGCTCCTTCTTCCTGGAGGGGAATGTCTTCATCGGCGGCAACTACTCCAGCATCGACCTCTCCCCGGGGTGCTAGATCTGGCCATGCGGCTCCAGTACCAGGGCCAGCTGAAGGCTCTGGGTCCAGAGGTCCTTATCGGTCAAGGGGGCCTCAACCCAAGTGATGCCGACAGCAGCAGCGAGCTTCGAGGAACCTTCCGAAGCCACCACACCAGTGGCGACAGGGTCCGGCTCTGAGCGTCCGGAAAAGAGGTTCCGTGCTAACTAGTGCAGAAGCCTTCCGAGGTAATTTTTGATTTTTTACCTCAGTTGATTGTTTTTTGTTGTAACTGTGTTTTGAGTTTCTTCGTCCTTCATCCACAGAGTGCCCAAGAAAAGGGCTGAAGCTCTGGTTCCTGGAGCAGCAGCTGAAGCTGTGCAGGTGGAAGCTCCAGCTCCGATTCCAGCGCCGCCCCAAGAGGTGGTTGCGGCAGCTCCAGCGCCGGCTGTCGTGGTCTTGGACCTCGACTCATCCCCAGAAGCTCCCATGGTAGTGCCGGACCACATGAATGAAGATGTACCAGCGGCACCAGCTCTGGAGGTTGAAGCTCCGGGCTCGGATGCTGAAATGATGCACGCTCCAGCCTCAGAGCTGGAGATAGCTGCAATTTCGACCCTAGAGACGGATGTTGTTGAAGCCCCAGCAGTCGAGCTGGTGGTTGATGAAGTCCCGGCGATAGAGCCGGGTGTTGATGAAGTCCCGGTGCTTGAGCCGGTTGATGACGAAGCTCCGGCAGTAGAGCCAGTTGCTGCAGAAGTTCCGGCGGTAGAGTCGGTCGTCGAAGAAGTACTGGAGCCTGAGCTAGTTGCTGTAGAGGTGCCGACACTCGAGCCCATGGTGGTCGAGGCGTCAGGACCGGAACCGGCGGTGGAGGAGGCGCCAATGTCAGAGCCGAACGTGGCTTCAGCTCTGGCGGAATCTTCTACGCCCGCCCTAGAAGCAGTGGTCCCGGAGGTGCCCGCACCTGAGCCAGGGTGCCAAGATGAAGCTGCCGGCCCCCCGCCTGAGGGGCCAGTTGTTGATGACCTGGCAGCGGGACCTTCAGAACCAATTTCGGAGGTCGAAACTTCTACTGCAGGACCTTCCTCGACAACGGTCGAGGCTATCCCGGAGGACGGCCCTAGTGTCGTGAAGCTCAGGGGACCGCTCTCGTAGAGTGGGACCCAATTTTTGTTACAGAGAACCCACTGGAAATGGCGGAGATGACCCCGGCAGGTCCTGACCCGATCCCCCTGTCGTTGTCTATTCACAACGCCTGCTCCAGTCTTCGTCAGGTCCAGGTGGCTTTCTACCACGACAGCAAGGCCCTTGAGGAGGAGCACCAAACTCTTAGGAGGTGGCGCAACCGGCTCCATTTCGAGACCAAGCTGGCGCAGTCAAGGCTGGCTGATGACAAGGAGTGGGTGCAGAGGGAGAAGGTCCGCCTGGAATACTGGGGTAAGTTGCTGGATGAGAGGGAAAGCATGACGCGATCCCTTGACAACCAGTCCTGGGCCATCTACGAGCAGGCCAAAGCTACTAATAGCGCAGCGTATGATCGCCAGGAGAGGCTCGACGCCATCCACGCTAGTCTCGTCAAGCGCCGGGAGGCTCTTGAGGAGCAGGAGAGAAAGGTCAAGAATGAAGAGCAAAAACTCCTGGATTTGCGGGATGACATCGTGAAGAGGTAAGAAGAGCTCACTCAGAGGCTAACTCTGGGTGACAAGAGTCTCGAGGAGCACACCAAGAAATTGGAGGAGCGCTGCAAGAGAGAGGAGAAGAAGGCCTCAGAGCGAGGGCAGGAACTCCACAGGAGGGAGAATGCAGTTGCTGCCAGGGAGATGAAAGTGCGGGGCCGGGAGAAGGACCTGGTGGACCGCCGAAACAAGATCCACCTCCGGGAGGAAGAGCTCGGAAAACTTGAAAGGCAAGTTGCTGAAAAGATTTAGCAGAATGCCAAAGAGGTTGAGCGCCTTGCCCATGAGAATTCGGAGCTTGCGGCGACCAGAAGATCCTTGGAGGACATGCGAGGCTCGAGGAATGTGGAGTCCCAACAAGTTTGGGACTTCCTGGGCAAAGCCAACGATGCGCTGACGCCAATGGGTTTTAGTCCCGTGCATCCGGATGATCCGGAGCCGGAGCTGGACCTGGCGTTGCAGGCGTTGGGTTCAGCAGGCAACAAACTCACCAAGATGGGTGATGTCATTGCAGACCAGCTGGAGACCGAGGGACAATCCCTGGCGAAGGACGTCGCAGAATTCGTGCTGACGTGCTACACAAGCTGGGACCCTCAATTCCCTCTGGACCCGGTGCTTGAAGGCCCCATCGAAGGAGAGGGAGAAGCTGCCCAAGCCAGCATATCGGAGGCTGCCCAGAAGGTCGCCTCGTTCTTCCATAGGGTCTAGGACCATCTCTTTGTAGCTCCCACTTGTATCCTCTCTTCTTTTTCTCCAATTTTGTAATCTCTTGTCTCCTGATGAATGAAATCCAAGTTTTTTTTGAATTTCATTTTTTGTCTTCAACACCTTTGTCGCACTTGCCCCCCTGGTAGATGTGCACAATTTGATTGTGAACATGTACCAAGAGGATGTAACCGTTGTTGAAGACTTGCGCGCTTTGAACTTGTAGAATGTAGGTCCGAAGTCTTCGATAGTGAAGGCCCCCTGAGGCTGTCGGAGCTTAGTGGCTCCGGCATTGACCACCGTCGGAACTTAGTAGCTCTGGCAGTAGTCTCCATCAACGTGTAAAGCATTGACGGTTAGTCCTCTGGGGTGTCGGAGCTTGGTGACTCCGGCAGTGACCTCTGTCAACACGTGGTGTGTCGATAGCAGACTCCACTATAGAGTCTTCCCACCATCTTTTCTTCACATTGATAGCTGGCCCCCTAGCTTTACCGAAGTTGAGTAGTTCCAGCGACGCTCGCTATCAATGTCTGAACATCGACCACAAGCCGCCTAGAGGATGTCGGAGCTTTGGCGGCTCTGGCTTCATTCACCATCATCATGAAATATTTGTTTTTCCTGCACACTGAAGTCAAGAAAAATAGTAAAATCCATTTTCCTATCTATAACTTCATTGTGACTTACTATTCCCGAGATATTTTTAGGTCGAACACAATTCTAAATACAATCAAGTGCACTGCCTTTCCTTCAGGTCCGATCATTTCTGGACTCGCCTTACTTCGGCCTGTCGGGGTGTAGGTAGAGTGGCGTACTTAGGGTGCATGACCAGGCTAAGTCGATAGCACACTCCGGCCCTAGTTGGCTTGGCGGCATTTAGATGAGTAGACCATCAACGATGTTTGGACCTGGAAGAATAGACAATGCAACTCAAATTGTACATGAACTGGTCGAACTAAAGTTTCTTAAGAACTGCACAACTTTGTTATAGACAAGAAAGAGAAAAATAAAAAATGTTGAGCCTGTACAAAATAAATGCACGTGGAGTCTGTTTTCACATAATGATGTCTTTCATTATAGGTCCGGGGTATAGGGGAAACAAGTACACTCTTAGGGTACGGAACCAGACTAAGTGTGTTTCGTTTCTCGTTTGACCAAAGGTAGCTAGCTTCACTTTTAGTTCTGAGACTGTGACAAGTGTTGCATGGACGTTGTGGACCTTACGGGGTAGGTCCGGCTGTCCTCCTGGAGGAGCTACTCGACTATGTACAATGACTCTATAACATACATCACATGGAATTACAGACTCACCTCCGTGATATTAAGCATAGAACTTACGGAGGTGCTCAATGTTCCAAGGATTTGGGAGAGGTGTCCCATCCTCGGTTGCCAAGCGAACGCATCCAAGACGGGATACTTTGATCACTCAGAAGGGTCCTTCCCAGCTAGGGGAAAGTTTGTTTAACCCTTCTCTGTATTGTATTCTCCATAGCACCAGATCGCCTTCCTCGAGCTGTCGGCTATGAACATGCCGTTGGTGATAGCGCCGAAGAGCTTGGCGGTATCGGGCATTCCGAATAGCTGCTTGGCACCTTCCCTCTTCAAGGAGGTCAAGGTCTTCACGCCGGAGCTGGTCCTGCGTGGCTTCGTCGAAGGTCCGGACCCGGAGCAACCCCAAGGTGATTTCTGGAGGAAGGACTGCTTCAGCTCTGTACACCAGGAAGAAGGGTGTCTCTCCAGTTGACCGGTTTGGAGTTGTCCTGTTGGCCCATAGAGTGGGCGGAAGCTCTTCGATCCAGTTGGCTCCATGTTTTTTCAGGCGCTCATATGTGCGCATCTTGAGTCCTTTTAGGATTTCTGCATTTGCTCTCTTAGCCTGGCCATTGCTTGCCGGGTGAGCTACGGAGGCGTAACTGACTTGGACGCCGAGGTCTTTGCAATATCCTTGGAATGCAGAGCTTGTGAACTGGGTCCCATTATCAGTTATGATTTTGTTTGGGACTCCAAATCTGCATACGATGGACTGCAAGAAGTTGATAGCTGATTGCTTGTTTATTGTCACAACTGGAGTTGCTTCTGGCCACTTGGTGAATTAGTTAATGGCAACATACAGGAACTTGTAACCTCCGATGGCTCTTGGGAAAGGTCCCAAGATATCCATCCCCCACACAGCGAAAGGCCATGTAGGAGGTATCATTTGTAGAGGCTGAGCCGGTGTATGAATTTGTTTTGCATGAAACTGGCATGCTTCACATTTCTTCACCAGCTTAGTTGCATCCTGGAGCGATGTAGGCCAGTAAAAGCAATGCCGAAAGGCTTTACCGACCAGCGTGCGGGAAGACGCGTGGTTCCCACACTCGCCTCCATGGATTTCCATGAGGAGCTCACGGCCTTCTTCCCTTGTGATGCACCGCATTAGGACGCCATTGGCACCGCGCCGGTAGAGATACCCTTCTACCAACGTGTATCTTTTAGCCAATCTGACTATCCGATCAGCGAATACATCATCGTCAAGAAGGATATTGTCTTTCAAGTAGATCCGGATGTCCGAGATCCATGCATCGGAGCTTGCTTGAGCATTTGAGTCTTGCGTGCTGGGTTGCTCGGAGCTTCTGGCAGCACCTACGACCCTTGATGGCTGCCATGGTAATAGGGCCATCGGGACCGCCAGCTTCGGGATGCTGGTCTCGCCCCCTTCGATCAGTTCGGCGGGCTGAGCTGTGGGTTTTGACAACCTCCAGACGAAGGTTCCGTTTGGAGCCGGAGCTCCGGTTAACGCTTTCATCGAGAGTTTGTCAGCTTCAGCGTTATGGAGACGCTGGACATGGTGGAGGTCCAGGACTTCGAAGTCCTTTTGAAGCCTCTGGACTTCAAGGAGATAAGCAGCTAGTTGGGGATTGTTGCAGGAGCATTCACCCTTCACCTATTTAATGATGAGCTGCGAATCTCCCTTGACCAACAGCTGCTTGACACCCTATGACAGTGCCACCTTTAATCCGTAAATGAGTGCTTCATACTCCCGCCATGTTGTTGGTTGCCTTGAAGTCAAGGTGGACCATTTATTTTACCTTATCCACGGTTGGAGCAAGGAGAAGGACTCCAGCTCCGGCCCCCTGCTTTTGCATGGAGCCGTCGAAATAGACAGTCCAGTGAGGCTCGATGAAGACCGGAGCCTTGAGTTCCGGCTTCTGCTCACTAGGGCCCCCAGGGTTTGATGGAGAGGGGGTCCATTCCGCCATGAAGTCCGCCAATGCTTGACTCTTGATCGCTTGTCTTGGGACGAATTCTAGGTTAAACTCGGCTAATTCCGCTACCCACTTTGCAATGTTCCCAGTGGAATTGGGATTATGCAAGATCGCACGCAGTGGATAAGAGGTCACCGCTGAGATCTTATGAGCTTGGAAGTAATGGCGAAGCTTCCTGGAGGCGATAAGAACTGCATAGAGCAGCTTATGCACCTCTAGGTATCGAGTATTGGCATCATGGAGTACTTCGCTGATGAAGTACATTGGGTGTTGGACTGGCCGGACCCTCCCGGAGGGGCCCACAGCTTCCTCCTCATGGACCCGGACCCTCCCGGAGCGGTCCGGACCTTCTTCGGGGACCTCCAGGTCCTTGCTGAAGGAACCCGGAGCTTCTTCTGGAGTGACCCAGACCTTCCCAAAGGGGTCCGGATCCTCTTGTTCAACAAGAGTAACTCCTTGTAGATCCAAGTCTGGGGGCTGGGACCCAGACTCGCCTTCAGGAACCTCTTGACCCTCCCGGAGGGGTCTAGATTCCTGAGCTTGTGACGGTTCTGGTCTCTCCGCAACCAGGACCATGCTAACAACTTCGTCAGTTGCCGAGATGTAAAGCAGTAGAGGCTCATCAGGGTTCGGAGCTACCAAGGTTGGTAGAGTGGTGAGGAGCTGCTTTAGCTCCTAGAAGGCCTTTTCTGCTTCTTCAGACCATTGGAATGGTTCGGACTTCCTCAACAGCTTGAAGAAGGGAAGTGCCCGTTCCACCAGTCTTGAGATGAACCGGCTGAGGGCGGCTAGACATCCAGTCAGCTTCTGGACGTCTTTGATGCAGGCTGGTGGCCGCATATCTTCAATGGCTTTAATCTTCGCTGGATTCGCCTCTATGCCTCGGTGGTTCACCAAGAATCCAAGAATCTTTCCGGAGCTAACCCCGAAGACACACTTTTCTGGGTTCAGCTTTGTGCGGGTGATCCGCATCTTGTCGAAGACAGCTTGCAAGGTGTCAAGAAGTGACTCCTTGTCCTTGATTTTGACGACAATGTCATCAACATACACTTCCACTACGTCTCCGATGAGCTCTCCAAAGGTTTTGTTCATAGCTCGTACAAATGTTGAGGCTGCATTCTTGAGACCAAATGGCATGGCAGTATAACAATACAGTCCATCTACTGTGATGAAAGAAGTATGTTCTTCATCTTCCCTAGAAATTCTGATTTGATGGTACCCAGAATATGCGTCTAGGAAACACAGTAGTTCACACCCGGAGGTGGAATCCACTATCTGATCTATTCTAAGTAGTGGGAATGGATCTTTTGGACATGCCTTATTTAGTGTTGTGTAGTCGATACACATCCGAAGCTTCCCGCCGGCCTTGGGTACAACAACTGGGTTTGCCAGCCATTTTGGGTGGAAGACTTCTCGGATGAATCCAGCTTCGAGCAACTTCTTCACTTCTTGTCGTATAAAGTTCTATCGTTCTACTGATTGCTTTCGAGGCTTCTGATGTATAGGACGAGCGTCAGGATAGATCTTCAGATTATGCTCGATCACTTCCCTAGGGATCCCAGACATTTGCGACGGTTGCCAGGCAAACACGTCAACGTTAGCCCGGAGGAAAGTGATGAGCGCGAATTCCTATTTGTCATTCAGACCTTCCGATATACGGGTGGTCTGAGTGGCATCGGAACCGATTTGGATGACTTTGACGGGAATATCGGTGTCGCCGCTTGGTTGCACACGGGGTGCAGAGGTTGAGCCTCGTTGATGAATGCTCGGGGGTTTCGGAGCTTTCTCCTGCCTGGACTCTTCCTCTTGCGTTGTAGCAAGCGCATGAAGTTCTTCCAGAGCAGTCACTCCGACCGTGCGGTCTCCGCGGATCCGGAGAACACCAGCTGGTGTTGGCATTTTCAACACCAGGTAGCCATAATGAGCAACAGCCATGAACTTGTACAAGGCTGGCCTGCCCAGAATGGCGTTAAAGGGTAAGTTGATCTGAGCAACGTCAAAGACCAACTTCTCAGTGCGATAATTCTCCCGAGTCCCGAAGGTCACGGGGAGAGTAATGGCACCAAGTGGGGTTATAGCCCCCGGACCTACTCCGGAGAAAGGTCAGGAGGGGCGAAGGTCCAAAGGTCGGAGCTGAAGCTTGACGAAAGCTTTGAAGCTTATGAGGTTCAGCCCCGAACCTTCGTCCACCATTACATGGTGGAGTTGGATGTTGTTGATGGTCGGAGATACTATCAATGGGAGTTGGCCAGCTCCAATCATGTTCCGAGGGCAGTCCGACGTGTGGAAAGTGATGGCAGTATCCATCTACTTCCGGTGCGACTCCGCCCTGGAGCTACTGAGGCCATGTCCCGCCGCATGGTCTTGAGGACACAGCGGGAAGTGATGTCCCACGAACCACCAAAGATGGTGTTCATGGTCTTTCGACGTTCATTGTCAGAGACGTCGGAGTCATCGTCGACGGAGGTGTACACAGCCTTGAGGACCTTTTTGGGGTCCTGAAAACCTAACTCCTCTTCAGCTGTAGCTTCGTCGACTTTCTGTTTTCCTTCCCTTTGTCGGAAAGGAACCTCTTCCCGACGCTTGTTGTAGCGCTCGACAAGGTTTTGGACCTCTCGACAGTCTTCCAAGTTGTGGCTGTTCGACTTATGAATAGGACACCACATTTTTGATTTTCCGCCATCTTCAGATGAAGGTCGAGGTCGTTTCTCAGGGAATGGCCCCCAGCCACCCGGAGCTGCAGCAGCTGCAGTAGTAGGTGTGCCAGCCGACGGCTTTTTCTTGCCGTTGGACTTTTTCTTCTTTTTGCCACTCCCGGAGGTAGTGGCTTCACCCTTGGAGGATTTTTTTGTTATCCCCCGGAGGTGGTTTGGAGTGCATTTCATGGCCCTCCGTAGCTTTGGCACACTTGTCTGCCAAGCTAAAGAGCTCCGTGACGCTGGTGATCTCCTTGATCGCCAGCTTCTTCAACATCTTCTTGTCTCGTACGCCCTGTCTAAATGCCACAATAACAGAGGCACTGGAGATAGAAGAAATAGTGTTTCGTACATGGGAGAACCTCTGGATGAAGGAACGCAAGGATTCTCCCCCCTTCTGCGTTACAGCAAAAAGGTCCAGTTCAGTGCCTGTTCGGGTGTATGAACTCCCGAAATTGGCGGTGAGCTGTTGGCACAATTCCGCCCAACTATTAATGGAGTTGGGTGAAAGGCTCATGAACCAGAACCTGGCGGCTCCAGTTAAAGCGATGGGGAAGTAGTTGGCCATTATGGCCTCGTTACCTCCGGCTGTAAGGATTGCAGTGCAGTTAATCTGGAGAAACTTAGCGGGATTAACAGTCCCGTCAAATTTCTCCGGCAGGTGAGTCCTGAACTTTTGTGGCCATCTGACCATGCGCAAGTGCATGGCCAGGGCAGAACAACATCCTCCTTTTCCCTCAGGAACAGGGCTGTCTCAAGCTTCTCGCCTTTCGCGAGCACGCTCGATATGGACGCGGCCATCCTGTTGACAGTAACGACGATCAAGCTCCGCCCGAAGGTCGTGAGTTGAGAGCATGGTTACCGTATGGGTGCGTCGTGCCCCGGGAGGCAACGGCGTCACTTGTTGAGACACAGCACGCCTCCTATTTTGGGAAGCGTGTGGACCAAGTCTGCCCGACAAAATCCAATGCTGCGATGAGGCCTGCCCCGAGGGGGGAGGACCTGGGTTGCTGATGCGGTCGGCTGCTGCTACAACCAAGTGTTCCACATCAGCCCTCCACTGCTCCATTGCACCCTGGGATGCACCCGGAGGTGGCGGGCGTTGAAGAAGAGCACGTGCTGCATGGAGCGCGTGTTCAGGATTGTTATTATTCGCCGATGTGGTGATCGACGCAGATGCTCTGTCCCGCTGTCCAGCTTGATTTGTTGGTGCAGGCGGTGGAGGCGGAGGCATGACTCCTGCTAGAGCCACAGCACCGGCTGATTGTTGCATGTTGGAGGGATTGCCTCCAGCAGGTTGCACAGCGGGGTTGCCATTGGACAATCCAGCAGCTGAGTTCACCATTCTTGAAATCTTGGGTGCCCCTACCTGGCGCGCCAACTGTCGGTGGTTGAATCCAACAGATCTCTCGGCATTACTGTTAGTAGTCCGTGGAGTTTGTAGTTCGGTAATGGGCGCGTAGAGATTCAAGAAATGGTGGCAAATTGACACAGAGGTTTACATGGTTTGGCCCACCTAAGCGTAATACCCTACTCCACGGGGTGTGTTGCTGTTGTATTGAGCATCTAAGAGTGTCTGAGTGTGTCTGAGAGCTTCTCTCGCGTCTAGAGAGCTCAGAGAGAGATCTCCCCATGTGTATCGTCGACCAGTCCTTTTATAGTACAAGGATTGGTTGTTACATCGTTAGCCTGGCCCGACATGTGGCCCTGGCAGTTACTAATGTTTAATACACAATAAATGGGGTTAATTACCCTTAATAACATGGTAACGGGCCTTAACAGTGCCGTTACTGGTATTAAGGGTCTTCCGATCGTGTGTCATTAATATGGTATTAATAACACTTAATCGGGTCTTGAAGTCTTTGATTGCCCCTTGAAGGTCCGGGCCATTGGGGGTCCACCAGCCTGATTGTTAAGGTTGAAGGTCCGGCGGTTTGGACACGTGGTAGCTCTGGAGCTTACCGTCGTGGACGGGTAGATCCGGTGCTGTTAGACATGTGTCGGTATCGGAGCTTTCCTCTGTCTGGGGTGAGGTCCGGGGGTGCCATACTGGTATCCAGTCCGAAGCTTTCCCATATGTGGGTGATAGCTCCGGTCTTATGATACACGTGGCAGCCCTGGGACTAACCATGTCGGGGAAGCAGGTCCGGTTATAGCTGACATGTGGGGCCTTTGGAGGTCTTCAAATCTGGTAGATGGAGTTTCCTTGTGATCTTTGCAATCCCAAGGGGTATCCGGTACGCAGAGTACCGACAATAACCTTAACATCACTTTTCATGTTGTTGAAGGTTGCCATCATAGCTTCACTCTATCTAACCTGGACATTGCCACTCATATGCACGATCTCTTTATCTTCAGTCCAATTCAGATTTCGTTAGCTTCGGCACATCCTTGCTTATAACTGCCATTAACATGTGTGATAAGTAAGCTTCACTTATTGATAAATATATGCTTGAAGGATTAAGGTCAAATCCCTATGAAGGATAAAAACAAGATTTGTGATTGAAGTTGTTCGCTTCCTCGCTTGTGTGAAGCACTAAGAGAGTAGGTACAGATTTTTAGTCAATATATTTGGGAATTAAAACTGAGAAAGGAGCATCTTCCTAAGTTTTCAAATGGACAGGAGGGAAATAAATTCTTCAAATGGATGGGATAATCCTTCCAAGGATCGTCAGGCTTCAATTTGAGGCTTTCAACAATCCAAACAATGAGTCACGAGAGTTACTTACATCTAAAAGAGCTTGCTGTGCAGGGATTAGCTTGACAAGAGCTTATCAACATCACAGGTGGTTCTTAACTAACAAGCAGCCTGTGAAAACAATGACTTTCAGTAGGCGGTTCTTCAACAAAAACCGCTTGTGATGATTGAACCAGTACATACGATTCTTAAACAATGACCGCCTGTGAAAATTATGTATTTACCCAAGCAGTTTTTAATTAAGAACTGCCTGTGAAGTTTGCTATAGTACAGACGATTATTAATTAATACCCGCCTGAGAAAATCATGTAATTACACAGGAAATTTTTTTTTAAAAAAAAATTTTGTCTGTGATGTTCTTTTATCATAGGCGGTTATTGTATCATTCGTCATCACTGTCCGCCTGTGTTTGAAAAATCGAGGCGCCTGTGAAAATGCTTTTTGTATTAGTGTGGTGTCAATTTCCCGCTAATAAAGTTTGCCTCAGTCGTTAATGTGATGCCCCTGATGAGAGAGTAGAGGCAGATGAATTCTTCAAGGGCTGATTCCATGTTTATTCCTCCAATGTTACGTATCCAGTTGCCATTGTGGAGTTCTTTTGCTATTTTTCTTCTCTTGAATCTTGTCTGTTGGTAGAGCGTGGGCGCTAGGTTTTTCGAGAATGACTGTAGGATCAAAGAGTGCGTGTAAAGCTACCAGAGGGGGGTGAATGGTAGAATAAAACTTTTCAGCGGAATCAACGAAAACACCACTCGGTAGAAAACAGATCTGTTAAAGAAACCATTTGTGTGACTAATCTAAATGTGTTCAACTGTGACAAATCCAGTATAGATTGTAGATAATCAATTCACAAAGACGTCACAACAATAATCACGAAAATCTGTCAAGAGAAACTCAAGTTACGATCAAAAGATCGAACAAAGGTTAATTTGTCCTACACGAGAAAAATAGTTCTGGAACACTACAAAGAACCTCGTGTAGGTCAGAAACCACAGATCCAATGACCGTGAAAGTTTGACAGATGATATAAAATTAAGTTGCAAAGACAACACAAAAATAATAAAGTCAATCGGATCTGTAAAACTGGAGTTATGATAAAACTACCGAACCAAGGTAGTGCTGTGCAAAAACTCGACGAGAAAGACTTGACAGAAAAAGTCGGACGAACAAGGCACAAAAGTTCCTTTAAACTATGATATTTATTCAATAGAACACAAGAGTCACAGCCCCAAAGTTGCGCATCAAGAGCTCTGGCCTCCCTTGCTTATATAACCAGCCCTTAGGCCAACCCAAACCTAACTAGGACTCTAATCCTACTCAATTCACGAATCGAAACTTTCCATAACTGCTCAAGACTCTTCTATACGCAGATAGAAGCAATCTTAAGAGTTCCAAACACATTAGGAACGTATGCCACATTCCTAAAACAACTCAAATTCGTGACCCACACGAAATCCTAACATAACCAGCTCAAATCTTTCCATATTTGAGTCAAACCCGACTCAGCCGCAACCTGAGTCCATAACCTAGTCGGTTGGACCTTTCCGGCCAATTATTTGTGTCCACATCTCTTCATTACACCTCGGAACCATGTATCCATGTCCATGCACTCCTTGCACAAGTGCAAACATCTTCCAATGACGTCCACAATACCTTTATATGCATTGTTCTTGATTCGAACATGCTGCGCAACCTCCCGATCAACTCAACCACAATTCCTCCCAAACTTGGTAGTTGAACCTCATCTTCTCCCTAAGAATAGTTCAATGGATCCCGTCACCAGCCATGTCTTGAACTCAAGCAACAGCTGCACATGAATAAACAACCAATACTTCCGAGCACAAGTCCTCGACTTGACTCACGTTAGTTCCAAAACTACAACATCTTACGTGAGCACCTCACATAAGCATGTTGTAAACCATAGCAAAATGATATCATCTTTAACCACCAAAACACACCAAAAACATAGTAAAAGAATACTAAGCAAACTTTCCATAAGTATAAAGCAAGTTTGAAACATTGCAAGATAAAAGCAGAACCACTACGATCAAGATTCGAACCTTGCCAAAGCTAATCAAAACATGTCGGACCTATCGTCAAATCTTGATAAAAAGATGTTTTGGTAGTATTCAAAACTTTTATCATCAACGCCAATGTATTCAACACACATAGGTCTCACAATCTCCCCCTTGATGAATGCATTAGCGACACCATTTAAAATCCCAAACATTTGGCTTATCCACATGAAAAGTTTTGAAAACAATTTCTCTCCTTTTGAAAAACAAATGAGATATAAACAATTTCTCTCCTTCTCCCTCTGAGAAGAATCGTGCAATCGTGCCAAAAACACTTGTGAATATGTGCAACGTGTGATCAGTTTCTCCCTCTTGGACAATGTATTCAGCAAGGTACAAAAGAGAAATTTTAATTGTTATGAGCATATTATGATATATACATATAAAACAAAGCTCATACAAGTCATACTATCAAGTAACTTACACTATCACATCAATGAGATACATAAAGTAGTGTAAGCCATGCTAGAGATCAAATGTAATTTTCAATTTAAGCTAGTCATGATCTCACAAACTTAACTATTTCAATACTTGAAAGCATGACACTTGTTGCTGCAATTTTTTCTTTAAAGCACAAATTTTTAACATATGACATTTGCAAGAGATTATATGCCGCATCTGCCTTATTCTAACCAACCAAGCCAAACCTATATCATTTGACAATCAGAAGCTTAAGGACATTATTTTAGTCATATACAACTTCTTCCAAGTTCATATCTAAGTGCAATGATAAGCCATCTCAAAATAAGAAGTGTGATGCATGCATATTCTCTTGATCTTTTCTCTATTTATATTTGTTCATAAAAACTCAATATGTGAGTTGATTACTTGATTAATTCTTATGATTAAAAGCACTTGTGAGCATGCAACAAGTTCAAAACAGCAAGAAAGTTTGACCATGAACAAATTTAGTGTAAGTAATTATTCAAATTACTAGACATGGCAAAAACTACAAAATGTATAACACGAGTAATGTGTAAGAACTTTCAGCATGTAAAAGGAATCACAAAGTCATATATGAAATACTATGCTCATATTATATTAATTTCAGATTCACACATAGACTTCTCAAGTTTCAAAACTCCCCCTCATTGTAAGCCATGAGGATGCATAACCCCTATTTCACTATGAATGAAACAAAAATGAGTGAAATCCAAAGGTTTTGTAAAAATGCCAGCCAATTGTTGTTCAGTATCTACATGGTGAAGCACAATATTTCATTTTCAACATTATCACGCAGAAAGTGATACCTAATGTCAATGTGCTTTGTTCGAATGTTGCACGGGGTTTTTAGCAATGCAAATGACACTAGTGTTATCACAAAATAGTGGAACACTATCTAGATCAACCTCATAGTCCTCAAGTGTTTGAACAATCCAAAGAATTTGTGAGCAAGCACTAGCAGCAGCTACATATTCAGATTGAGCTGTGGATTGTGCAACTGAGTTTTGTTTTCTAGAAGACCAAGCAACAAGTGAATTACCAAGAAAATGACAAGCACTGGAAGTACTTTTCCTATCAATCCTACAACCCCAAAATCAGCATCTGGAAAAAGCTTTCAAAGTAACGGTTGAGGAAGAAGGAAGAAAAATGTCAAATTCTTGAGTTCCATGTAAGTACCTAAGAATCCTTTTGAGGAATTGAGGATGTGAAGCACATGGGGAGGCTTGAAACCGTCCACAAAGACATATGCTGAATTGTATGTCTGGTCTTGATGTCGTGAGGTACAAAAGTGATCCGATCATGCTTCTATATTCTTTTTGATCCACGGGTTCACCATCTTCATCAAGTTCAAGTGTTGTTGTTGTTCCCATTGGTGTCCAAAGATGCTTGCTTTTTTCCATGTTGAAGCGCCTTAGGAGGTCTTTTGCATACTTCGTTTGATGTACAAAAGTACCCTCCTTGGTTTGCTTGATTTGCAGCCCCAAAAAGTACGTGAGTTCTCCCATCATACTCATCTCAAATTCTGAACTCATCATAGCTGAAAACTTGGACACAAGATCATGAGAAGCACAACCAAAGATAATATCATCCACATACACTTGAACGAATAATGAGTCATTGTCATGCTTATGCACAAAAAGAGTTTTATCAACCTTGCCATGGTAAACCCCTTTTCAAGTAAGAACATTTTTAACCTATCATACCATGCTCTAGGGGCTTGTTTGAGACCGTACAAGGCTTTGGACAGTTTGTAAACATGATTAGGAAAATCTGGATTTTCAAAACCCGGTGGTTGTTTGACATAAACCTCCTCATCTATGTAGCCATTAAGAAAAGCACTTTTAAAATCCATGATATAGCTTAAAACCTTTAGATGCAGCAAAAGCTAACAAAATTCTTATGGCTTCTAATATAGCAACAGGAGCAAAAGTTTCATCAAAATCTGGACCTTCAACTTGAGTGAAACCTTGAGAAACCAACGTAGCCTTATTCCTAACCACAACCCCATCATCACTTTGTTTATTTTTAAACACCCATTTAGTTCCAATTAAAGTGTGACCTTGAGGTGGAGGTACAAGTTTCAAAACATTATTTCTTTCAAAATTTTCTAACTCTTCTTGCATGACAATAATCCAAGATTCATTAGTGAGTGCATGTGATACATCTTTGGGTTCAAAAGAAGCAACAAAAGCAGAATGAGCATGAGAGTTTGGATCGCAAAACCTGGACCTTGTGACTCGTTCGTGCAAGCTTCCAATAATTTGTTGTGGAGGATGACTTTTGAGAACATGGAGGGTAGTGGACACTTCAACAGCTTCTTCTTCTTCATGTTCATCACAAATCGATGAGCTTGTGACTTGAGGAGGATCTAGACCAGCAATGGTGGTCGTCAGTGCTGGCTGTGAATCAAAATCAAGAGCTAGAACAATGTCAATAGCTGCTGAATTTTTGGGCAGCAGCACCACTTCTTCCTCATCTTCGACGAAAATGTTCTCCCCCTGCAGATATGGATCCGGACCTGCAATGTTTGAGCTAGTACCTGTGCTAGATTCATCAAAAGACACTTCACAAGTCTCCACAATTTTGTTAGTGTCAAGTAACAGCACACGGTAGCCTCTAGTATGAGATGGATAACCAAGAAACATGCCATCAATGGATCTAGGTTCAAATTTATCAAGATTACCATGTTTCTTAACAAAGAATTTGCAACCAAAGACCCGAAAATATGTAACACTAGGCCTATGTCCAAACCGGAGCTCATATGGTGTTTTACCTAGCTTAGTGCACAAGAAAACACGATTGGAGACATAACAAGCGGTTGCAATCGCATTAGCCCAAAATTTCCTAGGAGTTTGATATTCATCAAGCATAGTCCTAGCCATCTCAACTAAGGTTCTGTTCTTTCTTTCTACAACACCATTTTGCTGAGGTACATATGGTGAAGAAAATTGATGATCTATTCCCTTTTCAGCACAAAAGTGATCAAAAGATTGATTTTTAAATTCGATTTCGTTATCACTTCTAATTGCTTTTAAAGATCCTGGGTGATCAATTGATAATCTAAGAAATAAAGTTCTAATATGATTAAAAGCTTCATTCTTATATGCCATAAAGTAAACCCAAGAGTATCTAGAATAATCATCAACAATCACAAGAACATACCACTTACCTCCGAAGGATTGAACACGTGAAGGTACTACGGTGTCAAAGTGCAAAAGTTGACCCCGTTCAGTTGTCATAATCATTGTGAGAGGAGTATGTGAACCTGCAACCATGTTAGCACGTCTACAAGAAGAGCACACAATTTCTTTGTCCCCTTTAAGCTTAGGCAGCCCACGTATGCAATCAAGAGCACTAACACGCGTTAGATGATTTTGAATCATTAGCAACTAGACACCTATGCTTAGAGGAAGACATATCAAAATTAGATTTAAAAACTCTTCCAAACCGTGACATGTTAAAAATAAGCTCACTGTTTGAATTTACAACTTTGCAGCATTTTTTAGTGAAAATAATTTCCACATTTTCATCTAGCAGTTGTGAAATGGAAAGCAAGTTGTATTTCATTTTTTTAACAAGTGCCACATCCTTCAAAGTGTAGTGATCATTTACTCTAACCGAATCCTTAGCAATTATAGGAGTTGAAGAATTATCGACAAAAGTAACATTCTCTACACGTGACACAAAAGAGAGGTCGGAGAACCATTCTTTGTTACCGGTCATGTGGCGTGAGCAACCTGAATCCACAATCCAAATGTTCTCCTTCCTCAAGCGTGTAACCTACATAGAATCACAATACGTCGATGACTCAATACTGGGGTTAGTCAAAAGATATTTAGTAATTCAGTACTGAGACACACGACGTGCAGCAGGAATAACACACAAAAGCTGATATAAAACAGCAGGTTTATAAGCCAAATCTTGAGGATTTATGTACCCAACTACTGTCCTACGAGATGTTACATGTGTAGCACGAAAAATATTAGGTTTTGGAGCAAACTTTGCATGTTTTCGACTCATTACATCAGATTGCATGTTCCTATCATTCGGTTTAGCAAGTGCAGCAAATTTTGTATGAAAGTTATGAGATCTAGCAATCATTCTTTACTTTTTTCTGTTGTTTAGCTAGTCTATAGAAAAAATCTATAACATGACCATCTCTAACACAGTAGGTACAATGAAATTTAACTTTGTGTTCATGTCTAGATGAGCAAGCAATAGTTTTATTTGAAACCGAATGAGTCAACACTCCTGCAGATTTGAAAACCACTTCTTTTTGTTTAGGAACTATTTGAATCAAACCACTTCCTAATGACTTTACAATTTTAGGTGGATGTGCCTTAGCATGAGCATGAGAATCAAAACCTAAACTAGTTTTATCATTGCAAGACTAGGAAGAATTCAGCAGCAAGTTTAGGTTCTTATTCCTATTACAAAACCGATCTAATGTCCTATGCATGTCATCAAGTTTATTGGATAGATCAAGGCAATTTTCACACGAAGGTTTTCTTTTTAATTTGCAATTGGAACAATATTTAACTTCATGAGAACGTAAAGCATTGTTCAATATAGAAATTTCATTCATAGCATCTTGTAGTTTCTAATCAAATCATCACAAGTAGAACAATGCAAATCAATTGTAGAATAGCTAGCATCTTTCAAGTTCTTATCATTAAGTGCAGCAATCTCTCTGTTCTTTTCAATTTCTAACTCAAGTTTATCAAGTGTGGAGGTGTGCGCACTTCTTAATGAGGACAATTGGTCATATATAAAATGATATGAGGAACAAGAATCATCACTAGGAATCAAGGATTTAAAACGATTAATTTCATATTCTAGTGACTCAATTTTAATAGCATTGTCCCTAAGTTTTTTGTCCTTTTTCTTAACTATAACAGTGGCACGAGAAATAGCATCACACGTTTCTTTGCAAGTAGGACATGCCTCTTCGTTGCCGCTGTTGTGTTTAGCCTCCTCCATACTTTATCTTGACTTGCCAGCCATGAAGCACAAGTTTGTCAAATCATCTTCATCTTTGTCAAATCCAATGTCCACATTGCTTGAGCCAAGTTTTTGAAGTGTGGAGATAAAACTGCTCACCAATTGACGTCCTGTAAACCCTTCTTTTTCTTCGTATCTTTTGCAGTGGAGTGCTTCGTCCTTGTTTGTTTTTCATCCCGGAAAGTAGGACCTAAAAGGTCAGGGCAATATGAACAAAAATGTCCTGTCTTATCACATTCGAAACATCGTTCAGGTCTGGAGCTTCCTCTCCTTCTAGTTCTCACATTTTGCAATGCTTGCGAGAACCTAGTAGAGCGAAGTACTGGCCCCTCCTCTGGAAACTCCTCAATCTGTTCAAGGGTTAGAGAGGACAACAAAGCAAGTGTACCACAAGATGAATATATGCCAGATCTAGGCATATCATGTTGAGAAACAAATGCAAGAGACTTGTTGGGGTTCTTACGTGAAATTATGTCAATTTCATGAGTTTTCAATTTTCAATAAAGAACATCTAATGTAAGTGTACTCATTACAGTAGATTCACGAATAGATGTGACTGTCATCTCCCAAATTGACATGTCTAATGCACTTAGTAATTGCCTAGTATTTTCAGCATCTGAAAAATTAACATTGACACTAGAAAGTTGCTGAGAATTTTGTTAAAACGAGCAAAGAGATCGTCAATTGACTCACCGGGTTGCATCTCAAAACGCACATACTCCGTTTTGAATATATCTTGTTTTACCTCTTTGATCGTGTTAGATCCTTCGTGGTAGTCACAAAGTGCTTTCCACAAATCGTATGCAGATCGTAGGTGTGCAACACGATCGAAGTCGCTTTGAGTAAGTCCCTGTATGATCAAGTTTCGAGCCTTGTTGTTGTTGTCGACATCTCTCATATTTGTATCTGTAACTTGATCGTTTGACGGCACTTCGTAATGCTTGTACACCTTCTCCCATATTGTGAAGCCTTGAGCCTGGATGAAGGCTTACATACGTGCCTTCCAAACCTGAAAAACAATAACACTAAAGACACAAGGTTTTGCGGAGTATTTCTCCATGATGATTAGTCAAAACACCTGCAAATCATAAAGATTAGAGCACTCTGGCTATGATACCAATTGTAGGATTGAAGATCACATGTAAAGCTACCAGAGGGGGTGAATAGTAGATTAAAACTTTTCAGCGGAAGCAACAAAAACACCACTTGGTAGAAAATAGATCTGTTAAAGAAACCGTGTGTGCGACTAATCTACACGTGTTCAACTGTGACAAGTCTCGTATAGATTATAGATAATCAAGTTATGAAGACGTCACAACAAGAATCAAGAAAATCCGTCGAGAGAAATTCAAGTTACGATCGAAAGATCGAACAAAGGTCAATATGTCCTACCCGAGAAAAACAGTTCTGGAACACTTCAAAGAAACTCATGTAGATTAGAAACCACAAATCCAATGACCGTGCAATTTTTAAAGATGATAGAAAAGTAAGTTTTAAAGACAACACAAAAAGAATCACGTCAATCGGATCTGTAAAACTTGAATTATGATAAAACCACCGAACCAGGGTAGTGTTGTGCAGAAACTCGACGAGAAAGACTTGACAGAAACAAGTCGGACGAACAAGGCACAAAAGTTCCTTTAAACTACGATATTTGTTCAATATAACACAAGAGGAACAGCCCCAAACTCGTGCACCACAAGCTCTAGCCTCCCTTGTTTATATAACCAGCCCTTAGGCTAACCCAAACCTAACTAGGACTCTAATCCTACTCAATTCACGAATCGAAACTTTCCATAACTGCTCAAGACTCTTCTATACGCAGATAGAAGCAATATTAAGAGTTCCAAACACATTAGGAACGTATCCCAAATTCCTAAAACAACTCAAATTCGTGACCCCCACAAAATCCTAACATAACCAGCTCAAATCTTTTCATATTTGAGTCAAACCCGACTCAGCCGCAGCCTGAGTCCATAACATAGTTGGTTGGACCTTTCCGACCAATTCTTTACGTCCACATCTCTTCATCACGCCTTAAACCATGTATCCACGTACATGCACTCCTTGCACATGTGCAAACATCTTCTAACGACGTCCACAATACCTTCATATGCATTGTTCTTGATTCGAACATGCTGCGCAACCTCCCGATCAACTCAACCACAATTCCTCCCAAACTTGGTTGTTGAACCTCATCTTCTCCCTAAGACTAGTTCAATAGATCCTGTCACCAGCCATGTCTTGAACTCAAGCAACACCTGCACATGAATAAACAACCAATACTTCCAAGCACAAGTCCTCGACTTGACTCACGTTAGTTCCGAAACTACAATATCTTACGTGAGCACCTCACTTAAGCATGTTGTAAACCATAGCAAAATAATATCATATTTAACCACCAAAAACACCAAAAACTTAGTAAAAGAATACTAAGCAAACTTTCCATAAGTGTAAAGCAAGTTTGAAACATTGCAAGATAAAAGCAGAATCACTGCAATCAAGCTTCGAACCTTACCAAAGCTAACTAAAACATGCCAGACCTATCATTAAATCTTGATAAAAAGATGGTTTGGTATTATTCAAAACTTTTATCACCAAAGCCAATGTATTCAGCACACATAGGTCTCACAATGACCTTGTTGCCATTTAGCCTCCTAGAAGGGTGTGGTGTTCCAATTCCCAACCGAAATTGTTGTTGATGTGAAGAATAGGTCACGGTCGGATTTCTCGTGGTGCTTGAGAAGGCTTTTCTAGGGTCTTTGGCGGGAGTCCTAGTGGTTCCATAGCCATCTGAGTCTGAGTGCTCGCTCAAACCTATCGAGATCTTTAATTCCTAGTCCTCCTAACTCCTTCGGTCGTGTGCACTTTTTCCATTTTACTAGGCGATGCCCACCATTGATGTTATCTGGGTCCCGTCTTTCCATAAGAAGCTTCTTTGGAGCATGTCAATTCGGAGGATAGCCCATTTCGGGAGTTTGAATATCATCATGTGGTATGTAGGCATAGCTGATAGGACTGATTTAACCAAAGTTTCTCTACCCAAGTAGGAGAGGAGTTTCTTCTTCCAAGCCGGTAGTCGATCTCAATCTTCTGAATTATCTTGTGTGTGGCTGCCCTAGGTAGCTTGTTGACATGCAATGGCAGGCCAAGGTAAGAACCTGGTAGGTCAGATAGTGCATGTTGATGTCCAATGATGTCCTGCGCATTTTGGCGCTTGCCTCTGATATGGAAGATAGTTTTACCTAGGTTGGTCCGGAGTCCCGAGAGGCAAGGCCAAAAATGTCGAGGATGAGCCTCGTGTAAAATCCCACTTCTTTTGCAATCAAATCAACGATCTCTGTTCAAATAAATCCTTGCTGTTCAGATCAGTTCCATAATTGATCAATCATGTTTCTACAATCAAATCAAATTGATCACTTGATTTTAAATATTTTTCATCAAAAAAGGTGATCCAAACTGCTGTTGCAAATTTCAACTTTTGATCTGTCAATTTAAAAATGTGAGTCTACCATTGGATTCCCCATCATGCAAATCGTACCCCTGCCAAGTTGCATAATTTTCAGAGGCCAATTACTATTTCATTCAGTAGGTGCAGTGAAACCCAATTGAATCCAAGTTAAAATTGAATTCGCATGTAATTTGGCCAAGTAAGGATTTAAACTGCCAAATCAAATTCCACATATTTGAATTAGAATTCCAGTG
Organism: Tuctoria greenei; assembly: GCA_036927565.1. NCBI lineage: Eukaryota > Viridiplantae > Streptophyta > Magnoliopsida > Poales > Poaceae > Tuctoria > Tuctoria greenei. Next base: position 209,574,679 of record JAYESD010000003.1, read on the forward strand.
AAACATGTAGGTATTTGGACACAAGGTGTTAGAGGAATTAAACAACAGAGAAGCAAAGAAAACTTTGCCTTGCTGGGACCCACCTGGCAGTGGCACAAAAGCCTCAACCGACTCTGTTTTCCACCCTGTCTGCAGCAGCTCACAGTTGCCACCGAGACAAGCTGCATGTGCCACCTCCCGAGCACCCAGCCTGGACACAAGCACGCCCAAGGCTCCTCCTTATCCTTCTCTAAGCACCAAAGTCGAGCACTTTGCCTCTCCCTCACTCCCTTCACACGGAACCTTGCCTCCCAGCGAGTTCTTCTCCAAACTGAAATCCAGTGAGAACATGTGGGTTTGATAAATTTCCTTCGAGCTTTACCCATCCTCATAGTCTTGCAGAGCTCGCTGGTCTGTTCCGTGTGCAGCTCGAGCCTCCCCGACGCCAACCGAAGTGAAACAGTGGCCGCCGGCGCTTTGTTTCTCCCTGCCACTCCTCTGTTCACCGTTTCTCATCCCCGATCATGAAGGAAAAAGGTGTGCAAAAGCACCTAGAATATGATCGTAAATTTTCAGCCCTTGCCATGCCTCCTAGCCGACTTATTTCCAAGTTTCCCGAAGAGCTTTTCATAAGAACAAGGCTAGGTCACGAGCTAAATTCATTTTCCATGTTTGATTATGCCTCGATCCACTTAGATTTTATCTTCACCATGGCAAGGTGCACGTCCTTGAAGGAACAGCATTGTTTTTCATTGAGAAACTTTGCTTGAATCGCAATTTTTCTAGCCGCCGGTGTGGAGCCCTTGGTTCACCGACGAAGCTTTGGTTCCAAGGACTTTCACCGTGCTTTGACCTCTCTCCCACCTCCTCTACGATCCGAAAAACCTTTTGGAGTTATTCCCATCTGAAATAGGGCACCAGAGTGCCCGGCCGACATGGCCGAAAGCCTAGCCAGCGCCTCTGCCATAGAATCCTCTCCTCCGGCCACCTATCGCCGTCGTTGTGTGCTCCATCATCTTGCCCATGCGGAAATAGGTGGTGGCGGCTAACCCTGAGGGCCGCTGTGCCCTGCGTGGACACCGGCAAGCGGCCGCCACCGTGCACAGCCCCTGGCGCGACCCTGGCGGGAGGTAGAAGAAGGCCGTGTGGGCCCCGACCATCAGCCACAAGGAACCAATCTCGGATCTGGTGTGGGTCTCGGATCCAATGGGGCTGTGGCTTAGAACTGGGTGGCCCCATGTGGCAGCAAGTCCATTGGCTGGTTTAAGTTCCATGGGCCCAGTTGAATAATTCAAACTTTCCTATTAGAATTTAATTCCAAATTTTGATCCAACTTTGAAAATTCATATCTTCATTATTCTTTGGCCAAAAATTCTAAAATAAATTTTGTTAGAACCTGGATGATTTGTAATTTCCATTGGTGCACTTTAATAAAAATGAAAGTACATAAATGTCCCTTAATAATTCAATGAAACAAAGTGCTTTTGGAATTATTTGCTGATGATCTATTCATTGGAAAATTCTCATTTTTGGCCTGATTGTTCTTCTTAAATCTATTCATCTTAAGTTAAAATTTGAGCATAGGTCTAATTGTGTTCCAAATGCCTATGTCTCTGAAATAGGAAAACAACAGAAACTAATTCCAGCCTTTATCCAAACTTGTAAATTCATTATCTCTCTATAGGAAGATCCAAAAATCATGAAACTAATTTCTTTAGACTCATAATATCTTAAATTAATAAAAAGTTAAGTTTTAAGTATGAAAAACCCTCATGAATTCCTTAGTAATTGAGATAAGCCAAAATACTTATGGAATTCTTTAGAACGCATCTCACATCAACTTCCTCTGAAATTCGGCATTCTGAGTCTCTGCATAATATAGGAATTTATGTAAAATTCTCGGAGTCATTGGAGTTGATCTTCTTCAGATTTCTGCTAAATCATTCCAGCCAGCACCTCAGAACAACAATGGACAAGGACCTGCTCAGGGAGCTATCCATATTGAGCAGCTTTTGGCTATGCAAAACCAGCTCATGCATACCATGATATAAACTATGGGATAGCTGCAGGCTGGTAACAACAATAGTCAGCCCCACATGCATCCACCCCCACCCCCCCCTCCTCATAACTGGTTGGGAGAGTTTATGAGGACTAGGCTACCAACCTTTGCTTAAGCTGCTGACCCTATGGATGCCGATGATTGGCTCAAGTCTATGGAAAAGAAGCTAGCTATTGTCCAATGCAGTGACCGGGAGAAGGTGCTATTCGCATGTCATGGACTTGTTAGAGCAACTGCCGATTGGTGGGATTCCTTATGCAATGCTCATGAAAACCAAGAGCGGACTACTTGGGCTGAGTTCAAGGAGAGTTTCCGATCTCATTATGTGCCCGAAGGTGTTACGATTTTGAAGAGGCAAAAATTTGAGAACTTGAGGCAAGGAAGATCAAGTGTGGGTGAATATCTCAATAAGTTCACTCAACTCTCAAGATATGAGACTGAGGATGTGAGCCGGGACAGTCGGAAGTAATACTTGTTCATGAGGGGCTTGAACAATGAAATCCAAGTACAATTGCTGAATTGTCACTATGCCAACTTCCAGAAGCTTGTAGACCAAGCAATTGTTGTGGAGAACAAGGTCCGTGAGATGGAGCAAGACAACAAGAGGAAGGCGCCATATCAAGGACAACAACAAGGAAGTAATGTGCACCCTCACTTTGCGCCACCAAATGCACCATATTACAGTTCCTCTACTCTTGTACAGTGCCCTGGTTATGCACCGCACCCAACTCAGTTTGTGCAGCAGCGCCCTGTTATTCAAGCACTTACGCCTCCAATGCCTTTTGCACCTCGTGCCAACTTTCCTAGTGCCAATGCGCAGAATCAAGTCCGTCCAAATTTTGGTGCAGCAAAGAAGTGCTATACTTGTGGAGAAGCTGGACACTTTGCACATCAATGTCCTAAGTCAGGCCTTGGTCAAGGAAGCAATGCGCCAAGACAGAACCCAAGACCCAATGGAGGAGTGCCACAAGGGAACCGTGGACAGCAGAATTTTGCTCGTGGAAACGTGAACCATGTATCTATGGAGGAAGCTCAACAAGCGGATGATGTGGTCATTGGTATGTTTCTCGCAAACTCCGACCCCGCGACTATGCTATTTGATTCTGGAGCATCGCATTCATTCATTGTATTGAAATATGTTGCCAAGTATAGTTTGCCTATCTCTCATATGAAGTTTACTCTATTGGTTAAGTCTCCTGGAGGGGAGATGAGGACAAATGTAGTATGTCCAAAAGTAAGCCTTAGAATAAGGGGGTGCCAACCTCTTTGTCTTGGATTCTCAACAACTGGACATTATACTTGGTATGGACTGGTTGAGGAAGCACAATGGAGTTATTGAATGTGCCACAAAGACAGTGAAGTCGACCAATGAGGATGGGATCACCATAGAATTTGAAGCATCTCAAAGTGCACCGAAGCCATTGGAGCTGAATCACATGGATGGTGCTGCAATTGAGGAGATTCCGGTGGTGTGTGAATTTTTGGATGTGTTCTCGGACGAGTTGCCAGGTATGCCACCTGATCGAGACATTGAATTTGTTATTGATTTAATACCTGGAACTGCACCTATAGCTAAGAGACCGTATAGGATGCCTCCTAAGGAATTAGCGGAGCTCAAGATGCAGATTCAAGAGCAACTAGAGAAAGGTTTTATAGATAAGAAGGATGGATCACAAAGGATGTGTGTAGATTACAAAACTCTCAATGAGGTGACCATCGAGAACAAGTACACCTTGCCACGTATAGAAGACTTGTTTGATCAGATGAAGGGTGCTTGTGTCTTCTCTAAATTGATTTGAGGTCAAGATACATTCAAATGAAGATTAGGCCATCGTATATACCCAAAACAGCTTTCAGGACACGGTATGGATCTTATGAGTACACCGTGATGCCCTTTGGATTGACCAATGCACCTGCCTACTTTATGTACCTCATGAATAAGTGTTCATGGAGTACTTGGACAATTTTGTTGTGGTGTTCATTGATGATATTATGATCTACTCGAGAAGCGAGGAGGAGCATGAGGAACACTTGAGGCCTACATTGCAGAAATTGAGGGAGCACCAATTGTATGCCAAGTTCAGCAAGTGCCAGTTTTGGTTGAAAGAAGTGTCCTTTCTGGGTCATATCATCCCTGGAGGAGGAGTATTGATTGACCCCAGAAAAGTGAGAGACGTATTGAAATGGGAACCCCCGCAAAATGTCAAGGAAATTAGAAGTTTTCTTGGAATGGTTGGATATTACCGTCGATTCATCAAGGACTTTTCCAAGATAGCTAAGCCCATGACGGAGTTGTGAATGAAGGGAAAATTTTTCCAATGGACTCAAGCTTGTCAAGAAAGTTTCGAGAAGTTGAAGAAAAGGTTAACGACGGCCCCAGTTCTGATATTGCCGGATGTGAGCAAGAGTTTTGATATTTATTGCGATGCATCGAGACAAGGACTTGGATGTGTATTGATGCAAGAAGGTCAATTGGTTGCCTACGCATCGAGACAATTGAAGAAACATGAGCAGAATTACCCAACGCATGAGTTGGAACTTGCAGCCGTGGTACATGCATTGAAGATTTGGAGATATTATATCCTTGGACATAGGTGTGAAATTTATACGGATCATAAGAGCCTTAAGTATGCAAACGGGCCTGAATTTGAGGCAACGAAGATGGTTGGAGCTCATCAAGGATTATGATTTGGGAATCAATTATCACCCGGGAAAAGCCAATTTAGTGGCCGATGCCTTGAGTAGAAAAGGAGTAAGTCATCAACTCACAGTTCGAGACTTGCCATCCGAGCTATGTAAGGAGTTTGAACAGTTCAATCTAGGATTTGTTAATGAGATGGGGATAATAGAGTTAAATCTGACCTTGGAGCAAGAAATTCGAGAGGGTCAAACAAAGGACGAGGAAATCTAAGAAATCAAGAAAAGGACCCAAGAGGGAAAAAGATTCAGATTTGATGAGGATGAACATGGTACCCTATGGCTTGGAAAAAGGATTGTCGTGCCTAATGTGAAGAATATTTGGGAGACAATACTAAAGGAGGCACATGACTCGCCATACTCGGTTCACCCCGGTTGTACAAAGATGTACAAAGACTTGAAGACTTGTTATTGGCGGGCTAGCATGAAAAAAGACATAGCAGAATATGTAGCTTTGTGTGATGTGTGCCAACGAGTCAAGACGGAACATCAAAGGCCAGCTGGTTTATTAAAGCCACCGAGGATACCGGAATGGAAGTGGGAAGAAATTGGAATGGACTTCATAGTTGGTTTACCTCGTACTCAGTCCGGTTATGACTCAATTTGGGTAATTGTGGATCGGTTGACCAAGTCAGCTCACTTCATCCCTGTCAAGACCAAGTATACGGCAATACAACTGGCAAACCTATATATGCAGCATATTGTGTGCCGACATGGAGTTCTAAAGAGGATAATGTCGGATAGAGGTTCAAAATTTACCTCTAGGTTCTGGCAAAAATTGCATGAAGCATTGGGAATAAGGTTGAATTTCAGCTCAGCATATCACCTGCAAACTGATGGACAAACTGAGAGGACCAATCAAATTTTAGAAGACATGTTAAGAGCTTGCGCTTTGAAACATGGGAAAAGTTGAGACAAGAGCTTGCCATATGCGGAATTCTCATACAACAATAGTTACCAATCAAGTTTGAAGATGTCACCTTATGAAGCACTATATGGAAGGAAGTTATGACACCTTTATTCTGGAATGAGATAGGAGAAACTCAAGTATTTGGTCCGTATGTGTTGCTAGAAGCTGAAAAACAAGTTCAGGTCATTCGCGAGAACTTGAGGGCTGCTCAATCAAGGCAAAAAGGCTATGCAGACAATAGGAGAAGGAAACTAGCCTTTGAAATAGGAGACTTCGTTTACCTCAAGGTGTCACCAATGAGAGGTCATAAGAGGTTTAACATAAGAGGCAAGCTAGCACCTCGCTATATTGGACCATTCAAGATTTTGGACAAAATAGGAGAAGTAACGTATAAGTTGGAGATGCCAACTCATCTTTCATATGTCCATGATGTGTTTCATGTTTCCCAGCTCAAGAAGTGCTTGAGAGTACCGGAAGAACAAGTGCCAATGGAAGAATTGGAGCTAGAGGCAGATTTGACTTATGTCGAATAACCGGTCAAAATCTTGGAAACCAAGGAGAGAGTCACAAGGAACAAGATTATTAGATGGTGTAAAGTTCAATGGAAGCATCACACAGAATCAGAAGCAACATGGGAATTGGAGGATGATCTCAAGAAGGAATTTCCCTATCTCTTCTCTTCTGCGTCGAATCTCAAGGGCGAGATTCATTTTAAGGGGGGTAAATTTGTAACACCCTCATTTTCATGCATCATGCCCTGCATCCATCATTAAATATGTTTAACATTAATCCACATAGAAAGAAATAAGTTTGAAATGAATTTATATAAAAACCGCATTTAAGAGTTCTGAGAAGTGCGAACTAGTCCAGTTTTGGTGCGGACAAGTCCGATTTCTCTCTGACCTCCATCAGACTAGTCTGTTTTTGCTGCGGACTAGTATGTTTTTGCCTGTGGACAGTTTTGGACTTGTCCGGTCCATTGCGTACTAGTTCGGTATTCCAAGAATCCTTGAAATTTTGCTAAGTTCATAGACTTGTCCGGACTTATCCGGTGTTCCAGCGGACTTGTCCGTTTTCCCCTCTGACTGAAGTTGGACTTGTCCGATTTTGGCCAGACTTGTCTGTTTTTCCCCTCTGGATAAGTTCGAACTTGTCTGATGTCCAGTCTGGACTTGTCCGATATCTCTCTATCTAACTTCGGACTAGTCCAACCCGTTTCGGACTTGTCCGGTAAATCGCGACTCCGAGTTGATCTTTTGTTTCACGACTTGTTTCTTGGATTTTACATTAAGTGGGCCTAGGGATGTCGTGCCTAACTCTTTTAGAGCCCATGTGAGACTCCAAACCGACCCCTACTCACCTAAAACCCGAAATCCACCCAAACCTAGCCCTCCACCTCTATATAAACAACCCCACCCCTGGGCTTGACATCTATTTGCCACTTTTCAACCACACCCAAACCCTAGCTCGTGAATAGCTGCCACCAAGGAGGGAGAAGGATATCTAGAGCAAGAAGAAGAAGAGGAGGAAATGAAAGAGGGTCAAGATCTCCATCAAGTTTTCGTTCTTCATCAACGATTCACCATCAAGTTCTTCATGAACCCTAGATCGTCAAGATCCAAGTGTTGCCTCCAATACCCTTGATTCTTTGGAGTCTTGGACACCTGGTATACCTTCTACTTCCTCTTCATTACTTGAATTTGGCCCCAAATCTCCAGATTCACATCGATCTAGAAGATCCTAGTTCGCTAGTTCCGCGAAGTGTGGACTAGTCCGGTCCCTAGCGGACTAGTACGATTTTCCTGGTTAAATTGTGTTGAATTAATTCCAAAATTAGATCGAATCAACTCCAAACCTGTGTAGACTTCTTAATAACCATTGTAATTGATTAATAAACTTTATTAACAACTTATTAACTAGTTTTGCTTCACATTTGCATTAATCATGCATGTCATGTCATATTGAGTAATAATTCTGCACTCTTCGATTGTGTTTCTTGTCCTGTATGTTTATTGCGCGGTTTAGACGGATTGGCGCTAGAGAGTGCTGCGGAGGATCTCCAGCACCAAGAGTTTGAGGTCCTTAATCCCAATCAAGCCCAAGAGCAAGGCAAGTGTCCATGAATATATTGATCCTGTTTTTTAAACGTTTTGTTTGCAAAATTGCATACTTGTGTCAAATCAACGGGAAACCTATGATAGGTGTTTACTAGACTTGTTTGACCATCCTTGTCGCTTGGAATGTATTGTAGAGAGTCAATAAGGGTTTTTTACCTTTTTGCTTCGCTCTAATCAATCGGGGTGGGAAAACAACCAAGTGACCTAATTATGAATTAATGGATGACGTAAACTGATGAACATGGTTATATGGTAATGTGGGACTTCGGGGATCTAAGAAAGCACAATTTGTTGATTGGGTTGGTCGATATGGTAGTTTGCTTGCTTTAGATCTAAGGACCGGTTCATGCAAGAATAAGCCAGGACTACAGTGCCACCACGAGGACAAGTATGGGTGCGGTGTAGCTGATTAATTAGAACTTTGCCAGTGCTATCTGGACCATTAAGGATGATCAGGGAAGGGGTAGTCGGATTAGGTTTCTTGATGATTGGTGGGACTACCCTGGGATCCGAATGGCTCAACAGGGGGCCCTTGGTTGAAGATGTGCTCAGTTGGAGACATCGCCACTGGTAAAACCTCAGTGGGGTCTAAATAGGCTAGTAATCCCTTTGTAAAGGCTATTTTGTGATCTCTTGGCCACACACCGACAGAAGTGTGAGATGGCATAATAGAGGTTCTAGTCACTGCAAGGTGATGAAATCACAAACACGTAGATAAAGTGGTACAAACTCTATAGAGTGTCTTTAAAACTATCATGATAGTCGTGCTCCCGGTTATGAGCACCGGGACGACTTCTATGATTAGAGAGAACTTGAGATTTGGGATGGTTGGTTGGTTATGGTTATGGTAATGGTCATGGTTATGGTTATGAATTGAATTATGATAATTGGACATGGATGATGATGGTAAGAATCTGGTATCTGGATGGATAATTGATTATGGTTTCGTATTATGTTAATCATTGTGGTTTATGATGGGTTTACTTCACATACATATAATATACTGCATTTCAAATGTTTTAATGTACTTTTCAGCACTTAGCCTTTGTTATATTCATCATTTGAATTAGTTACATGTCATACTTTTCACACTTGCTGAGTACGACATGTACTCACCTTGCAATTCCCCCACCAACAGTTGCAGGTCAGGTTTGGGAGTATAACGATGATAATGCAGAGTTCTAGGCCGTGTCTGCCGTCAGCTTTGCCTGTGGTGTTGCTTGGAGCCACGTTACCCTATCTGCTTAGTTTGCTTAGTTGCTTAATTAGTTCATGTCCGCTCCATTAGTTCAAACTTGTCATTAATATTCATTAGAGCTTGTGTTCAAGGATATTATGAATTCTATAAAGTGGTTAATTAATCTTGTTCTGTGATAGTTTTTTGTATATCCTTTTGTGAATGCATTGTGTATGCGTGTTGAACGTTCTGGGCACACATATGCGTTCACTTGGTTCATTTTCGAAACTGGGTGTCACATGTGGTTACACGCCACGCTCGCCGACGATCTTCTCGACTTTGTGCTGCATGATGACACCACTGCTCTTGGTGTCTGGACCAATATCGGCGACTTATTTCTCAGTAACAAGTCCATCCACGCTGTTCAATTGGAACAGGAACTTCACGGTCTTGTGCAAGGTGACTTGTCTGCCACTGCATATTGTCACAAGCTCAAGACACTTGCCGATTCCCTGGCCGACTGCGATCAGCCTGTGACTGATCGTGCCCTAGTGCACCAACTGATCCGTGGACTAAACCCGAAGTTCCACGTTCTTCAACAGCTGCTACCTGCTATGCCTACCTTCCCCACATTCATGGAGGCACGCGAGCAGCTAATCGTCGCGGAGAACACCCTGCAATCTTCCTTGTGAAGACCCAGGAGACGGCGCTTCACTCTCAAGATATGGCGCCACCAAACAACAGCGGTCAGACCAATCAAGCGGCACAGCACACACGCTCCGATGGAGCGCGTGCCCAATCCTTCGATGCATCGCGTGGATGTGGATGCAGTGGTGCATGTGGTCGTAGTCGCGGAGGTCGCAACGGCAACAACAACTCACAGCAGCAAATTCCTCCCTAGTACGCGCCATGGACAGGCACAACAGGGCCGGTTGTGCTGGGCGCACGACCACCCTCTGGACAGGCATACAATGCCCAGTTCGTCTCACCATTCACGCAGTTTGCTCCTGCTACGCAGTCCACATTCGACACAACTGGACTTCTACGAGCTCTTCATGCTGCTGCACAACAACAAGCGTCATCCCAGGAATGGTACATGGACTCCGGTGCAACTGGACACATGTCCTCTGATTCAGGTACTTTCATCAATTATTGTCCTTCATCATCGCATAATTCCTCTCATATCATTGTTGGTGATGGATCTTCTCTTCCCATTAGTGGTACTGGCTCGGTTTCCATACCTACTGTCCATGGCAATTTCCAGTTATCCCGAGTTATGCATATTCCCAGCCTTATCAAAAATCTAATCTATGTTCATAAATTCACCACTGATAATTCCTGTTCAATTGAATTTGACCCATTTGGCTTCTCTATCAAGGATCTACTCAGCAAAATCGAGATCATGAGGTGCAATAGCAAAGGAGAACTCTACCCATTTCCTCATCAGCAAAGAACCTGCTCGGCAACTGCACTCACTGTTACTAGAAGCAACATATGGCATATAAGATTAGGTCACCCTGTCCACCAGTGTTTAGATAGGGTCTTAGCTGAGTTTCCTGCTCCAGTTCGCAACGAAACACACTCTCTCTGTGATGCCTGTCAGCAAGGGAGACATGTTAAACTTCCTTTCTCTCAGTCCTTCTCTGTAACTTATTTTCCCTTTCAGTTAGTTCATTGTGATTTGTGGACCTCTCGCATTGATAGCATCACTGGTTTCAAATTTTATATGGTTCTACTTGACGATTTCAGCCACTACATATGGACTGTTCCACTACGGCAAAAATCTGATGCACTTCAGGCAATCAAGGATTTTTGTGCACTCATCTCTAACCAATTTCACTCTACTATTCAGTCCTTTCAATGTGATAATGGGAGAGAGTTTGACAACTCCTCCCTGAGAACCTTCTTCACCTCCCGTGGCATCACATATCATTTCTCTTGTCCCTACATGTCTCCACGAAATGGAAAGGCTGAGCGATCTCTTCAAACTATTAACAATGTGATTCAGTGTCTTTTGTTTCAGGCTTCCATGCAGCCTCGTTATTGGCTTGAAGCCCTGAACACTGCCACAGATTTACTAAACCGATGACCCTGAAAGCCTCTGAACTTTTACACACCTTATCACATACTCTTCGCTCAACCTCCTGCTTATGATCATCTTAGAGCTTTTGGCTGCCTTTTTTATCCCAACATCTCATCCTCATCTCCTCACAAGCTCGCTCCCAGATCGACAGCATGTGTCTTTCTTGATTACCCAGTCGAGCATAAGGGTTACAGGTGCCTGAGCCTTGCCACAAATAAAGTGATCATCTCACGCACTACTACAATAAGCCTTGTCGCAGGCGGCTCCAAACCTATTATCACACGCTGTTTTTAAAACCGCTTGAAACGAAGAGCCTGTGATAATCCGCAATTTCACAGGCGGAGAAGTGATACCGCCTATGAAGAAACATTATCACAGGCGGTTTTTACTTATGCTAGCCGTCTGTGAAGATAAGTTATCACATGCGAGTGATGCAGCATATATATCCACCTGTGATAATTGTCTTATCACAGGCGGGTCTTGCAGCATAACTAACCGCCTGTGATAATGGTGTTATCATAGGCGGATGTTGACCTACATCAAGCCGCCTGTAAAGACCTTTTACCGCAGCCGGTTTCTACCATAACAGTAACTGCCTGTGATAATTAGGTTATCACAGATGGTTCTTTATTTGTATCTAGCCGCCTGTGATAATTGTTTTTCACGGGCATGCCTAGCTGTTGGTTAATAACCGCCTGTGATAAGGTATAACCTATGTAGTACTACTGTTGTTATTTCTAATTTCCAAGTCAATTCAATATAATCACAGAACAAACATTAACAATATCAGCACAGAATAAAAGTCAACAATATTATCATTACAGAAGTCAATTTCACTAAAACAATATACATATGTACAAGTTACACATACAATTCATCTCATAGTTTATAAGTTTTCACTAAAAACTATTTCTATTGGCATAGTCACAAAGTTCTGGCACATCAGCTGTTGCACCATTCTCATCAAAGAACTTTCCTTTTTCGTGCAAAATTTCGCGATGAATGAACTGACAGAGTTCAGAAGCAATCCTGTCGGCTCCTCCATCAGGAATACTTCTACAAACCGGTCATTCTTCGTTCAGATTCTTTGTGTGCTGCAATATAACACATAACAAGGTTTAGAATGTGTTGGTTTGAACAATCTCAAAGTATAGATCAAAGTGAGAGTATACAGAAATTTAGTTGGTATTTTTGGAGCAGTTGTACTATGAGCAATTGAATTTTGAAGTTGGAATCAAAATATGAAAATAATGTTTCTGGTAATATTGAACAGCAGAGAATATAAGTATTAAACTATGCTAATTACAATGAAAATGAAACTCAAAAGTAAGAAAATAAGGTATCGACATTAAGGATAACTTACATTCTCATGATTCACTCTATATACGCCGGTGGTCCGAAGATGCTCGCATACATACCCGCATAAGACACTCCCAGTAGGCTGCTTCAGACAAGCATAATACATTTTAATGTCCAATGCATTCGTATTGGAAGCTCTCTCACCGCCAAACTGTTCCGTGTAAAACCGCCAAGCGCTGTAATACAAGAAATGTCATATAAAACTTGTCAACACATTCTAAATGTGTGTAAATTAAAATTATTGAATAAACGTACAGTTTCAAAATGGAAAGGAAATCTTTGTAACGATCTGGCGGGAAATCGGTCGAGTCCAAGACTGTTGCCTTTCCCTGCGTTGGCTTGATGAAGATCATTATGTAGTGATCACTGCAAACACACATGTTAACAATTACCAATAACTGCTATTTCAATGTCATGTGTCGAACTTACTCGAAGTTGTACGGAGCCTTTACGAGGTCCTTGCCGTCTCTGACAAAGTTAAACATTGCATGTCCTATGTAAGCTGCAACTTCTGTCCTTTTATCCTTCTTAAGTTTTGTGATTGCTTTTTCAAAATCTTTTTTTCATGTGCTTAAACTGTGCTGAGTTTCGATCCGCCTGGACGTCGAATAGCGCCTTTGCAATCCTAGTAGGGTCAACGATACCTGTATTGAGCGCCAACTTTTCATTATCCATGTATTGCATCCTATTGAAGAAGTCTAGAATTGTTATAATATCATGAAATGCGTATGCGTGTAGTAAGAAAAGTAAATACAAAATATTAGAGCACTTACAAGCACCAGACGAGAAGCAGGTTGATTTTGAGCATGCCCTGATGCAAAAGGGGACGCAACTCTTCAAATAAAATGACTCGTCTATCTTCTCCAGTGCTCCAGAATGCTTGTTTTGGAATATGAAATGTGACGCGATTAAGACCATATCTTGTGCTTGCAAGGATGTACCACTCATGCATTCTTCTGATCGGGACGGGTTGTTTGCTAAGTTGTACGGATGTCATGAACGGCTTCCCATTCTCAAATTTAGGAGGAATATCCTCAAGCTTGTATATTGGAACTCATGGTTTAACTAAAGTCGTCCGCCGATTATACATGACACCGTCTTCTTCCCACTCCTCGATATTTCCTAATTCTGGCTCATGAGAAGAATGAGATGCACTCGATTTTATAATATTTTCCTTCATAGTTGCCAAATACTTTGACACTTCTGATGGATGTTTCTTATTTTCGTATGAGCTAACTTTTATAGGCACTAATGATCGAGGAGTAGTTTTCAGAAGTTGGACACTGGCTTGTTGAACCTGTTGTTCAACTGATTGCTCTTTACTCCCAGCAGCTGGCTATACTACTACTTCAAGTTGTTGTTCAACTGGTTGCTCTTTACTAGCAACAGCTTGCTCTGGTACTGCTTGAAGATGTTGTCCAACTTGTTGCTCTTGGATATCTTTACTAGCAAGGTTACTATCATCCTTGCTGAGACATAGGGGGAGTGGATCTTTCTGGACTGGGAGTGGATCTTCATGCACTTTCGCCTTAGAAGATGGGGTTGCGGTATTTGGAGATGCGACGGGGCTATAAATTGGCTCATCGTCCAACACGATATCGCGTCGGTGTCAAGAGATTAATTGGTTGACAGCCTACCCCAGAGTCGCGATCCCCTCAGGTGTGATGTGGTTTATTTCATAATCTTCATAATCATTATCAATGATCCGAAGAACTTGCACCATAGCATAATACAACGGAAGTGGATTCCCGTTGAAGTCACGATCAGGCTTTGCCATAGCAGTGGCAACCTGTTTGGTTTTGTTCCCTGCTCTGCCTATCGGGACAAGAAGACGACAAGATTTGTCGTTAGCAATATCATCGATAGGGAACTTATGGGTTGACCCTGAGCCTGGCACAGAACCAACGCTGCTAGGGTAGGCAGTTGGAGATACTAATTGCTCCTTTTGCACTGGAACCATCACTGTACTCAGTGCCACTAATTGTCCCGATTGTCTAAGTTGTTCCATTATTTCTTGCATATTTTCTTTGACCTTTTGAGCAATCGTTTTATCAAGTGTTTTCTTAAACTTCTCACGTCTTCTATATGTGTCTTTATCTTTAGGGAAACCATCTAGCCAAGACATTTGAGAAGAAACCGCTCGAACCCGTCCGCTGTGTTTAGGGTTTCCTAAGATAGCAGTAAGTTGGTCATTCTCCCTCTTCAGCTTGAAGAGACCCTTCTGTTGCTTTTCAATTACTTCTTTCATTTTATCCTCTACTTCATTCACAGAGTCGGGCTTTTCAAGTTTGCCCTTGTTGGTCAAACCTAACCGAGCAAAGACCCACCGTTGAGTTCGCTCATCGCACCTTTCTAATGGGTGAGGATTGCCCTTACTGGTAATTTCGTCTAATATTTTATTCTATTTCTGGACTTTGGGGCCATATCCGGCAGACCCCAAGCGATGATGGTATTTGTTCTTTTTTGCAAGATCTGACCTAGTTGCACTTAGAGCTTTAGCATCAGGTGTGCTCTTTTGATGAACAAACTCTTGCCACTGAGCTTGTGTGATTTTTCCCATCTTCCTCGGGCTAGGGACCTTATCGGCCTTCACATAAGCATTCATTTCACTCTTCTAGCCACAAAACTTCTTGCCACGAGAGACCAATGTTGCTTTCTTTACAGCTTCTTCTGTGCCTTTCGGGAACTTGAATTGTTTCTTTATCCTTTCCCACAATTCATTCTTGGTCTGCTCGGGTAATTTCCTCCAATTCTCGGTTGTGATCGGCACAACCTCCCTAACAAGAAAACTGCATGCATTACGGTACTTGGTAACTAAATCCAGTGGTTCTTGGGGAAGCCCACCTGGACCGACCCTTGTTATGTACATGATGCGGTCCAATGGATCCTTATTGGGACCTCGTTGCCCTCGTTTCTGCTTGAGTGAAGTTGAGGATTCATCCATTGGAGAACCTTCTGCGGTTTTAGGAGCCAATGTCACCTCATTGTCTTCGCGATTAATCTAGGTAGAAAAGAATTATAATACTTCGTATACTTGACAACCAACATTAACTTGAACTGCTGAAGTTAAGATTCGTGATCCATACCTCGTCGGCAGGATCATATTTCGTGTCTAGATCATAAGTCTTTTTAATTTTTATATTCGGAAAAGGATCTGATGGACTGTGATAGGAGTCTAAACTACTGGAGTCAGTAAACTCCATATTGTCTTCTTTATTGTTACTACCAGGATCAGTCTTCTTAGGGATTTCCATGCTAGAACTAATAAGAAAAAAATCTAATAAATGACATATTAACTCTACATGAAGTGTTGCATGAAGAAAAATATGGAAGCATTCTAGGATTTGATAAGGCATTCTAGGGTTTAAGGCGACTGGCCAAAAGGTTCCTGTACATTGCGAGGGTGACAAGCATGTTAAAGTTGCTCACCAACAATGGCAATTCTATCTTCTTATTCTAAATAGGCTAGCTTCGTTCAGAGTGGCGACCACATTCTTGAGGTTTACTAGGCAGCGCCTAGCTCCGGACCAATAACTGATCAAGCAAGGGACAAAAAGCAAATCCTCTAGCCCTTTTCTAGTATCAAGAATCACAAAGTGTGGCACTTGGATTTGGATGGTGAGGTGAGGCGAGGCGAGGTAGCTGCAGGCGAGAAGATACACTCTTTTTCAGTGATCATCTCTACAACCGTGGGATTTGCACGGTAAAAAGAGATCAAAGACCCACATTCTAAAATGAATCAGGAATCCAGAAACATTCGCCAAAATCTAATCCTGGTGTGCCAGCCGCACCAAATGGGCTCATCATGGCAGCAGGTTCAGCCATCATGAAAGGCATTACGTACCCCACATATGATGGCACCAAGGATTTCTGGGATGGTCAATTGTCCTGGCTGTTTAGAAAACAGGACAGGGAAGTCGGCGCCTCCTATAGTGATAAACTTGGTGAGTTCTAGAGGTTCACGAGGTTTAGGTGACTTGATCAAGTCTGGGCATATGGAACCTTTGGTGGAATATTTCTGATAGGATGGGATTAACCAGGTCAAGGGGTTGGGCGCTTATTTTTGAAGTCCCCCTTCATGTGACTCCAAATCCTATATGGATTGTAACTCAATTTGTACTAGGACTAGGACTTGTTCCTAAACTGAATCTGACTCCTAACTCTATTCAGAGTAGGACTCTACTAATATCGTTAAGGACGAAATCTGCTTTATCTAGAACAATCATATACCCCTAGACTGGTGTTTCCGCACCTTTATCCAAAGTCCAAGTTCGACTCCTCTATGGGTGCACCAGGTACCCAGATCATCCAACAAAATGAAGTCCCAATATATCTAGTTTGATACAAATGGTGCTAACAAATCATAAATGGGTACATAAACTTTTTTCCTGTGGAATGCCTTAATATTAAGCTGAGTTCAATAATGGGATACATAATTTTTTAATGCATGCAATCCTTCTGTAATTCTTCACATCATCATGATTGAATAAGCTATTCAATAAACAAACGCATAGTCATATAACAGCTACACTATCAGCAAGAATGATTCAACATAGTAATATATCATTCTCCAAAGGATAAGATACATATATGTTCATTGTACGTGTTCATGTATTTCAATTTGACCATTGTACTAAAAAATGCAAATCGTAGCCATTAATTTTGCTCAATTGTGCCAATATGGCCATTATCATCACAATCCTACGTATTTGAGTGACACATCATATGTTTGGCATCCAGCACTGCTAGAAGATGGACCCACCGAACCCTAACCAAAGATGCCACCGAACTTGATAGTTTTTCGAATTCCACCGAACCCTTACCAAGGATGCCTACCATTTTCCAATTCCCAAACCCTAACCAAGGATATGCAAGGCGGCGGTGAGGGCGGGGAGGGAGGCGGCACAGCGAAGGAGGATGGAAGGTCGAAGGGTTTAGGGTTTACCTTGAAGCTCGGCGGCGACGGCAATGGCTTCGCTCGGCATACCTGGAAGTGATGAGGGTGAAGCTCGGCGGCGATGGCGAAGCTCGGCGGCGACGGCGGTGAACACTTGGCGGCAAACGAAATTTTGGCAGTCTAACGGCGTCTATGTGTTTCGCACGGGTTAGGTTTTTCCAACGCTGCCGAGGGGTATATATAGACTCCCATTTTCTCAGGCGGATTTTAAGTACCGATCGCCTGAGAAGATGGTTACCTCACGCGGGTTTTACTTACCAACCGCCTGAGAAGATACAATTATCTCAGGCGGTTGGTAAGTAATACCAGCCTGAGATAAACACCTTCTCATGCGGTTATTAAGTACCAACCGCCTGTGAATATATTTACTTCTTCTTAATTAATATTCTTGATTAAATGTGAGTCCTTTAAAAAGGTAAAATTCCACTTTCTTGTAATATTATTGATAAGTAAAGGTTACCATTAAATTTCACTTCATAAATCCTTTGAAATTGGTCAGAACATAAAAAACATATAACAAATGCTATTTTCATTTTTCTATCTTGATGAATATAGTGCTTTTTTCATTTATTTTTTCAGTGGACATTTTTACTCATCATACCAACCTCTGTGAATTTTTTTAGATTTTTTTAATTTTTTTGAATCAATGTGTGTTCATAATTTGATGAATGCCTCATATGTATATGAGCATTTAGTTAGAATGATGGATAATTTGAAGTTTGACATGTTGGAATGCTTTTAAAAAAATTAACAAAATTCATACATGTATAAATAATACAATTATGTTCATACAAACAAAATTAAGTGAAGGATCTTTTTTATGAGATACACAAATGTGAATAATATGTGAGTTGAAATTAATTTGATATTTACCAAAACATTACAATGTCAGCTATACAAGTTTTAAAATATTTTGTTTAGGTGGTAGATGTTAATTTTATACAAATGTAGAAGAAAGAATCATCAAATTTGGACACAATTTGCAGAATCTAAACATGTTTGAGTATTTATATTGGAATCTAAATAAAAAAGAAGCAAGGGATAAGGAAACTGAAGAACAGTATCGGGCATTATCTCAGGCGGTTGGTAAGTAATACCCGCCTGAGATAAACATCTTCTCAGGCGGTTATTAAGTACCAACCGCATGTGAAGATATTTACTTCTTCTTAATTAATATTCTTGATTAAATATCTTCTCAGGCGGTTGGTAAGTAAAACCCGCCTGAGATAATCATTTTCTTAGGTGGTTATTAAGCACCAACCGCCTGAGAAAAAGTTAAAAACCGCCTGTGAAAAACTGACGCCTATATAAGGACCCCTCACCACAGTCAAAACGTAACCCTGGAGAATTTATATCGACACTGCAAGGCTGCTGAATTTCCCCTGCGCCGCGCCGCCGCTCCACCGCCCAGCCCATACTGTTGCGCCGCCGCTCAACCCCGCACCGCCACTTCTCCACCCAGCCGGCCCGCCGTGCTGACGCCTCCCCACCGTGTTGACGCCTCTGCAAGGTAAATGTAGTTTCCTTACTTTTTCTTTGTATATTTTCATTAGCTGATAAGCTATTAGTTTTGTGTGTTCTGATATATGGATTCTGTCTTTTTGCATGTGTAAGGAATGTATGGATTGTGTTATGGTATATTGATGTATGGACTATATGGATTGTTTCCTTTTTGTGTGTTCTGCTAGTTTGGTCTTTTATATATTGATGTATGGACTATATTGTAATAAGCTTATTGTAGTTTGTACCTATTATATGACATGAATATGATGTTTAATTAACAGATGCTATTGTAATATATATAAGATGCATGAAGTTTACCCGAACTTGTAATTGTAGTTTTATGTGTTTTCCTTTTCAATATGCTACTTGTGTGTGCGTACTTCCTGCTTGCATATATTTCGAAGGAGTGATTAGGGTTAGCTTTCTAGGGCACAAGCACAAGTGACACCAGTCACCACGTCTAAACTGAATCAATGCATGCATGACTCAATAGAACAAGTCTACACCTGTGACTGCATGTAGCCAAGCTGTCGGTTGGTACAAGAGCTTTGGGTCTCCCGTATTGACTCTGCAGCTGGTGCTGCGCGTGAGACCAAGCTGCACCCAGGCAACATGTGTCACGTCAGCTCAGAGTAACAGTGCTTTGTCTTACTCGCGCGGAGTTTACGATGGACATGTATGCTCATGATGCATACCGCCCTCGGACAGCTATGCTGGATCCAGCAGCTGCTCGCATGGCACGTTGCGCCCAATTCCGCCATGATGCATATGTCATGCTGTGTGGCGCGAGTCAGGAGAGCAGATGACTGTTGATGTCGGACAGGAGTACTTGGCATTTACAGCAAAGCAGAGCACGGTCTTCCTCCTCTTACTCTGACCCTCTGCCCTTTTATAAAGCACTGAGTGCAATGCGACGACTTGCCCGCAAACTCCATCTCCAACCGGGGTGGAAGGAAGCATCGGGGCCAGACTCCAGCCTTCAGGGATCGGGATTGGTCTGATTGCAATGGATGGTGGACATCTGAATACCGTGAATGGCTAGTTACCTGGCCTTGTGGGCCGTGAATTTTTAACTATTCTGGGCTGAGTTTTTTATGGGCCACATCTAAATCATAATAGTATTTCGGGTACCCGACGGGTACCCGCGGGTAGGAGATAATATCCGCACCCATACCCGCAACACATCGGATCGGGTACGGGTTGTACCCACGGGTAAAAAAATCCACCTGTACCCGCACCCGTCGGGTGCAATACCCGTCAGGTACCCGTACCGCGGGTATAATTGCCATCCCTAGATCTCACCCAGACCTAGCCCATGCCATTGGGCCTATTTGCCCCACAACTTCAATCCTTCACCCCCGCTTGCCGCTCCCGACGCCTTTGACTCCGTCCGCCTCAAGACGTCGCCCGTCTCCGACATTAGTCGCCCTAATCATACTTGTTATGTCTCTGTAAATTCATTTTATAGAAGACCTTTAGAGAATATTTGTGGCCAAATTTTGTAAATCTGACAAAAATTCTATTATTGAAGCATAACGTCGAGCGTGGATGTATGACATGCCAAGACCCGATCCTATGTACATTCATAATGTTGCAAATTTTATTGAAGCATCCAAGAGACATGCGAAGTTGCAAAAGATAGATGACATATTATGTCCATGTATCGACTGCGAAAATAAGATTGCTTGGACGGAAACTATAGTAATCCAATCTCATTTGGTGAAAAGAGGTTTCAAAAAAAACTACACAATATGGACAGAGCATGGTGAGTTAGATACACATGATGTGGATAAAGATGATGAGAGAGGTTCAGATGATGATAATATTCATATCGATGATGGTAGTGACAATCAAGCTGGTGATGATGATGATGAGTTTGATTGTGAGGAGATGTTGCATCACATTGAACCATATGTATTGACTTCTATGGGAGCAAGCAAAGGTTTAAGTTAAATGGAGAAATTGCAGAATGCGGCGACGGAGCTTTTATATGATGAATCAAACGGTTGTGATAAAGAGTTTACTACATTGCGTGCAGTCTTAGAACTACTAATATTGAAAGCTACGCACGGATGGTCCGATTGTAGTTTCTTTGATCTTTTGAATCTTCTGGCAGAAATTCTTCCAAATACAATTAAACTTCCCAGAAGCACTTATAAAGCGAAGAAACTTCTTTGCCCGATGGCACTAGGTGTGACAAAAATACACGCTTGTGTAAACCATTGTATTCTGTATCGCAAAGAGCATGATCTCGCATTTAGATACCCCATTTGCGGTGTCAGTAGATATAAGAAGGACTACAATCACTAGTATGTTACCAACATGAAAAAGACTCAGAAGAATAGGAAGTTTATTATTGGTCCTGAAGGTGACGATGACGATAATTCTGGCGATGCAGACGGGAAGAATAAGAGAAAAATTCTTGCCTTGGTGATGTGGTACCTTCCGGTAATTAATCGCTTGAAGCGTTTGTTCTCAAACCCTATGGAGGCTGAACTTATGCGTTGGCATTCCGAGCAACGCAAGAAGAATGAAAAACATATACGACACTCTGGTGATGCAACGCAGTGGAAAAATTTTGATATTCAGTATCCAGAATTTGCGAAGGAAATCAGAAATGTGAGGTTTGCCTTGGGTACAGACGGAATGAATCCGTTTGGTGAAAAAATGAGCATACACAGCACATGGCCCGTGGTCTTAACAATGTACAACCTACCGATGTGGTTGTGTCACAAAAGGAAACATATCTTGTTATCTGTTCTTATCCCAGGTCCGAAACAACCTGGCATCAAAATTGATGTGTTCTTGGAACCTTTAATGGAAGATATGGCGAAATTGTGGAATGAAAGGGTACGTACATGGGATGAGTACAAGCGGGAGTATTTCACGCTAAGAGCAATGATATTCGTTACCGTGCATGATTATCCCGGATTGTTTACATTATCGAGACAAATGAAAGGGAAGAAATGTTGTGTTAGGTGCATGGATAGAACTGGATTTCTATACCTCACTTCATCCAGAAAGATGGTGTACATGAGACACCGACGGTTCTTGATAGATACACACAAGTATAGGAATATGAAAGAACAATTTGATAACAAAATTGAAAAAGATACTGCACCAAAACCTTACAGTGGAAAACTTGTGTTTAAAATGGTCAAGAACATTCATATTGCTTTCGGTAAGGGCAAAAATAGTAAAGGAATTAAGAGAAAGAAAAGTACGTCTTCGGATGATACAACTGACATGGCTTTCAAGAAACAATCAATATTTTTCAAGTATCTTCCGTATTGGAAGAATCTGGATTTTGCCATAGTGTTGATTTGATGCACGTTACAAAGAATGTATTTGACAGCATCATTGGGACCTTGCTGGACATACTGAGGGAAACAAAGGACGTATTAAATTCACGTATGGACCTAGTAAATCTTGATTTGGGACTAGAGCCTTATCCAATAGAAAAGGCGAACGGGAAGCATTACCTTCCCCCAGCCAGCTACAACTTGACGCTAGAAGAGAAAAAAGCAATTTGCGAATGCTTGCGTGGGATCAAAGTGCCCACGAGTTTCTCATCCAATATCCGCAAACTAGTCTCGATGAAAGACTTATCTTTATTCGGTTATAATTCTCATGACTGTCACATGATGATGACAATTTTCCTTGCCATTGCAATAAGAGTCATCAAACATGAGCATATAAAAGTTGTCATCACACGTTTGTGTTACTTCTTCAATGCAGTATCACAAAAGGTGATAGCACGTGAAGATTTAGACTATCTGAAAACATACATCGACAAGACAATGTGCAAGCTTGAGATGTGTTTCCCACCATCCTTTTTCGATATGCAAGTACACCTAATCATACATCTTGTTGATCAGATAAAAGCATTGGGGCCACTATATTTACATCATATGTTTTCGTTGGAGAGATATTTAGGAGTATTAAAAGGTTATGTGTGGAACCGTGCTCACCCAGAGGGTTCAATTATGGAAGGATACACCACTGAAGAAGTGACTGAGGGTTGCGCTGATTACATCAAAGATGGAAAATTGATAGGTGGGCCTATACCGGTACATGAGGGTAGACTACGTGGGAGAGGCAAAGTGGGTAAGAAAACTTTTATCGTTCAAGATTACAAGAATGTACACCGTGCACATTTTGGTGTACTACAACAGCTCGCAATAGCTGAGTCGTACATCGAGGAATACCAAATTGATCTTTGTGATAAAAACCAAGACCACACAGAGGACTGGATCATGAAAGAGCACAAAAGATGTTTCACTGAATGGTTAATGAACAAAAATATACCATACGGAAACACTATAGAAGAGGCAACAATGAAGAAGTTAGCTTCTGGCCCATCTGCTTTGGTGACATCATGGCAAGCATATGACATCAATGGTTACACATTTTACACTAAAGAAAAATACGGTAAGAGTGTTGCACAAAATAGTGGTGTTCGTATTGAGGCTTATGATTCACAAGGGCAGAAGACCACATACTTCGGGTTCATAGAGGAAATATGGGAACTCGATTATGGCGAAAGAATGGTAATGTCCGTATTTAAGTGCAATTGTATCAAACATCCTGATGGTGTGAAAGTGGACAATTACGGGCTGACACTGGTAGACTTGAATAAAGTGGGTTATAAAGATGACATGTGGGTTCTCGCTGATAATGTTACACAAGTTTTTTATGTTCAAGATCCAAAAACTGAGAAGATGCACGTAGTTGTTTCTGGAAAGCAAAATATTGTTGGGGTTGAGAATGTGGGAGATAATAAAGAGGAATATAATCAGTATGAAGAGATGTACCTTTTCACCGAACCAAAAAACATCAAGCGCGTAGAGAGAAGCATTTAAAAGAATTTGAAACCCTATATGCGAGAAGATGTCAATGCTGGAAAAAATGTATATAGCAATGCGAGATGATATATATTGTATATATTTGTATCTTTTGAAATCACCTTAGAACAATGTTCTATTTCAGCTTTAGATAGCATGTTTCAAACATTATTAAATTCAGCTTCTGTTTCGAGCTCCTGTCAAGTTAATCCCTTCACAGCAAGCTCTTGTAGATGCAAGTAACACCTGAGACTCATCATTTGGATTGTTAAAAGCTTCAATTGAAATCTGACGATACTTTCCGTCCATTTGAGGGCTTATTTGGATAGGAGTACACCCAAACAAGCCCTGCAAGATTTCTTTCTCTTCTCTCCATTTTGATAACTTACGAAGATGCTACTTTATCAGTTCTAATGGTTGAATATATTGACTACAATCAGTACCATCTCTCTTAGTGCTTTGCACAAGCGACGAAATGTACAACTTTAATCACAAATCTTGTTTTTACCATTTTTACAGGAATTTGACCTTAATCTTTCAAGCGTAGATTTATCAATAATTAAAGCTTCCTCATCAGACATGTTAATGGCAGTTACAAGGGAAGAGTGTGTCGAAGCTAACGAAATCTCAACGGGACTGAAGACAAAGAGATGCTGCATATGATTGACAATGTCCAGGTTAGACAACATGAAGCTATGATGACAGCCTTCACGCTGTTTAACCTGGACATTGCCACTCATATGCAGGATCTCTTTATCTTCAGTCCGATTCAGATTTCGTTTAGCATCGACACATCCTTCACTTATAACTGTCATTAACATGTATGATAAGGAATCTTCACTTATTTGATAAATCTATGTTTTAAAGATTAAGGTTAAATCCCTACGAAAGAGTAAAAACAAGATTTATGATTGAAGTTGTTCGCTTACTCGCTTGTGTGAAGCACTAAGAAAGTGGGTACTGATTTTTAGTCAATATATTTAGGCATTAAGACTGAAAAAGGAGCATCTTCCTAAGTTTTCAAATGGACAGGAGGGAAAGAAATCATTCAAATGGATGGGAAAATCCTTCCAATGATCGTCAGGCTTCAAATTGATGCTTTCAACAATTCAAATGATGAGCCACGGGTGTTACTAGCATCTACAATAGCTTGATGTGCAGGGATTAGCTTGACAGGAGCTTAGCAGTATCAAAGGCAGTTGGTAAGTAAAACCCGCCTGAGATAAACATCTTCTCAGGCGGTTATTAAGTATCGACCGCCTGTGAAAGATTTAAAAACCGCCTATGAAAAACTGACGTTTATATAAAGACCCCGTGGAGGCACGCCTCTGCCAGTCCCACATCGCGCCACGAGGTACCTAAGTAAATTCTTATAGTTTCCTTACTATGCATTGCATGCTACCTTTTTCTTTGTATATTTTCATAAGCTGCCAGTTTTGTGTGTTGGTATATGGATTGTGTCCTTTTGCATTGTGTACATATGCGTTTGGACTCAATAATTTGGAAGTTTGGTCTTTTAGATATTGATGTCTCAGGCGTGTAGCCGATTGAAGGAGGAGCGCTTGGCGTGGCGCAAGAACCATCCCCATGTATATACATATGGCACACCGGTCACATGGTTGTATATACATATGTATCTATAATTGACTGATGAACTTAACTATAGTTTGTTTTTCCGTCTTGTTTGTTTTTCGTATTTTCAATTTTTCTGCATAGGATTTTACTGCGAAGCCTTAATCGGGAGATTTATTGAAGTGGCAGTGCATCATCCCCGGTAAAGAAGGGGTAAGTCATGAAGAACAAGCACAATATGAGTTTAACCACCGTCCTCCTATTAATAAATTTTATTTGCAGACTGAATGGGAAGATGGTTACTACCCCCTGACAATCTCCTTCTCTAAGGACTATCCCTTGGTGACTCCAAGATGCGCCTTTCCAAGTGGGTTCTTCCACCAAAATGTCCATCGTACGGGAGCACTCTGCATCGGGATTCTTGATCAAGAGACTATAAGATAGACCTATTTTGCTCATGTAATTAATACTTAATTGTTGTCGAACTTATTTGAACTGGTTTCTTATATTGCTTAAATTATATTTCGTAGGTGTGGTGCAGTGCTTTTACAATCAAAACTATACTACTTGAAATTCAGCGTTTGCTGCATCAGCCAAATGTGCCCGATGTTGAAAATGATTGCTATAATTTACTTATCAAGGTTAGATGACACTTTGACTTAGTGACTAATGTAGGTTATTTATTGCTCCGACATTTGTTAATTTAAATAATGTCAATATTTTCAGGATCCTGCGGAATATAAGAGACGTGTTCGGGAGCAAGCAGGACGGTACAATTTAGATTGATCGATGGGAGCTTCATCGTCGATCTACAATGAAAGCATGATTTTTGTTTTCTACTTGACAGGGCGCTTCATCGTCGTTGTTTGCAGCTGTTACATAGAGAGGCTCACTTAAACTTGTGCTCAGTATGTAAAGATGATATCTTTGAATAATTGTAAAGCCTCTAATGGTGTATTATCATAATTAAGCCGGTCTCACTAGTGATCGAGCATTTTCTATAATGCATTACTGTACTAGTATCCGCTCATCTGTGTTTTTTTCCTAATACACTTTTCCCTGCAATGACTACATACGGTTGTGATAATTACAATGACTACATCCCTGTAATTTCAATGAAAACCGCTTGTGATAATTGAACAACTACATACAGTTCTTAAACAATGACCGCCGGTGAAAATACATGATCTTCTCAGGCCGTTGTTAATGAAGAACCGTCTGTGAAGTTCATTACATTACAGGCGGTTATTAATTAAGAACCGCCTATGAAGATCATGTATTTACCCAGGCAGTTGTTTCTTAAAATCCGTCTGTGATGTTATTTTATTGCAGGTGGTTCTTAAGTAATAACTGCCTGAGAAGATCGAGTATTTACCCAGGCGGTTGTTTTTTAAAATCCGCCTGTGTTGTTCTTTCATCACAGGCGGTTATTATATCATTCATCATCACAATCGCATATTTTTAAGGACCGCCTGTGTTTGAAAAATTGAGGCGCCTGTAAAAATGCTTTTTGTAGTAGTGACGCCATGTCATTTTTGATGAATCCTCATTTCTCTTTGCTTCTGCATCTAGTCCTACACCTACACGTCAATGCGTACAGTCTTCAACTTCAGATGTGCTTGTTCCAGGACCTCCTACGCACAACACTTACCCTGTCTTTCCTCCTTCTCTGGACTATTCAACCTCTTCTTTTCCCACCAGACCTGTCTCTGCAATCAGTCGACAGTCAACAACCCAGGCATGTCCGCTTCGCTCTCCCTCTGTTGACTCTCACACCAACTTACCACTCACTCATCAAATGATCACTAGAGCCAAACATGGGATTTTTAAACCAAAACAAATTCTAAATCTGCACACCAATGAAACCATACCCCCTATCCCCTCTAATTATAAAACTGCAATGAAAAATCCTCATTGGCTATCGGCTATAAAAGAGGAATATAATGCCTTGATGTTGAACAAAACTTGGTGTCTAGTTCCTCAACCTGCAGGTGCAAATGTTGTCTCAGGAAAATGGATTTTCACACACAAGCTGCATCCTGATGGCTTTGTTGCACGTTATAAAGTGCGGTGGGTTGTCAGAGGTTTCACACAAGAGCAAGGAACCGGTTTTCAAGAGACATTCAGTCCCGTGATCAAGCCAGCAACAGTAAGAACAGTGTTGAGCATTGCAACCTCTTCCTCATGGCCTATACACCAACTAGATGTCAAGAATGCATTTTTGCATGGTCATCTCCATGAAACTGTGTACTGTGCTCAGCCTGCTTGATTCATTGATGTTTATTATCCTCATCATGTCTGCAAATTGAATAGGTCCCTGTATGGGCTCAAACAAGCACCCAGAATATGGTTTCTTCGGTTCAAAAATTTTCTCAAAACTATTGGCTTCATTGGATCAAAGGCAGACAACTCCTTATTTATACTGCACAATAGTTCCCATACTGCATATATTCTCTTATACGTGGATGACATAATACTTACAGCCAATTCAGATCAACTTCTAGGCCAAGTGACTGCACGTCTCTGTAAAGAATTCTCCATGACTGACCTAGGTCCTCCAAATCACTTTCTTGGCATTCGAGTTCAAAGAACAGCGCAGGGTCTCTTCTTGGATCAGGAACAATATGCAGCTGATCTCCTGGAACGAGCCAACCTCACCAACTGCAATCCTGTTAACACTCCCATCGATGTCAAGTCCAAACTATTAGCTTATGAAGGAGAACTACTGTCTCAATCATCAGATTACAGGAGCTTGGTCGGTGCATTGCAATATCTGACTTTGACGCGACCTGACTTGACTTATGCAGTGCAACAAGCTTGTCTCTTCATGCATGCTCCACGGATACCTCATCAACAACTAATTAAAGGAATTCTTTGCTATGTGAAAGGTACTCTGACATATGGTCTGCATATCACAAAGTGCTCCTCTATAGACCCCATCGCCTACTCGGACGCTGATTGGGCAGGGTGTCCTGATACTAGGCGCTCTACTTCTGGTTATTGCGTGTTCTACGGAGACAATCTGATATATTGGTCATCCAAGCGCCAAACAACAGTTTTGAGTTCTAGTGTCGAAGCAGAGTACAGAGGAGTGGCAAATGCAGTATCGAAGTCTCTTGGATTCGTCAGTTAATGCATGAATTGCATCAACCGCTTCAGAAATCCACCATTGTCTTCTGTGACAATATGAGCACTATTTATTTGTCTACAAATCCAGTACAACACTAGAGGACAAAGCATATCGAGATTGATCTGCATTTCGTGCGTGACAAGGTTGCTCTCGGCGAAATCAAGGTTCTTCATGTCCCTTCGGCGCATCAATTTGCAGATGTTTTCACAAAAGGATTGTCTATTCAACGCATTCAGGTCCAGTCTCAATGTTGCGGAACGCTGTGACGGGGGGAGGGGGGTATTAGATATACGATTAACGTTGCCTGTAACCAACCCCTGTATCTCCGTTCACGTTCCACGTCCACTGTGTTCGGCGCACGACCACGTCGTGCTGCACATTAGGCTTCCTATCATTCAGGATCTGTAACTGATGCACATTGTACATCGGCCTATTTTAAGGCCTGAAGATCAACACGAACATTATCTTGCGCTGCATGTTTTCAGTTCTCAGTCCCATCCATTCCACATAGGATCCATTAGCTTCAACAAACAGCTCAGAACAGTACACACATGAGCAGAGTATGGATCTGTGGTGCGTTATTTCTCTCTTCTGAATGCTTAGTTTGTTGTGTGTTAATCTCGTTGCATGTACGTTCCCAGTCGTGTCAAGTGTGTTTGCATCGTGTCAGGTATGTTTGCATGGTGTTGTAGTCGCTGTGTCTAGTTTGTGTGTTGAGCCGACTGGCTGCCATCGTGGGCACAATCAGTTTGAGCTCCGGTTGAGTCGGATCAAGCGCTGAATGGGTGTAACCGGAAACGAATTCTCTGAATCCCGGATGCACCACCGCTGCCGTGCATTCCCACTTCGATTTGCGACACCTGTCAAGACACCAATCTCAAAGTAGATGTTTTTCTAGGCGAAAAGTCGCGCGGCTCCGCTCTGCCGATCGGCTCCGTCGGCCGCTGTGGTGCGGGCTGGCCCGATCTATGGAGTCCAGCCTTCCTTGAAGTCATCACGAAATTGATAAAAAATACTGACACTTCTAGGAGTCGAACCTGGTACTCCTAGCACACTACCGGCGGTCTTAGCAGCAGACCAAGAAAGGTATCCTTTAGGGTGTGTTTGGTTCGAGGGATATAGTGGGACGGAACGGGACGATTTCACTTTTCTATTGTTTAGTTTGGAGACATGTGGGATGGAGTCATCCCTCAAAAGAGAATATTCCACCTAGATGCGGGATGAAACCATCCCACCGAAAACATGGGGACGGATCCGTCCCACCTCCGTGGAGACAGACGCACGACCTTCCAGAAGTACTCATACTCACATGTCCCTGTTCCATCCTTTCATTCAAACAAGAGACGGGATCATTCCATCCCACACCATCCCACAAAACAAACAAGAAACAGGGATCGTCCCATTCCTCTAGACAAACAGAAAACAGGACCATTCCATCTCTAAAAACTGGGATGGATCCATCCCATCCCACTTTGACTCCCAACCAAACGCATCCTTAGTCGATGGGAGAGAATTTTGATATTGCACTTATTTAGAAAACAGAGGCCAGAAGAGCATTTTTAATATCGTCATCAGGAACGTAAGTTCAGAATGCACCAAACAATACCAGTAATTATTTGTTGTAATAAAAATGAGTGAACAAACTGTAATCCTTAGAAAAAGGATGCAGGAAATAGAACTAATATTTGCTTAACCAGTTCGAACAACATTCATAGTATCTGTTGGATGATAGACACCTACATAAAAATATACAAAATTGTCTTTTTTTAATAGTAGCCTATTTCTCGAATATAGTATCATGTGTCGGTTCCTCAAAATCTAATAGACGTGCAATTTTGCTATCTTGATGAAGATCAAGGACAACACTTTTGTCTCCAACTGACAGTCCTCCTACAGATCGGACACATAAGAAATAATCAAGTTAATTGTATGCATTCAAACAATTTAAAAATGATAGGAGAAACACCTACCCCTATGTTTTTTTTGCACTGCTACAATAAGCTTCATCTCAGGCGGCTCCAAATGTATTATCACACGCGGTTTTTAAAACCGCCTGACACGAAGAGTATGTGATAATCTGCAATTTCAGAGACGGAAAAGTAAAACCACCTATGATAATGGGTTTAGCACAGGCGGTTCTTTACCTATTACTAGCCACCTATGAAGACATTTCATCACAAGCGATTAGTACAGTATAAGTAATCGCCTATGATAATGTTGTTATCACAGGCAGATTTTACCTATTACTAGCCGCGTGTGGAGACTTTTTGTCACAACCAGTTTGTACTGTAAGTGTAGCCGTCCGTGATAATGGAGTTATCACAGTTGGTTCTTTACCTACGACTAGCCACTGTGATAATATAATTTCACAAGCAGGTCTAGCCGTAGGTAAAAAACTGCCTGTGATAAAATATATCATATGCATCACTACCTGCTGTTATTTCTAATTTCTAGGTCAATTTCACTAAATCAATACAGAAGTCATCACATAGTTTATACTAAAACAATATAATCACAGAAGTCATCTCATAGAAGTCAATTTCACTAAAATAATATACATATGTACAAGTTACACTTTCAATTGACATACAAGTCATCTCATAGCTTACAAGTTTCACTAAAAACTATTTCTATTGTCATACTCGCAAAGTTCTGGCACATCAGATATTACACTCTCCTCATCAAAGAACACCCCTTTTTGGTGGAAAATTTCACGACGCCTGAACTGACAAAGTTCACTTGCAATCTTGTCAGCTACTCCACCAGGAATACTTCTAGAAACCGGACATTCTTGGTACACATTCTTCGTGTGCTGCAATGAAACACATAGCAAGGTTTCGAATGTGTTGGTTTAAACTACCTCAAAAGGTAGATCAAAGTGAGTATACATGCATATATTTGGTATTTTTGGAGCAGTTCTACTATGAGCAATTGAATTTTGAAGTTGAAATCAAAATGTGAAAATAATGTTTCTGAAAATAGTGAGCAATTCTATTATGAGTAGTTCTACTATCGATGTACTGCTGGAGATATGTATATAGGCTTTAATGGCAAACCACTTGCATTACTAGAAAGTAGAGTTCAATACCTTCTAACAAAATAATATAAGTATTAAAATACTCTAGTTACAATTAAAATGAAACTCAAAAGTAAGAAAATCAATATCAACATTAAGGATAACTTACATCCTCACGATTCACTCTATATTCGCTGGCGGTCCGAAGATGCTCGCATACATAATACCCGCATAAGACGCTCCTAAGAGGTTGCTTGGGACAAAGATAATATGTTTATATGTGCAATGCATCCTTATTAGGAGGTCTCTGACCACCAAGCTTTTCTGCGTAAAACCGTCAAGCGATGTAATACAAGAAATGTCATATAAAACTTGTCAACACATTCTAAATGTTTGTAAATTAAAAGTATTGAATAACCGTACAATTTCAAAATATTAAGGAAATGTTTGTAACAATCTGGTGGGTAATTGGTTGAGTCCAAGACCGTTGCCAAACCATACATTGGCTTGATGAAGATCATTATGTAGTGTTCACTGCACACGTACAAATACACGTGTTAAGTTAACAATTAGCAATAATTGCTATTTCAATGTCATGTGTCGAACTTACTCGAAGTGGCATGGAGCCTTTACGAGGTCATTGCCATCTCTGACAAAGTTAAACATGGCATGTCCTATGTAAGCTGCAACCTCTGTCCTTTTATTCTTCTTTTGTTTTGTGATTGATTTTTCAAAAAAAAATTCATGTGCTTGTAGTCTTCTGAGTCTCGATCCACCTTAAAGTCGAATATCGTTTTGCAATCCGTGTAGGGTCAAGGATACCGGTCTTGGTGTTCATCTTTTTATTATCCATGTATTGCATCCTATTGAAGAAGTACAAAATTGATATAATCTCATGAAATGTGTATGCGTGTAGTAAGAAAAGCAAATAGGAAATATTAGAGACACTTACAAGCACCAGATGAGTAGAAGGTTGATTTCAAGCATGCCTCGATGGAAAAGGCTATAAATATCTTCAAAGAGAATGGCTCGTTTATCTGCTCTAGGGCTCCAGAATGCTTTTTTTGGCACACGAAATGTGATGTAACAAAGAACATATATATTTTGTGCTGCCAGTGATGTATCACTCGTGCATTTTTTTGAGCGAGATAGGTTGTTTATTAAGTTGTACTGATGTCATGAACGGCTTCCCATTCTTATATTCAGGAGGAACATCCTTAATCTTGTATATTGGAATTCCTAGTTTAACTAAAGTCGTTTGTCGATTATATATGACACCGTCTTCTTCCCACTCCTCAATATCTTCTAATGTTGGCTCATGTGAAGAACGAGATGCATACGATTTTTTAATATTTTCCTTCAGATTTTCCAAATATTTTAACACTTCTTTAGAAGGTTTCTTGTTTTGTATGAGCTAACTTTCATAGGCACTAATGACTGAGGAGTAGTCGTCGGAAGTTGGACACTTGCTTGTTGTTGAACATGTTGTTCAACTGATTGCTCTTTACTACCAGCAGCTTGCTCTAGTACTGCTTCAAGTTGTTGCTCAACTGGTTGCTCTATACTACTAGTAGCTTGCTCTGGTACTGCTTCAAGCTGTAGTTCAGCTGGTTGCTCTTCGTTATCTTTACTAGCAAGGTTACTATCATCCTTGCTGAGACATAGCAGGAGTGGATCTTCCTAGACGTTCGGCTTAGAAGACGGGGTTGCAATATTTTGAGATGCAATGAGGCTAGAAATCGGATCATCGTAAAACACAATATCACGTCGGTGCCAAAGGATTAATTAGTTGACAGCCTGCCCCAGAGTCATGATCCCCTCATGTGTGATGTGGTCTATTTCATAATTGTCATGATTATTATCAATGATCTGAAGAACTTGCACCACAACATAATACATGAAAGTGAATTGTTGTTGAAGTCACGATCAGGCTTTGCCAAAGCAGCGGCAACATGTTTGATTTTGTTCTTTGCTCTGCCGATCAGGACAAGAAGACGACAAGATCTGTCCTTAACAATATCATCGACATCAAACTTATGTGACCTAAAGCCTGACACAGAACTTACACTGTTAGGGTAGGCAGTTGAAGATACCAACTACTCCTTTGCCACGAGAACCATCAGTGTACTCAGTGCAACTAATTGTCCCGATTATCTAAGTTGATCCATTATTTCTTGCACATTTTCCTTGACCTTTTGAGCAATCATTTCATCAAGTGGTTTCTTGAACTTCTCAAGTCATCTATATGTCTCTTTATCTTTCAGGAAACCATCTCTCCAAGACATTTGAGAAGAGATTGCTCGAACTCGTCCACTGTGTTAAGGGTTTCCTAGGATAGCAGTAAGTTGGTCAGTCTCGCTCTTCGACTTGAAGAGACCCTTATGTTGTTTTTTAGTTACTTCTTTCATTTTTTCTCTACTTCATTTACAGAGTTGGGCTTTTCAAGTTTGTCCTCGCTGGTCAAACCTGACTGAGCAAAGACCCACTGCTGAGTTCTCTCATTGCAACCTTTTAACGGGTGAGGATTGCCCTTACTGGTAATTTCCTCTAATATCTTACTCCATTTCTAAACTTTGGGGGCATATCTGGCAGACCCCAAGCGATGATGGTATTTTTTCTTTTGGCAAGCTCTGACTTAGTTGCACTTAGGGCTTTGGCATCAGGTGTGGTTTTTTGACTAACAAATTCTTGCCACTGAGCTTGTGTGATTTTTCTCATCTTCTTCGGGCTAGGGACCTTATCGGCCTTAACATAAGTATTCATTTCACTCTTCCAGCCACAAAACTTCTTGCCACAAGAGACCAATGTTGCTTTCTTTATAACTTCTTCCATGCCTTTCGGGAACTTGAATTGTTTTTGTATCCTCTCCCACAACTCATTCTTGATCTCTTTAGATAATTTTCTCCAATTCTCGGTTGTGATCGGCACAAGCTCTCTGACAAGACAACCACATACATTTTGGTACTTGTAACTGAATCCAGTGGTTCTTGGGGAAGCCCACCTAGACCGACACCTGTTATGTATATGACGCGGCCCGATGGACCCTTATTGGGACCTTGTTGCCCTTGTTTTCACTTGAGTGAACCTGAGGATTCAACCATTGGAGAACCTTCTGCCGTTTTAGGAGCTGAAGTCACCTCGTTGTCTTTGCGATTAAGCTAGGTAGAAAAGAATTATAAGACTTTATATACTTGACAACCAATATTAACTTGAACTGCTGGAGTTAAGATTTATGATACATACCTCGTCAGCAAGATCATATTCCGAGTCGAGATACTCTGAAGTATTTTTAATTATTATATTTGGAAAAAGATCCGATTGATTGTGGAAGGAGCTTGAACTGTTGGAATCACTAAACTCCATATTGCCTTCTTCATTGTTACTACTAGCAACAATATTCTTAGGACTTTCCGTTCTAGAACTAATAAGACAAAAAATATGTCCCACTTAAAAGAAAGCTACAAAAATAAATGTTCTAACACATAGGGGAAAATATTTTGATAGTAGTTATTAAGTGAGGCACCACAATCAATTAACCATATATGTGTCAGTAAGGATCTGTGCATGAGCATATTGAAATGACAAGTCTTAAACCAACAAGGAAACAAAGTCGGGCTGATAATGCTCCCATCTTCATATTTTATTTCAAGTTGCATTGCAAAGTTCTTTGCTTTATACTATAATTGTAAATATTTTAAATAGGGGAAATTTTAAAATTATTTTTTTTCACAAAATAATCTTCCTGCTGTTTTTTTAATCAAAAAAAAGGTACTACTCTCTAGGTAAGAGATAACATATGACCTACAATCTTTATTGTCAATCTTCATATGACCTACTATCTTCATTTGACAAAACACATTGACAAATTTTAAATTCCACTTATGTCTGATAATTGGACTAAGGTGAACTGCTCAGGAACACTAAGATGGACACGAAGTCGAGTGGACTTGACCACCAACTTGATGTGAATGTCCCTTCTGCTAACCTCCACTTCTTGGGTGATTTCTAATTAAGTCTTATATGATCATTCTCATGATTCCTCTTGCAGTAAACCTAGAGAGTAGTTTGGTGGCAAGGGAAAATCTAGGGTGCGGCAGCGGCTAGGACATGACTTGGTCGGCGGCGAGGGCGAGGAGGTAGGCGATACAGGGACGAAGGAGGGAAGGAAGCGGCAGCGTACCTAGCGGCAAGGTTAAAGATCGGTGGCGATGGCGAGGGCAAAGCTCGGCATACTTGGAAGGAAGGGAAGGAAGCGACGAGGGCAAATCTCCGCGACGATGACGAAGCTCGGCGGCGAGGGCGAACCTCGGTGGCAAAGATTTGGCGGCAAACAAAATTTTGGTAGCTTGACGACATCTAAGTGATTTCACCCGGGTTAGGTTTTCCCAAGGAAGATGAGCGCTATATATAGACGCCTATCTTCTCATGCGGTTATTAAGTACCAACCACCTGAGAAGATGTCTTTATGTCAGGCGGCTATTTATCAATAAGCGCCTGAGAAGATGACTTCTCTCAGGCAGTTATTCAGTACCAACCGCTTGAAAAGATCTTTATGTAGGCTTAATTAATATTCTTGATTGAATTGAACGGCATTTTTAAAGCCCGAATTCCACGTTCTTGTAAAATGTTTAGTATTAAAGGTTCCATTAAATTTCACTTCAGAAAACCTTTAAAATTAGTCAGAACATAAAAAAATAACACTGGTTATTTGTCATTTTTCTATCATGATGAATATACTGATTTTTTCATTTAATTTTTCAATGGAACTTCTTAGTCATCATACCAACCTCTATGATTTTTTTTCAGATTTTTCTAAATTTTTTTAAATCAATGTGTGTTCAAAATTTGTTGAATGCCTCATATGTATAGGAGCATTTGATTAGAATCATGGATAATTTGAATTTTTTTATGTTGGAATGCTTTAAAAAATTAACAAAATTCATGCATGTATAAATAAGACAAATATGTTCATACAAACCAATTTCAGTGAAGGATCCCTTTTTTAGAAGATACAAAAATGTGAATAATATGTGAGTATAAATTAATTTGATATTTACCAAAACATTACAATATTAGCTATACAAGTTTTAAAATATTTGGTCCAGGTGGTAGATATTAATTTTCGAAGAATATAGAAAAAATCATTGAATTTGGACTCAATTTGCAGAATTTATACATGTTTGAGTATTTATATTGGAATCTAAATAAAAAGGCAAGGGAAAAGAAAACAGAAGAACGGCTCGGACCATTATCTCAGACGGTTCTTTAGCAACAACCGCCTGTGCAGTAGTTAAAAACCGTCTGAAAAAACAAATATACTGAGTCTAGGCTTAATTAATATTTTTGATTAAATTGAGGGGTCTTTGAAAAGTCCAAATTCCACTTTCTTGTAATATGCTTTAGTGTTAAATGTTCCCATTAAATTTCACTTGGGAAAGCCTTTGAAATTTGTCAGAACATAAAAACAAATAACATTGGGTATTTGTTATTTTTCTATCATGATGAATATAATGACTTTTTCATTTAATTTTTCAATGGAACTTTATAGTCATCATACCAACCTCTATGATTTTTTTAAATTTTTTTAATCAATGAGTGTTCAAAATTTGATGAATGCCTCGTATGTATATGAGCATTTGATTAGAATGATGGATAATTTGAATTTTTACATGTTGGAATTCTTTAAAAAAATTAACAAAATTCATACATGTATAAATAAGGCAAATATGTTCATACTAACCAATTTGAGTGAAGGGTCCCTTTTTTTAGGAGATACAAAAATGTGAATAATATATGAGTATAAATTAATTTTATATTTACCAAAAAATTACAATGCTAGATATACAAGTTTTAAAATATTTGGTCCAGGTGGTAGATATTAATTTTTGAAGAATATAGAAAAAAATCATCGAATTTGGACTCAATTTGCAGAATTTATACACGTTTGAGTATTTATATTGGAATATAAATAAAAAAGAAGCAAGAGAAAAGAAAACTGAAGAACAAGCTCGGTCCATTATCTTAGGCGGTTTTTTTAGCAACAACCGTTTGTGCAGCAGTTAAAAATGGCCTGAAAAATATAATGTACTGAGTCTAGGTTTTATTAATATTCTTTATTAAATTGAGGGGCATTTTAAAAGCCCAAATCCCACTTTCTTGTAATATGCTTTAGTACTAAAGGTTCCCGATAAATTTCACTTGGGAAAGCCTTTGAAATTTGTCAGAACATAAAAAACAAATAACACTAGTTATTTGTCATATTTCTATCATGATAAATATAACGATTTTTTTCATTTAATTTTTCAATGGAACTTTTTAGTCATCATACCAACCCGTATGATTTTTTCAGATTTTTTTAAATTTTTTGAATCAATGTGTGTTTAAAATTTGATGAATGCCTCATATGTATATGAGCATTTGATTAGAATGATGGACAATTTGAATTTTGACATATTGGAATGCTTTGAAAAATTAACAAAATTCATACATGTATAAATAAGACAAAGATGCTCATACAAACAAATTTAAGTGAAGTATCCCTTTTTTTAGGAGATACAAAAATGTGAATAATATGTGAGTATAAATTAATTTGATATTTACTAAAATATTACAATTTTAGCTATACAAGTTTTGAAATATTTGGTTCAGGTGGTATATATTAATTTTTGAAGAATATAGAAGAAAGAATCATCGAATTTGGACTCAATTTCAGAATCTATACATGTTTGAGTATTTATATTAGAATCTAAATAAAAAAGAAGCAAGGGAAAAGAAAACTGAAGAACTTGCTCGGGCCATTATCACAGGCGGTTTTTTAGCAACAACCACCTGTGTTGTAGTTAAAAACCGCCTGAAAAAATGTATTAAGCTTAATTATTTTTTATCGCAGGCGGTTTTTTACTGATATCCGCCTGTGAAAACAGACACCTATATAAAGGGCCCCTCGGGGCACCGCAAAAAACCTAATCTCGGGAGATTTTCCATCAACACCGCCAGGCTGCCAAAATCCCAACGTGCGCGTGTTAGTCCTTTATTCATCAGTTCGTCAAGCTTCAACCAGAGAAAATGTTAGAAGAGACTTCTTCTTCACTGTCATGTTTTCAGTTTGTTGTGCTGTTTTTAGTTTCGTTTTTTTTAGTTTGGCTCCAGCCCCCACCCCCACCTTATTTATTTGAGACAAACATACTTGTAGTTAAACAACTTCCATCGCAGAGAAGATGTAGTTGAGCCTCCCTTGTGCTCCTCCATGAATTTTGTAGAAAAAGAAGTAGATTTGATGGATTCAAGGTTGAAGATGAATACAAGCACATCACATGTTCGATGAAATGTTTCAATGAATAAGCCCAAATTCAAAAATCCATTGTGCCCACTACGAAGTTGAGAAAATTATGGAACAAATTTTCTTGGAACCCTTATGAACAGACCTACATGATACCAGTATTCACTCATATGATATAGGCTGGTTATGCCTTTGTAAATTTATTTTAAAGAAGACCTTTAGGGAATATTTGTGGCCAAATTTTATAAATCTTATAAAAAATCTGTTATTGAAGCATGGACCGTCGATTGTGGATGTATAACATGCCAAGACCCGTCCAATGTACATTCAAAATGTTGCAAATTTTATTGAAGCATCCAAGAGACATGCCAAGATTCAAAAGATAGATGACATGTATTGACTGCGAAAATAAGATTGCTTAAATAGATACTATAGTAATTCAATCTCTTTTGGTGAAAAGAGGTTTAAAAAACTACACAATATGGAGAGAGCATGGTGAGTTAGATATACATGAAGTGGATAAAGATGATGAGAGAGGTTCAGATGCGAAAATGTTCATATCGATGATGGTAGTGAAAATCAAGATGGTGATGATGATGATGAGTTCGATTGTGAGGAGATATTGCCTCACATTGAACCATATGTATTGACTTCTATGGGAGCAAGTAAAGGTTTAAGTAATGTGTCGATGCCTGATTGGCTGGGATGGTATTTTATAGGATCCATCCCCTTGTTTCACTTCAATTCTGTATAAAATGCCTGCATGCACCAATTTCTCCAAATACAAATAAAACTAAGTTAAATTGAAAGGTGATGTGTGCAAGAAATGCCATTTTATTCACATAATTAAGTTATATTGACGGGTGAAATTGGTATATAACAACCGTCAATAGTACCTTCCAATAATTAATCACTTGAAGCATTTGTTCTCAAACCCTACGGAGGCTGAACTTATGCATTGGCATTCCGAGCAGCGCAAGAAGAATGAAAAACATACTCGACACCCTAGTGATGCAACCCAGTGGAAAAATTCTAATATTCAGTATCCAGAATTTGCAAAGGAAATCAGAAATATAAGGTTTGCCTTGGGTACAGATGGAATGAATCCGTTTGGTGAAAAAAGAGCATACACAACACATGGCCCGTGGTCTTAATAATGTACAACCTACCGACGTGGTTGTGTCACAAAAGGAAATATATTTTGTTATCTATTCTTACCCAAGGTCCGAAACAACCCGGCATCAAAATTTATATGTTCTAGGAATATTTAATGGAAGATATGGCAAAATTGTGGCATGAAGGGGTACGCACATGGGATGAGTACAACTGGGAGTATTTCACGCTAAGAGCAATGATATTCGTTATTGTGCATGATTATCCCAGACTGTTCACATTATCGGGACAAATGAAAGGGAAGAAAGGTTGTGTAAGGTGTATGGATAGAACTGGATTTCTATACCTCACTTTATCCAAAAAGACAGTGTACATGAGACCCCGGCGGTTCTTGACAGATACACACAAGTGTAGAAAAATGAAAGAACATTTTGATAACAAAATCAAAAAAGATACTGCACCAAAACCTTACAGTGGAAAACTCGTATTCGAAATGGTCAAGAACATTCATATTTATTTCAATAAGGGCAAAAAATGTAAAGGAACAAAGAGAAAGAAAAGTACATCTTCGGGTGATACAACTGATATGGCTTTCAAGAAACAATCAATTTTTTCAAGTATCTTCCGTATTGGGAGAACCTAAAATTTTGCCATAGTATTGATTTGATGCACGTTAAAAAGAATGTATCTGACAGCATCATTGGGACCTTGCTGGACATACCGAGGAAAGCAAAGTGCAGATTAAAATCACGTATGGACCTTGTAAATCTTGATATGAGACCAAAGCTTCACCCTGTAGCAAAGGCGAACGGGAAACACTACAAGAGAAAAATGCAATTTGCAAATAGTTGCGTGGGATCAAAGTACCCACGAGTTTCCATCCAATATTCGCAAACTAGTCTCGATGAAAAACTTATCTTTATTCGGCTATAGTTCTCACGACTATCACATGATGATGACAGTGTTATGCGTCAGTTATGATTGCCAACAATTGTTATGCCCTCACAACATGCCTTGGTTGATGCAAGTATAACCTTAGTATCACTTTTCATGTTGTTGAAGGTTGCCATCATAGCTTCACGCTGTCTAACCTGGACACTGCCACTCATGTAGGATCTCTTTGTCTTCAGTCCAATTCAAATTTCGTTAGCTTCAACACACCCTTCGCTTATAACTGCCATTAACATATTTGATAAGGAAGCTTCACTTATTGATAAATCTATGCATGAAAGATCAAGGTCAAATCCCTATGACAGGGTAAAAAAAGATTTGTGATTGATGTTGTTCACTTCATCGCTTGTGTGAAGCACTAATAGAGAAGGTACTGATTTTTAGTCAAGATATTCAACTATTAAAACTAATAAAGGAGCATCTTCGTAA
The DNA here is from genome assembly GCA_036927565.1 of Tuctoria greenei. Lineage (NCBI taxonomy): Eukaryota > Viridiplantae > Streptophyta > Magnoliopsida > Poales > Poaceae > Tuctoria > Tuctoria greenei. The sequence continues at coordinate 209,615,854 of JAYESD010000003.1, forward strand.
GTTTTTCAAATGAAGAGGAGGGAAAGAAATCCTTCAAATGGATGGGAAAATCCTTCCAAGGTATTGTGAGGCTTCAACTGAAGCTATCAACGATCCAAATGATGAGTCTCGGGTGTTACTTGCATCTACAAGAGCTTGCTGTGAAGGGATTAGCTTGACAGGAGCTTATCAGCATCACATGCGATTCTTAATTAATAAGCAGCCTGTGAAAACAATGACTTTGCCCAGATAGTTCTTCAATAGAAACCGCTTGTGATGTTTGAACCAGTACATGCAGTTCTTAATCAATGACTGCTCGTGAAAATCATGTGTTTACCCAGGCGGTGGTTTATTAAAAACCGTTTTTTAAGTTTTTTACAGTACAGGCGGTTCTTAATTAATAGTCACCTGAGAAAATACTGTATTTACTCAAGCGGTTGTTTTTAAAATTTGCCTGTGATAACCATAGTCACATTTTTCTACGGATCGCCTGTGTTTGAAAAATCGAGGCGCCTGTAAAAATGCTTTTTGTAGTAGTGTTGGAGCAGTCTTCTTGCTCTCTTTCTTCCTTTCAAGAATATTTTTTCCTTTTATTCTTTGAGCCTTTGATCACTGGAGGAATTATGAAATTGACTCTATCCTTTAGAACGTTCATGTCATTCTCACTACGAGAAGGTGCAACTTCAAAATAATCAGCGAATTTGTTAGATAGAGAATTATCTGCCTCAAGATCCAGCTTATCAATGGCTCTCTCCAAATCATCTAAAAGTTCTTTTGAAACCGAACACTTTAGTGCAACAGAAGCCGCCTTTCGGGAGATACGTGCAACATGTGTTTTCATTGATTCTTTATCAACTATAACTTTATCGGCATGAAAACCTCTTTTTGCATACTTGGTCCATCTATTTAGAATGTACCTATCTGGCGAGTTGAAAACTTCATTGATGTTGAATACACGAAGAGCATGCTTGCATAATATACCTACAGTGAAAGTGATTTCAAAAAAATATGCATTGCAGGAAAATGAGTTATGCATAAAAAGTTCTAAACATACCAATGCATTTGTACTTCTTGCAAGAGCACAATACATTTTGATCCTCGGTGTTAAATATGAAAATTGCTTCATCTTCACATTCCATAGGCATAACATTGTATGTCCTTACCACTCCTTCAATTTGTAACAATTTACAGACGACATATAACTGTGATTTTAATTCACCCTCAAATTCTAAAAAATCCTTCGTGTATAAACCTGCGCAAATGAATTAAATAAAACATTTTAGTAGAAACATAAAAATATAATTCAAATTGAAAGTCAAACACTAAAGAAATCTTTATTATACATACTTCTGCAGCAGACTTAAACATTGGTAACTGCTGCATATAAATCACCGGGTCAGAGTGGCGTGATTTAAAGTCTTCATGTAACTCATTTTCTCGAATATTTGCAGCACATCTATCATATTATTCTAATAGTTCTGAAATTCCAAGTTTTCTTCGAAATCGTTTCTTAAAAACATTATTCATACCTTCACTCCCCTGAGTTGTGGTCATATTAGCAGTAAAAGAATATCGATACACTGCAGTCCAATGCTCTCGCAAGTTGTATAATTTTTGTAACCACGAGTTATCTTCAAACTTATATTGAATCCATAATTTGTCCCACAACTCAATGAAACATGGCACAGACCTTTCCATATACACACAACTTTTAAAGTCCGCAAGGAAGTTTATGTCACGAGCAATAACATGACTAAGATGTTTACCTGCATTTTAAAAAATGGTACTCCTAAAATTGTTAATTAAAATAAAGCTCTTATAATTAGAAATAACATGACTAAGATGTTTACCTGCATTTTGGTAAATATGCCACAGAAAAAGACGATGTTGTGTGTTCGGAAAGACGATACTAATAGCTTTTGATATTGTTGAACATTGATCAGTAAAAATTGTCATTGGATGCTTCCCCGCTACTGCTGCTAAAAAAGTTCTAAAAAGCCAAACAAATGATTCTATAGTCTCATTATTGAGCAATGCACCCCCAAACATAATAGTTTGCTTGTGATGGTTTGTTCCAAGAATTGGGACAAAAGGCATCTCAATCTTGTTTGTTTGAAAGGTGGTGTCAAAACACATAACATCACCGAAACATGCATAATCCATGATAGATTGACCATCCGCCCAAAAAAATTAGCAATCTGACCATTCTCTTTGTCTAGTTCTATGGCCCAAAAGAAAGTAGAATCCTCCAATTGTTTATTCTTCAGGTATTCCAACAGAGTTTGTGCATCATTTGACGGCAAATATTTCCTGCGTTGTCCACCAATCTGATTATTACAATCCACCCATGAGAAGGGTACATTCTCAGCTCTACCATACCACTATTTGAAAAAAAATCATATACTTGACCTGGCTTCATTCTTGCTTCTCATATTTGACTGATTAGTGCTTTATCTGCCTCTGTAACACGACGTTGTGACCGCAACTTGTGCACCTTATTTGGACTCGCAAGGTAATGATTATGATCTAGTATGACCTTATTTACTGTCCAAATTCCACTTTAGTTAACACTAAATTGAACACGAGCTTTGCAACCTATTCTGGTAATAGAATTTTCCTTCATAGTGTCATGCACCGAGTGTGAGCTGCGTATCCCTTCATTGTTGCAGACTAGACGCCTCATATATATTGAATTATCCCCTCTCTGTTTAATATACTCTCTCCGATACTAAAACCAACTTGTCGGGCGTAGGAGTTGTACATATTATATGCATCATTTTTTGACTCAAAGTTCATGCCTACTTCAGGAACAATCACAGTTTGATAATGTGCATCACTCTCCTACAGTGTAAAATGCACAATTGAAGACTACTGTAAAATATAGGAGAAATTAAATTTGTATATGTTTTACCTTATTTTTTGATGATCCGGGAGGAGTCGTTGATGATGAAGGAGCTGCCATGCTCATGCAATCAGGATCTAAAGATGCAGGCACAATCCCCATCGCTACCGACGCGTCTAGCAACTTTTGTTCCTGATCTTCAATATACATTGATGGTGACGTGGATCCTTGAATCGACATCTCAGGCAGCACTTTGCTTGTCTCCTCGGCCTCCATATCGGTTGTGGTGATCGGTGACCCTGCCGATCGGTGTGTCCAGTAGACCAAGAATTCCAAATATTGTGTTTTTCTGCGAGCGCAGCCTCGGCTAGAGGCGAAAGCGGAACCGACGTTTAGATCGTGACTGAAAATAACGGGAGCCGCAACTTTGTTTCTGCGAGCGCAGCCTCGGCTTTGTTTCCGCAGCCGGAGTCGATGTCGTTAGAAGCCGCAGCCAATTTGGCACTACAGGAATCCCGATGATTTGCGACGGCCAGAGCCGTCGCAAATAAGGGGAAAACCATCTCAAATAAGCTATTTGCGACGGCTTCGGTTATTTGCGACGGTTTTTTGCCGTCGCAAGTTATACGTTGCAATTAAGCTTATTTGCGACGGCCACCGTCGCAAATAATCTTAATTGCGACGGCTGGCGGAAGCGGTCGCAAGTTCTTGCTAGGGTCGGGTGGGACCCACAAGTCTATTTGTGACGGCCTGGCCGTTGCAATTAAGACCCTATTTGTGACGGCCGAGCCGTCGCAAATAAGTTCAGCCGATGGGACCCACGCGACCATCAGACGGTACCCACGTGGCCATTTGCGACAGTCGGGCCGTCGCAAATAGGGAATTAATTACGGCGGACTGGTCGTCGCAAATAACAGAGGCAATTTGCGATGGCTTGGAGCCCTATTTGCGACGGTACTGTATAAAAAGCCATCGCAAATAAGGATTTTATTTAAAAAAACAAAAATTGCTACCAAGCTCAATGGCCAGAATCACAGAACAGGCAACATAATATATCACAATCACGAACAGCATCATAATATATCACAATCACAAACAGTATCATCGATACATCGGACATCACCATCAACAAAGCAAACAAGGGCTCACTCGCCCGCCTGACCTCTGAAGCCACCTCCGAAGTTGAAGTCGTCGTCGCGCCTCATTCCAGGTGGCGGTAACGACGGCAACGGAGTTGAGCAGCAATCGCAGATCCCTGCAATTAATGAAACTTAGAGTTTGAATATAAATGCATCAACATCTCTCTCCTCCCTTCCTCCCCCTCTATCGCCATCTAGACCCCCCTCTCTCCCTCTCTCTTTTCATTCCTCTCTCTCTATCTCAATCTATCTCTCTCTCACTCTATCTCTCTATGGCTATCCTTTTTCCTCTATCTCCATCTACATCTCCCTCTGAAAGCATCTAGGCCCCCCATGAAGTACGGTTTCAGTGATTAATGACAACCATTAAACTTTACTAATGAATTTGTGAATGCAAGGTCCCCATAATCACTCAATAAAATGAAATGAATATGTCATTGGAAGACCCATATATAATCAACTTTTGAGATCAAATCAATGAGATAAAGACAAGAAGTGAAAGCTCTCATGTCTAAGTGACTCAACCATAAGTTGACAACATACAATGCTTGAAGATCATCATAGAGGCTTATGAAACAAATGTCTAAGAGGTCATCTGAGCAAGACACAAAAGATTCACTCAAAACAACTCGAAGCAAACAAAATCAACTCACCGGATCAACCGGTGATTTCAGAAATGTACACATCGGTCGAGTTGTTTCAACTGAAGAAGAAGACCTCAGAACAATGTACTCACCGGATCATCCGATGTGAATGGCTCAGTGACATCGGTCCATCAGTACAGTTTGCAATACCATTGGACCAAGTGAAGCACCGGATCATCCGATGTACAGACTTACACACATCGGTCAATCACTCCAGTAAGCATCAAGATTAAGCAAATTCTGGAGGAAGAGCTACCAGATCATCCGATGAGAAGACAGGAGAAACATCGGTCTAACAACGGTCATATCTGACACAATGACGTCAACCAAAGTAATTAGACCGATGATAACTAAAGGGGAGACATCGGATCATCCGGCGTTCACAGTAAAGTTCTGTCAGCCTACTTTTCCAACGGCTATTTCGGGGAGGCTGGCTATAAATACCCCCTAACCCTGTCATTTCGTTAAGTATTGATCACCAGAAGCTACCAACACATCCACAAGTGTTCAAGGCCAAGAGCAATCACTTCCACACCATTTCGATCATCTCTACACCAAGGTTTAGGCTAGAACTAGCTAAAGAGAGAGCTTGTGTGCCACCATTCTGGGTGAGTGGACTCTCTAGGATAGTGTGAGGGCCTCAAGGGAGTGCCCTTGGTGTTGTAATCGTGAAGAGACTTCCGGAGCTTGCCAAGGCGTGTGTGGAAGCCCGGAAGGTCGAAGTTGTACAAGGCTTGAGCTCCACCTTGCCAAAGAGGCGAACGGAGAAGAATAGTGAAGACCCCTCGTCTCAGTGACTTGGGTGTAGCAAAACCCTTTGGTGGGTGCCACAACGTGGATGTAGGAAGATCTTCACGATCTTACCGAACCACAGGATAAATCTTTGTCTCCTCGGGAGTTTGCATCCTTCTCCTTCCCTTACTTTTATCCATTTTATATTCCGCAAAGTTTCTATATACTAGAATGCATAGATAGTCGCGTAGGGAATTGGGCTTTAGAAATTAAGTTTCATTGCTTAGAATTTTTCGAAGAAAGCCCAATTCACCCCCCCTCTTGGGCATTCGGTCCTTACAATTGGTATCAGAGCAAGGTTGCTCATAGGATCATTCTAGCTTCACCACTAGAGAGCTAAAATGGCCAAGGTTGGGGGTTTGGTTCCTATCTTCGAGGGCAAGAACTTTGCCTATTGGAAAGCACGCATGCGCGCTTACCTTGAGGCTATTGCCCCCGAAGTATGGGAAGCGACCCACTCGGGGTTTGGAGAACATAATTATGTTGGTGATCAACTTAAATGGGATGCTAAAGCTAGGAATGCAATCTATGAATGTATTAGTCAAGATGTGTTTTCTAGGATTGCTAGCAAGGAAAAGGCTTGTGAAATTTGGGCTTGCTTAATAGAGATTCATGAGGGTTCTTCTAGGGTCATGGAACTTAAATATCACATGCTTAAAGCAAAATATGATGAATTTAAGATGCTACCTCCTGAAAATGTCAATGAGATGTTCTCTCGCTTAAATGTGCTTATTGAAGAAATAAATGCTCTTGACATTGCTTCTCTTGGCAAGGGACTCATCAACCGCAAGATCCTCATGCTCCTCCCCAAGCCAAAGTACAACATCATCAACTCCATGCTCCAAAAAGAGTCACTTGACCATATTGAAGTTTCAGAGCTCATTGGAGAAATACACGCTCATGAGATGAGTGTCCTTGGGATGATGGAGCAATCATCATCAAAGGCAATTGCTCTAAAGGCCTCCACCAAGAAAACAAGCCACAAGAAGAAGAAGGTGGTTGAGCCTAGCTCAAGTGAAGAAGAACAAGCATCAAGTGAAGATGATGATGATGAGCTTGCATTGATGATGAGGAAGTTCTCACGCTTGAACTCCAAGATCACTAAGAAGGGATACACATTTGATCCTAAGAAGAGAGCATTCCTACCAAGGAGAGATGATCACAAGACATGCTACAATTGTGGTGATTAAGGCCACATCTCCTATGATTGTCCAAGACCGAACAAACGAAGAGAGAACTACAAGAGCAAGCATCGCAAGCTTGAAGGAAGTGATGATGATGAAGAAGAAGCCAAACCAAAGCCAAGATCCTTTGGGAAGAAGAAACATGACAAGGGCAAGAAGGCAAGGCTCTTCCCAAAGAAGAGAAATGGCCCACAAAAGGTGTTCATGTGTGAGGCAAATGAATGGGTCACCGATGAAGAAACAAGTGATGAAGAGAGTGAAGAGGAAGAATAAAGCTTGGCCGGCCTCGCCATTGCCAACAATGATGATGCACCTCTTCATCCACCGCCCATGTGCCTCATGGCTAAAGGTAACACCAAGGTATGTGATGACTCTAGCGATGATGAGCTTTCCCCTGACGATTTAACTTCTTTGATAAATGAATATCATGCTATCATTAAGAGGGAAAAGAGTAAGGTTAAAATGCTTGAAGAAACTCGTGCTAAACTTGAGAGTGCTAACCGTGATTTGCTTGACAAGTATGAAAGCATACTCAAAGAGCATGACACGCTCAAATCCCATGTCAAGCAAACTGAGGAAGAAAAGGCTAAATCAAGATAGATAATCATGAACTTGACTTAGCACACCAAACACTCTTGGAAGAGCACAACAAGTTAATACAAGAACATCAAACACTTAACCTTGCTCATGACATGCTTGATCAAGAGTTGAAAAATATGAAGAAGCAAACTCTTAATGATAAGATATCCATTACTTCTCATGCCACTAATGCTTTGCACAAGTCTTTGCCTTTGAAAGCTAATGCTAGGGAGAAGGACTTGTTGGAAGAAATTGAGAGTCTCCGCACTAGTGTGGCTAGACTTTCAAAAGGAGAAGTCAAGCACAAGGAAATTCTCCTCCAACAAGCAAAGGCCTTCAACAAGAGAGGACTTGGATCCTTCCCGGTGCCTAAAAAAGGAAAGGTGCCCTCACCGGGGATAAGAACAAGCTTCATCAAGGAAGTTGGTTCTTATTGCCAACATTGTGAGGTCACCGGTCACCACACAAGGGAGTGTCCTCTTCCTAACCGACCTTCTCCTAAATTGCCTACTAACTATAAATCTACTTTCAATGATCACTATTATCTCTTAAGTAAAGTAGGTGGCAAGGTGAAGGCTAGATTCATTGGCAAAGACATGAAGGGCATGAAGGGGAAGCTCCCCAAGCAACTTTGGGTCCCAAAAACACTTGTATCACACAGACAAGGACCTAAGTTGGCTTGGGTACCTAAAGTCAAAAATTGAATTCATGTGTGTAGGTGAACTACAAAGCCAGGGGAAAGCATTGGGTACTCGATAGCGGGTGCACTCAACATATGACCGCCAATGATGGTATGTTCACCACCATAAAAAACCCCGGCAATCATGAACAAGTCACCTTTGGTGATAACTCTAAGGGAAAGGTAATTGGGTTAGGTAAAATTGCTATTTCAAATGACTTGTCTATCTCTAATGTTTTGTATGTGAAGTCACTTAGTTTCAATTTACTTTCTATTGCACAACTATGTGATCTTGGACTAACGTGCACATTTAGCAAAAATGATGTTGTTGTGAGTAGTGAAACAAGCCAAGACATAGTCTTCAAAGGATTCCGGCATGGACATCTCTACCTAGTGGACTTCGCCAACAAGAATGCTAGCTTGACCACTTGTCTTTTCACTAAGACAAGCTTGGGATGGCTATGGCACCGACGCATAGCGCACATTGGAATGAGCAAACTCAAGAAGTCATTCAAGCTTGGAATGGTGACCGGCGTGAAGGATGTCACATTTGAGAAGAACAAGCTTTGTAGCGCTTGTCAAGCCGGGAAGCAAGTTGCTTCACACCACCCAATGAAGACAATGGTGTCAACCTCCAAGCCACTTGAGCTACTCCACATGGACCTCTTCGGACCGTCCACATATCAAAGCCTTGGTGGTAACCTCTATTGTCTCGTTATTGTTGATGACTATTCTCGCTATGCTTGGACTTTGTTTCTAGGTGACAAGAGTGAAACTCCGGAAGTGTTCAAGACCTTCGCCAACCGCGCTCAAAGGGAATTTCAACTTCCCATCATCAAGGTCTGGAGTGACAACGGCACCGAATTCAAGAACTACAACATTGGGGAGTGGTGTGACCGCGAAGGCGTGAAACATGAGTTTTCGGCCACATACTGAAAGTTGCCTAGAGGGGGGGTGAATAGGCTAATTGATCTGCAAATGACTCAATAAAACGAGATTAAATTACAGGAGGCGGACTAGTCCGGTCAGGGGGCGGACTAGTCCGGTCAGCCTGCGTGAATAACCCTAAAAAGATGTTTCTAGCAAGTTTTAGGGGATTTTCTCAATGCTACAAGTGAGTGTATGTTTAAGTCAAGTTGAGCAACAACCTAAACAAGAGCAAGTCAAGTTTCCACAAGTTTGTAGCAATGCGGAATATGAAACGAGACTACCAACTCTAGAACAAAGTAATCAATAGAGTAAATGCGAAGAACACAAGGAGACAAGGATTTTATCCCGAGGTTCGATCCCACACAAGGAATCTACGTCCTCGTTGAGGAGTCCACAAAAGGACCGGGTCCAACAACCCTTCCCTCACCAAGTTTACCGCACGGGCCTAACTTGGTTCTCCACTAATCACAACGGTGATTACAAAGTTCGTTGGGGCTTCTCACAAACTGAGGCTCCCACACCACAAAGATGATCAACACAGTAAAGCAAACTCAATACACAGCCCACAAAGACTCAACGAGTGCAAGAGATCAAACCGGGAGCACAAGCGCGATGTTCTTCCTCTTCTCCACCTCACTAAACCCTAATCCACTCAAGAATTAGTTTTAGAGGGAAAGTAGGCAAGAAAGAGGCTTAGGAGTGCTCCAAGTTGGCTGTGGCGGCGCTAGGGTTTGAGTTTTTCCAAGGGTGTTTGAAATGAGGCCGGGGGTCCCCTTTTTATAGAGGTCCCAAGCCCAATCTGCTGACTTCAGCAAAAGGGCGGACTAGTCCGGCCACTGGCCCGGACTAGTCCGGCCTAGGGGACCACTGACTCCTTTGTCAGGTCCCAACAGCTGACACACGATCGTCACGCTACCCGCCAAACTTCAAATTCAAACGGTCACTTCCAGAACGGACTAGTCCGGTCAACACCGGACTAGTCCGATCACACACAGAGCCTTCTGCTCCGGGTGAAAACGGACTAGTCTGAGGACCACGGACTAGTCCGGCCCCTGGGGCGGACTAGTCCGGTCCTCCCAGACTTAGCCATAGAAGCACCTTTTCTTAGCCAACCCGGACTAGTCCGGCCCCACGGGCGGACTAGTCCGTTATCACTCAGGACCTCTTGGTCCGGTCCAAAACGGACAGGTCCGTGGTTTTGGGACTTCATCCCAAAACCCACTCACAGCTAGCCGGACTAGTCCGGTCACAAACGGACTAGTCCGATCTCAGTCAGACCCTTCTGGTCCGGCCAGAAACGGACTTGGCCGGCCAGGGACGGACTAGTCCGGCCACCTGCACGGACTAGTCCGGCCCTACGGCCAGACCACTCAACCACTCATTTCTTTCATAGGTTTGACCTCTAAACCACTTTGAGCTCCCAAACTTGATCTCAATGCACTTGACACACACACCCTCCTATTGCTACGGCTAGTCTAACTCAATCACGCTAGAAACCCTAGTTTCTACGCTTCGAGTTGACTCCGTTTCCTTCCTTTTCCTTTTTGAGGGTTTGCGTCTCCGATTGAGTCCATACCTGTGCTAAGATCACTTGAGCTCATTAGCGACTTAATTGTCGTCATCAATCATCCAAAACCCACGGGGAACCTAGATGCACTTTCAATCTCCCCCTTTTTGGTGATTGATGACAACACATTAAGTCCTTCACAAATAAGAGTATAAAGTTTGGTTTTCATAACATGTGTGCGTATGAATGACTCCCCCTCAATGTAGCAACATGTAAAAGAGGTGGAGGAGTTCTTTCATACCCACACACGTTATGGTGGGGTGCCTACGTGATGTGCTCAACAATTGTGACAAGACATAAATGACATCAATACATTCATAAGATTGACAATAAGAGCAATATATTGATAGTAAGCAACATTAACGAGTCTTGCACAAATGTAAACATCCAAGAGCATAAATATGTTACAAGATAAGTCCAACACCACAACACACACCCACAAAAGATTAACACAAAAGATTAACTCCCCCTTTAACTCTCCCCCTTTGGCATCAAGGCACCAAAAAGGAAAAGAAGGGAGGAAGCTAGGACCTAAGAGCTAGTCCTCATCTTCGCCACTTCCACTCTCCGTGGCCTCGGAATCTTCGACGTCGTCCTCATCATTGACATCGTCGTCGTCGTCGTCGGAGTTCCTTGCCGAGGGGGCAGCCCGAGAGGAGCTTCCATCCTCTTGGAGCTGGGCGAGCTCATCGGCGGTGAAGGTGGGGAAAGGAGTAATCTCCCCATCACTCACCTCCGGGGAGGACATCGGGACCTCCAGCTTGTCGCACGCCGCCTTAAGGTACTTCTCTTGGCGCTTGTGTGCCCTCTGAGCGCGAATCTCTTGCTTCCGGCACGAGGTGAAGATGGCCTTGAAGCACTTGAAGAACGCACTCATGGACTGAGGCGGAGGCGGAGAAGGAGGTGCCACTGGGCGAGACGGAGGATCTGCATTCTTGCGACGAGGAGGCACCGGCACATTTGGCGGCTTCTGGGGGCGCAGAGGTCGGTGCGATACATCCTTGACAAAGGACACGCCCGATACCTTCTCAATGAGGCACATGATGTAGGGGGCATACCCGCACGCCCTGTTGGGAGTATGCGAGATGTTGAAGATGTCGTCGAAGATGTAATCGACGAGGTTGAACTTTTCTTCCCCATCAATCAGAAGTAGAAGGTGCCTCAGATTCCCTTGAATCACCCCAGCATCGCCATCCTTCGGTGCTATCGTCCGCCTGAGTATTCTGTTCATGATGCTGTAGAAGGGCTTGATGTTTCGAGCGAGTCCGGCATCAAACGGGAGGTGGCTTGGATACATGTAAGCCAGCTCCTCACGATCCACAGCCTTGAGGTTCGAGATAATGATCTCGTGGTCCATGTGAGCCTCAAGACCAAGGATCCTTGCAAACTCAGCATAGGTGACAGAGTATTGCTCACCATGAGTCATCCAGGTTATCCTTCTGTCACCTGAGCTTGAAAAGTAGATTGTGGAGTAGAATTGAAGAATGATTTCCACATTCCAATCATATTTGAAGCCCATGATCTTCTTGAGATCATGGCGCTCGGCAGCTTCAATCACAGCATCAAAAGCAGAGTGCTCCTTCTTTGCCATGTAGTCCCAGTCCACCCACTGAGCCTCTATCACTGGCCTCTTCATTTGTTGGTAGACTAGCCTGTAATAATCATAGTGGAAGTCACACCAAAATCTGGGATCTGCCGTGCTCCTCTCATACTTGTAGACTTTTTCTTCCCTCAGCCGCCTGGCCTTTTCACACCCCTTGCCATGAAATACATTGGCCGACAGTTCCTTCTGCCGGTTGGGATTCCTTTCCGGTGTGTGGACTTCAAGGGGGCCAATAGAGGTGGCCTTCCCCTTTTCCCTGATCACAACCCCTCCGGGTGCCTTCTTGGCTGGCACCTTGATGGAGGGCTTCTTCTTCTTCGGCTCGACTGGAGCCGGGGCTTTTCCCTTCTTTGGGTCGCGCTCGACCCTAGGGACAGCCTCTTCTTGGGCTGGCTCCTTGCCCTTAGCTTTCTCGCCAACAGTGACGAGCTTCTTGCGCTTGGGGGCGCTGGCCTCAGCAGCCCTGGAGTTGTGGGCCTCCCTATCCTCTCTTTTCTTCTTCCTCAGCTCATGGAGGGATTCCGCGGTGGCACGAGCAATGGCTTCATCCTCATTGTAAATGCTCGCAGCCACCTTGGATGCTTCGAGTGCTTTTAGCTTTCTTTCCTCCTTGGCCTTCTGCGCCTCAATTAGCGCAGCCTTAGTCCGAGCCTCGGCAATTTGGGCCTTGGTACGCCCCTCGAGGTGGACACGCGGAGGAGAGCGCTCGGAGTTCGACATTCTGTAAAAAGATGGAGGAAGGAAGATATGAGCCTAGGAAGAAGAAGTATTGCCGAAAAGATCTCGAGAACCAACTAGAAGTAGGGTTTGCCCTGTGCAGACCGGACTTGTCCGCCCCAGGGACGGACTAGTCCGCTGGCCGGACTTGTCCGCCTGGTGGCCGGACTAGTCCGGGTTACACAGGAAGAACCCTAACCCTAATCAATTCATCGAAAAATTTGTGAATCAATGCGCAATACTCCTAGGCTATGATCGCAAGGATGTATGGAACAACATTAACGAAGATGTTCCTATCAAAAACTTGAAGAATCAAGAATGGGGCTAGTTTTTGAGGAACGGTGAAATACCTTCAAAAATCCGCTTGATTCGTCGAAATCGGCGTGGATCTCGAAGGTGGAGCGCGGGGAAGTGATCCCTAACTCCCAAAGGCTTCGATGCGCGGATTGGAGTTGAGTTTTGGTGGATGGAGCGCAAAATCGCCGATTTGGGGGCGGTTGTGCGCGTGTGGAAGTTTGAGAGGCAAATGAGAGAGAGAGAGAGAGGGTTTGGGCCGCCTGGGGGTTTAAGTCCCCAAGGGCCGGACTAGTCCGGTTGATGGGCCGGACTAGTCTGGTCTGCGGACCAGACCCAGACTAGTCCGGGTCCGGACTTGTCCGGTGAAAGGCCGGACTAGTCCGGTGTGCGGACTAGCCGCGGACTAGTCTGACCCGGACTTGTCCGGCCTTAGGGGCGGACTAGTCCGGTTCAGTTGGGCTGAAAAATATTATATTAGGGTTTTTCCCATAGAGATAAGTCCTTTTGAACGAATATAGCAAGGAAAACATGACAAGCATGATCGTGAGCCAATAAGGAACAACTTATGAACATTTTCATGAAGAAAATAGATTTCTCAAACAAATTTGAGGAGAAATCGACATAGAGAGGAGTTTTTCGAAATGTGGCTCAAAAATATGAGGAATGGTGCTTTAAGCCACGTTTCGAGAATCCAACACATTGAGCTCACTTCTTAGCTCACAGAAACGCTTCTCGTCAAGAGGCTTTGTGAAAATGTCCGCAAGTTGATGTTCCGTCCTCACATGCGAAATCTCAATGTCTCCCTTCATTGAGTGATCTCGCAGGAAATGGTGTCGAATGTCTATATGTTTGGTCCTAGAGTGTTCCACCGGATTATGGGCTATCTTGATTGCACTCTCATTGTCACACAAGAGTGGAATTTTACGCAAGTTAATCCCATAGTCCCTAAGAGTTTGTCGCATCCAAAGAAGTTGTGCACAACAACTTCCGGCCGCAACATATTCCGCTTCGGCGGTGGATAGAGCAATAGAGTTTTGCTTCTTGGAGGACCAAGACACAAGAGATCGACCTAAGAATTGGCACGTACCCGATGTGCTCTTCCTATCAACTTTGCACCCCGCATAGTCCGCATCGGAATATCCAATGAGGTTAAACTTGGATCCTTTGGGGTACCAAAGTCCTAGGGTAGGTGTGTGTACAAGGTATCTCAAGATCCTTTTAACGGCGGTCAAATGACAAGCCTTGGGTGCTGCTTGAAAGCGTGCACACATACACACACTTAGCATGATATCGGGCCTAGATGCACAAAGATAGAGTAGTGATCCGATCATAGACCTATATAGCTTTTGATCCACACTTGGACCGTCCTCATTTAGGTCTAGGTGTCCATTTGTCCCCATAGGGGTTTTGATGGGTTTTGCTTTGTCCATGTCAAACTTTCTTAGAATGTCTTGAGTATACTTAGTTTGACTTATGAACGTCCCTTCTTTGAGTTGTTTCACTTGAAATCCTAGAAAGAACTTCAACTCACCCATCATGGACATTTCAAACCTTTCCGTCATTATCTTGGAGAATTCATCACAAAACACCTTATTTGTGGAACCAAATATGATGTCATCCACATATATTTGGCACACAAAAAGATCCTCATTGAAGTGTTTTGTGAAAAGGGTATAATCCGCCTTTCCTATCCTGAAACCATTTTCAACTAGAAAGTCTCTTAGGCACTCATACCAAGCTCTAGGAGCTTGCTTGAGGCCATAAAGAGCCTTTCGTAGTTTGTAAACATGGTTAGGATAGTCTTGATCTTCAAACCCTGGAGGTTGCTCTACATAAACTTCTTCCTTGATTGGTCCATTAAGGAATGCACTCTTAACATCCATTTGGTAGAGTTTGAAGTCATGATGAGTAGCAAAGGCTAGTAGTATCCGAATGGACTCAAGCCTAGCTACGGGGGCAAATGTCTCATCAAAGTCCAATCCTTCAACTTGTGAGTATACTTTTGCCACAAGTCTTGCCTTGTTCGTAGTTACCACGCCGTGCTCATCTTGTTTGTTGCGAAACACCCACTTGGTTCCAACAACATTAGCTTGGGGGCGCTTGACAAGCTCCCAAACCTTGTTCCTTTCAAAGTTGTTGAGCTCCTCTTGCATGGCAACCACCCAATCCGGATCCCTTAAGGCATCTTCAACCTTATGTGGTTCCAAGGATGAGACAAAAGAGAAATGCTCACAAAAGTTTGCAACACGTGAGCGTGTTGTTACTCCTTTTGTGATATCTCCTAGAACGTTGTCAACGGGATGGTCCCGTTGAACACTTTGATGAACACGAGGATGCGGGGGTTGACCTCTTGAATTACTTGGTTCATCTTCTTCACTTTGGTCTCCCCCTTGATCCAAGCCTCCCCCTTGATCCTCATTCTCATTATCACTTTGGGGAGCTTCTAGTGGATCTTCAACTTGTCCAATGGGGATTTGACCTACTTCATAATGATGATGGTCACTTGGGCTTTGAGATGGTTCTTGTGGGCGAACATCTCCAAGTGCCATTCTCCTTAGAGCTTCTAGTGGAGGTTCCTCTTGATCAAGGGCATGTTGATCAACTTGCTCCACTTGAGAGCCATTGGTTTCGTCAAACACCACGTCACGTGCTACTTCAACAATTCCGGAGGATTTGTTGAACACAC
The DNA here is from genome assembly GCA_036927565.1 of Tuctoria greenei. Classification (NCBI taxonomy): domain Eukaryota; kingdom Viridiplantae; phylum Streptophyta; class Magnoliopsida; order Poales; family Poaceae; genus Tuctoria; species Tuctoria greenei. The sequence goes on from JAYESD010000003.1 coordinate 209,631,492, forward strand.
GGTACGCATGAGTGTTTGAGTCATATCCGAGCAAGAAACCCTCATCGGACTTTGAAGCAAACTTTGAAGTCCTAGGCTTCTTGTTGAGGATATAGCACTTGCTACCAAAGACCCGAAAGTAAGAAACATTGGGTTTCTTACCAATGAGAAGCTCATAAGGGGTCTTCTTGAGGAGGCGATGAAGGTACAATCGGTTCACGGCATGGCACGCGGTGTTAACCGCTTCCGCCCAAAACCGGTCCGATGTTTTGTACTCATCTAGCATCGTCCTTGACATCTCAATAAGCGTCCTATTCTTTCTTTCGGCTATGCCATTTTGTTGTGGAGAATAGGGAGCGGAAAACTCATGCTTGATGCCCTCCTCATCTAGGAACTCTTCTACTTGCATGTTTTTGAATTCGGTGCCATTGTCACTCCTTATAGCCTTTATCCTTAAGGTGAACTCATTTTGAGCTCTCCTTAGGAATTTCTTGAGGACACCGGGAGTTTCACTTTTGTCATGCAAGAAGAACACCCAAGTATATCTAGAGAAGTCATCAACGATGACTAGACCATACTTGCTACCACCAATGCTAATGTAAGCAATGGGGCCAAAAAGATCCATATGGAGCAACTCCAAAGGTCTAGTTGTTGTCATGACATTCTTAGAGGGGTGTTGAGCTCCTACTTGCTTTCCCGCTTGGCAAGCACTACATGGCCTATCCTTTTCAAATACTACATCCTTTAGGCCACGAACATGCTCACCCTTAAGGAGCTTTTGAAGGTTCCTCATTCCAACATGGGCTAGCCTTCTATGCCAAAGCCATCCCATGTTGGCTTTAGCCATTAAGCATGTGTCAAGTTGAGCTTTATCCGTGGTGAAGTCCACAAGATAGAGCTTTCCCTTGAGCACTCCCTTAAAGGCTATCGAGTCATCACCTTCTCTAATGACATTCACTCCCTCACTAGTAAACACACATTTATATCCTCTATCACATAGTTGTGATATGGATAGGAGATTATAGTCAAGAGAATCAACATGCAACACATTTGATAAAGTATGTAATGAGGAGATAGAAATTTTACCGGAGCCAAGGATTTTCCCTTGGCTATTGTCCCCAAAGAAGATTCCTTCACTTGGGTCCTTATTCTCCTCATACTCTATGAACATGCTTCTCTCTCCGGTCATGTGGTTGGTGCATCCGCTATCCAACACCCATTTCGATCCACCGGAGGAGTATGCCTACAAAACAAGTTTATGCCTTCCTTTTAGGTACCCAAGCTGAGTTGGGTCCTTTCACGTTAGTAGTTAGGCATTTGGGCACCCACACGCAAGGCTTGGGGCTCTTGCGGAGTGGCCCAACATATCTAGCAAACACTTTGCCGTGTTTGTTCCTCTTTAGCACATAGGATGCATCAAAATCATGAAATAGAGGATGCAATTCAGATTTAGGCAATTTGTTGCTTGAGAGTGAGTTCTTTTCATTTTTAGTTTGGGATGAGCTCCCCTTAACAAAGACAATCATGTCTTTGCCATACTTGGAGGTTTTGGTGTTATGCCTTGCACCTCTAGTATAGCCAAGACCATCCTTGACATGGGGTGGTCTTGTGTTGGTGAATGCACTTCGTGCATATGCCACCTTTTCCTTGTCAAAGATGGCACCCTTAGGTGCTTGTTTGCCTTGTGCTAGGTTGAGTTCATCCTTAAGTTTAAGGATCAAGTTGGAGCACTTGCAAGGTGATGTTGCCTTGGATGAGGCCTTGGAGGAGGTTGAGCTCTTGAAGGAAGAGGTTACATTGTTCTTGAGTGACTCAATTTGAGTCTCAAGGATCTTGTTAGCTTTTGACAAGCTTCCAAGTTCATCCTTGAGCTCAATTGACTTCTCCTCAAGACTTGAACACGTTTTCTTGCAAAGTGCAAGTTCGTGTTCCAATGCCTTGCTCTTCTCTCTTTCGAGCTCAAGGAGCTCATCAAGCTCTTGACATCTCTCCTTCTCAAGGATGAGCATGTCCTCCTGTCTATTGATGAGATCTTCCTTCTCAAAGATCTCATCCATAAGCAACTTCATCCTACGCAAGGTGCTTTTGCTTATGTCCTTAAACATATGCTCATTTTCACTAGCACTATCAAAATCATCATGTGAGGAAGTTGGGGAGGAAGGATGAGATGTTACCTTTCTCTTTCCTTCCCTTGCCATAAGACAAGTAGGCTTGTGGTCGTTGTTGAGGTTGGGGAAGAGCTTGCCTCCCTTGGAGTTCCTCCCGATGGCTATGGTGGCCATCTTCTCTTCTTCTTCTTCTTCGGAGGAGGACTCATCGTTAGAGTCCCACTCCTTCCCCAAATGGGCTTGTCCGGAGGACCTCTTCTTCTTGAAGAATCTCCTTTCTTGAGGCTTCCCTTCCTTCTTCTTCTTTGTTTCTTCGTGTGGGCAATCAGCGATGAAGTGCCCATACTCGCCACAGTTGTAGCAAGACCTTCTTGATTTGGGTCTTGCTCTTTCCTTTCCCTTGCCTTCATGGTTGTGCCCCCCTTTCTTCCTCCTCATCATTCTCTTGAATTTGTTGATGAAGAAGGCCTCCTCCTCATCGGTGTCGAGGCTCTCCTCATCACTTTCTTCTTGCTCCTTTGAAGAGGGCGTTGCCTTGAGTGCAACGTTCTTCATCTTGGAGGCGGTGAACTTTTGGAGGTCGTTGTAGAAGAGCGCCTCCTTCTCCATGATTTCATGATTAATGATCCTCCCAAGGACCTCCTCCGGGGTCATTTGAGTGAACCCCGGACTTTCCCGAATCATGGAGCATAAAGAGACGTTCCTAGGCATGAATGCCCGGATCATCCTCTTCACCACCTCGTGGTCGGTCCACTTGGTGCAGCCATAAGATCGGCTCTTGTTGATCAGCACCTTTAGCCGATTGTACATGTCTTGGGGGGATTCACCATCCAAGATGGCAAATCTCCCAAGCTCTCCTTCGATGAGCTCGATCTTGGCCTCCTTGACAACTCGGTTTCCCTCATGCGCCGTCTTGAGGGTGTTCCATATGTCTTTGGCCACTTCAAGGCCATCGACACGGTTGAACTCATCTCTAGAGAGAGATGAGATGATCACACCCGCAGCTTGAGCGTTGCGGTGGATGAGGATGGCTTGTTCTTGAGTTATGTTGTCCTCATCCTTTGGAATCTCCACCCCGGTCATGACAATTTGCCACAACGCTGGGTTGAGTGACACGAGGTGGATCTTCATGTTATGTTTCCACATACCGTAGTCCGTTCCATCGAATTGGGGAGGTTTCCCCAATGGGATGGACAGGTAGTGGTTGTTGGCGGCAAGGCGTTCATAGTTGAATCCTTGCCGGTTGTAGTTGACTCCACCACCACCGCTTGATTGGTTTGATGGATCAATCTTGGAAATGTTCAACTTCTCCCGGAGCTTCGCCTTGAGTTGGCGAGTCTCCTCATCGTCCGTTGGCTTATCTTGATAAGCCAACGTCTCCTCACGGGTCGCCTCGTAGTTGCTGCTCGATGCATCGTCATTCACCACTCCGGCCATCTCTCCGAGTTGTTAGACTCTTTGTGGAGAGTCCTGCTCTGATACCAATTGAAAGTTGCCTAGAGGGGGGGTGAATAGGCTAATTGATCTGCAAATGACTCAATAAAACGAGATTAAATTACAGGAGGCGGACTAGTCCGGTCAGGGGGCGGACTAGTCCGGTCAGCCTGCGTGAATAACCCTAAAAAGATGTTTCTAGCAAGTTTTAGGGGATTTTCTCAATGCTACAAGTGAGTGTATGTTTAAGTCAAGTTGAGCAACAACCTAAACAAGAGCAAGTCAAGTTTCCACAAGTTTGTAGCAATGCGGAATATGAAACGAGACTACCAACTCTAGAACAAAGTAATCAATAGAGTAAATGCGAAGAACACAAGGAGACAAGGATTTTATCCCGAGGTTCGATCCCACACAAGGAATCTACGTCCTCGTTGAGGAGTCCACAAAAGGACCGGGTCCAACAACCCTTCCCTCACCAAGTTTACCGCACGGGCCTAACTTGGTTCTCCACTAATCACAACGGTGATTACAAAGTTCGTTGGGGCTTCTCACAAACTGAGGCTCCCACACCACAAAGATGATCAACACAGTAAAGCAAACTCAATACACAGCCCACAAAGACTCAACGAGTGCAAGAGATCAAACCGGGAGCACAAGCGCGATGTTCTTCCTCTTCTCCACCTCACTAAACCCTAATCCACTCAAGAATTAGTTTTAGAGGGAAAGTAGGCAAGAAAGAGGCTTAGGAGTGCTCCAAGTTGGCTGTGGCGGCGCTAGGGTTTGAGTTTTTCCAAGGGTGTTTGAAATGAGGCCGGGGGTCCCCTTTTTATAGAGGTCCCAAGCCCAATCTGCTGACTTCAGCAAAAGGGCGGACTAGTCCGGCCACTGGCCCGGACTAGTCCGGCCTAGGGGACCACTGACTCCTTTGTCAGGTCCCGACAGCTGACACACGATCGTCACGCTACCCGCCAAACTTCAAATTCAAACGGTCACTTCCAGAACGGACTAGTCCGGTCAACACCGGACTAGTCCGATCACACACAGAGCCTTCTGCTCCGGGTGAAAACGGACTAGTCTGAGGACCACGGACTAGTCCGGCCCCTGGGGCGGACTAGTCCGGTCCTCCCAGACTTAGCCATAGAAGCACCTTTTCTTAGCCAACCCGGACTAGTCCGGCCCCACGGGCGGACTAGTCCGTTATCACTCAGGACCTCTTGGTCCGGTCCAAAACGGACAGGTCCGTGGTTTTGGGACTTCATCCCAAAACCCACTCACAGCTAGCCGGACTAGTCCGGTCACAAACGGACTAGTCCGATCTCAGTCAGACCCTTCTGGTCCGGCCAGAAACGGACTTGGCCGGCCAGGGACGGACTAGTCCGGCCACCTGCACGGACTAGTCCGGCCCTACGGCCAGACCACTCAACCACTCATTTCTTTCATAGGTTTGACCTCTAAACCACTTTGAGCTCCCAAACTTGATCTCAATGCACTTGACACACACACCCTCCTATTGCTACGGCTAGTCTAACTCAATCACGCTAGAAACCCTAGTTTCTACGCTTCGAGTTGACTCCGTTTCCTTCCTTTTCCTTTTTGAGGGTTTGCGTCTCCGATTGAGTCCATACCTGTGCTAAGATCACTTGAGCTCATTAGCGACTTAATTGTCGTCATCAATCATCCAAAACCCACGGGGAACCTAGATGCACTTTCACATACACTCCTCAACAAAATGGTGTCGTTGAAAGGAAGAACAAGACACTCATCACTCTTGCAAGAGCAATGCTTGATGATTACGGCACGTTGGAGTAGTTTTGGGCCGAAGCAATCAACACGGCATGCCATGCCGCAAATAGGGTCTACCTACATCGCCTACTTCAAAAGACCCCGTACGAGCTTCTCATTGGGAGAAAGCCCAACATCTCCTACTTTCGAGTCTTTGGATGCAAGTGCTACATCTACCGCAAGAAAAGGCTCGGTAAGTTTGAAAGAAGATGTGATGTTGGTATATTCCTTGGTTATGCATCAAACTCAAAAGCATATCGAGTATTCAACCAAACATCTGGTTTAGTTGAGGAAAGTTGTGATGTTGAGTTTGATGAATCTAATGGCTCCCAAGAGGAGAGTTTTGGTCATGATGAAATAGATGATGAGCCTCTACGAGAAGTCATGAAGAACATGACCATTGGAGACATCAAGCCCGAAGTTGAGGAGAGCCATGATCAAGGGGGAGCCTCAAGTTCCAACAACAACACCTCTATGGCGCCTCAAGTTGATGAAGAAGAGAAGGATGATCCATTGCCGACTCAAGACTCACAAGCACAACAACATCAAGAAGAAGAAGAAGTCCATGATCAAGTCCAACCACAAGAGGAGAAACACGCATCACCTTTGCCAAGTGCTTCACAACAACTTATGAGGCATGGACGCATCTCCAAGGCGCATCCAATGGACCAAATCATTGGAAGTCCGTCAAGGGGTGTAAGTACACGTTCTCGCCACTTTGCTTCGTTTTGTGAGCACTACTCGTTTGTTTCGTGTGTAGAACCCACTCACATTGAGGAAGCACTCCAAGACCCTAATTGGGTGATGGCTATGCAAGAAGAACTCAACAACTTCATCCGCAATGAAGTTTGGGTGTTGGAGGAGCGACCCAAGGACAAGAATGTCATCGGAACAAAGTGGGTGTACCGCAACAAACAAGATGAGAATGGTGTTGTTGTCCGCAACAAGGCAAGACTTGTGGCCAAAGGGTTCTCGCAAGTTGAAGGACTAGATTTTGGGGAGACATTTGCCCCGGTCGCCCGGCTAGAAGCCATCCGTATACTTCTTGCTTTTGCATCACATCATAGTATTAGACTTTATCAAATGGATGTGAAAAGTGCTTTTCTTAATGGTTACATTAACGAGCTTGTTTATGTTGAACAACCTCCCGGGTTTGAAGATCCGAGGAATCCTAATCATGTGTATAGGTTGCACAAGGCGCTCTACGGGCTCAAGCAAGCACCTAGGGCGTGGTACGAACGACTACGGGATTTCCTCGTCATGCACAGATTCAAGATCGGGAGGGTGGACACTACACTCTTCACCAAGGACATCAACGAAGATTTGTTCATTTGTCAAATTTATGTTGATGATATTATTTTTGGTTCAACTAACGAAGCTCTTAGCCATGAGTTTGGCAAAATGGTGTCTAGAGAATTCGAGATGTCTATGATTGGAGAGCTCAACTTCTTCCTTGGATTTCAAATCAAGCAACTTCAAGAGGGGACCTTCGTCTATCAAGAGAAGTACACCAAGGACCTCTTGAAGAAATTTGAGATGGGAGATTGTAGCTCAAGAAGCACTCCAATGGCAACCAATTGTCATCTCGACGCGGATAAGGACGGTAAACCTATTGATCAATCTAACTACCGTTCTATGATTGGTTCATTGCTTTACCTTACTGCATCTAGGCCCGATATTATATTTAGTGTATGCTTGTGTGCTCGCTTTCAAGCGGCACCTAAATAATCGCATAGGAAGGCGGTCTTTAGGATACTTAGGTATCTTAAGCATACCCCTAGTGTGGGCTTGTGGTACCCTAAAGGTGCAAAATTCCATCTTGTGGGATACTCGGATTCGGACTTTGCTGGATGCCACGTGGATCGCAAGAGTACCTCCGGTGGGTGCCACTTGCTTGGGCGTTCCCTAGTTTCTTGGTCAAGCAAGAAGCAAAATTCTATCGCTTTGTCCGCAGTGGAAGCGGAATACATTGCGGCCGGTGCATGTTGTGCCCAAATTCTTTATATGAAGCAAACTCTTTTGGACTTTGGAATTAAACTTGGTTGTGTGCCTCTCCTTTGTGACAATGAAAGTGCGGTTAAGATAGCTAAAAACCCCGTTCAACACTCCCGCACTAAGCACATTGATATTCGCCATCATTTCTTAAGAGACCATGAAGCTAAGGGAGACATCTCTTTGAGAGGTGTTAGGTCCGAAGAACAATTGGCGGATATCTTCACTAAACCACTTGATGAGAAAACTTTTTCTAGTGTAAGGAGTGAATTAAATGTGCTAGATGCATCAAACGTCATGTAAGTTGCCATGATCATGTAAGAATGCACATCATATAGGTATTGCCTAACTCTCAAAGGATAGGGGTGAGCTAGGGTTAGCTTGGGATGGTGGTTCTTTTGGGTTTTCCCAAGGTTTGGAGAGTGGTTCTCCCTGAAGAAGCCTTTGAAAGGTTCAAACTTGGCGAGATAGATTTACTTTATGTCTTGCATGATGCCTGCCATATAGACTTGCACTCATATTTAAATTTCTTGCACTATAATTTGTTTGGCATTGCATACGGTAGATTGTCACAAAGGGGGACCCACCTCATGAGAAAGAGACTTGTTTGAAATGCAATATCTAAACTCATATAAGGTGGAAAGAACAAAATGTTAGGTGCGTTAATGCCTAGAGGAACATGCTTTAAAGAGATAGAAGTCTTCATACTCTACCTCACAAAGCATGGGCCTTACATTTTATTTGGATATTTTTCCTCCTATTTTTTTCTCGATGTTCCAGTTGCCTTAAGGCCTAGCCAAGTTATTGGCATATTAGTATCTTTGAGGGGTAAGGGGTTGCCCAAAAAGTCCTAAGACATGAGTTTCAAGTTGCTTGTTTGTTTGGTCAAAGGACATATATGGGATGTTTTTGTTCTGTAGTCATCGGATTATCCGATGCCTAGGTCAGTCTCTCATCGGATCAATTGGTGTTCAATCTCCAAGGGCTAGTTCAGTCAGTATTCAATTCAACCGACGCGTTCATTCTGAAAAACATCGGTCCATCCGGTGTTTACAATTCTGGAACTATGGTCAAATCCACCGATGCTACCTCCTCCATCGTCGGACCATCCGGTGTCAACATTCCTCTTTTGGATACCCTTACTGTGCCATTCGACCGATGATCGAAACCCTAAACATCGGTCTATTCGATGTCAACAGCAACATTTTGAATATCCTTACTGTGGCGTTCGACCGATGTATATCCCATCTAACATCGGTCCATCCGGTGTTAAAAATACGGCTAGGGTTTGGGACCCACTATTTAAATCGGCCGTACACCTCCTTCTTCCCTCTCCCGATCCCGACGCTGCCACCGCCGCTCTCACCTTGCGCCACCTCCAACGCCGCCGGACGCCGCCGCCGCCCACAGGCCGCCGCCGCTGTCCACCGGCCGCCGCCGCCTCCATCCACGCGCTGCCCACTCCACTGCGCCTCCATCACAAGCGCCGCCACCTCCACAAGCCGCCGCCTCACCGCCGCCGCTCCACCAGTCGCCGCCGTCGCTCGCCTCCACCAAGCTGTCGCCGCCACTCCACCGCAGCCACCGCCACCGCTTCACCTAGCCACCGCCGCGCCTTCACCCAAGCGACGCCGCCATATCCTCCCTCTACGGTCACCACCCTGTCGCTAGGGTTTCCCGGCCCGTTGATCTCCACGTCACCGTCGTTGACTCTGTGTAATCACGTGATCGCAATGGCTCGCGACAAGAAGAACAAGGGGAAGGCTATCGCGGAGCCGGCCGCGAAGAAGCAAAAGTTGTCGAAGGAGGAGAAGGTCTTGATGGCCGCTCACGCCGCTGAGGAGCATGAGCGTGGTCAAGGGGGCTCTCTAAGGATCCGTGAGGCTCGTTCGAGGCAGCCTCCGGTGATTGACGACTCCGAGGCCGAAGAAGAGCCGGTAGAGCCTCTAGTCCGCCGGCGCTCAGCCCGGACCCGTGGGGGTCACACCGAGGCAGCACCACGTCTGAGACCGACGGCTGTCGACCATCGTGAGGACAGAGAGGCCCAACGAGCGATCTACGAGATGGACACCACCGTCCATGTCGCTGAAGGAGTCCGGTTGACCGACTACCGGAAGATGAAGGCCAAGCAGCTTCGAAAACTCAGGTGGAATGTGTTGCTTGAGGAGTGGTACCCGCATCCCCGAGAGGCTCTGGTGGATAGTCGCTTCTGGACTGTCACCCAGGCGTCTCTCTATGAGACCTACAGGCGTCGAGGTCACAAGCTGTTTCAACACAACTATCTGGATTGGGGTCAGCTAGCTTTGGCAGCAGGGACGGAGATCCGTCCTTATTTTGAGAGGTACAGAGGCTTGGTGCAGCTGATGGCATATGAGCGGAGTGCCTATGTGGAAGATTGGGTCCGCGTCTTCTACGCCACCGTCTATGTCTTTGAGGGCAGAAGATCAATCGACTTCATGTTTTTGGGTCAGCACTACCACTTGACGAAGCAGACGCTAGGACAGTTGCTTGGAGTGGACTTGCACGACACCTACGTGCATGAGAGGGACTACGGTCAGGCAAATCCACCGAGGAGGCCGCTCACTGGAGGAGTGGCACCACCGCTGGAGGAGATTCGTTCTTTGTTCGGTCCCACCTTCTCTCCTGACTAGCCGAGAGTGCCAGCTTTGTTGACTCCAGCTGCGCGCACAGTGCACCTTGCCTTGCGCCGCACGCTCCTACCGAGGTCTGGCTACTTGGAGGGGTTCACCAGCTTGCAGCAGACTCTCATGTTCTACATCATGAACGGGATGGAGTTCGACATCGTGGACGTCCTCATATGCGAGATGGAGGATGTGATCACAGACGGGGTGGGCATGATGAGGCAGCTCGTATATGGACACTGGATCAGCTACCTGCTCACCATGATGGTTCCCGAGGGGTCCGCAGTGCACGACCGTCTCACTGACGAGAGTGTGACACGGTTCGGTCACTACCGTGCCCCAGCTCCTGGAGACCGCCGCCTTGGCCGTCCAGTTGAGCGTCAGGTCAGGGCCCGGCTGTCTGAGGAGGACTGGTCTGACTTAGAGAAGGAGGATGAGAGGCTTGCCGAGGCTGAGGCTCAGGGGGAGGACTTGCAGCATATCTGGTCAGAGAGCGACACCGACGATAGTATCGAGGAGTACTTCCCTCCTCCGCCCTCACCCAGGCAGCACGACGCGGAGGCTGGAGGCTCTACAGTGCCACCACCTACTCCACCTCCCGTCACTGAGGCGCAAGTCACGCAGCCGTCAGAGCTGACGTCGCTCCTCCAGCAGATGGTTGAGCAGCAGCGTCTCGACAGGCTGGCAGCCGAGGAGGCCCGAGCAGAGCAGGCTGCCTGTCTCCTTGAGCTCCAGCAGCAACAATAGGAGATGCAACATCAGATCGCCCGTGAGAGGCGTGAAGACACTGACAGGCTGACGGGGCTCATCGACCAGATGCACCAGCGCACTCTCGACCAGCAGCAGCAGACGCAGCAGGCAGTGATGGGCATCTTGGGGTTGATCACCAACCTCTACACCCAGACCGGGATTGCCCTCCCGTCGCAGCTGCCAGGAGTCGCTCCACCACCTCCAGTCCTGGCTCCAGCTGCCGCTCCAGTGGCCCCAGTACCTTCTACACCGATACCCTCCTTCAGCATGTCTCCTCTTCTGGCTTCTGGTGCTCCGATCCACTCCCCGTTGCCGGCCACGACCTTGTTCCAGCAGACGCCGGCTTCCGTCGTCAGTGCCCCTGCTCCAGCAGCTCCTCCACAGCAGGCACCGACGGTGGCTCCTACGGCTCCGGCAGCTCCCTCCACCGCTACTCCATGCAGCAGCTTCGGCAAGAGCACTCCCGACGGTGACCAGTTCGTCATCGCGCCCAGCACTAAGGATCCTTAGGCACTCGGATCCCTTTTTGGTGTCTTGATGCCAAAGGGGGAGAAGAGTTAGAGGAGTCAGGGCGGAGGAGAGCTTAGTCTCAGGGGGAGTCCTTTTGAGTTATCTGTTATCTTTTGTATTTTGGAGTTTATCGTTTATCATTCTTATAATTCAGTTTGTTTGCTACATTTGGTGTGTTTGCTACTCATTTGCTACTTATTTCCATGAGTTATTAATTGATTGGGCTCATTTGGTGTTTATCTATGTTTATGATCACTTATTTCTCACACTTGAGTTGTTAATTGATGCTTAAGCTTCAAGTGTGACATCCTGTATTCATTGCATATTCTTTTAAGTTTCATTCTATCAAATTCATTACTATTGCGCTTTGATTATTGTGTTGTCATCAATCACCAAAAAGGGGGAGATTGAAAGCATCTAGGCCCCCCATGAAGTACGGTTTCGGTGATTAATGACAACCATTGAACTTTACTAATGAATTTGTGAATGCAAGGTCCCCATAATCACTCAATAAAATGAAATGAATATGTCATTGGAAGACCCATATACAATCAACTTTTGAGATCAAATCAATGAGATAAAGACAAGAAGTGAAAGCTCTCATGTCTAAGTGACTCAACCATAAGTTGACAACATACAATGCTTGAAGATCATCAGAGAGGCTTATGAAACAAATGTCTAAGAGGTTATCTGAGAAAGACACAAAAGATTCACTCAAAACAACTCGAAGCAAACAAAATCAACTCACCGGATCAACCGATGATTTCAGAAATGTACACATCGGTCGAGTTGGTTCAACTGAAGAAGAAGACCTCAGAACAATGTACTCACCGGATCATCCGATGTGAATGGCTCAGTGACATCAGTCCATCAGTACAGTTTGCAATACCATTGGACCAAGTGAAGCACCGGATCATCCGATGTACAGACTTACACACATCGGTCAATCACTCTAGTAAGCATCAAGATTAAGCAAATTCTGGAGGAAGAGCCACCGGATCATCCGATGAGAAGACAGGAGAAACATCGGTCTAACAACGGTCATATCTAACACAATGACGTCAGCCAAAGTAATTAGACCGATGATAACTAAAGGGGAGACATCGGATCATCTGGTGTTCATAGTAAAGTTCTGTCAGCCTACTTTTCCAACGGCTATTTCGGAGAGGCTGGCTATAAATACCCCCTAACCCTGTCATTTCGTTAAGTCTTGATCACCAGAAGCTACCAACACATCCACAAGTGTTTAAGGCCAAGAGCAATCACTTCCACACCATTTCGATCATCTATACACCAAGGTTTAGGCTAGAACTAGCTAGAGAGAGACCTTGTGTGCCACCATTCTGGGTGAGTGGACTCTCTAGGATAGTGTGAGGGCCTCAAGGGAGTGCCCTTGGTGTTGTAATCGTGAAGAGACTTCCGAAGCTTGCGAGGCGTGTGTGGAAGCCCGGAAGGTCGAAGTTGTACAAGGCTTGAGCTCCACCTTGCCAAGGAGGCGAACGGAGAAGAATAGTGAAGACCCCTCGTCTCGGTGACTTGGGTGTGGCAAAACCCTTTGGTGGGTGCCACAACGTGGACGTAGGAAGATCTTCACGATCTTGCCGAACCACGGGATAAATCCTTGTCTCCTCAGGAGTTTGCATCCTTCTCCTTCCCTTACTTTTATGCATTTTATATTCCGCAAAGTTTCTATCTACTAGAATGCATAGATAGTCGCGTAGGGAATTGGGCTTTAGAAATTAAGTTTCATTGCTTAGAATTTTTCGAAGAAAGCCCAATTCACCCCCCCCCCCTCTTGGGCATTCGGTCCTTACACCCTCTCTCCCTCTATATTCCTCTCCCTCTATCTCCATCTACATCTTCCTCCTCTCTCTTTTCATTCCTCTCTCTCTATCTCAATTTATCTCTCTCTCTCACTCTATCTCCCTACTATCCTTTTCCCTCTATCTTCCTCCCTCTATCTCCATCTACATCTCTCTCTCACTCTCTATCTTCCTCTCCCTCTATCTCCATATACATCTCACACACTCTCTCTTCATTCCTCTCCCACTCTATCTAACTATCTCTCACTCTTTCTTCTATCTCCCTCTTTCTTCTATCTCAATCCTTTTCTTCTATCTAACTATCTCCCTCTTTTTTCTATCTCAATCCTTTTCTCTCTATCTTCCTCCCTCTTCTAACTCTATCTCTCACTCTATCTAACTATCTCTCACTCTCACTCTATTTCCTTGCTTTATTTTGGTAAAGTTGAAGTAAAACTAGAATTGTTAAGTTGACAAAGAAAATTACCTGACCCGCAGAAGAAGGGTCGTCTGGAAAGACCGGAAGTAGCGGTAGCTGGATCCCCAAACCTTGCGCCCGGGCCATGACCTGTCATTGCAAACATTAGATATTACCTATTAGTAAGTCATTTATGCTGAATTAATGAGAACTTCAGTTTTCATTTTGTTACCTCCATTGTCTCCCGTATCTGCGCCATCCAGGCTATCTGGGAAGAGATCGTGGCCTCCAGGGCGATCCTTTGTTGTTCCGCCACGATCCTTTGTCGTTCCGCCTCCCTCTTTTCCTCCTCCTATCGCCTGATATTCTTTCTACAGTTTATCGGAGGGACTGCATCTCGATGTCTCTCTGCGAGACGCGGCGACCTGACATGCCCACTGACGGAGCCTGCGTGGAGCTACCTCTCGCAGGTCTCGCCGCACTCGAGTTGACAACTCTGTCGAATATGGCAAGCCTATAAAAAAGAGAGTTGATAATATGAAATTGAAATATCTTCTAGATTTTAAATTCAAAATGATAAAATGACTTATGAACTCACATTCCTTGTGGTTTTCCACATTTTCTTACATACGCAGTTTGAGGATCGATTGGTTCACGTTACCAATTGAAATATTCGCCGTGTATCTTCCTAGCCTCCTCCCCGTACTTAGCCTGGAAAACAAGAAAATTGTGTAAGTTCAACAATCCATATAGTTATATTTAATATAAATGATTTCTAAACTTAGCAATCGCTCGGCTGCAGCCTGACTGCACCCCTCAGGCTGAGAAGGGTTCCTGTGACCTCTCTTCCAGATCTTAGCAGGGGTCGGCGCCACCCCCGTCCCGCGCTCCTGCCCATACGTGTTAGTATCAACAGTATATTATGAATATATAAACATAAGTTACATAAACTTACCATGCGTTTAGCTAAACACAAGTGGTTATCTTGGCCATGCCTGCTCTTCCCCTCGACCCCTCTGCACTCTCGAGCCTTTCCGGACTTAGCCTTAAACACATCGCTAGCCCAGTAACGACAAATGGCTCGAAATGCATTGGACCGACCCTACAACCAGCTCACGTGGCTCTGCACATAGTTGTAGATTGCTAAAAATACCATTGAGGAAATTATTAGAAAAAATATTTACTACACCCCACGTACCTGCGCGTACTCCTTCACCGTCAGGTGCCTCTCGCTCTCTTGCCGAAAGTGTAGCACGTGCTGCTGGTTCGCCTTCAAGTGCTTATTGACAATTTGAGTACGAGCGTTCGACAAAGCTTGTCGAAGTGCCTTAGCGGCGTTGTAGTGAAACACTCTCCTCGCATCCTCAACCATGTGAGGGTCGTTCGGGTCCTCTAAAGTATACCTTGCCTGTGCTAAAGAATATATTGAAGAGATGTTCATTAAAAGAGTTTAAGAGTTAAAATTTAGAAACTTTTTTTAATATACTTACCATAAAATCGGCCCATACTGCCTCCTAAAGGTTGGCGTGCTTTTAGTGATGGACGCGTGCAAGGTCCACACTTCATAATGTGGAGTGAAACTGTTTCGACATAAGTGAAACGAAAGCTCCAATCTTCTCAAAAACTTAGTGTTCCAGCATTTTGTACATGGGCACCACACCATATCTTCCATTGACAACGAAAATGCTCGATCCAAAAATTTATCTAACTTGATGTACCACTCATCGGAGTTACCACCAGTTCTGCTATTCCAAGCAGTATACATCCAACTGCGGTTTTCACCCATGTTTGGCTCTGCAGTTTAAAGCGAAAGAAATTGTCGTTAATGTATGCAGGATAGGTCCTAAAATTTTGACAGTATAACACCGCCTATTTAACACTACACCCCCCAATCTGGTGCAGTTCTTCAAGTAAAAGGGTCATGACTATAGAGTTATAGTCGATATACGTTAAACGCATACTTTAACTTCTAACTGAATGGACCTTGTTGGGCCCTAAATGGGTTATCGGGTCAAGCTGACCATAGTCCCATTTTTTTACATATAGTAACACTCAAGCAATCAAATTAAAAATTATGACCATAATTTAAAATCTAAGCAATTCAATTAAACATAAACATAACAATTGAACCTAAATTCAATGTTCAAGGACAAAATTGGCCACTTTCAATATGCAACTTCTACCTCACCGAAAGCAACCTACTGGGACTTTGCATGTCTGCTTTGTGTCAAGTAGGATCATTTAAAATCCTGGAAATCAGTTTTCTAAGGATTTTGCATTTTACTCATCATACTCACATGCTAACAGTACAGGTTATTTTTCTACTTTTGTAAGTCAGACTTAGATGTGTTACATAAGAATACACGTTCATTATTCACCAAATATAGAGCACTATTCTATTTATTAGAGATTAGTTGTTGAAGCACTGAACTATTGATTATAAAGAAGCAAATTACATCACAACTTGAATGTTTATGATCTACAATTAATTGCATTATAAAGCAAATGATGATATAATTCATTCTACACACTACATATATTAAGTCTGGTGAAACAACTTAAGTATACCCAGTCCGTGTTTAATATAGAAGATTGTTCGTGGTAGAAAAACTATCACAGGAATGGATTCAGCCCATGTCACATTGAAATACAACTCTAAAGGATGCATTATAGCTGTTGTAACCCTGGCTACCAAACATCATTCCCTAATGCGCATCTATATCATTTGTTGGAACAATTTTCACTAAACATTAAGTTTTATGATTGCATTAACTACCTAGAATATTTCCCCCCATGTAGTCTCCTGAATCATGAAGAAGAGATTGTATTTTAAAATGAACTCTTAGGTAAGAAATGTAATGCCAACGAGTTCTGCTACAAATGAATGTGATAACCCCTGTTTAGTGGAATATGATGCCAATCCAATATAGCAAAAGATCATCCAAGTATGGAGATTTAATATCACATAATCTGGTTATTTCAATATCAATTAATTCAGTGTGCGATATGAAAATGCAATTGTAAATTGATTTCCAGAATTTGTGCTATCACTTTCATAAATCAAAGACTAATCTCATATTAATCCACTAATTCCAAACCGGTTTAATTTAATCAAAGACTAATCTCATACTAATCAAAGACTACGTGTTCAAATCATACCTGACACGTCGGGGGAGGCCGGCGGGGAGGCGTCGGAGGAGGTCGGCGGCGCCGGAGGAGGTCGGCGGCGTCGGACTAAGCGTCCGGGGCGGCGTACGGGGTGGCAGGCGGCGTCGGCGAGTGGCTCGGTGAGGGCGGCGGTGAAAGTTTTGAGGGCGGTGTGAGAATGAGTCTATCGGAGGCCGACGGGGCAGATATAAGCCCTTATTTGCGGCGGCTGCCTTAATTGTGATGGCCCTAGGTTCAGACTGTCGCAATTAACGTTATTTGCGACGGTCCTTTTTACAGCCATCACAAATGAAGTCCTATTTGCGACGGCTCTTTAATTTGCGACGGTCCTAGAGTTGGCCGTCGCAAATAAACCTTATTTGCGACGGCTTCAACGGCAGCCGTCGTAAATAAGTTTTTATTTGCGACGGCCTCCCTATTTGCGACGGCCGGCCGTCGCAAATAAATCTAGCCGTCACAAATGATCGCGTTTCCTGTAGTGTAGATTTCGGCCTCTGTACTGAGGATTCTCTCTGCTTTGAGATAGGTGTGCGGCCACGTGGGCAGAATCCGCGTATGGATGCATATGTGCGTCGGTGGAACCGGGGTCCAGAGAATTTATTTCCGGTGTAACCAACGTTGCCGAGTCTCCAGGGTGAGTGGCACACGCATGGCGTTGTGATCGTGGAGTCTGTTACTTTGTAAGCGCGTGTGTCAATGCATAAATATAGATAAAACGAATCAAGGAGCAGTTGCTGCCTGCTTCACAAAAACACAATTGTCTTCCTCACTCTGAAACTCACGAGCATCGTGTAACTGAAGATCCTCGTTCGTTCTGTGAGTCTGGTGTTCTCTGCACCGGAACTCATCATCGGAGAGGGCTTGAGTTGCAACAAGTGGCGTCAGAGCCATCTCGAGTGGTGACCGGAGGAAGATGCACGTCGCCGAGCAAGCCCAGCGGCACCGATGGCTCGATAGTGAATCCTTTCGCTGTCGAGCGCGTCGTCAAGGAGTCAAGCAGCTCACTCATATACCCAATGCTCACCCGCACCAATTACAACCAGTGGGCATTGGTAATGCAAGTCAATCTTGAAGCCCAAGAGCTCCGGGAAGTGGTATTGTCTGACAAGGTCACGCGACGTGAAGACAGATTGGTTCTTGCAGCCATTCTGAGAGGCGTGCCATCCAACATGCACATGGCGTTGGCCGCAAAGCCGACGGCGAAGATGGATTGGGAGGCGGTGAGGAGTATGCATATTGGCGATGATCGGGTCAGGGAGGCGAACACTCAACATCTTCTCAAGGAATTCGAGAACATCAGCTTCAAGGAAGGGGAAGCCATTGACGAGTTTGCCATGCGGATCTCGGGTCTCGCCAGCAACTTGCGTTCACTTGGTGAGTCAGTAGAGGAGGTGCGTGTCGTGAAAAAATTCCTTTGTGTTGTACCAGCACGGTACATGCAGATAGCACTTTCTATCGAGACTCTTGATCTGAATCATATGTCGGTTGAGAAGCTTGTTGGGAGGTTGCGCGCTGCAGAGGAATGTTTCATGGACAGCACCAAAGACATCACTGACAAGGCTGGGCGCTTGCTACTTGCTGAAGATCAGTGGATGGCAAAATATAAGCACAGATTGGCGCCAGAGACCTCAGCGAGTGGGAACAAGGCAGTTGCAAAGTCACAGGTGAAGAAGAAAGGTGGAGCACGCACTGACAGTCATGACGGTTCCACGAAGCTCACATCAGAGGGAACCCCCCGGAGAAAGGGAAAACGCCACAATTGTGGCATCTTGGGACATTTGGCAAAGGACTGTCGCAAGTCGAAGCGAGAGAGAAAAGAACTAGGGATGGCAATTCTACCCGCGGGTACGGGTACCCGTCGGGTAATGTACTCGACGGGTACGGGTACGGGTACATTTTTTTACTCGCGGGTACAACCCGTACCCGACCTGACATATTTCGGGTACGGGTACGGGTATGATTTTTTACCCGCGGGTATCCGACGGATTACCCTGTTTCTTAAATCTAGGCCCAAGAAATATAACTCGGCCCATTAAACAAACCCTAACACATCTTCTGGTACCCTCATTTCAAGACGCATTTGAATGAATTATTATAGTTGCAGTTAGCTTCTTCCTCCTTGAAATAGCTTAATTAATTCCTAAGATCTGTAGTTAAGGTGAATGGTGTTTGTTTGTATGGTGTATATCATATGGTTGAATTAGCTGCTGAAAATTGAAATTTGATATGTTATTTAAGCTGTTCAGCATTTAAATTATGATTTATGGATTTTTTTTGTTATGTTTGGTCATACCCGACGGGTACCCGAAACCCGCCCGAAACCCGTCGGGTATGGGTACGGGTACAAAATTTTACCCGCGGGTACGGGTACGAAATTTTACCCGCGGACAGTTTCAGTCCGGGTCGGGTATTTGCTCTACCCGACCCGAACCCGACCCGTTGCCATTCCTAAAAAGAACAAGCTCATCTGTCAAGGACAGACTCTGAACAGCCAGCCCTAATTATGGCAACAACAGTTGATACCTCAGTGAGGCCTGCACAAGAGGTTCATCTGAATGGGCAGTCAGTAATGCCAATGGAAAGTGCCGAGTGTGACTGGTTCCTTTATACGGGAGCAAGCAGTCATATGACAGGGACACCCTCGTTCCTGTCATCACTAGATGAGACCATCAGAGGGACAGTCAGGTTTGGTGATGGATCCATGGTCGAGATATGTGGGCAAGGTTCAGTTGTCTTTCAAGGTCGTCAGAAGGAACACAAAGTTCTTGCCGAGGTGTATTTCATACCCAAGTTGAAAAGCAAGATGGAGGAACGGGGGGTGCAGAATATTGCTGAAAGATGGACATTTGAGTCTGTATGATCGTGACCAAATGCTACTCATCAAGGCGCCTCGAACTGCTAACAGGTTGTACATTGCATCTCTGAAACCTATGCAGCCTGTCTGCCTGATGGCAAGACTAGATGATGTGGCTTGGTTGTGGCATGCAAGATATGGACACATGAATTTCAGGTCTTTGCATGATCTTGGGGGGAAAGGAATGGCCAGAGAGGATACCTGAGATTCAGCATCTTGATCAGGTATGTGATAGTTGCATGTTGGGAAAACAGCATCGTAGACTATTTCCACATGCTTCAGAGTTTATAGCATATTCTCCTTTGGACCTTCTGCACGGTGATTTGTGTGGCAAGATTACTCCACCCACTCCTGGTGGTAAGAGTCATTTCCTTCTCTTAGTAGATGATTTTAGCAGATATATGTAGATTGAGCTTCTTACTGTCAAGAATGAGGCTCTTTACCACTTTAAGATCATCAAGTCAAAGGCTGAAACTGAACTTGGAAGGAGACTGAGGGGGTTGAGAACAGATCGAGGTGGTGAATTCAACTCAACTCAGTTCACGGTGTACCTTGAAGAACTGGGTGTGAAGCACTTTACAACTGATAAAAATAATGAGCTTGTATTGATTAAGAGGCAGGAGGCCTCTATAAATAGATGTATAGAGATGGTTAATAAACATAAAAGCCTTTATGTAAAAGGGAAATATAAAACACACCCCTACACTTCAAGATCATCAAGTCACAGGCTGAAACTTGTTAAAAAATAGGAGGCAATTTACTGAACAATTCCGGAAAAACAAGCAAAAGAAAAACACGCGAAAACATCAGCGATCGGCAGACAGACGGGACGAGAAATAACGCATACCGATTTGAAGCCGAACGAACCGCTGTAGATCTGACGGCGAACAACTGTTGCAGACGTTGGTAACGACGTTAGGCCACAGCGCCCGATCTCCTCGGTAGACAACCCGTGTTGAAGAACGCGAGCAATCGCGCTTCTCAAAAACTTTATTCGCCCTCTCCCAGTGCAGGATTGCAAGGGCGAGCGGTTCCGGAGACCTGCTCTCCCGATCGTCGGTGCACGCCGGCGCTCGGAATGGAGAAGACTAGAAGGCGGCGCAAGGAACGCGAACATGGGAAATGATCTGATCGTGGGATGTACTCTGCCGTACCGCGCACGCCCGTGTTTATAGAGTCCCACAGAGGCGGTTCGTGTGCAATCTGGATCCGAACTGACTCCACATTCGTAAACGCGTCCGTCTCTAACGACTTGGACTCTGTCTCGGTAGCCCCAAAAAATTCGGAAGCCCAAAATCCCAAAGCCCAATTTAATTTTCTGCAAAAATATAAAATATGGGCTCGGCTCGAGGCTCGAATTCACACGAACACGCACGCGGAGCGAGGCGAGGCGTGGCGAGGCGAGCGAGCGAGGAGGAGGAGTGTGCGTGGGTCACTCCTCTCTTCCTCTCTTCTCTCTCACTCAAGGAGTGGAAGAGCAACCTCTCTTATATGTAGGGGTTGCTCCACTTCCACTTCTCATATAGGACTAAACATTTAGCACCACCCTCTCTTGCACTAATGGGCCTTTGAAATTTATTGGGAATTAATTCTGAATTTTAGATGGGCCTAGCCCATTTATTCCAACAATCCCCCACCAGATCTCAAAGCCATTAGGAGAGAGGTCATTTTTGTTTCTTGTTTGATATACTAGTGTTTCTGCAGAGACTGTGAAGTTGAACTTCTGCCTAGATCCTCAAGTTTCATCAGGTCACAACTTGAACAATGGATTACACCTTGAATTGCAAGTTTTGTATGAACTGACTTCGTCCAAAGACCATTACCAGTACTTGACTACCAATAGTCTACCCCGCGGGTGGAGCATATGCGTCGTACTCCTTGGTCTCTTCATGAGCTTTCCAAAGATCACCCAAATCTCACAGACTGTGACATTAGACATTCGGAACTCATATAGGTGTGTTTCCTTCAAGACTGCCCTATAGGACGGCATCTTTGCTACACATAGCCAACAAAAACACATTAAGGCAAATTGCCAACCTGCCTTACAATTTGAGAGTACAAATGTGCATCTTCACATAGAGATGGTATAAAGGAAGTACTCTCCTCGGTGAACCACTAGCTTGTTTTCTCATGTTCTAATTCACGGGATCTCCGATCACATAGGCTAGATTACTACTATGATGTCACATCAATGGGTCTCAAACCCATCTCTCTCGATGCACTTTCTATCACATTACGTGATAGACCCTTCGTAAAGGGATCTGCCAGGTTTTTGTCTATTTGTATGTACAAAACAGTAATAACCCTGGAGTTTCTCATTTTCCTGATAGATTTTAAACGTCTCTTGACGTGTCTTGATGATTTTGCATTATCCTTTGAACTGTTCACTTTGGCAATCACCGTCTGATTGTCACAGTTCATAAGGATTGTCGGCAATGATTTTTCAACTACAGGCAAATCCATCAAGAGCTCTCGCAACCATTCTGCCTCTGCAGTTGCTGTCTCTAAAGTAGTGAGTTCTGCTTCCATGGTTGACCTCGTCAAAATGGTCTGTTTGCAAGACCTCCATGATATAGCGTCACCTGCTAGAGTGAACACATATCCACTCGTGGCATAGAGTTCATCAACATCAGAGATCCAGTTCGAATCACTATAACCCTCAGGAACGGCCGAATGCCCAGTATAGTGAATTCCATAACTCATTGTACCTCTCAAGTAGCGCATAACCCTTTCAAGTGCATGCCAATGATCTATACCTGGGTTTGACATGAACCTGCTCAATTTGCTCACAGCAAACAAGATATCAGAGAGGGTTGCCCTCGCTAAGTACATGAGTGAACCGATCATCTGAGAATATTTAAGTTCATCTCTCGACTCTTTCTTGTTCTTTCTGAGTATCACGCTGGGATCATAAGGCGTTGGAGAAATCTTGCTATCCATAAAGCCGAACTGGCTCAAGATTTTCTCAACATAGTAGGATTGATTTAAAGTAATTCCACTCTCATCCTTATTCAGCTTAATGTTCAGAATAACATTAGCTTCTCCCAGATCTTTCATATCAAAACACTTTGATAGAAAAGACTTGACCTCAGAAATTATATCAATATTTGTATCAAAAATGAGTATATCATCCACATACAAGCATAATATAACGCTATCGCCCCCACCATGGCGATAGTACACACACCGATCAGCCTCATTGATGACAAAGCCCGCAGACGTCAAAGTACTATCGAACTTCTCATGCCATTGCTTAGGTGCTTGTTTCAAGCCATACAAGGATTTCAACAATTTGCACACCTTTGTCTCTTCACCTTTTACTACGAATCCATCAGGCTATTCCATATAAATCTCCTCTTGTAACTCTCTGTTCAGGAAAGATGTCTTTACATCTATTTGATGGATGATTAGACCATAAGAAGCAGCCAAAGAAAGTAGTACACGAATTGTTGTCATTATGGCGACAGGTGAATAGGTGTCAAAATAGTATTCACCTTCCTTTTGAGTATAGCCCTTTGCAACTAGCCTTGCCTTGTACTTTTCAATAGTACCGTGAGGCCTAAGCTTCTTCTTGAACACCCACTTAGAGCCTACTGGTTTGCACCTGTATGACCGTTCAGTTAACTTCCAGGTTCCATTGGAAAGAATTGAGTTCATCTCACTATGAATTGCTTCTTTCCAGTCATCTGCATCAGGCGATGCATATGCCTCTGCTATGGATTTAGGAGTATCATCCACAAGGTACACAATGAAATCATCACCGAAGGATTTTGCAGTTCGTGATCTCTTACTTAATTGAGTTATTTCATTGTGTTCCTCCTCTGGGACATTCTCAAATGGTGTATCAAGAAACTCGCTAGTTGTGGTGGATTCAGGACAAATTTCAGAAGGATCCTAACAGTGCTATGCATATCTTTCATAGGAAAAACATCCCCAAGTACGCAGGTATGAAAGTGATGGTTTTCTCCCAACCCACTCCTCATAAGGGTTTTTCTCTTTATTCTTGTTTGGAACGCAGTTTAGGACATGACATAAAGTCAATAGAGCCTCCCCCACCATGCCTTAGATAAACCGGACGTGTCTAACATGGCATTCACCAAGTCACACAATGTGCGTTTTTTCCTCTCGGCTATCCCGTTTGATTGGGGTGAATAGGGAGACGTCTTCTCATGTATAATACCGTGTTCAGCACAAAAATCATCAAATATTTGGGAAAATACTCATCACCACGATCTGACCTAAGGCGTTTGATCTTTCTCTCTAATTGAGTTTCTACTTCAGATTTATAGATTTTAAAGTAGTATAAAGCTTCATCTTTAGTTTGCAACAAGTAAACATAGCAAAATCTAGTAGAATCTTCTATTAATGTCATAAAATATTTCTTTCCACCTTTTGTCAACACACCATTCATCTCGCATAGATCAGAATGTATGAGTTCTAATGGTGTCAAGTTTGTCTCCTCGGGTGCCTTGTGAGGCTTTCGAGGTTGCTTTGACTGCACACAACTATGGCACTTAGAACCTTTGACAATGGTGAATTCCAGAATTAATTTGATACTAGATAGCTGATTCATTAAACCAAAATTAACGTGACATAAACGAGAATGCCAAACACTTGCATCATCATTAATACCGCCACAAATATAGTTTACTGACTTATTATTAAACTCCAAAAGAGAAAAGCGGAACAAGCCTCCGCATTCATAGCCTTTACCAATAAATTGTCCACGCTTGGACACGACTATTTTATTAGACTCTAAAACTACTTTAAACTCATCTCTGCATAGAAGGGTGCCCCTAACAAGATTCTTGTTCATAGTAGGGACATATTGCACGTTCTTCAGCTGGACAATCTTTCCCGAAGTGAACTTCAGATCGACCGTGCCAACACCACGAACAGAAGCATGTGACCTATTCCCCATTAATATGGTAGAATCCCGGACGAACTGGTAAGAAGTAAACATGGGCATGTCAGAACATACATGAACATTAGCACCCGTATCAAACCACCAAGATGATGTTTGAGAAACAGAAAGAACAGTAAAAGAATTACCATACCCATCTGCATTGCTAGACATCACGATGTTGACATTCTTTTTCCCTCTGCGATCTGCCCTCTCAGGACAATCCTTGGAAAAATGTCCCTGCTCCCCACAGATGTAGCAACAGCCATTATTGGCTTTGTTTGACTTCTTCTTCTTCTTAAAAGCAGTAGTTTTGTTTGGCTTGAATTGAGACTTGATCCCTTTGTTCTTGACATTGGGTTTCCGCACCATATTAGCATTGGCGCTAGATTGACCCTCGCCTCCTTTCTCAGTAGCGTCCTTAGCCCGAGCCTTCTCCTCAACATCAAGAGATGCTATCAGGTTTTCAACTGATATTTCCTGTCTCTTGTGTTTGAGAGATGTGGCGAAGTTCCTCCACGATGGAGGTAACTTTGCAATAATGCACCCACAACAAACTTGTCGGGTAAAGGACACTTAAGGAGATTGAGCTCTCTCGCAAGGCACTGTATTTCATGAGCTTGTTCAACTATGGGATGGTTGTTAACCATCTTATAGTCATGAAAATTCTCCATGATATACAGTTTACCGTCTGCATCAGCTGCACCATACTTAGCGTTAAGTGCATCCCAGAGCTCCTTACCATCTGTGACTGTCAGATAGACATCACAGAGTTTATTGTCAAGAACACTTAAGATGCATCCTCTCAGGGCAGAATTGGCTTCATCAAACTTCGTCTGTTCTTCAACAGACAAAGGATCTTGAGGTCTGCCCTCGGTTGCCCAGAAGATCTTAAGCGATTGGAGCCAGAACGTGGCCTTAACTTGCCACCACTTGAATTGCACGCAAGAGAATTTCTCCGGCCTCAGTGCATTGGCTAAAGTCATCATGTTCAACTAAGGAAATTGCCTAATAAGGTTTTTAGATTGTTAGAAAATAGGCGGCAATTTAATGAACAATTCCGGAAAAACACGTGAAAACAGCAGCAATCGGCAGACAGACGGGACGAGAAATAACGTGTACCGATTAGAAGCCGAACGAACCGCTATAGATCTGACGGCGAACAGCCGCTGCAAACGTTGGTGACGATGTTGGGCCGCAGCGTCCGATCTCCTCGGGAGACGACCCGTGGTGAAGAATGCGAGCAATCGCACGGAGCGCTTCCAAAAAACCTTATTCGCCCTCTCCCGGTGCAGGATCGCAAGGGCGAGCGGTTCCGGAGACCTGCTCTCCCGATCGTCGGTGCACATCAGCGCTCGGGATGGAGAAGACTAGAAGGCGGCGCAAGGAACGCAAACGTGGGAAACGATCTGATCGTGTGATGTGCTCTGCCGTACCGCGCACGCCCGTATTTATAAAGTCCTACGGAGGCGGTTCGTGCGTTATCCGGAGGATCCGGATCCGAACTGACTCCGCAGTCGTAAAAGCGTTCGTCTCCAACGACTTGGACTCAATATGGGCTCGGCTCGAGGCTCGAATTCACATAAACACGCGCGCGCGCATGCTCGCGTGTGCGGGGCGGGGCGGGGCGGGGCGAGGCGAGGCGAGCGAGCGAGGAAGGAGGAGGAGGAGCGCGCGTGGGCCACCCCTCTCTTCCTCTCTTCTCTCTCACTCAAGGAGTGGAAGAGCAATCTCCCTTATATGTAGGGGTTGCTCCACTTCCACTTCCCATGTGGGACTAAATATTTAGCACCACCCTCTCTTGCACTAATGTGCCTTTGAGATTTATTGGGAATTGAATTTTAGATGGGCTTAGCCTATTTATTCCAACAAAACTGAACTTGGAAGGAGACTGAGGGGGTTGAGAACAGATCGAATTGGTGAATTCAACTCAACTCAGTTCACGGTGTACCTTGAAGAGCTGGGTGTGAAGCACTTTACAACAGCACCCTACACGCCTCAACAGAATGTGGTTGTAGAGAGGAGAAATCAAACAGTTGTTGAGATGACCAGGTGCATGCTTAAAGGCATGAAGGATCCTGCTCAGTTTTAGGATGAAGCTGTTAAGACAGTTGTTTATGTACTGAATAGGGCACCCACTAGGAGTCTCAGAGTAAAAACGCCCTATGAAGCACTGCCAGGAAGGAAGCCTTCGGTGAAACATCTCAGAACCTTTGGATGTACAGCATTTGTCAAGAAACTTGGACCAGGAGTATCAAAGTTGTCTGACAGAGCAATACCAGGGGTGTTTTTGGGATATGAACCACTGTCAAAGGCATACCGTGTTTATGATCCAGCAGGAAACAAAGTCATAGTCTCAAGAGATGTTCATTTTGATGAAAAGAGACCATGGCAATGGGATGGACATTAATCCACTGATGCAGACTCTTGGACAGAATTTAATGTGCATTGGACCGAGACTGTCGAGAGGTTATCAGATGAATCTGAAAAAGTTCAGTATGAACCCGAGACTCCAAAGACTCCACAAGAAGCACATAATTCATCTGCACCATCTGCGATCAATTGGATCACTCCACCTACCGGCCAAGAACAAGACTCTAAGGTGTACCCCAAAGATTCAGGAGCTTGAATGTGTTATGAATATGACTTGTATAATTATGAAGACCAGAGGCCACTATAAATAGAGGTACAAGAGATTACAAATATGCGGAAAAGCCCCTATGCAAAGGGGAAAATACAAAAACCCATATATCTCTAACACCCCACTCAAACTCAAGGTGCGTCACGAACACTGAGTTTGGAGAGATAAAAACTATACTGAGATCGGGTCTGTGCCTTCCTGAAGAAATCCGCCAGCTGAAGCTCTGAAGGCACATACTGAAGGTCAACAACACCATCCTGCACCTGTACTCGTGTATAAGAAGCATCAAAACCAATATGCTTGGTAAGCTCATACTTAACCAGATCACGAGCAATACTGATAGCACATGTACTGTCAGATAAAAGAGGAGTCGGTATATCAACAGAAACACCAAAGTCCTCAAGCAACTACCACAACCAAGTAACCTCTGCACTCACAAGAGCCATAGCATGCAACTCAGCCTCTGCACTCGAACGAGAAACTGCTACCTACTTCTTAGTCTTCCAAGCAATGAGGGAACCACCAAGAAAAACACAATAGGCAGAAAGAGATCGACGATCAGAGGGATCACTAGTCCAAGTAGCATCAGAATATGCTTTGAGCTGTAAAGAGCTAGAGCGTGAAAAGAACAGGCGTCTAGAGATAGTCCCACGTAGATAACGCAAGACATGAAGCAAGTGACTATAGTGGACCTGGGTGGGAGCGGAAACAAATTGACTCAGAATGTGAACAGAGTACGAGATATCAGGACGAGTGACACCAAGGTACACGAGACTCTCTACAATATGACGGTAACGAGTAGGATCATCAAGAGGCTCACCATCAGTGGCTCGAAGATGGACATTGAGTTCCATGGGAGTCTCAACAGTCCGGTGATCAGTAAGAGAAGCCCGATCAATAAGATCCTGAATGTACTTCTCCTGAGATAGATAAATTCCCTCAGGGGAAGAAATCTCAATCCCAAGAAAGTAGCAAAGAGGACCAAGATCGGACATAAGAAACTGCTCACTGAGACGGGCCTTTACAAAGTCTATGTACTCCGAATCATCTGCGGTGATGATCATGTCATCAACATAGAGAAGAAGAAGAGTGCGGCCACGAGACGAAGTGTGCACAAAAAAGCGCGGGATCATGAGCACTGGCAAAGAAACCAGCAGCAGTGACAACAGATGCAAAACGCTGAAACCAAGCACGAGGAGCCTACTTAAGGCCATAAAGAGAGCGTCGAAGGCGACAAACCATACCCTCAGGAACTAAATACCCAGGTGGTGGCTGCATATAAACTTCCTCACGCAGCTCACCATTAAGCAAGGCATTCTTCACATCAAGCTGAGAGATAGACCAGTCACGAACAGTGGCCACAACAAGCAAAGTGCGAACAGTGGTCATGTGAGCGACAGGAGCAAAGGTCTCATCATAGTCGCGACCATGTTCCTGTTGGAACCCACGTGCGACTAATCGAGCCTTATATCGCTCAAGTGAACCATCAGAGCGGGTCTTAACCTTATAGACCCACTTACAGGTGATCGAGCGAATACGTGGGGGACAGGGCACAAGTTCCCACGTGCCAGTAAGCTCGAGAGCAGCAATCTCCTCAGCCATCGCATGCTGCCATTTCGGATGAGGAACAGCCTCACGATATGTAGCCGGCTCAGGTATAGCAGTAGCAGCAAAGCTAGAAGGAGAGTACCGAGCAGGAGGCTGGCTAGGACGATGACCGCGTCCAAGAGGCTACTCAGGAGAAGAATCATCGAAAGGAGATGATCCCTCAAAAAAAAAGAAGGCGTATCTGGAGAGGCAGACTGAGCTGGAGAAGCTGAGACATCAGAAGATGACTCAACTAGAGTAGACGGCTCATTAGAAGATGGCACATCTGAAGGGGGCTCAACTCGTTGAGTATAAACTTGTGTGACAGGAGCCTTCAAAGTGTAATCGGGAACCAAGGAAAAAGGCTCCGAAGAAGAAGGTGAGACTGTCGACCGTGGTATAGAGTGTGAAACGGGTACACTAGCAATAGGAGCATCTGGAAAGAACAAGAATGAAATAGGATCAACTACAGATGCAGAAGAAGCATCAGAGGAAGGACAAGGATAGAAAGGGCGTGTTTCATCAAAAACAACATCCCGTGAAATCCTCATCTGCCGACCAACCGGATCCCAACAATGATAACCCTTATGCTCCGAACTATACCCTAAGAAAACACACTCAACTGACTGAGCAGTCACCTTAGTACGCTCACAAGGTACGAGCAGCATGTAGCACACACAACCGAAAAGACGAAGGCTGGTGTAATCAGGCATCTTGCCCATAAGACGCTCAAAAGGAATCCCACCTTTAAGAGCAGACGACGGTTGAATGTTAATCAAGAAAGTGGCAGTGGAAACAGCCTCAGCCCAAAAATGAGGCGGAACAGAGGAAGCAATGAGAAGTGTACGTGCTGTCTCAAGGAGATGATGCCGATGTTTTCGCTCAGCAAAACCATTCTGAGCATGAGCACCAGGGCAAGAATATTGGGCAAGGGTACCTTGCTCAGAAAGAAAGTCATGAAGAGCATCAGAGAGGTAATCACCAGCAGAGTCAGCACGAAAGACACGGATAGGAGTGTCAAAATGAGTGCGAACCATAGCCGAAAAAGACTTATAGATAGACAATGCCTCACTACGATGTTTCATAAAATAAACCCATGGGTGGCGAGAAAAATCATCTATAAAAATGATAAAGTATCGATGCCCTCCTTTGGAAACAAAAGGAGCAGGACCCCAAACATTTGAATAAATAAGGTCAAAAGGACGCTGAGATACTGACTCACTAGAAGGATAAGGAAGCTGAATCTGCTTTCCTAATCGACAACCCTGACACTGAGCTAACGATTGAGTTCCTGAAACCGATCCTAAGACACCACGACGAATCAAGGCAGATAGACGAGAGCCACAAATATGTCCTATACGATGGTGCCACTGAGCAAAAGATGAAGTAGAAGAAGTAGCAAAAGCGGAGCTAACACGACTAGCAGGCGCAGCGGAAGGAAGACGAAGCCAGTCAAGCTCCCAGAGACGCTGGGAATCGCAACGACGAGGACCAGAGCCAACAAGCTGACCCGTACGACGATCCACAACAGAACAAGAATCAGAATCAAGAATCACTCGACATCCATGATCAGTGAGTTGACTAGCGAATATAAGCTGCATCGTCAGGTTAGGAACATAGGAGACATCAGGAACATTAAAAGAATTAGATAAAAAGGTGCCCTGTCCAAGAACTGGAAGTGAAGAACCATTGGCAGTAAGAACAGTGAGAGAACGAGACGAATGACTTAGAGATGATAAACTTGTAGAGTAAGGAGTCATATGAAACAAAGCCCCAAAATCAAGAATCCATGGGCGAGTACCTGAACGAGAAGGTGGTCCCTTAGAGGAAGACGGAGAAGCAGCAGCAGAACTTAAAAGTGCAGAAGGCTGAGTCACAATACCAACAGCTCCTGAAGATGTAGAGACAACAAGGCGACGAAGAAGCATAAGCAACTGGGTATCTGTGACAGCAAAAATCCATTGACATCCTCCAGTACCAGCACCACGAGCATCCTGTAAAGAACGGCAGGCCTGAACACCAGCAGTGGGTCGAGAAGTCGAAGAACGAGCAGGCGAAGCAGTAGAGGTCCGCAACAAGCCACAATCACGAAGATGAGTCTCCTCCATCTGATCAAAGAACTCCTCCACGGTAGCATCTCCCTGTTGTAACAGCTGCTTATGACGAAAAGTAGCAAGAGATGTAGACTGACCAGTAGTCTCGTAAGGACGACGTAGATAAGACCACATCTGGTGTGAATACTCAAACTCAACAATATCAGCAGTAAGACAATCCTCCATACTAGCAACAAGAATAGCATCAGCTCGAGCATCATCATCCAACCAAGCTTTGTATACGCTGAAGTCAGACTCGTAGGAAGACGGACATTTGAGATCACCCGTGAGAAACTCCCAAAGACGCAGACCACGCATATGTAGACGCATGCGAGGAACCAGTCGCGATAGTTAGTGCCATTAAAAAGCACCGGACAACGCGAGACTGTAACGCCAACTGAAGAAAAAGTCATCCTGGTCTGACAACTGGTGACAGCGAGAGCGCGCAGGAGACAAAGCGGCACGAGCTGCAGAAAAAAATCTTCTTTTTTTTCTTCTTTTTTTTTTACAATTCGGGCTGATCCTTACAGCAGTTTGCTACAGCCAAAGCCAGAGGCGTAGAACCAGCACCCATGCACGTGGGCTGTCAGCCGGCTCAGAGATAGAGCACCAGACAAACAGCCAAGGACAGCAGGGATAGAGCACATGAAGCAGCAAAGTACGGAGCACGATCCAGCATGTGGGGCTGTCAGCTGCCGGTGAAGACTTGGGTAAGAGCGACGTCTCGCTCGGTGGAACGCCGGGTCTGAAGTCAACCGCAGATCTGGGAGACCGGATTGAGGATGCCGAGTGCGACAGAAGGGCGACGAGCGGGACACCAAGACCGAGGCAGAAGTCCTACGCCGCGCGTGGCAGCCAAAGAGCGCGGTGGCGGCGGCAATTGGAAGCGCCGCCACCAGGAACGCTCGGGCAGAGAAAAAACCCTAATTTTATGGCTCTGTTACCATATTATGAATATGACTTGTATTATTATGAAGGTCAGATACCACTATAAATAGAGGTACAAGGGATTATAAATATGCGGAAAAGCTCCTATGCAAAGGGGAAAATACAAATAACTCATATATCTCTAACAGAATGATGTACTGGATTCAGCAAAAGAGGTTCAGGATTTTGAGCTGACTGCAGAAGAACTAGAAGCTATAGAAGACAACAAGACCTGAGTTCTTGCTGACCTGCCTTCAGATCACAAGGCCATTGGACTTAAATGGGTATTCAAGGTGAAAAAGGATCTTGAAGGAAATATAGTCAAGCATAAGGCCAGACTTGTTGTGAAGGGGTACGCACAGACACATGGTGTGGATTTTGATGAGGTGTTTGCACCAGTTGCAAGGATTGAAACAAACAGAGTTTTGTTAGCCTTGGCAGCAAGTCAGAAGTGGGAGGTTCACCACATAGATGTTAGGTCTGCTTTTTTGAATGGGTAGCTGCATGAAGATGTCTATGTTCAGCAACCTTCAGGCTCTGCTGATAGAAATCAACCTGAAAAGGTACTCAAACTGAAGAAGGAACTTTATGGGCTGCGTCAAGCACCAAGGGCTTGGAATGCAAGACTTGATCAAGAGGTGAAGGCACTTGGTTTTGAGAAAAAATGAAGCTGAACATGCTCTTTACAGAAGGGGTAATCATGAGAGTCTTCTACTAGTAGTGGTCTATGTAGATGACTTGATCATTTGTGGAGCAACTACAGAAACCACATCTGAATTCAAGACTGAGATGATGCAAAGCTTCAAGATGAGTGACCTAGGGAAGCTCAGTTACTACCTAGGTATTGATGTCAGGAAATGTCATGGAGAGATCTTCCTCAACCAGAGAGCTTATGCTCTGAAAATTATTCAGAATGCAGGGTTCAAGGGTTGCAATCCATGTGACACTCCAATGGAGCAGCGTTTGTATTTGAGCAAAATTGATGGTCAAAGAAAGGTTGATGCCAGCAAATACAGGAGTTTCATTGGAAGCTTGAGATATCTTGTGAACACTCGACCTGACATAGCATTCTCTGTTGGGATGGTGCACTACAGGAATTGCAATAATAGACGACGGCCAGAACTCGTCGTCTATAAGGATAATATCGTCGTCTATAGCTTATAGACAACGGTATAAGCTTATAGACGACGGTTCCCGACCGTCTATGATTATTTGTCGTCTATAAGTGGCCGGATTTAGCTATCGACAATAAGGTAACTCCATCCACATGGCGGTGCGGGAGCCTTATTGACGACGGTCGCCCGAACCGTCGTCTATAAGGATCCTTATAGACGATGGTCATCTGGAAACTGTCGTCTATAAGAGTCCTTATAGACAAGGTCTGGAAAACACTGTCGTCTATAAGATTTGCATTTTTTTAGAAAACATAAAATGTTGTCTTGGCTTTGAGGCTAGCCCTGGCTCGATGACCAGAAAACACAGACATAAGAAAACAGATTCATCACTGGCATATATATTGCAACAAGGATCACAAAACACTAATTCAAAAACACTATACACACGCCACACTACACACTACCCGTCTGCTGCCACCAATCGTCCTCTATTTGTCCAAGCGTTGAAATCTGAAACAACAATGTCTATCTAGAACATAATATGAAGTACATTAATTAATATCATGCAAGACATGCTTAAGTAAATATGAGTCATGTTCTTGAGACTTTGGGAGAGGTTTCATAAATAAGGACATATGAGATTGAAAAAAAAGTGTTGGAGACTTTGCAAGAACATAATTTGTTTCAAGGAAAATTGAATACAGTTCAAGGAAGATGCTAGTTTTGATTGGAAAAAAGACTGACCTAATTAAGGAGCTTTGGCTCGTGGATCATTGAGAAAACTATCACGTGCTGCCCCGTTCACTGTCACCGGAGTTCGGAAAGTCGTCCTCCTACACTCGTCCAAGCGCCAGAATCTATGGCGATGGAGTTTGAACCTCCGTCCCGATCCCTTTAATGTGCAAGTGTGGTTATACAAGTTATAGGTATAATTCATATTTTACTAAATGTGAACAAGTTTAACT
Source organism: Tuctoria greenei (assembly GCA_036927565.1). Taxonomy (NCBI): domain Eukaryota; kingdom Viridiplantae; phylum Streptophyta; class Magnoliopsida; order Poales; family Poaceae; genus Tuctoria; species Tuctoria greenei. Next base: position 209,665,162 of record JAYESD010000003.1, read on the forward strand.
AGTTTGAATTATTTTGAATAATTTTGTACATGTGCTCCTGTCATCGGCACCTATGGAAGCTCCATCGATGGCGGCGCCCACTACGGGAAGACAGTCTGCTGTCCTGCGGTCATAGTCTGCAAATACAAAGCAAATCATTATACATGTCATTTGTATATTTAAAATGTTAAGTACAACATTCAGAACTTACGTGCAAGGCAGCTTGCCACTGTAGCATGTGCGAGTTTTGATTACTCGTGCCTAGCCTTAAGTGTTGCTTCCTGCATCTCATCTCTAGCCCTGAGCACTTCTTGTGTCCTCTAGTGCTCCTCCTGAGCACTCTAGAGCTCCAGATCTTGGCCCGTACGGCAGCTGCTGGACCCGCCTTGTTTCGATGAAGAGGCTCTCGAGGAAGCCCGCGACTGCCTCGAGTCGAGCACTCCATCGAAGATGGCTATCCTGCACAACGAAGTAAGATTATTAAATTTTTGTAACTCAAAATTCGTGGAAGTAAATTAAAAATAACAAAACTCACCGTCCGTGGGGTTTCTCGCCACCGATTGCATACCGGCTTCGGGGACGATTGGCGCGCTCTGCCAATCGTACTCTTTGCCTTGAAGCCTACGCGCCTCCTGCCGTACTTTGCTTGAAAATACAGAAAATAACGTCATCGAACCTATTAAAGAGAATCCAATTAAATTAACAAAATAACTCACAAACGTTTGAATTGCCGTTTGAGAAGACAGCTAGTTAGGCTGCGACGGGTCACTTCCAAAGTGACCCCTCTTCCACACCTCTATAGGTGCCGGCTCCTGACCGCTCTCGTGCTCCTATCGATACATGTTAGAATAATGAAATATTATAAAATTACTTAAATAGAATTCAAGTCACACTTACCATCCATTTAGCGAGACGTATGTAGCCGTCCCCACCAAAACGGTGTTTTCCGTCTGTCCCTCTACTCTCTTGACGGGTTTTAGAAACGCCCTGGAAGCCCTGGCTCCTCCAACGAGCACACAAGGCACGGTACATGTCCGAACGGCTGTCAAGCCACACTACACCGACCTGGACTCATTTATTATTAAATGAAAATATTGATCACAATTAGATAATGAAGCAAGGTAACATAAACACTTTACCTCTGCGTACTGCGGCTCCGTCAAGTAATTGTTGGCCGCTTCCCTGTACTTCCCCAGCTGACCCTCCTCGGGATGCAACTTAAAGTATGCCTTCGTAAATTGAATGCAAGCCATTGATAGTGACTGCATCACGAGCTTCCTGGCGCAGTCATGGAAGACGAGAGGAGTGTGATTCGTCTGCTCGGCCTCGTTCTCCAAAGGGTACCATGCCTGGAAGAACAAATATACAAGTAAATGTATTTAACTTATAATAAATTTGTATTACACAAATATTGTTCATACTTACCATGAAGTCGTGCCACACAGCCTCCTGGTGGTTGCCGTAAGCAAGGTCCTGGGCCGTAGTGCAATTGTCCCAAGATGTGGCAGCATGTCCATTCACTACACCGGGGTATTGCAAACGGACTAGACGGTGCAAAACATTGTTCACCTGCTAGTGGTGTCCCTGACCCGTGAATGAACAATCCTCCCAAGACCTAATACATGATTCTCAACTAGTATATATATAAGTCTTTAAATATCTAAATTGAATTGTTAAAGATTTCCTTACCTATCGCCAATCAGACGAATAACGATCCTATCATCTGTGTTTGCAGGAGCCGCAGGAGGAGCCACGTAGTGGCTCCTCCTAGTCCGCCATTGTGGAGACGACTCCACATCAGGTGACCCAGAAGTGGGGTCACCCGCCTGCACTGGCTCCAAACAAGGAGGGACCAAAGAAGAAGGCTCCGAAGGAAGCACCAAAGATGGAGGCTCCGAAGCAGGCACAAAAGGAGGCATCCTAGCCTCTGAGTCCTCGAACATAGAGTCATCCTGACAATTTAAAAAAATTCATATTATGGAATAAAAAATTAAATATATAATTTGTAATTAAATGTTCTTTACTTGTCGTGACTGCTGTACAGGTCCGCATGATGACTCCGGTAGATGGCTCACCAACTGAGCTCGTCTACCTCTGCTAAGATGACTCCCCTAGAAGACCTCATCTCGTCTCGTGGCTCTCGGTGGCAGAAAACTTCATGCCTCTGCCCTCCATCATCTGCTGCTGCTTGATAACATCATGTTTAAAAGAAAATTTGCTTAATGAATGTAATGGAAAGTATAGAATAAGAAAGAAGAGATGAAGGAAACGTTACTTGTACTCAATTTCAAAATTCATCAGCATCACGATCATGTACTCTTCTCCGTAAACTGGACCATCGATCTTCTGTCGTGGTAGTTTCCCATTTTCATTTTCATTTTCGCATATTAGGAGTCTCTACATCTTCTGCATCTCCAACTAAGTCAACGAGTCTCAAATTAGGCTCGACGACAAAAGAGTCTGATAACTCTTGTTCTTGGTAAACAATCATCAAGGTATCCATCATTGTATGGTGTATATAACCGCTCACGAGGATTCACCTTGTGTACAACCCACCAAGCATTAAGTTTTTTGCATGGATAATGTAGATAATACACTTGCTCAACTTAGGGTGCAAGGACGAAGGCGTCGCAGCCTTGTAGCTAGTCCTTTTGTTTGACTTCTACCATGCCAAATTGGTTTTGTCGAGTTCCATGGTTATGATCAAACCCATCGCAGTCAAAGAAGACTACTTTAAGCACCCCATTCCCCGCAAAACTGAATTCAAGGATATTTTTAGTGATCTCATAATAATTAGTTTCACGTCATTCAGTGTCAACTACCCTTGTCACAACTCCGGTGTTACATGTTTCCCTGAAAGGACGTTGAGCTTCAAATTGAGTTGAACGAAATTGTAACCCATTGATGTCGTATCGACAGTAACTTTTAATTTTAATGGATCCATAGAACAGTTGTCGTAAATCTTCATGGATGCTGGCTCGTTTTTGCACTGTTCAACATATGAAGTTAGAAGACTATTTTATGCTATACACGTAATTATTAAGAGAAACAAGACATGAACACGTTACTTGTGCATGAAACCAGGATAGGAAGTTAGGCCCCCTATTTACTCCATAATATTGTATCAATTGTATTTGTCGAATTGTAGGTTGCTGTTTAGATTTCCAATTTTGTTGATCGAATTCACTAAATAAGGAAAAAACAGAATAATTAGCATAGATGTATAACACAACACGCTAATTATTATAGATGTTGAACAAACACTTACTAAAAATATTCTTCCATCCATTTTATATTAGCGTACATGTATAGCAAAGCAGCCGTCTTGTCATCTATTTCAACATCATAGCTCATGCTGCTACCAATAGTGATGCCTCTCATTTGAAAAATGGAGAGATTGCTACAAGGGGGTGCTTCATCCATATTATACCGCAACGTGGAAGCATTAACATTGTGTTCTTGTGCAAAATAGACACTTGAAAAGTATCCTATCTCCTGAATGGCGTATGCTTCGGCGATGCATCCTTGAAGCCTTACCTGATTGCGAACCATTGGTTTAAGACACCTGAGTGCTCTTACAATGTGATACATTCACCTATATTGCACAGGGCCACCCACTTTAGCTTCATATGGAAGATTGAATGTGGACTAGAGGGGGGTGAATAGGCTTTGAAATTTTCCTGCACACTTAATCAAATGGTCAAATTCTTGATAGACCGGACTTGTCCGGTTGGATGTGCGGACTAGTCTGGTGTGCTAAATGTGTGTCGATTTGACTAAGTGTTGATTCAGGATTTAAACTTTATAGCAGCAGAAATGTGAACAACTAGTAAGATCACTTGAATTAACGATCAATGTTGTGAAGTTACATGTGAGAAATAATTTGCAATTCAAGTTATAATATTGATCAACTATGTGCCCTAATCAATGAAGATGCAAAACAAGAAGCACACAAGACACAAATTTTTACCGAGGTTTGATCTCACCAAAGAGATCTACTCCTCGTTGAGGAAGCCCACACAGAGCCGGGTCTCTATGAACACTTCCCCTCGTCAAGTCACCACACAAGTCCGACTTGATTCCACTATCACGGGTAATCACCGAGTTTATGAGGCAACTTCACACGTTGAGGGCTCCCACAAGAATTACAATGAAAATACGATCAAATACACTCGAAAAGATTACAATGAAAAACATGAGTGTGAAGAGATCAAACCCCAAGAGCTCAACGGCATGTGGACAACGATCTCCCAACCCCAAATCTGAATACTCAATTGATTTTCACCTTTGAGGGCTTTAGATGTGTGGGGAGATGTGTTTTTGTTCTCTTGGGACAAGTGGCAGCGCTAGAGTTTGAGTTGTGAACAGTAGAATGTGTGAGATCTATTTGTGGGGTTGTGGATCTCCTATTTATAGTGTTTCCAAAATTGTTACCATTAGGGATCCCGACGATTGTGCTGTGTAAAAGTTGGCATGAAATGTGCAGCACACTAGAAATCCTAATTGTGTGAGGTACACCGGACTAGTCTGGTAGGGGTCCAGACTTGTCCGGTGCCAAGTGAAATTGAACTCTAGAGAGTTGAACGGACTAGTCCGATCCAAGAATGGACTTGTCCAGTGCTATGTGTTATTGAACATCAGAGAGTTCAACGGACTGTGGACGGACTTGTCCGGAGTGTAGTGTAATGGGTTTACAGGGACTTGAATAGACTACTCGGGTCCAACATCGGACTAGTCCGATGCACTATGTTATGTGGTTCTAGAAAGTTTATCGGACTAGTCCGCTCCGTGGTCGGACTAGTCCGGTGCACAGTGTATTTTGACAACAGAGTTGAACGGACTAGTCCGGTCCATGAACAGACCAGTCTGGTGCTTAGTGAATTTTTTGGTGTTTTTAAGCTCTTACCGCTACGCAAAGATTTGAGCTCTTGGGATGTGTCTCTCAAACACATTCTTTACATTTAAATCTACTTTGTGCTTCAATTGTCAGTTGGGCTTTTCTCTTTTGTACACCACTTCATTTTTCACCTTTTTTAGTGAACCAAACTATCTCATTTAGCTTAACCTGCAGTCATCTCAACAAGTTCATTAGGATTTCATTTTTTTGTCATCAATCGTCCAAAACCCACAAGGGATTGCCTAGATGCACTTTTAATCTCCCTCTTTTTGGTGATTGATGACAACCATTTGAAATTTCACAATTAAGAGTAAAAATTGATTTTCATAAAGTGTGCATATATGAGAATAATGAATGAGTAATAAAACTTCTAACATATATGCACTCTTTATGGTGGGGTACCTAACAAGTGTGTGATCAAAAGATGTGATGAGTAATACATAAGCACTTGACAATTATAGCAACAATCATCACATTTCCATTAACTAAGCATCACACATTAAGTAAATTAAGCACATCCAAAATAAATTACAATAGTTTGAAATCGAGTACATGTCCTTGATCACAAGTCCTTAATGGCTTAATAGCTACAAAATAGACAACTAGTCTCAATCTCCCCCCCCCCCTTTGGCATGAAGGCACCAAAAAGGGAAAAATTGAGTGGAATCACTCATCGCCACTGCCTCCCTCACTCTTAGTCCTCAATGTATATTCTTCATCTTCAGGTGCTTGAGGTGGAGGAGGAGGAGGAGGAGCAGAGGCACCAGCCAGTCCAAAAGAGGCCATTTCTTGCTCAGATAGAGGTGCCATCTCTGTGATGTCTTCTTCAGAGTCTTCTGAGATCCGAGGTGACCCCACTGGCTCCATATCAATCTTCTCAAAGATGGCCTTTATTTTGGACTTCACATATCTTTGATGCTTCTTTTTGTCCAGACTCTCCTTATGCTGCTTGATTTCCACTTTGCAACATGAAGCAAAAATGGATGAGAGCATCTTTATTATTCCACTGGAGGTTCCTCTAGAAGGTGGAGGAGCAGGAGCAGCAATCTCAGTTCTTGTGCCTTCTTGAGCCCTCTTAGATCTTCTTTCCTTTGCAGGTGAATTAGGAGCAGAGGGAACAATGTAGATAGTAGGCATCTGGGGCCTGAGTCTAGTATGAAGAACATCCTTGACAAATTCAAGTCCTATCACCTTCTCAATCATATACATGATGTAGGGTGCATAGCCACAGGACCTGTTAGGAGTGATAGAGATGATCATAATGTCGTTGTACATGTACTCAAAGACATTGAAAGTCATTTTCTTGCTGATGACCTTCATCAATGTCCTAAGGGTCCCCAGGATGGTCCCTGCATCTCCCTCCTTGGGAGCCATGGTCTTCCTCAGGATTCTATTTAAGACAGCAAAGAAAGGCTTCAAGTACTTTGTGGTTGGAGACTTGAATGGCATCTTAGTATCATAGAGAAAGTCAAGCTGATCTTTCTCCAGAGCCTTTACGTTGTGAATAATGATGTCATTCTCCAAAGAATTTTCCAGGTGAAGAATTCTAGGAAACTCTTCATATGTGACACTGTAATGTGCTCCATGTCTCATCCAAATCATTTTGTCACTGTCATCACGAGAAAAGTAAAGTGTGGAGTAGAATTGAGTGATGACCTCAATGTTTCAGTCTCACTTAAAAGAAACTAGATCCTTCAGTCCATGCAGCTCTAAGGCTTCCAGAACCTCTTGATAGGCTTGACATCATTTGAACTGAAGATGGGCAATGTCAACCCATTGACTTTCTATAACTGGATTCCTCATCTTCAAGTAGACATGCTCATAATAGTCAACATGAAATTGCTCCAGAATCTGGGATCATTTGACTGTTTAGCCTGATCATAGACCTCTACCTTTCTGAATTTATCAACCAGCTCACCCCCTTTGCCAGTGAAATCATCACTCGATGGTTGTCTGTTGCGGTGAGTTGGTGCTTTCATCTTCAGAGGGCCAATAGGACCACTAGCAAGTCCTTTGCCCTTGTTGAGAGTTCTCTTGGGCCCCGATGAACTAGCACCAGCAGCGTCTTTGCCCTGTGCTCTCTTCACTACCACTCTTCTCCTCTTAGGAAGGCGTCATCGGAAGGAGGGGAGTGAATATTGATATCATGCTTTTTCTTCATCACCCTCTCTTTATCTCTTTGCACTCGAGCACGATCTACCTCTTCATCATAGTGAAAAGAACTGTCCTCTGAACCTGAAGACATCATGTCTGTCAAGGAGGTTCAAGGATTAGATAAGAATTGATTTGAGACTATGTGGAAATAGGAATTTAGAAGTTCAAAATGTCAGGTACCGGACTTGTCCATATGCAGAGTGCGGACTTGTTCGGTGTACCCGACTGGTCCGCACTTGAACACCGGAATAGTCCGGTCTGACATATGAACCCTAACTTCCCACTTTCAACAAATCTAGCTCAAATCAATTCACAAAGACTAGGAAACAGTAGGAATTCATCTAGGGGAGTACTTCATGCCCCAGTAATCAAGTAGAATAGGCAAGAATCAAGTAGAGTTAAAAGCTAGGGTTTTAGTGAGATTTTACTGAAAAGTTGAAGATTTGCATTGAAGGAGCGGAGTGAGAGCCGGATTAGTCCGGGGTGGGCAAGCTCTGCGCCGAGGGGAAGATTTCCCTTGGAGAAATCCACGTTTTTGCTGTCTAGAAGTGGAAATCGCCTTTGGAGCTCACGGAAGAGGAGAGAGAATGCAAAGGAGATTGTGAAAGGTGGAAGATGAGCTCCTGGCGGCGGATTAGGCTTAACCCCGACAAATTTGGACTAGTCCAGTGGACACCGGACAAGTCTGGTGTGTTGGACTAGGGTCGGACTAGTCTGTGTCAACAAACTAGTCCGGTGCTAATGTCGGACAAGTCCGGTGTCAGTAGGACAGAACTGAATTGAAACAACTAGATTTTGGTTGTTTGATCTAATAGTGATCTAAATGACATTATTCACAAATAATCTTGATGAACATGACCAGTAAGCAATCAACAATCATACAATGGTCATAATTCACCAAGATTCACTAATTTAAATAGTTTTCAAGAGAAAATTGAGATAGGGAACAAATTTTTGCAAAAGTGAGTAAACTTTGAAATTACAATCAGGTATGCAATGTTTCAAGTCACATTTCTAGATTCAAGTATATTTAGCTCGTTTCTTAGCTCGGAAAACCTCTTTTCATCTAGTGGCTTGATGAAAATGTCTACAAGTTTTTTTTCAGTCCTAGCATGTGAGATTACTATGTCACCTTTTAATGAATGATCTCTTAGAAAATGGTGACAAATATCTATGTGCTTAGTTCTTGAGTGCTCTACTGGGTTGTGTGCAATTATTATAACACTCTCATTATCACATAGGAGTGGAATATGGTTCAGATTGTAACCATAGTCCCTTAGAGTTTGTCGTATCCAAAGTACTTGTGCGCAACAACTACCGGCTACAACATACTCTACTTCGGTTGTGGAAAGAACAATGGAGTTTTGCTTTTTAGATGACTATGAAACTAGGGATCTGCCAAGGAATTGACAAGTCCCCGATGTGCTCTTTCTATTGACTTTGCATCCTGCATAGTCGGCATCGGAATAACCTATCAAGTTAAACTTGGATCCTTTGGGATACCAAAGGCCCAAGTTGGGTGTGTGCACAAGGTATCTTAAGATTCTTTTTACAACTATTAAATAGCACTCTTTAGGTGCGGCTTGAAACCTTGCACACATACACACACTAAGCATAATATCTGGCCTAGATGCACATAAATAGAGTAATGAGCCAATCATAGACCGATATACTTTTTGATCCACATTTGGACCATCTTCAATGAGACCAAGATGTCCATTAGTCACCATTGGTGTCTTGATGGGCTTGGCCTTGTCCATATTGAACTTCATGAGGATGTCCTACGTGTACTTGGTTAGGCTTATGAATGTGCCCTCTCTTAATTGCTTCACTTAGAATCCTAAGAAGAACTTCAATTCGCCCATCATCGACATCTCAAACCTATCTGTCATAATCTTGCTAAACTCTTCACAAAATGACTTGTTAGTAGAACCAAAAATGATATCATCAACATAGATTTGACATACAAATAGATGATTATCAAAGTGTTTTGTGAACACAGTATAATCAGATTTTTCCAATTTTGAAACTATTTTGAACCAGAAAATCTCTAAGGCACTCATACCAAGCTCGAGGAGCTTGTTTGAGGCCATAGAGGATCTTACACAGTTTATAAATGTGGTTGGGGTACTCTTGATATTCAAATTTTGGTGGCTGGTCCACGTACACTTCCTCCTTAATTGGTCCGTTGAGGAAGGAACTTTTGACATCCATCTGATACAACGAATGGACTCAAGTCTAGCTACGGGAGCCAAATTTTCGTCGAAGTCCAAACCTTCGACTTGTGAGTAACCTTTAGCCACAAGTTTCTTGTTACCACTCCATGTTCATCTTGTTTGTTCTGGAAGACCCATTTGGTTCCAACGATGTTCGCCTTTGGTCTTTCCACTAGTTCCCATACTTCATTTCTCTTGAAATTTTTCAGCTCCTATTGCATTGTAATCACCCAATCTGGGTCCTTGAGTGCTTCTTTTACCCTGTATGGTTCCAGAAAAGAGACAAAAGAGTAATGTTCACAAAAATTTGCTAGCAAGATCTAGTAGTTACTCCCTTAGAAATATATCCAATGATGTTGTTGACGGGATGATCTCTTTGTACACTCTGATGTACTCTTGGGTGCGGGACTTGTGAAGTAGCTTGTTCTTCATTGTCTCCCCCTAGATCATTGCTTTTGTGGTTGTGTTGATCCTCTTGATCTTCCTGATCTTGATCTTGTGCATGAGATCCCCCTTGATCATTGCTTCCCTATTGAGGTTTATCTTGTGCACTTGAGTCTTGTTGATGAGGACATCACGACAGCGGAGACGCACATTGAAATGCAAAGACCAATCACAAGATCACGAGCACGGTTAATAAATCAGCAGGTGAACTCCCTCCTAACTTCTTTTGCATGTGAGTTTGAGAATAGATTGCTATGTGATGATTTAATTGTTATTAGGAATAATGGAGAAGATCAACAAGTGAAGAAAAGAGGCCTTGGGAGCATGGAGAACCAGCTAGGATGTCCACAAGTTGATGGAAGCAGTTTACAACTCGGACTCGAGTTCAACTCGGAATCCAGGAGCAGTCCACCTTAAAACGGACGCCCAGGATGCATACGGACTCTGTTTTTGACGTTATACATATGGACGGAAAGAGGAGAAGATAAAATTTCCAATGGATCTGGTCCCACCTCAAAATTTCTCCAGAGTCATTGGGAATCGTCAAAACAAGTCGAGTCCATATTTCTGTCCGGTGCTGCGCCACCGAATCGGGCCTTTGGGCCTTCTATCCCGTATGAGTCCATTAGGGAAGCGTCTAATCGTGTTTTTGCCGAACCCTAGACTTTAAATACTGCAGCCACCAGTCATATTCGGTGGGTTTTGCTTAGAATAACAATTTTGTTGTTCTATAGTTTGTGAGACCCCAACTTCTCAATTTTAGATCGTGTCTTCTACGTTCTTGCTTGTGTTCTCGGTTCACTTGCAGGGATTAGCCTTCTTAGCGAGGTCAAGCGTGTGCCGCACAGTTGATAACCAACGGAGTTGTGGTGTAGTGATTGCAGGGATATTCTAACTGCTCGAGTGTCGCGGATCATCAACGTCGAGTTCTCCACCCAATCGACTTACCTTTCGGAAGATCGGGCATAAACTTACTCATCACTTGTGGTTGCTCTTGAGGTAGAATATCACCAAGTGCCATCCTCCTCAACACTTTACATGTGGCTTCTTCTTGATCTAGCACACACTTATCAACTTGCTCCACTTGGGAGCCGTTAGTTTCATCGAACACTACATCATTTCCTACTTCAACAAGGCCAGATACTTTGTTGAAGACACGATAGGCGTAGGCATTCGAATCATAACCGAGCAAGAACCCTTCATCACATTGTGAAGCAAACTTCGAAGTCCTCGGTTTCTTGTTCAGAATAAAACATTTGCAACCAAATACTTTAAAATATGAAACATTTGGTTTGTTACTGGTGAGAAGCTCGTATGGTGTTTTCTTCAAGAGTCGGTGAAGATAAAACCGGTTTGTGGCGTGACAAACGGTGTTCACCGCTTCAGCCCAAAACCGATCTGATGTCCTGTATTCATCCAACATTGTCCTCGCCATCTCGATTAGTGTTATGTTTTTCCTTTCGGCCACCCCGTTTTGTTGAGGGGAGTAGGGTGCCGAAAATTCGTGCTTTATTCCTTCTTCATATAGGTACTCCTCAACTTGTGTATTCTTGAATTTTGTCCCGTTGTCACTTCTAATGTTCTTCACAGTTGAGGAGAAATCATTCTGAGCTCTTTTCAGGAATTTCTTGAGGATTCCCTGAGTTTCTGATTTATCATACAAGAAAAATACCAAGGTGAATCTTGAAAAATCATCAACAATAACTAAACCATATTTGTTACCGCCGATGCTTATATAAGAATTGGACCGAAAAGGTCCATGTGAAGAAGTTCCAGCGGTCTTGTGGTTGTCATCACATTCTTGGCGGGGAGCGGTGCTCCAACTTTTTTCCCACCTAGCAGGCGCTGCACGACCTGTCTTTCTCAAAAACAACATCCTTTAGACCTCGGATGTGACCACCTTTTAAAAGTTTCTGCAGATTTCTCATCCCAACATGGGCTAGCCGTTTATGCCACAACCATCCCATGTTAGTTTTAGCAACCAAGCAAGTGTTGAGTTCAGCTTTATCTTTGTTGAAGACAACAAGATAAAACTTTTCCTTCAACATTCCCTTGAATGCAATCGAGCCATCGCTTCTTCTAAAAACGGTCACACCCTCATTAGTGAATAAACAGTTATAACCTTTGTCGCATAGCTAAGATATTGACAGAAGGTTATAATCTAAAGAATCTACATATAAAACATTCAAGAGAGTATGTTGAGAAGAGATTTCAATTTTACCGCTAACAAGGACCTTTCTTTGGCTGTTGTCTCCAAAGTATATCCCTTCACTTGGATCTGCGTTGTGCTCATACTCCATGAACATATTCCTCTCTCCGGTCATGTGATTGGTGCATCCGCTGTGTAGCACCCATTTTGATCCGCCGGAGGAGTAGGCCTGCAAAACAGAATCATTCCTTGGTTTTAGGTACCCAAGCTTGCTTGGGTCCTCTCAGGTTAGTCACAGGTGTCTTGGGCACCCACCCACAAGTTCTTGAGTTCTTGTGGCGTGGCGTGGCCCTGCATATTTAGCAAATACATTTCCAAATTTGTCTTTCATAAGTACATAAGAAGCATCAAAAGTATGAAATAGTATTTGCAAGTCAGATTCATGCGATTTTTCCTTAACAAAAGTAATTTTCTTTTTAGCATGAACATTGGTGGACATGTGTTTGTTCTTATTAAACCCAAGACCATCTTTGATGTTAGGAGGTCTAGTGATCATATGTGCACTACGTGCATATTTGATCTTCTCCTTGTCAAAGATGCCACTTTGGGAAGGATGCTTTGAATGAGAAGAAGAAGATTCAGGTTTGAAAACATCTTCTTAATGGAACATGTGCAAGTTGCAATTGTTGTCGAACTTATACCTTCGGAAGGTGAGCTTTTGGAGGAGGAAGAGCCACTTTGCTTGAGCAAATCAACTTGCACTTCAAGAATTTTGTTAACTTTTGATAAGTTAGCAAGTTCATCCTTGATTGCAACGTGTGAATCTTCTAGCTTTGAGTAAGTTTCCTTACTCAAGGCTAGCTCATGCTCAAGTGACTTGCTCCTCTCTCCTTCAAGCTCAAGGAGTCTCTCGACCTCTTGATATCTCTTCCTTTCAAGGATGAGCATATCTTCTTTTCGGTTGACAAGCTCCTCCTTCTCAAAGATTTCATCTGAAAACATTTTCATTTTCTTCAATGCAGTCTTACTTAATCCCCTAAACATCTACTCATTTTCACTAGAGCTGTCAAAATCATCAATAGATGAATTTAGCGAGGGGGGAGTAAGTCGAACCTTTTTCTTGCCTTCTTTAGCCATAAGGCAAGTGTGATTGTGTGTCTCCTATCCTCCCATGTTCGGGAACAGCATAGACCTCTCGGTGGGATTCTTGATGACAATGGTGGCCATCTCCTCTTATTCATCGGAGGAAGACTCATCGTTTGAGTCCCACTCCTTGCCAATATGCGCTTGATGAGCCTGCCTCCTTTTTCTGAAGATCTTCTTTTCTTGACGCTTTGTTTCCTTCTTCCTCTTATTCTCTTCATAAGTGTAGTCAACCATGAAGCAATCATACTCGCCAGAGTTATAGCAGGTACGTCGAGCCTTGGATTTTCCTTTTTCTTTGTTCTTCCCTTCATTTGAGTTGTTGCCGTTTCTTCTCTTCATCATGCACTTGAATTTCTTGATGAAGAGTACCATATCTTCATCATCTAGGTCAGTGCTCACATCACTTGTATCTCCTTCGTCTTGAGCTTCACGAGTTTCTTTTCCTTTAGGCTTGCAAGTTGCTTTGAGAGCAACTTCCTTCTTTTTGGAGAAAGTGAGCTCATCTAGGTCTTTGATGTATTAGGCTTTCTTCTCCATCATCTCATGGTTTATGATTTTGCCCAATAGTTCACCCGGGGTCATTTTGTGGAACCTCGGGCTTTCTCATATCTTTGAGCGTAAGGTAACATTTCTTGGCATGAAGGCTCTAATCATCCTTTTGACCACCTCATGGTCAGCCCACTTCTTGCTTCCATAGGCACAGATCTTGTTGATAAGCGCCTTCATCCGGTTGTACATGTCTTGAGGTGATTCGCCTTCTTCAATGGCGAATCTCCCAAATTCTCCTTCAAGCATCTCAATTTTGGCTTCTCGGACTGACCTATTTCCCTCATGAGCTGTTTTTATTGTGTCCCAGATTTCTTTTGCACTCTCTAATCCATCAATCTTAGTGAACTCCTATCGGCTTAGTGAGGTGATCATTGCAACGGCTTGTGCATTGCGGTGAATTTCTTGTTCTTGCTCTGGAGTGAGTTCCTCATCCGTATCTGGGATATACACTTGTACACACAATATGCCAAAGACTGAGATTCAATGAGATTAGATGCATTTTCATATTATATTTCCACATGGTGTAGTCATTTCCATCTAATTGTGAAAGCTCTCCCATGGGAATAGAAAGATAGTGATTATTGGAATTGAGACAATTGTAATTGTAAGGATATCGGGAATAGTCTTGATGACCACTCCCCGTCGTCTTCTTTTCCCTTTTGGCTCAGAAGTTTCTTCCTCAGAAGTGCCTTTTGTTGACGCACTTCTTCATCATCATGTGGATTTTCCCTCAGTACATCAAAGGCTTTTGTATCTTGCTCTTCTTCGGTGTTGAGCACCTTCGGGATCTCGTTGTTCTTCTCCGAGGCCATTGATCTCTCCGAGTGGTAAGTCTCGTCGATGGAGAACCTGCTCTGATACCAACTGAATGTGGACTAGAGGGGGGTGGATAGGCTTTGAAAATTTCCTGCACACTTAATGAAATGGTAAAATTCTTGATAGAACGGACTTGTCTGGTTGGATGTGCGGACTAGCACGGTGTGCTAAATGTGTGTCGATTTGACTAAGTGTTAATTCATGATTTAAACTTTATAGCAGTGGAAATGTGAACAACTGTTAAGATCACCTGAATTAACGATCAATGTTGTGAAGTTACACATGAGAAACAATTTGCAATTCAAGATATAATATTGATCAACTATGTGCCCTAATCAATAAAGATGCAAAAAAAGAAGCACACGAGACACAAATTTTTACCGAGGTTCGATCTCATCAAAGAGATCTACTCCTCATTGAGGAAGTCCACACAGAGTCGGGTCTCTTCAAACCCTTTCCCTCGTCAAGTCACCATACAAGGCCGACTTGATTCCACTATCACGGGTAATCACCGAGTTTATGGGGCAACCTCACACATTGAGGGCTCCCACAAGAATTACAATGAAAAGACAATCAAATACACTCTAAAAGATTACAATGAAAAGCACGAGTGTGAAGAGATCAAATCCCAAGAGCTCAACGACGTGTGGACAATGATCTCCCAACGCCAAATCTGAATACTCAATTTATTTTCACCGTTAAGGGCTTTAGATGCGTGGGGAGATGTGTTTTTGTGCTCTTGGGACAAGTGGCGGCGCCAGGGTTTGAGTTGTGAACAGTAGAATGTGTGAAATCTGTTTGTAGGGTCGTGGATCGACTATTTATAGTGTTTTCAAAATTGTTACCGTTATGGATCCCGACGACCAGACTAGTCCGCTCTGGGGATCGGAATTGTTCGGTGTGTTGTGTAAAAGTCGACATGAAATGTGGAGCACACTAGAAACCCTAATTGTGTGAGGTATACCATACTAGTCTCGTAGGGGTCCGGACTTGTCTGGTGCCAAGTGAAATTGAACTCCAGAGAGTTGAATGAACTAGTCCGATCCAAGAACGGACTTGTCCGGTGCTATGTATTATTGAACATCAGAGATTTCAACAGACTTCTTCGGGGTGTAGTGTAATGGGTTTACAGAGACTTGAACGGACTAGTCCGTTCCAACATCGGACTAGTCCGGTGCACTATGTTATGTGGTTTCAGAAAGTTTATCGGACTAGTCCACTCCGTGGTCAGACTAGTCCGGTGCATAGTGTATTTGGACAACAGAGAGTTGAACGGACTAGTCCGGTCCATGAACGGACTAGTTCGGTGCTCAGTGAATTTTTAGGTGTTTTTAAGCCCTTGCCCCTACGCAAAGACTTGAGCTCTTGGGATGTGTCTCTCACACACATCCTATACATTGAAATCTACTTTGCGCTTTAGTTGTCAATTGGGCTTTTCTCTTTTGTAGACCACTTCATTTTTCACCTTTTTTGAGTGCACCAAACTATCTCATTTAGCTTAACCTGCAGTCATCTCAACAAGTTCATTAGGATCTTATTTGTTTGTCATCAATCGTCCAAAACCCACAAGGGATTTCCTAGATGCACTTTCAAAGATGGATTAGAAGATGTTGCATTGGATTCAAGAACACTGGAGGGAAAACTTTTTCCATCTTACATAAAAGCACTAGTATCTCCCTTTCCGACTTCTCCATCATCTCTTTTGTGATTTCTTTAGCACAAAGATGTCTATAAAAGTAGCTAAGCTTGGCTAACACCTTCCACACCGCATCGTCAATGTAATCCCAAAACATAAACGGTAGAAGTCTTTTCATGATTATGTGATAATTATGACTCTTCAACCATGTGAGATTTCCAGTCTTAACATTTACGGCCCGTCTCAGGCTAGCAACACAACCGTCTGGGAATTTCAAACTTTTCAACCACTCGAAGACTTTTTTTCTTTTGGTCGAAGACAGAAAGAAGCACGCGGTTTGCCACCAGCTTTAGAGAGCTCAAGAGTTGGACGGTTACAAACCTCTGCCAAATCCTTACGAGCCTTTATATTGTCTTTTGTTCTGCTTGTCATATCGAAGCATGTCCTTATGATGCATTCGCCCATGTTATGTTTGTGATGCATGACATCAATGTTATGCATTATGATTAAGGACTTTGCATACGGTAGCTCCCATAGTACACATAAATGAGTCTGATTGTGGTCCTCTCTGTAACCAACAAAATATCCAGGACGACCTTCATCTAGCACAAAATTGTTCAACTATTCAGCAATCTCCGATCCGTTTAGACGTTGCGGTGGTCCTTTTTTGACAACGGTGTCCTTTCTGAACGCATTTCTCTGTTGCCTAAATATGTGATTGGGTGGTAACCAACTTGTATGGCAATCAAAGTAGCAAATCTTGCCACTATGCTTTAAAAGAAAACATTCCATGTCCGAAGCACGTATCAGACATGTCAAACGACCATAACTGCTCCAGCCAGAAACCATGCCGTAAGCTGGGAAATCATGGAAATACCACAAGTATGCAGCTTGAAGGTCAAATTTTTGTTTTTTGTAAAAGTCTTACGCTTCAATTCCTGTCCATAATATTTTCAACTCTTCAATCAATGGCTTCAACATCACGTTTAGTCGTGAACTAGGATGATCTGGTCCAGGCACAATAAGACAAAGGAACATGAACTCGTACTTCATACAAAGATATGGTGGTAGTTGTACGGAATAGTGAACACAGGCAAACAAGAGTATGGTGGTGCATTTGTACTAAATGATGAAAAGCCATCTGTCGGCAACCAGATGCGAATATTTCTCGTGTCATTGGCGAAATCTGGATTGAAGTGGTCAAGCGCTTTTCATGCCTCATCGTCGGACGGGTGCACCATCATTCCGTCATTCTCACGTACACCTTATTTGTGCCACCTCATGTGTCTAGCTGTTTTTTTATGAGAGAAACAAACGATTCAACCTAGTTGTGACAGGCAAGTAGCAAAGCTGCTTCTGTGCGACTTCAGTCATTACTTTTGTACTGTCGTCATTAACAACTTCGCCAAATCTTGCTTTATCACATTTTAAGCACATGTTCTCGTTGGCATGCTCTTTCCAGAAAAGGATGCAGTAGTATGGACACATATCAATCTTCTCATAGTTCATATCAAGACCATAAATCAATTTCTTAGACTAATACATATCTTTAGGCAATTTATGGGGCCGCAAAATGGCATTGCTGATCACTTTGATGATGTCGTTGTAGCAGTTATTGGAGAAGAAATACTTAGACTTAAATGCCATAAATCTAGTCATGAAACTGAGGATCGTCACTTTGGTGTGTTCATGCATTGGCTGTTCTGATGTCTCGAGAAGCTCAAAGAACCCCTTTGCCTCCATTGTAGGAGAATCCTCTATCAATTTAAGATTTATGGCTTCAAGCATCTTGTCCATCCTATCGACCCCTGTGCTGTCATCTCTATATCGATCTTCTACGGCTTGAGAAGGTGTCTCGCCGTGAAAGGTTCACAACTCATAGCATTGCATAAAACTGTTTCGACACAGGCAGAACGCCAACTTCACTTTGTTGAAACACTTCACATTCTGACATTTGATACGTGGGCACCACACCTTGCTATTGTTTGACAACGAGAAAGCTCATTGTATGAAAGCATCCGTCTTGGCGAACCACTCCTTTGAGTGACTCCCAACCTTTTTCCAACCAGTATACATCCAAGTGCAGTCTTCATCCATGTTTGAGGGTATATCTTGAAAGCAGACACATCATTATTAGTTTCATTGTTATGTTATGTCACGACTCTACACATGGCGGGATGCGCGATCTGGATCCAGACAAAATTTCAGCAGCATAACCCTGCTATTCTCCACTGCATGCCCAAAAATAGTGCAGCGGAGAACAATAGGATTATGCCATCAAAATCTCATCTAGATCCAGACCCGCATCTCGTCACAAGCCATGCCCCCTCGGTCATTCCTAGGCTATCCAAAAAAGGACAATTTTGGACCTTCACATCTCACATGCCAATAGCATGGGAGACGTGCCGATCCGAAACGGATGACACATTTTTATAGGTTACGTTACTCATTTTCATTTTTAAGTCATTTACGAGAGAGGAAAGAACGAGATATAGAGAGGGAGGAAAGTTGGTCTAATATGACAACTCCACATCTGGATCCACCATCCGCGCAATCGCGAGTGATTGACGTCCGCACCATAACCGTTCGCTTCCGTGCCGTCTCGACGCATACGTGTTGTGTCGTGTCGTGTCATGCTGTCTATATGGCACGAGCGCTTTTAATGCGTGTCATGCCGTGTCGAGTGAGGTCGGGCCAGACCGGCCGAAAACACATTTAGTTACATATATTAAGTAATCACGCAAAAACATTAAATATCAATAAACAATAAGTATCTGTCGACTGTTGGAGTCGGCAGATCCCCTGACACTATGAAAGTGTTTAAAGGAGTTGTGGTTCGGTTTGGGCGCGCGGAGATCTAAGAAAGTGAAGTGCGATTTTGACACGAGTGACACAGTAGTTTACGTGGTTCGGGCCGCCTGAGCGTAATACCCTACTCCACGGGAGTGTATGTGTGTTGTATTAACTTGTGTGCTTGAGTGTGTTCGAGAGTCCTCCTCCGTGTATCGTCGGTTTGTCCTTTTATAGCATAAGGACAAACCGTTACAAGTCAGCCTGGCCCGACATGTGGCCCTGGCGGTTATTAGTATTGATACACGAGATTAATTGTTGTTAATAACCCTGTAACGGCTCCGACAGTGCCGTTACAGGTGTTAAGATCATCCAATTAAATATCATTAATGTGGAATTAATGATAATTAATCGGGTCTTGAAGTCCGTGGCTGTCCTTTGGAGATCCGAAGCTGTTACAACGTCTCCCGGGGGTTTAAAGCGGCCAGCTCCGACGTATGGACACGTGGCAGCTCCGGAGCTTGCTCGTGGGAAGCGGGAAGCTCCGGGGCGGCCTGCTACGTGTCAGGTCCGGAGCTTCTCTCGGTCAGGGGCTACCTCCGGAGGTGCCGTTTCAGTACTTGGCCCGGAGCTTCACCCTTGCGGGTAATAGCTCTGGTCTGACAGTACACGTGGCAACCTAGAGGTTAACCATGTTGGAGAAGCGGGTCCGGTCACGTCTGGCGAGTGGGCCCCCGAGGGTCTTCAATTTGAGCAGATGTCCTTCCCTTGAGATCTTTGTAACCTCAGGGGGTGTATGGTTTTTAGGGTACCGACAGTGGCCCCCTGGACCTGCCTCCGGGGAAGGCTAACGGGATGAAGTCATTCCGCCGGAGGTGGGTCCACACTTGCGACTCTTGAACTGGGTCTTCAAGGGTCTTCGGAGGTGCCTTTGGCGGGGCTTTACGGTTAAGTCCTGACGCGTGGCGCACCTCAGGCAGCAGATAAGATCTTTGACGTGCGGATCTCTCGCTATTGAAGGTCGTCGGTTCCCGATATGAAAACCGTATCGGTTCCGCGCGCCTTGTCAGTCCGCCGCCTTTGGGTTTCCCGCCTCGTGATGACAACTGTTCGCCTGGGTAAGAGCCTCGACTTGATCGTCGGGGTGGTCCCGGGCCCCCTTGTCATCGGCTGGGTTGAATTCTTGAGTAGTATGCTTGACTCTCCTGCAGTTTCCATCCAAGCGTTGCGAGGGCTTACTTAAGAAGGAAAGCGCACCGTCGGGAGTTCTTTACGCTTTCCATCTATTCTTGCGCTCAAACTCCCAACTCGTGCTTTGCTTCCCTTCTCTCGCCTAGCTGTGCTGCGATGGAGTTGGGTCTGCGTGAGAGTCGTTTGAAGACGGAGAGCGATCTGAAGAAGGTACGAGCCCTCATGGGGTGGTCGTCGGACTTCTTCAACCGTTCAGTCCGCGCCGGCGGGGAGCTTCCCTTTAAAAAGGAGCACTCCGGCGAAATGGTGTACTTTTCATCGTACGCCATGGTGGGGCTGATCCCACCGTTTTCTTCCTTCTTCTTGATGCTGCTGGACTTCTATGGTCTGCAGCTATACCACCTTGGCCCTCACTCTCTCCTCCTTGTGTCCATCTTTGTCCACTTCTGCGAGATGTGGGTGGGTATCCCTCCCTGCATCGAGCTCTTCCGCACCTTCTTTACCGTCCAAACCACCGGCCGAAGTGACGAGTACCTTGGCTTCTACTACTTTGTGAAGCGCAAGAAGTGCCCGTTCAAGTACCTCCGGTCGTTCCCTTCCGGGAAGTGGGATGACTGGAAGAAAGATTGGGTAGTCGTCCGGGTGGAGGAGCACGAGCGGTTGGAGTTGCCAGACGGTCTGCCCGGCATTGACACGTCGGTGTGGAGCGAAGTTCCGGTGTTGGCGGCAGCTTTCGACCCCGTCCTGTCCAGGATCCGCCAATGTGTGGAGGGAGGATTGACTCCCCAGGCGGTGTTCTGCAACTTCCTGTCCAACAGGTGGGCGCCGCTGAAGAGGAGGGAGAAGCTCGCCTGGGCCCTCAACAGCGTGATGGACGAAGACCGGGTTGAGACCGGGTTGAAGTCCAACATGGTGGGGAAGTCCTTGGAGTTTCACCTCAAGAAATTCAAGCACGGCATCGATGTAGACGGAGAGTACTTGACTCCGCCACCGGCTTTCCTCCCCCTGAACGTGGAAGTTGAGTTCAGCAGGGAGCTCCGGCGGAAAATGCCCGCGCTTGACGACCTTGGCGTCGTCGAGAGAAGATCGACCACCCGGTTGGCGATCCCCGGGTTGTCGGAAGGTGGCTCCGCCCCTGTCTCCCAGCCAAGAGCTGAAGTCACCGGCAAGGGCAAGGAGCTGGCGGAGGAGCCGGAGAGCCGGAAGAGGAAGCTGCGACATGCTGACGGAAGGTCCGTTGGGCTCGCTACTTCCCCGCCAGTTCCCCGTCCTCAGGAGGGAAGATCCTCCGCCGCTGTAGCGTCTGTCCCCGTGGTGGGGGTCCTTTCGGAGTGCTACTGTTCCGGCGGTGGGATCCTCCCGGAGTGCGGCTGTTCCCTTGATGGGTCCCTCCGGAGGTGCCAGCTCCGGACAGGCGACTCCGGTTCGAGAAGCGGTGAGGGCCTCCAGGTCTAGGAGTTCCTCCCGGTCTAGGAGAGCTCCGACCCGGGAAACGCCCGCGGCTATGGCAAGTCCTGGGAGTCCTCTCGGAGCTCCTACGCCGACCGTGGCCAGCCCGGAACGTCCGGGAAAGAGGTTCCGCGCAAGCTGGTGCGTGAACCTCCCAAGGTAATTTTTCTTGCTTATCTCAATTAACTTTTAATTATAGTATCTGTTTGCTCAATTTCTTTATTCTTCATTTGCAGCGTTCCCAAGAAGGGGAGTGAAGCTCCGCCCTCAGCCACAGTGTCTGAGGCTACGAGGGCTTCTGCTCCAGCTCCGGAGCCACCCCAGGCGGAGGCTGCGACAGCTCCGGCGCCGGCTGTCGTGGTCATGGACCTCGACTCGTCTCCAGAAGTTCCCGTGGTAGCGCCGGACCACGGGATTGAAGATGCGCCAGCGGCACCCGCTCCGGAGGTTGAAGCTCCGGGCCCCTGTGCTGCAGAAGTAGATGCTCCGGCTGTCGAGCCGGAGGAAGTAGCGGTCCCGGCTTCAGAGCCGGAAAGTGCTGAAACCCCGGCGGTTGAGCCGGAGGTAGCTGAAGCCCCGGCGTGCGAGCCGGAAGTTGAAGTGGTTCCGGCAATTGAGCCGGTTACTTTTGAAGCTCCGGTCGCAGGGCCGGTAGTTATTGGAGCGCCGGCTGCAGAGCCGGTGGTGGTGGAGGCGCCGGCTGTAGAGCCGGTGGTTGAAGAGGCGAGGGAGCTTGAGCTTCCCTCAGAAGAAGCGTCCCAGCCGGAGCCATTGGAGGCGACGACGTCAATGGTACCCGTGGCGGAGCCAGAGTGCCTGGACGAAGTCACCGGCCCCCAGCCTGAGGGGGCGAATGAGGATTTGGTGGCGGGACCTTCTTCAGTGGCGACTGAGGCCATCCCGGAGGAGGGCCCTAGTGCCTTGGAAGCTCGGGGTTCCGCTCTTGCAGAGTGGGACCCAATTTTTGTAAATGAAGACCCGCTGGAACCAGCGGAGGAGACCCCAGAAGGTCCGGAGCCCATCTCGCTGTCGATGTCCATCGACAACGCTTGCTCCAGTCTGCGCCAAGTCCAACTAGCCTTCTTCCACGACAGCAAGGTTCTTGAAGAGGAGCGCCAAACCCTTAGGAGGTGGCGTAATAGACTCCAATTCGAGACCAAGCTGGCGCAGTCGAGGATTGCTGAGGACAAGGAATGGATCAAGCGGGAGAAGGTCCGCCTGGAGCTCTGGGGTGAGATGCTGGACGAGAGGGAGAGCATGACTCACAACCTCGACGCCCAATCCCGGGAGTACCATGACCAAGCTAAAGCTGCCAATGATGCGGCCAACGCTCGGTTCGATCAACTCGAAGCCATCAGTACCGCACTCATCAAGCGCCGAGAGGCACTTGAGGGAAGGGAAAAGCGGCTCGAGGATGAGGAGCAAAAACTCCTGGAACTACGGGACGACGTCTTGCGACGTGAAGAAGAGCTCGCCGAGAAGACAGCTCTGGCGGACAAGGGCCTCGAGGAGCGCGCTAAAAAATTGGAAGAGCGCTGCCTCGAGGAGGAGGAGAAGACCTGGGTGCGAGGGCAGGAACTCTACGAGTATGAGTGTGCCCTCGTCGCCCGGGAGAAGAAAATAGAGGCTAGGGAGAAAGACCTGGTCGACCGCCGGAACAAGATCCACCTCCGGGAGGAGGAGCTCGGAAGACTCGAAAAGCGGGTTGCTGCGAAGATTCAGCAAAACGCCAAAGAAGTTGAGCGCCTCTCCCGCGAGAACTCGGAGCTGGCGGCGGCCCGGAGGTCCTTGGAAGAGATGAAGGGCCTGAGGAAGACGGACTCCCTGCAAATTTGGGAGTTCCTGAGCAAGGCCGACGATGCGCTAGCGCCGATGGGTTTCAGCCCCGTGCTTCCGGATGATCCGGAGCCAGAGCCGGACCTTGCGCTGCAAGCATTGGGCGCTGCGGGCAGCAAGCTCTCCAAGGTGAGCGACGTCATCGCGGACCAGTTGGAGGTCGAGGGGCAATCCCTGGCTAGGAACGTCACAGAATATGTGTTGACGTGCTACACTAGCCGGAACCCTCGATTCCCTCTGGACCCGGTGCTTGAAGGCCCCGTTGAAGGAGAAGGCGAAGCTACCCGAGCCAGCGTGTCGGAGGTCGCCCAGAAGGTCGCTGAGTTCTTCCATAGGGTCTAGGACTATCTTTCTTAGCCTTTATTTGTATCTTCTCTTCTTCCTCAATTTTGTAATCCTTTGTCCCTAGATGTAATCTTTGGTCTTCAAATGAAATGAAATCCTCAATTTTTCGTGAATTTCATTTTTTGTCTTCAACATCTTTGTCTTCACTTGGCCCCCTGGTAGATGTGCACAATTTGATTGTGGACATGTACCAAAAGGATGTTGATTTTTGTTGAAGACAGATTTGCTTCGAACTCGTATAGTTTAGGTCCGAAGTTTTCGATAGTGAAGGTCCCTTGAAATCGTCGGAGCTTAGAAGCTCCGGCACTGTCCATCGTCGGAGCTTAGTAGCTCCGGTAGGAGCCTCTACCAACACGTTGAGTGTCGATAGTTAATACTTCAAGGTGTCGGAGCTTAGTAGCTCCGGCAATGACCCTTGCCACGCCTGGCTTGCTGGCAACAGACTCTAATGATGGAGTCTTCTCACCATCTTTAAGTTAACGCCGGTGGGAGCCGGAGTTTGGTTAACTCCGGTTTTTCTCCATCAATATCGGGTTTATTTTTCCTGCACACTTAAGCCAAGAAAAACAGTAAAATTCGTTCCTTATCTATAACTTCGTCGCGGCTTACGGTTCTCAAGAGAGTTTCAAGTTGAACACGATTTTTAGTATAATTGGATGAATTGTCTTTTCTTTTAGATCCAATTGTCCATGGACCCACCTTACTTTGGCCTGCCGGGATGTAGGTAGAGTGGCGTACTTAGGGTGCTTGACCAAGCTAAGTCGATAGCGCACTCCGGCCCTAGAATGGCTTGGCGGCTTTCAGGCGAGTTGACCACAGACGATATTTAAATCTAAAAAATCTGACAATTCAACTCAAATTGTACATAAACCGGTTAAACTAGAACTTCTTAAGAATTGCACGTTTCTGTTATAGACAAGAAAGAAAAGAAAATAAAAATGTCGAGCCTTATGCAAAAATGAATGCACGTGGAGTCTATTTCACATGAAGATGTCTTTCATTATAGGTCCGGGGTACAGGGGAAACAAGTACACTCTTAGGGTACGGAACCAGGCTAAGCGTGTTCGGTTTCTCGTTTAACCCAGGGTAATTAGCTACACTTCTAGTCCGGAGACTGTATCAAGTGTTGCATGAGCTTTCCAAACCTTTCGGGAAAGGTCCGGCTACTCTCCCGGAGGAACTACCCGACTCTGTACAATGACTCTATAACATACACTTCAAGTTACTTAAGACTCACCTCCGTGGAATTAAGTGTAGAACTTACGGAGGTGCTCGATGTTCCAAGGATTTGAGAGAGGTGTCCCATCCTCGGCAGCCAAGCGAACGCTTCCGGGACGGGATACTTTGATCACTCGGAAGGGCCCTTCCCAGCTGGGGGAGAGTTTGTTTTGCCCTTCTCTGGATAGTATTCTCCGTAGCACCAGATCGCCTTCCTCGAGCTGTCGGTTGTGTACATGCCGCTGATGATAGCGCCGTAGAGCTTGGCGATATCGGGCATTCCGAACAGCTGCTTGGCACCTTCCCTCCTCGAGGAGGTCTAGGTCTTCACGTCGGAGCTGGTCCTGCGCGGCTTCGTCGAAGGTCCGGACTCGGAGGGAACCCAGGGTGATTTCCGGAGGAAGGATCGCTTCTGCTCCGTACACCAGGAAGAAGGGTGTTTCTCCGGTTGCCCGACTTGGAGAAGTCCTGTTAGCCCATAGAGTGGGCGGAAGCTCTTCGATCCAATTAGCTCCGTGCTTTTTCAAACGCTCATAAGTGCGCGTTTTTAGTCCTTTAAGGATTTCTGCGTTTGCTCTCTCGGCTTGCCCATTGCTGGCAGGATGAGCTACGGAAGCGTAGCAAACTTGTATGCCGAGGTCTTCGCAATATCCTTGAAATGCGGAGCTTGTGAACTGAGTCCCATTATCAGTGATGATCTTGTTTGGGACTCCGAATCTGCTCACGATAGATTGTAGAAAATTGATTGCAGATTGTTTGTTGATCGTCACAACAGGAGTAGCTTCCGGCCACTTGGTGAACTTGTCGATGGCGACATACAGGAACTTGTAACCTCCGACGGCTCTTGGGAAGGGTCCCAAGATGTCCATCCCCCACACAGCGAAAGGCCATGTAGGAGGTATCATTTGTAAGGAGTGAGCAGGTGTATGAATTTGCTTTGCATGAAATTGACATGCTTTGCATTTCTTCACTAGCTCAGTGGCATCCTGGAGCGCTGTAGGCCAGTAGAAACCGTGCCGAAAGGCTTTTCCGACCAGCGTGCGGGAAGACGTGTGGTTCCCACACTCACCTCCATGGATTTCTGCGAGGAGCTCGCAGCCTTCTTCCTTTGTGATGCACCGCATTAGGATGCCGTTGGCACCGCGTCGGTAGAGATCCCCTTCTACCAACGTGTATCTTTTAGCCAATCTGACTATCCGGTCAGCGGATACATCATCATCAGGAAGGATGTTGTCTTTCAAGTAGTTCCGGATCTCCGAGATCCATGCATCGGAACTGACTTGAGCATTTGAGTCTTGCGTGCTGGGTTGCTCGGAGCTTCCGGCAGCACCTACGACCCTTGATGGCTGCCATGGTAACAGGGCCATCGGGACCGTCAGCTTAGGGATGCTGATCTCGCCCCCTTCGTTCAGTTCGGCAGGCTGAACTGTGGGTTTTGACAACCTCCGGACAAAGGTTCCGTCGGGAGCCGGAGCTCCGGTTGACGCCTTAGTCGAGAGTTCGTCAGCTTCAGCGTTGTGAGCACGCTGAACATGGTGAAGGTCTAGGACTTCGAAGTCCCTCTGAAGCCTCTGGACTTCAAGGAGATAAGCAGCCAGCTGGAGATTATTGCAGGAGCACTCACCTTTCACCTGTTTGATGACAAGTTGTGAATCTCCTTTGACCAGCAACTGCTTGACACCATATGATAGTGCCACCTTTAATCCATATATGAGTGCTTCGTACTCCGCCATGTTGTTGGTTGCCTTGAAGTCAAGGTGCACCGTGTATTTCACCTTCTCCCCGGTTGGGGCGAGGAGAAGGATTCCAGCTCCGGCTCCCTGCTTCTGCATGGAGCCGTCGAAGTAAAGGGTCCAGTGAGGCTTAGTGAAGGCCGGAACTTGTGGTTCCGTCTTCTGCTCGCTGGGGCCCCCAGGGTTTAATGGAGAGGGAGTCCACTCTGCCACGAAATCTGCCAACGCTTGACTCTTGATTGCTTGTCTTGGAATGAATTCAAGGTCGAATTCAGCCAGTTCCGCTGCCCACTTTGCTATATTCCCAGTTGAATTGGGATTATGCAGGATCGCTCGAAGTGGATATGAGGTTACCACCGAGACTTTGTGAGCTTGGAAATAGTGTCGAAGCTTCCTTGAAGCAATAAGAACTGCGTAGAGCAGCTTATGCACCTCTAGGTATCGAGTCTTGGCATCATGTAACACTTCACTGATGAAGTATACTGGGCGTTGAATGGTCCGGACCCTCCCGGAGGGGTCCGGAGCTTCCTCTTCGTTGATCCGGACCCTGTCGGAGGGGTCCAGACTATCTTCGGGGACCTCCGGGTTCTGGGTGGAGGAACCCGGAGCTTCTTCAGGAATGACCTGGATCCTATCAGAAGGATCCGGGTCCTCTGAAGTGGCTTCTTGAGGGTTCAAGTCTGGGAGCTGGGACCCAGACCCGCTTTCAGGAACCTTCGGATCCTCCCGAAGGGATCTAGATTCCTGAGTATTGGGTAGTTCCGGTCTCTCCGCAACCAGAACCATACTGACGACTTCGTCAGTTGCTGAAATGTAAAGCAATAAAGGCTCACCAGGGTTCGGAGCTACCAAGACTGGTAGGGTGGTGAGGAACTGTTTCAGCTCCTGGAATGCCTTCTCTGCTTCTTCAGACCATTGGAATGGTCCGGACTTCCTCAGCAACTTGAAGAAGGGAAGTGCCCTTTCCGCCAGTCTTGAAATGAACCGACTGAGGGCTGCTAGACATCCAGTTAATTTTTGGACGTCTTTGATGCGGGTTGGTGGCCGCATGTCTTCGATGGCTTTTATCTTCGCCGGATTAGCCTCTATACCCCGGTGACTTACCAGGAAACCAAGAAGCTTTCCGGAACTAACCCCGAAGACGCACTTGTCTGGGTTTAGCCTCGTGCGGGTGGCCCGCAGCTTGTCGAAGACAGCCTGCAAGGTGTCCAAGAGGGACTCCTTGTTTTTGACTTTGACCACGATGTCATCCACGTACACTTCCACTATGTCCCTGATGAGTTCTTCGAAAGTTTTGTACATTGCTCGTACAAAAGTTGAAGCTGCATTCTTGAGACCAAAAGGCATGGCTGTGTAACAATACAATCCATCCACTGTGATGAATGAAGTATGTTCTTCATCTTCCCTAGACATCCGGATTTGATGATATCCTGAATATGCGTCTAGGAAACACAGTAACTCACACCCGGAGGTGGAATCCACTATCTGGTCTATTCTAGGTAGTGGGAATGGATCTTTGGGACATGCCTTATTCAGTGTGGTGTAGTCGATGCACATCCGAAGTTTCCCGCCGGCCTTAGGCACAACGACTGGGTTTGCCAGCCATTTTGGATGGTAGACTTCTCGGATGAATCCGGCTTCGAGCAACTTCTTCACTTCTTGTCGGATGAAGTTCTGTCGCTCTACAGATTGCTTCCGAGGTTTCTGGTGTACAGGCCGAGTGTCGGGGAAAATCTTCAGTTTGTGCTCAATCACTTCCCTGGGGATCCCAGGCATTTGTGACGGTTGCCAGGCAAACACGTCAACGTTAGCCCGGAGGAAAGTGATGAGCGCGAGTTCCTATTTGTCGTTCAAGCCACCCGATATACGGGTAGTTTGGGTGACATCGGAACCAATTTGGACGACTTTGACGGGAATGTCGGTGTCGCTGCTTGGCTGCACACGGGGTGCAGAGGTCGAGCCTCGTTGACGAATGCTCGGAGGTTGTGGAGCTTGCTTCTGTCTGGAGTCCTCCTCTTGCGCTGTGGTGAGTGCATGGAGTTCCTCCAGAGCAGTTACTCCGGCAGTGCGATCTCCACGGATCCGGAGAACGCCTACTGGTGTTGGCATCTTCAATACCAGGTATCCATAATGAGCTGCTGCCATGAATTTGTACAAGGCAGGTCTACCCAAAATGGCATTGAATGGTAAGTTGATCTGAGCAACGTCGAAGATCAACTTTTCGGTGCGATACTTCTCCCGGGTCCCCAAGGTAACAGGAAGAGTAATAGCTCCGAGTGGGGTTATGGCCCCCGGACCTACTCCGGAGAAAGGTCGAGAGGGCTGGAGGTCTGAAGGTCGAAGCTGAAGCTTAGTGAAAGTTTCGAAGCTGATGAGATTAAGCCCCGAACCTCCGTCTACCAGGACATGATGGAGCTGGATGTTGTTGATGGTGGGAGATACCATCAAGGGCAGCTGACCAGCTCCGACCATGCTTTGAGGACAGTCCGAAGCATCAAAAGTGATGGGTGTGTCCATCCACTTTCGATGTGGCTCCGGTCTAGCTGTAGGAGCTACAGCAGCCATATCCCGTCGCATAGTCTTAATAACGCGACGAGAGGTGATGTCCCATGATCCACCAAAGATGGTGTTCATGGTTTTTCGACGCTCGTTGTCGGAGACGTCGGAATCATCGTCGACGGAGGTGTAGACGGCTTTCAAGACCTTTTTGGGGTCTTGAAACCCTAACTCCTCTTCAGCCGGAGCTTCATCGACCTTTTGTTTTCCCTCCCTCTGACGGAAGGGAGACCCTTCCCGGCGCTTGTGGTAACGCTCGGCAAGGTTTTGGACCTCCCGGCAGTCCTCCAGTCTGTGGCTGCCCGTTTTGTGAATGGGGCACCACATCTTGGATTTGCCACCGTCTTCGGAAGACGGTCGAGGTCGCTTCTCGGGGCGTGGCCCCCGGCCACCAGGAGTTGCAGCGGCTGCAACGTTGGATGTGCCGGCCGACGGCTTCTTCTTGCCGTTGGTCTTCTTTTTCTTCTTGCCACTCCCGGAGGTAGCGGCTTCTTCTTTGGAGGATTTTTTATGATCCTCCAGGGCTGGTTTGGAGTGCATTTCACGGCCCTCCGCAGCTCTGTCACATTTGTCAGCCAGGCTGAAGAGCTCCGTGACGCTGGTGATCTCTTTGATCGCCAGCTTCTCCAACATCTTCTTGTCTCGTACACCCTGTCTGAATGCCACAATGACAGAAGCGCTTGAGATAGAAGGGATTGTGTTACGTACCTGAGAGAATCTCTGGATGAATGACCGCAAAGATTCTCCTCCTTTTTGCACGACCGCAAAAAGGTCCAGTTCAGTGCCTGGACGGGTGTATGAACTCCCGAAATTGGCAGTGAACTGACGGCACAGCTCCTCCCAACTGTCGATAGAGTTGGGTGGAAGGCTCATAAACCAGGACCTGGCGGTCCCTGTTAAGGCCACTGGAAAGTAATTGGCCATTACAGCCTCGTTTCCTCCAGCTGCTAGAATCGCAGTGGAGTATATCTGTAGGAATTCTACGGGATTGACAGTCCCGTCGAATTTTTCCGGCAAGTGTGGCCGGAACTTCTGTGGCCATCTAACCATGCGCAGGTGCATGGCTAGGGCGGAACAGCCTCCTCCTACTCCTTCCAGAGTAGAAAGGTCTTGAGCATCTCGTCTTTCTCAAGCTCGCTCGATGTGGACACGGCCATCCTGTTGGCGGTATCGGCGATCAAGCTCCGCCCGGAGGTCGTGTGTCGAAAGCCGAGATGCAGTATGGGCACGTCGTGCCCCAGAGGGCAACGATGTCACTTGCTGTGACGCAGCTCTTCTCCGGTTGTTGGAGACATGTGGACCAAGTCTTCCAGACAACGTTCGTCGCTGCGACGGGGCCCGCCCTGAAGGAGGTGGACCCTGATTGTTGAGGCGTTCGGCCGCTGCTGCGACCAAATGCTCAATATCAGCTCTCCATTGCTCCATGGCACCTTGAGATGCATCCGGAGGTGGTGGTCGCTGAAGGAGAGCACGCGCTGCATGGAGCGCGTGTTCTGGGTTGTCACGACTTGCCGGTGCAGAATGTGACGCCGGTGCACCATCATGTCGTTCGGCATGTCTTGCCGGAGAAGATGGTGGTGGTGGGAGTGTGACTCCCGCTGGAACCGAGGCTCCTGCCGGTGGTTGCATGTTGGAGGGATTGCCTCCGACAGCCTGAGCAGCAGGTTGCCCGTTGGATGATCCAGCCGCAGAATTCACCATTCTTGAAGATCTCGGGCGCCCCCTACCTGGCGCGCCAACTGTCGACTGTTGGAGTCGGCAGATCCCCTGACACTATGAAAGTGTTTAAAGGAGTTGTGGTTCGGTTTGGGCGCGCGGAGATCTAAGAAAGTGAAGTGCGATTTTGACACGAGTGACACAGTAGTTTACGTGGTTCGGGCCGCCTGAGCGTAATACCCTACTCCACGGGAGTGTATGTGTGTTGTATTAACTTGTGTGCTTGAGTGTGTTCGAGAGTCCTCCTCCGTGTATCGTCGGTTTGTCCTTTTATAGCATAAGGACAAACCGTTACAAGTCAGCCTGGCCCGACATGTGGCCCTGGCGGTTATTAGTATTGATACACGAGATTAATTGTTGTTAATAACCCTGTAACGGCTCCGACAGTGCCGTTACAGGTGTTAAGATCATCCAATTAAATATCATTAATGTGGAATTAATGATAATTAATCGGGTCTTGAAGTCCGTGGCTGTCCTTTGGAGATCCGGAGCTGTTACAACGTCTCCCGGGGGTTTAAAGCGGCCAGCTCCGACGTATGGACACGTGGCAGCTCCGGAGCTTGCTCGTGGGAAGCGGGAAGCTCCGGGGCGGCCTGCTACGTGTCAGGTCCGGAGCTTCTCTCGGTCAGGGGCTACCTCCGGAGGTGCCGTTTCAGTACTTGGCCCGGAGCTTCACCCTTGCGGGTAATAGCTCTGGTCTGACAGTACACGTGGCAACCTAGAGGTTAACCATGTTGGAGAAGCGGGTCCGGTCACGTCTGGCGAGTGGGCCCCCGAGGGTCTTCAATTTGAGCAGATGTCCTTCCCTTGAGATCTTTGTAACCTCAGGGGGTGTATGGTTTTTAGGGTACCGACAGTATCAATTAAGAAACAACATAATAATCAACTAACTAAATGTACAATTATATATCTAAACAACATAATGAACAAGATAATATAAAAAAGCATTAAAGAAGGCCATTATATGTAAGTATTAACATGTAATTCCATAATCAACAATTCAATCAACATTTAATTAACATAATTCACAATTCATTAACATAATTCACAATTCACAATTCATTAACATAATAATCAACTAAGTAATTTATTGCATTGCATATCAACATTAACATAATTCACAATTCATTGCATAATTCACAATTCGAAATTTACAATTTGCGAGCTCGAGTTGGGGAACGGGGGCTTCGGGAGGGTGGTAGAGGCACGGTGGGGGGGTGGAGGGCACTAGGGCGATTGGGAGGGCAGTGGACGGTGGGGAGGGCTGTGGAAGGGCGGTGGATGGCGGGGAGGGGTGGTGGACGGTGTTGGAGGGCCGATGGAGGAGTGGGAGGAGCGACCGGGGAGGGGACGACGTCCAGGGGCGGAGGCGGCAGGGAAGGGCAATGCAACGTGGGGAGGGGGCAGTAGGGAAGGGCGGTGGCGTACCTCGACTCGTCTGGTCCTTGTCGGTTGATGGCGGCGGCGTGACAACAGCGCGACGCCGGGCGACGGTGTGGCGCGGTGCGGAGCGAGGGAGGCGGCGCGGTGCGAAGCGGCGGCGATTAGCTCGACAACGGGGGCGGGTGCGAAATGAAAACGAAGAGGTGCGCGGTCAGAAAATAATCCCTAGCTCTAATAGACGACGGAAATATGTTATCTGTCATCAATTAAGGCTTAATTGACGACAGTTCTCCATAGCCGTCGTCTATTACGCCTCGGGTGAGCCTGGTTTCGACCCATATTGATGACGGACCTTTATTGACCACGGCTGACTGTCGTCTTTAAGTAATTGATGATGGTAGTAGGTTAACCTTCATTAATTACAAGTTAATCTCACGCTGGCTAAATCTAACCGTCGTCAATTACTTAAAAGACGATGGTCTCGTCGTCTATTGTCGTGATTCCTATAGTGGTGAGTAGGTTCATGGAATTTCCAACTGAAACACATTGGTCTGCTGTGAAACGTATTCTTAGATACATTGCAAAGACAAAGATTTTGGCTGCAAGTATACAAGTGGCAGACTTCTGAAACTTGAGGGGTATTCTGACAGTGATTTGGGTGGTGACAAGGATGACCAAAAGAGCACATCTGGCATAGCCTACTTTCTGGGTGGAAACTTGGTGACTTGGAGATCGCAAAAACAGAGGGCGGTGGCATTATCATCCTGCGAGGCTGAGTCTATCCGCACTCGTTACTCTATAATCTACTCTATACACTATTCTCCTTCTACTTTTACAGTATTTACTCTAAATTTACACTACCCAGTATCCTTTACAGTATCACCAGTGTGAGTGGTCTGAGTATATAGCGGCTGCAACAGCAACATGTGGGTGTGGCTGAGTAATCTACTGTCAGAAATGCTACACTTGGAAGCACCCACGTTCATACTAAGGGCTGACAATCAAGCTGCGATTGAGTTGAGTTAAAATCCAAGTTCCATGACAGGGTTAAGCATATCGATACAAGGTTTCATTACATTCGCTAGTGCCTTGAAGAAGGAAAGATGGAGCTGGAGCACGTTCGCACTGATGATCAATTAGCTGACATACTGACGAAGGCTCTCGGGAGAATAAAGTTCATCGAGAACAGCGCGGGAGATGAAGGTAATCATGATGCAACAAGATTGAGGGGGCGAAGTGTTGTGCGTTAATCTCGTTGCATGTACGTTCCCACTCGACCATCGCCGTCGCACGCGACTTCCCCGGCGACCCCACGTTTGAGCGATACCTCATCGACTTCTCTGATACGGACCGCGACGAGCCTGTCGAGGAATCGAAGATGCCGATGGTGATTCTGGTCGAGGAACTCGTGACCAAGCTCCAGATCTGCATCTACTCCAGGTTCACGCCGCAACCCATCCCGGAGGACGCGCTCTTCTCCCCGATCGAGCTGAGTCTCGTGGCCGACGTGTTCGAAGACCCGCCCCGACTCGTCTTCTTCCACGCGCCCCTCGACGGGAAACACGCCATGTCGCTCCAGGTCAGCCGCCGTGCGCGCGGTGGCCTCGTCATCGTTCCCTCAGAGCACCACCAGGCGGCCGGCGGGTTCTCCAAGTCCACCTCCTTCCACGCCTGGGTCGGCGCCGCACGCGCTGGCAGCGCGCCACCGCTCGACCGTCCTTCTGTCCACCCGTACGGGACGGACACCGTGCTGCGCTTCCTCACCAGCTTCGGTGGCTGCCTCTTGCCGCGGGCCTCGTCTTTCACATCTACCACGACAACGCTGGTGCTGCACATCGTGGGAGAGCCGCTTCAACTGACGGAGTGGGAGGACGCGGCATTTCAGCACAACTTCCTGGCGCTCGGGGCCGGCACGCACCAGTACTTGGAGCAGCGGACGAAGGGGCGCGGCGACCCGGTGTACCTGTCGGCCATTGTACCCATGGACGGCTGCGTCAAGTACCTGGGCCCGCGTGAACCTCGACCACCATGGCCGCCACCACCGACGTTCCCCGACGACGACGGTCACTGTCTGCTTCACATATGTGCCTACATGTTCAACGCCTGCTACCTGTTCGAGGAAATTCCGAACAGGTACTGGAACCTGACACGGCAGCCGATGGACCTGGGCGCGCTCCGGGCTCTAGCGTCAAGTTGGGTCAAACTCCACCAGGGCGCCATCAAGGAGCTGGGAAATGCCATGGAGTTCCATCGCCACAGCCACAAGTGTCTCAGCATCAGCAAGTGCAAGACGGGCCAGGACATTCACAACGTGTACCTGTCCGGGATGGGTGCAGTGCCAGGCTTGAAGAGGAACTGGAATCTGTTACAGCAGCTGCTGGACCTAGGCAGCGTCGCCCCCTCCAAAGCGGTCACCCTCTTTGATGCTGCCGGCCGCTCCGTCGTGTTGCTCGAGGATTGTGGCTGCTGCTGCTTCGTACTCAAGTGGTGGGACGTGCAGGTAGCCAGTGCCGCGGCCGTGCTTGTTGCCGACAACACCGACAAGTCGTTGTTGACGATGTACACGCCTGCCATGGCGTTCCTCGTCAGCATCATCATTCCTTCGGCTGTCGTTTCTAGTCGCACTTCACCATGGGCACGAGAAGCCACACCGGAAGCAACAATAGTGGTGGCGTCATGTGGTGTGCCGGCGCTGGTGGCATGGGACATCCACACAACAGCATCGGCAACAAGCAGAGCAAAGGTTATGTCAGTAACCTTGAGCACTTCTGATGTTGAAAACATGAAGGAAATGTTTGTGAAGCTATTGCTTGGTGATGATAGTTCAGGAGGAGTTCGAGGCGTGTGCACTGCTCTGGCCTTGTCCAATGCCGTAACCCAACTATCAGCCACTGTTTTTGGAGAACTTGGAAAGTTGGAACCATTGTGTGAAGAGAAAAAAGATCAGGTGGCCAAGGGAAATTGAGTGGTTGCTATCTCCTACGGCTCATAGAGTTGACCCGGTTCCAACAATGCAGACTGAAATGCACCATCCATCTATTACTGCTAGTACCTCTGGAGCAAAGCACTTTATCATTACTCTGACCAGATTAAAGTTTGATTCTCTTCTGAGTGACCTCATTGAGAGAGCTTGGGTTCCCTTTGTGAGTTACTTCAAGAATGCCTCTGCCAGGAAGATTGATGAGGTTCTACTAGTTTGTGGTGGGACTGTGGTTGAACGAGGGTGCCAAGAATCCATCTTCACAAAGCTGATTAACTGGAACACCACAGTTCTAACCAAATCTTCTCCACTGCTGCAGATAATCAAACACAGCTTGAAGGCATTCCATCTGGCAACGTCGTGGACGCGGACTACGATAGCATTTTCTGCTCCTGCTTGGAGGCAAGCAGACTCGCAAGGGGGAGGAATGTCAGCAGCCACGACTAGTTGTGTAGGTTCTGACCTTGGGCCCACCATGGTTGCGTGTGTGGCCGTAGGTGCCGGGGATTAAGGGAAGTGAGAGGGTTGTAAACAGATATCGAACAAGCATTTGCTATTGACAACAACAACTTATCTTCCTACTGTTCTTCTTCTAGTTCATCTTCTTCTCCAAGTCTACTACCAATTCCTCTTCTATCTCTTCCATCCCAGCCTGGGTTGCTAACATGTCGAGTGTGTTTGCATCATCTCAGGTATGTTTGCATGGTGTTGTAGTCACTGTGTCTAGTTTGTGTGTTGAGCCGACTGGCTGCCATCGTGGGCACGATCAGTTTGCGCTCCGGGTGAGTCAGATCAAGCGCTGAATGGGTGTGGCCAACGTTGCCGAGTCTCCAGGGTGAGTGGCGCACGCATGGCGTTGTGATCGTGGAGTCTGTTATGTTGTAAGCGCGTGTGTTCATGCATAAATATAGCGAAAACAAATCAAGGAGCAGCTGCTGCCTGGTTCACAAAAACACAATTGTCTTCGTCACTCTGAAACTCCCGTGCATCGCGTAACTGAAGATCCTCGTTCGTTCTGAGAGTCTGGTGTTCTCTGCACACTCATCATCGGAGAGGGCTTGAGTTGCAACACAGTTCGCCGATGGATCACACTGATGCCTGTTCTGTTCGTCTGGCTGGAAACAAGCAAGAGTATTGAGCCTTTGAGCGTCCCTCTCAACGTCAACATAACACAGCAATGGCTTACTGACGTCCGCCATTTCCGTAGAGCACGAATGCTAGCAAAACTGACTGCAGTGCTTTTAGTGATGCTCACCGTTCCAGGCTTCTGTAAAATTCAAGGATTGAGAGTTGACATTTTTCATCTGGTTTAATGAACGAGGGAAGAGGAAACATGTACGCAAGGCAAACACTTCGAAGATGACCATACAACCAGTCTGCAAAAAGGTGGTCTCGTCAGTTTGGCTTCAGGCTTAATACAGAGGGAAACCTTTAGTGCCTTATACGGTGCGCTTCCTCCTTCCACTTTCACTTCGGTTTGGGTTCCTCCTTCCACTCTTACTTCGTCTTGGGTTTCTCGTGTATTGACTCATTTTGTGCACGTCGCAGATCTGTCAATAACGAGCACCTGCTACCCGGTAGCAAGCCTGCACGTGACTCCAGCGTCCTCACTAGCAGGCTACCCCGTGCTTCACCTCCTCTGCCTTCTGCACCCCCGTCCTCCTACATGTTGTTCTTTGTTTTTTTTTTTTAAGAAAAGGCAGGAGCTCTGCCATCTATTAAGATAGAGGTTCAAAATTACAGAGTTTCATCTAAGCGATTACCGGAATAGTACTAAGATTACAATCAAAGCACTAGAGATATGCAGGAAGGCATCAAGTGAAGGAAAAAGAAGATAATCGCTGCAGCTTCACGTCTTGCATCACCAAATGGAAACAGGATCCCAATATGATACCTGCGTGTTGCTCTCGGCCCATTGGCAGATACATGGTCAAACCAATCATAGCAGTATGAAAGTTGGCTCGATGAATACCCTGTGGCAGATCAAGCCGTTGTGCCACTTCATGCCATGAAGCTTCAGCATAATTGTATTCCGCAAGAAGTTGATCTGCAGTTTCAGATATGCAGAGAGATAGGGAACATAAAGGGTAGCAGGGCCAATTTTTCTTCATCATGTTGTCTGCAGTTAGTCTTCCGGTGCATAACAAGCCATGCAAAGAACTTACATTTGGGCTGAGTCTTGCCCGACCAGAGACCGGTGGTCCAGTGTGAACCAACAACCCCCGTGAATTGAGCTTCATACGCAGAGGAGACTGTGAACTCCCTCGTGCGAGTCCATCGCCAGGTAATACTGTCTTTGGCCTCTGTAAGGGACACCTCCTGCAGTGTTGCAACTAGCAAAACAAATTCATCAACAAGATCTTCAGAATCGAAGGCTTGAATAAGTTTGGCGCAAGCAACTTCGGAGCCTCGCCATGCAGCCAACGGGCCTCCCGAAAAGGGGTATCCTTCCCATTGCCCACTTGCATTATAGTAGAGGAGAAAAACAATTGGCAGTCGGCTCTATATTTATGTTTCACTAAAGATTTCCAGAGCCTTTCCCGATGATCCCAGTTGTACAATAACCATTTTAGACGCAATACTCTTCCAAATTTCTCTAGATCCTCAATGTCTAGTCTGCCCCACTTCTTAGGTTGGACACAAACTTTCCACCGGACAATATAGTTGAATGTGGCCTAGAGGGGGGGGGGCTGAATAGGCCTTTTTGATTTTCTGTCGGAACCTGCAACACTTAACAACCAGATCAAATCACGAGATATTGGACTAGTCCGGTGTGTACCGACAAGGTTTAACAAATTTGATTGATTATCTTGATCCTAGGATGTATGCAGCGGAAATATACTTGTAATTGAAGTGTTACACAACTATGAACTATGATGCACCACAAGTTAATCTTATATTCAATGTTTCAACATAAAGTGAACAAGATTGATTGAAACCCTAGATATATATAAAGTGTAAGAACAATGGGCGCAAAGAAAGAACACAAGCACTTTATCCCGTGCTTCGGTTCCCATAGAGGCAACCTACATCCACGGTGAGGAGTCCACAAAAGGACCGAGTCTTCTTCAACCCTACCCTCGTCGGATCGCCACGGAGGCCAATCCTCTTCACTAATCACAAAGGAATTCAAGAGGCCTTCTCACACGTTGAGAGCTCCCCAAGATTACAATATGAACACCACTAAGAACACACTCTTAAGATCATAATGAAAACCACAGGAGTGTGTTAGGGAACCAAACCAAGAGCTCAATGAATGATGAACCGTGTCTCTCCAATGATCCAAAGTGTATCCTCAAGGTATTGATCTTTCTTGCGTTTAATTTCGTGGAGAGACGTGTTTTCTAGGCTCTTGGGAGGTGTGAAGGCGCAGGAGGTCGAGAGATATTGAAAGATGGGTCGTGTACACATATTTATATGGGGTTCCCAAAAGTTACCGTTAGTGTTTAGAAAGATCGGACTAGTCCGTGGTGGACACCGGACTAGTCCGGTGTGCTGCATGTAGCAAACCCTAGGTGTCTTGAAATATCGGACTTGTCCGACTGAGAGCGGACTTGTCCGATTTTGGTTCTGGAAATCTTCAGACTAGTCCGATGGATATCGGACTTGTCCGGATATGAGATACCCTAAGTGAATTTGGGACAAGTTTGCACTTGGAGGACTTGTCCGATTTAGGTCAGATGGTTTTTCGGACTACTCCGTGCTAATATCGGACTTGTTCGATTGACATCAGAAAGATATCGGACTAGTCCGGTGTATGATCGGGCTTGTTCGATTTTGTGCAACTTGTGAAGTGTTTGGGGGACTAGTCCGCACTGGGGAGGACTAGTCCGATTCTAGTCAGAGAGATATCGGACTAGTCCGTGGTGATATTGGACTAGTCCGGTCAGTGAAAAAGTGGACTGAGAGGACAAGTCCGCATTGTAAGGACTTGTCCGATCTTGTGCAGAAAGATATCAGACTAGTCCGGAGTCAGTCGGACTAGTCTGGTCCTGTATAAAAATGTGCGATGTGTGAGATTATTTGTGCTTGAGCTTTTGGGGTGTGTTTCCTTAACACACTCCATACACAATGATCTACTACACTTGTTTCTTGAGCTTTTTTCCGCATTACTCCTCATCCTCCTTTCTTTTTGGCACTTTGCTCATTTTCTCATTAGAACCTGTGCTCATCTCAACAAAGTGGTTAGGATATCATTTGCTTGTCATAAATCATCCAAAACCCACAAGGGATTCCTAGATGCACTTTCAATCTACCCCTTTTTGGTGATTGATGACAATCAATTGAGATTTCACAAAATGTGATAAAAAGTTGAGATTTTCTTAAAGTGTGCACATATGAGTTTAAAACACATTAAGCAATGAAAACATGATCCATATGTGCACTCTTCATGGTGAGATGCAGAACTAAGTGTATAAAAACAATAATCATGATGAGAATGACATAATTGACATCAACATGTTAACAACAAGCATATATGCCCATTCTTAGAACAAAATCACTGATTTTATCAATATCTCCACAAACTGTTAAAAACATTGCATCACAGGACCAATAGAACTAAAAGAGCATATTATAAGTCTTACAACCCACAAATAGACAAAAGATACAAAAAGAGAGAGCTCTCCTCACATCCTACAACTAAAGCCTAAGACTCTAAGACTCCCCCTCAATCTCTCCCCCTTTGGCATCAAGGCACCAAAAAGAAGGAGAGAAGGGACCTAAGGTCTTCAAGCCTCGCTGCCGGTCCTCTCATCGTCTTCATCCTCATTCTCGGGATGATGAGGAGGAGGAGGAGGAACGGAGCCACTCGAGTCCCCAATGCCAAAATGGGCAAGCTCGGAGGGAGTTAAGGGCCCGAGCTCAGTGAAGTCAGAATCAAAATCATCAGAAATGACTGAAGATCCAATGGGCTCGATCTCCAGCTTCTGGCAAATTTGCTTCACATTCTCTTTGACATATTTCATGTCGGCCTTTCTCCTCTTGTTCAGCTTGTGGGCTTTTACTTCAGCCTTTTTGCAAGAGGCGAAGATGGCTGATAAATACTTCAAGATTCCACTCGGGGACCCCTTTTGAGGAGGGGCCCTAGAGGCGGGAGCATCCCTAGCATCTCCACTGGCTCTCACTGGAGCCTCAGGGCTGGAAGCTGGAGATGGAGCAACTTGAATGCTTGGATGTTGAGGCTTCTGGGGCCTCAAAGGGAGATGCTCCACATCCTTGACAAACTCTATGCTTGTGACCTTCTCAATCATGAACATGAGGTAAGGTGCGTAGCCACAGGATCTATTTGGGGTACAGGATATGTTCCCCATGTCGTTCCAAATGTAATCAAAGACATCGAACTTCCTGTCTTTGCTTATGACCTTCATCAAGGTCCTGAGGTACCCTTGAACACTTCCAACATCCCCATCCTTGGGGGCAATGGTCTTCATTAGGACCCTGTTCAGCACCACAAAGAAGGGCTTCATGTTCTTTGTGTATGGGGGAATGAACTTTGAGTCGGGTTCATAGAGAAACTTCATTCTGTCCTTCTCAATGACACCAATGTTGTGGATGATCAAATTGTCATTGCTCGAGGTGTCAAGATGTAGCAATCTTGCAAACTCTTCATAAGTTATGGTGTACTTGGATCCATGAGTCATCCAAGTCACCCTTTTTTCCTCGTCACTAGCAAAGTGGCAAGTAGCATAAAACTGGACAATCACCTCATCATTCCAATTGTTTTGGAAGGCGAATAGATCCTTCAATCCATGCCTCTCAATAGCCTCGACCACATCAACAAACGGTGAGCAGCCCTTCTTCTCAAAATGCGCCCAATCGATCCATTAGCTGCGCACCACGAGTGTCTTCATCGGAAGATATACAGACTTGTAAAAGTCTGCATGGAAGTTACTCCAAAACCCATCAGCAGTTTGCTTTGGACGGCTGTAACAATCAACATTTCTTTGCAGTCGTGTCCCTGTCCTTTCCATTGAATCTTTCCTCCGTGGGATCTCGGGACCCTTCCCTTGGAGCTGACAACTTTAGGGGGCCAATCGGGCCCGTTGCAATCCCTTTGCCCTTGCCCTTTGCTTGGCGAGGGCCACCTCCAGCAGAAGCCTTGGAGGCAGGCTTCTTCGCGAGCACTTTCCTTCGAGCCTGGGGAGGAGAAGGAGCTGGCTCGGATGGTCACTCTTAGCGCTTCTTGCTTAGGCTTGTCAAGGGCCGAAGCACGACTTCATGGTCCATCTCGGCCTCGAAATCAGAGATTTTGTCGTTGGTGCTCGACATTGTCCTGAGAATAGATTTCACAAGGCACTGATGAGAATAGATGACAAGGAATTGCATTGAGGAATTGAAAAGTTAGGGTTGAGTTCAGAAAAATCAGACTAGTCCCGTGTACAGGCACAGACTAGTTCGGTTGACCGGATTTGTCCGTGCATGGGCCGGACTAGTCCGGTGTTCAACCTATAGAACCCTAACTATGATACAAATGGTGATTCCTAATGTACAACTAGCTTAGCATCAATGTAATACATCAAGGAAGCATGTATATGGTGGAAGGAACCAAGCTAGTTGATCACAAACGAAGGAAATAGCAATTTATAAGGTTTGGAAGGAAAATTTACCGAAATTGTTTGATTCGCGGAATGTAGGGGTTGAAGGAGCGGACAAGTCCGTGGTCTTCAATCCCTACGTGAAGGAGGTTGATTTCCACCCAAACTTGCGAAGTTTTGATGGAGGAAACGAAGAATCGCCATGGGGAGCTCGAGCGTGGAGAGAGAAAGCTTGAGGCAAGTGTGGGATGAGGAAGATTAGGGTTTGGCGGCGGCTAGGGTTATGGACACGAAAAATCAGACAAGTCCAAAAATGATCGGACTAGTCCGAACTTTTCCATAGACTATATCGGACTAGTCCGTGGTCTGCTGGACTAGTCTGGCCTAACTATCACTCTGCGGACTAGTCTGCACGGGCGGACTAGTCTGGGCAACCACGAACTAGTCCGTGGTCACCAGGAAAGAAATGCTTAGCCCATTCGTATATATTCGAAGGTACTAAATAAGAAAATAGGGAGGCAAAGCAAATCAAATAATCTTGATGAATATGATCAGTAAACATACAACAATCAAGCAATGATCATAATGTACCAAGATCTAGTAATTGACATAGTTTTTTGGAAAAATTGAGAGAAATGATTTTCACAACACAATCAATGAATTTTGAAGATAGCATTCAGGTATACAAGATTTCAAGCCACACTCCGAGCATCGAGAATATTTAGTTCATTTCAGAGCTCGCAAAAGCGTTTTTCATCAATTGTCTTGGTGAATATATCAGCTAGTTGCTTTTCAATATTGACATGTGAAATGGCAATATCTCCCTTCATTGAATGGTCTCTCAAAAAGTGATGTCGGATGTCTATGTGTTTGGTCCTAGAGTGCTCAACGGGATTATGGGTAATTTTAATGGCACTCTCATTATCACAAAGGAGTGGAATACGGTTCATATTGTAACCGTAATCCCTTAGAGCTTGTCGCATCCAAAGGAGTTGTGCACAACAACTCCCGGATGCAACATACTCTACTTCGGCCGTGGATAAGGCAATGGAGTTTTGTTTCTTAGAGGACC
Organism: Tuctoria greenei; assembly: GCA_036927565.1. Classification (NCBI taxonomy): domain Eukaryota; kingdom Viridiplantae; phylum Streptophyta; class Magnoliopsida; order Poales; family Poaceae; genus Tuctoria; species Tuctoria greenei. Next base: position 209,707,953 of record JAYESD010000003.1, read on the forward strand.
AAGAAACAAGTGATCTACCTAGAAATTGACATGTACCGGAGGTACTTTTTCTATCTACTTTGCATCCGGCATAATCTGCATCGGAGTAACCAATGAGATTGAATTTGGAACCTTTGGGGTACCAAAGGCCTAGGTTGGGTGTATGAACTAAATACCGCAAGATTCTCTTAACGACTGTCAAATGACACTCTTTTGGGTTGGCTTGAAACCTTGCACACAAGCATACACTCAACATAATGTCTGGCCTAGATGCACATAAGTAGAGTAGAGATCCAATCATGGGTGATATACCTTTTGATCGACGTTTGGTCCATCTTCATTGAGATCCAAGTGTCCATTCGTTGCCATGGGATTCTTTATAGGCTTCGCCTTGTCCATTCCAAACTTCTTGAGTACGTCTTGAGTGTACTTAGTTTGGCTTATGAACGTCCCTTCCTTTTGTTGCCTCACTTGGAATCCCCAAGAAGTACTTTAGCTCTCCCATCATAGACATCTCAAACCTATCTGTCTTAATTTTACTAAATTCCTCACAAAAAGATTTGTTAGTTGAACTAAAGATTATATCATCAATATAAATTTGACAAATAAAGAGATCATTGTCAAAGTTCTTTGTAAACAATGTATAATCTACTTTACCGATCTTAAAACCATTTTCAATTAAGAAATCTCTAAGACACTCATACCAAGCTCTACGAGCTTGTTTGAGGCCGTAGAGAGCCTTACGCAGTTTAAATACGTGGTCGGGGAAATCTTCATCTTCAAACCTGGGGGGTTGCTCCACATACACCTCCTCCTTGATTGGTCTGTTGAGGAAGGCGCTTTTCACATCCATTTGATAGAGCTTGAAATCATGGTGAGTAGCATATGCAAGTAATACTCTAATAGACTCAAGTATGCTACGGGAGCAAAGGTCTCATCGAAATCCAAACCTTCGACTTGTGAATACCCTTTGGCCATAAGTCGTGCCTTGTTCCTTGTCACCATCCCATGTTCATCTTGTTTGTTGCAGAAGACCCATTTGGTCCCGACGACGTTGGACTTGGGTCTTTCGACTAGTTCCCACACCTTGTTCCTTTTGAAGTTGTTGAGTTCTTCCTGCATAACCACTACCCAATCTAGATCTGTCAACGCATCCTCAACCCTGCACGGTTCCAAAAAGGATACAAAAGAATAATGCTCACAAAATTAGCTATGCGAGATCTAGTAGTTACTCCCTTTTGGATCTCACCGATGATGTTGCCGATTGAGTGATCCCTTTGGACGCATTGGTGTACTCTTGGGTGTGGCACTTGCTGTCTTGAATCTTCATGGTCATCTCCTTCTCCCCCTAAATGGTTGCCCTCATTGACTTGTTGATCATTTTTGTCTTCTTGAGGTTGATGTTGTATGGAAGCTCCCCCTTGATCTTTGGCCTCCTCTTGTGGTTCATCTTCCTCATGCATATGTAGAGGTGGTTCTTGTGGTCGAACTTCGCCTAACGCCATTCTTCTCAATGCTTGACAAGGAGGTTCTTCTATATATCGATCAACTTGCTCCTTTTTGGATCCATTAGTTTCATTGAACACTATGTCACGTGCTACTTCAACAAGTCCGGAGGTCTTGTTGAAGACACGATAGGCGTAAGTGTTCAAATCGTAACCAAGCAAGAAACCTTCATCGGACTTCGAAGCGAACTTTAAAGTCCTAGGCTTCTTGTTCAAAATATAGCATTTGGAACCGAAAACTCAAAACTATGAAATATTAGGCTTGTTACCAGTGAGTAGCTCATAGGATGTCTTCTTGAGAAGTTGATGGAGATAAAGTCGATTTGTGGCGTGGCAAGCGGTGTTAACCGCTTCCGCCCAAAATCGATCCGAGGTCTTGTACTCATCGAGCATTGTTCTCGCCATCTCTACGAGGGTTCGGTTCTTCCTTTCGGCAACTCCATTTTGTTGAGGGGAGTAAGGTACTAAAAACTCATGCTTTATGCCTTCTTCATCTAGGTACTCCTCAACTTGTGTGTTCTTGAACTCCGTGCCATTGTTGCTTCAAATGTTCTTGATTGTTAATAAAAACTCATTTTAAGCACGCTTGAAAAATTTCTTCAAGGTTCCTTGTGTTTCTACCTTATCATGTAAAAAGAAAACCCAAATGAAGCGAGAAAAATCATCAACAGTCACTAAACCATATTCGTTACTGCCGATGCTTATGTAAGCAATTGGACCGAATAAGTCCATGTGGAGTAGCTCGAGCGGGCTTGTTGTAGTCATGACGTTCTTAGTAGGATGAGGTGCTCTAACTTGCTTCTCGGCTTGGCACGCGCTACAAGGCCTGTTTTTCTCAAAAACAACATCCTTCAAGCCTCGGATGTGATCGCCCTTGAGGAGTTTTTGAAGATTCCTCATACCAACAAGCGCTAGCCGTCTATGTCACAGCCAACCCATGTTGGTCTTTGCAATCAAGCATGTGTCAAATTCGGCTTTATCCTTGTTGAAGTCAACAAGGTAAAGCTTTCCCTTTAACATACCCTTGAATGCAATGGAACCATCACTTCTCCTAGAGACGATCACACCCTCATTAGTGAACAAGCAGTTATAACCTTATTCACATAATTGAGATATGGACAGTAGGTTATAATCTAAGGAATCAACATGTAACACATGAGAAAGAGTATGTTGTGATGATATGGCTATTTTACCGGTACCGAGCACCTTTCCTTGACTAGTGTCTACAAAATAGATGCCCTCGCTTGGATCCTCATTTTCTTCATACTCAACGAACATCCTTCTTTCTCCGGTCATATGGTTGGTGCAACCACTGTCTAGCACCCATTTAGATCCACCGGAGGAATAGGCCAACAAAAACAAATCATGCCTTGGTTTTAGGTACCCAAGCTTGCTTGGGTCCTTTTAGGTTAGTCACAAGGGATTTAGGCACCCACACATGAGACTTGGTGTTCTCATGGCGTGGCCCAACATAGTGAGCGTAAATCTTACCAGAATTACTTCTCATTAAAACATAAGATGCATCAAAGGTTCTAAAAAGCAACTGTTGTTGTTTGTATACATGACTAGTCCGGGAGATCGGACATGTCCAGAGGACCGAACTTGTCTGTGTCCCAATCGGACTAGTCCGGTGATCATGTGTTTTAACTTTGGACTTTCGAGTTTGAGAGGGTCTTCCCTTTACAAAGGCAATTCTCTCCTTGTTATTCTTATGGCTTCTAGCATGTTTCTTTTCACCATAAGAGTAACCAATGCCATATTTGACATTTGGAGATTTTGTGACCAAGTATGCACTACGTGCATATTTGATCTTCTCCTTGTCAAATATGCCATTTTGTGAAGGATGCTTGTCCTTGGTAGAGGTTGACTTGTCTTTCAAGCTGGTGTCAACTTTACCACATGCACAAGTAGAAGCAGTTTTAAGGGGTTGAGAAGGTGAGCTTGAAGAGGATGAAGGGTCACCTTGCTTGAGTGACTCAACTTGTACTTCAAGGATCTCGTTAACCTTGATTAGGTTAGCAAGTTCATCCTTGATTGTAGCATTTGAGTCACTTAACTCCAAGCAAGCTTCCTTGCTTGAAGCTAACTCAAGCTCTAGTGACTTGCTTCGCTCCTTTTCAAGTTCTAGAAGCTTGTCAAGTTCAACATATTCCTCCTTTTGGGAGATGATCATGTCTTCTTGACGATGTATCAACTTCTCCTTCTCAACAAGTTGATCAAGTAAAAATTTCATTTTTGCAGCTGTTTTCTTGTCTAAGCCGATAAGCATATCTTCATTATCACTAGCAATTTCACTATCACTAGAATAGGAATGTACGGAAGAGGGTTTTGTTGTTACCTTGCGTTTACCTTCCTTGGCCATGAGGCAAGTGCCGTTCCACTTCCATGCGCCGAGAGTAGGGTAGAGAGTGGACTTCTTGGATGTCTTCTCGATGGCTATGCTATCCATCTCTTCTTCTTCTTCAAATGAGGACTCATCATTTGAGTCCCACTCTTTCCCTAGATGTGCTTGCTCAGCTTGTTTCTTCTTCTTGAAGAATTTCTTGGGTTGAGGCTTCGTTTCCTTGTTCTTCTTCTTGTTTTATTCATATGGGCAATCAACTATTAAGTGGCTATACTCACCACAGTTATAGCATGCCTGCCTCAACTTTGGTTTTGATTTTTCCTTGTACTTTCCTTCACTTGATTTAGCCCCTTGTCTTTTCTTCATCATTCTTTTGAATTTCTTCATGAATAGTATCATGTCATCTTCATCCAATTCGCTGCTCTCATCATCATCGTCTTCTTCTAGTTGAGCTTCTCGCGCTTCTCTAGACAAGGGCTTGAAAGTGGACTTCAAAGCTACCCCTTTCTTCTTTGCCGAGGTGAGATCGGCAATCTCCTTAACATGCTTGGCTTGCTTTTCCATCATCTCAAAGTTGATGATTTTCCCAAGTAACTCATCTGAGGTCATCTTCTTGTACCCGGGGCTTTCTCGTATCATCGAGCACATGGTGACATTGCGAGGCATGAAAGCTCTAAGAATGAGCTTCACCACCTCGTGGTCATTCCACTTCTTGCTTCCGTATGCTCGCACCTTGTTGATGAGCGTCTTTAGTCAGTTGTACATGTCTTGTAGCGACTCATCTTCTTCGATGGCGAATCTTCCCAACTCGTCTTCAATCATCTCGATCCTCGCTTCTCGCACATGACGATCGCCTTCATGTGTGGTTTGCAACGTATCCCATATATCCTTTGCGATCTCGAGTCCATCCACCTTTGTGAACTAATCCCGACTAAGTGATGAGGTGATGATTGCAGCAGCTTGAGCATTTCGATGGATTGCTTGCTCTTGGCTAGGTGTAAGCTCCTCATCATCATCGGGGATATCTACTCCTGTGCATACTATGTGCCACAAACATGGATTGAGAGAAATCAAGTGCATTTTCATGTTTTTCCTCCACATTGAGTAGTCATTGCCATCAAAGTGTGGGGCTTTTCCAAGTGGAATAGATAAGTAGTGATTATTGCTAGAATTAAGCCGATCGTAGCTGAAAGGATATCGGGAGTAGTCAGTGTGACTACTCCACTTCTTCTTCTTTTCATCTTCGAGCTTTACTTTACCCTTGGAGAGGGTTTTCTTTCTTAGGAGCGCCTTGAGTTCCAGCGTCTCCTCATCGTCATCCTCGAAGTCTTGAATGGCCTCGAGGAGCCTCTCCAGTTTTTGGTTCTTGTATTCTTCAACCTTCTCTTGGTTGTTGCTCTTGTGTACGTCCTTCATGTCCGACATGATCTCCTTGAGTGGTTAGTCTCCTTTTTGAAGAACCTTGCTCTGATACCAATTGAATGTAGCCTAGAGGGGGGGGGGGTGAATAGGCCTTTTTGATTTTCTGTCAGAACCTGCAACACTTAACAACCAGATCAAATCTTGAGATATCGGACTAGTCCGGTCGTGTGCAGACTAGTCCGGTGTGTACCGACTAGGTTTATCAAATTTAATTGATTATCTTGATCCTAGGATGTATGCAGCGGAAATATACTTGTAATTGAAGTGTTACACAACTATGAACTAGGATGCACCACAAGTTAATCTTATATTCAATGTTTCAACGTAAAGTGAACAAGATTGATTGAAACCCTAGATATATATGAAGTGTAAGAACAATGGGCACAAAGAAAGAACACAAGCACTTTATCCTGTGGTTCGGTTCCCACAGAGGCAACCTACATCCACGTTGAGGAGTCCACAAAAGGACCGGGTCTTCTCCAACCCTACCCACGCCGGATCGCCACGGAGGCCAATCCTCTTCACTAATCACAAAGGGAAAATAACCAAATTCAAGGGGCCTTCTCACACGTTGAGGGCTCCCGAAGATTACAATATGAACATCACCAAGAACACACTCTTAAGATCACAATGAAAACCACAGGAGTGTGTTAGGGAATCAAACCAAGAGCTCAATGAATGATGAACCATGTCTCTCCAATGATCCAAAGTGTATCCTCAAGGGATTGATCTCTCTTGCGTTTAATTTCATGGATAGAGGTGTTTTCTAGTCTGGTGTGCTGCATGTAGCAAACCCTAGGTGTCCCAAAATATCGGACTGCTCCGGCTGAGAGCGGACTTGACCGATTTTGGTTCTGGAAATCTTTGGACTAGTCCGATGGATATCGTACTTGTCCGGATATGAGAAACCCTAAGTGAATTTGGGACAAGTCCGCACTTGGAGGACTTGTCCGATTTAGGTCAGAGGGTTTTTCGGACTAGTCCGTGCTAATATCGGACTTGTCCGATTGACATCAGAAAGATACCAGACTAGTCTGGTGTATGATCGGACTTGTCTGATTTTGTGCAACTTATGAAGTGTTTGGGGGACTAGTCCGCACTGGGGAGGACTAGTCCGAGTCAAGTCAGAGAGATATCGGACTAGTCTGATCAGTGAAAAACTGGAGTGAGAGGACAAGTCCGCATTGTGAGGACTTGTCCGATCTTGTGCAGAAAGATATCGAACTAGTCCGGAGTCAGTCGGACTAGTCCGGTCCTGTATAAATATGTGCGATGTGTGAGATTATTTGTGTTTGAGCTCTTGGGGTGTGTTTCCTTAACACACTCCATACACAATGACCTACTACACTTGTTTCTTGAGCTCTTTTCCGCATTACTCCTCATTCTCCTTTTTTTTGGCACTTTGCTCATTTTCTCGTTAGAACCTGTGCTCATCTCAACAAAGTGGTTAGGATCTCATTTGCTTGTCATAAATCATCCAGAAACCCACAAGGGATTCCTAGATGCACTTTCAACATTGCCCTCCCTTCACTTGATCTAGATCAGTACCTTTCCAAAGGAAACTCCTACGAAGCCCACCTATTTCCTTGGTTGGCCAGGCCGACAATTTGAAAACCGACCAAAAATAATTGGGAAGGGCTAAGAGGACTAACTTGACAAGAATTTTTGTACCTGAATAGGAAAGGAATTTCCTCTTCTAGGAAGACAATCTATTGGCTACTTTTTGGAGGATTGGTTGTACAATTGCTTTTGGCAACTTTCTGAAGTGAAGGGGGAGATCTAGATAGGTGCACGAAAACTGGGAGAGTTTTTGGTGTGGTCCAATAATGTTCTCCAAATTGGTTACTAGCCCCAAAGCTTGCCCAAATAAATGGAGGATGTGCTTCATGACCAAGAGGAAATTGGTTGTTGGGTTGATGAAGACAGTGGCGTCATCCGCATTGAAAGTGCATCTAGGATAATCCCCATGGGTTTTGATGATTAATGACAACACTTAAGGGACTAATGAGCTTTTCAAGTGTAAGCACAGGTGATTGAAAGATGGACAACATTGGATGCACTCAAAAAGGAAAAAGAGAAGAAAATGTGAAGAACTCAAAGAATGGAACTTGAGCTTTTAAATTCTTTGTGTCAAGTTTAGTCACTTACCCTGAGTGTGTTCAATGAGTCAAAGTGTTAGAATCTCCTAAGAGCTCATAGTACAAGTTAGACTAGATTGAGAGATGAGTTGAAGCAGCCCAAAGGACAGGGCCGAACTTGTCCGGGCTGGATGGCCGGACTAGTCCAGCCGCATCAGACTGATCTGATGTTAGGCGGACCAAAGTGTTCTGTGTAAGTTCGTACTTGTCCGTTAGGGGCGGACTAGATCATGGTGAGGGTGTCTGTGTACTTCTGGGACTAAGTCCTGAAGGACCGGACTAGTCCACTTTGCCAGACTAGTCCGTTTTAGTCTGAAAAAGTAGTTCCTGACTGAGCTCGGACTAGTCCGTCCCTTGACAGACTAATCCACTGTGGACTTGGAGATGGCTGCTGGGACTAAGTCGTGAACGGCCAGACTTGTCTACCCTCAGGGCCCGTGCTAGTCTGGTATGTCAGACTTGTCCGTTCTCCACTGCAACAAACTGTTCAGTGTGATATCAGACTAGTCCGTTGTTGGAAGGACTAGTCCATGGTTTGGTGACCGTTTGAATTCAAAAGGTGGTGGGGGGCTTTGTGGTTGGTGAAGGATGACATCACTAGTCTCCACAGGCCGGACTAGTCCGGAGTCAAAGGCCAGACTAGTCTGCACTTTTTCTGATGGCAACGTCTAAGTGTCAGGACCCCTATAAAAAGGTTCCCCCAGCCTCCAATTGCCCTCTCTTGAACCCTAGTGCCGCCATAGCCTTCCTAGAGCCATCCCAACCCTCTGTCAATAATTCTTGGAGTCCTAAGAGCGATTCTTGAGGATTGGAAGAGGAAAGAGAAGGGTTTGTTCAATCTTGAGTGCTTGGGTTAATTCTCTTAGTTTGACTGATTGATTTGAGTTCGTGTGGGTGTTTATCTTTGATCTTTTTGAGCTGTAAAATTGTCAGAGCCTCAGGTTGTGAGTTGCCCCACAGATTTGGTGATTACCCTTGTGATTTAGTGGAAGAAAAGCCAGCCTTCATGGTGGCTAAGTGAGGAAAGGGTTGAGTGGAACCCTGCCTTTCGTGGGCATCCTCAACGTGGATGTAGGCTCCTTTGTAGGGTTGAACCACGTGATAAATCCTACGTCTTGTGTCTTTGATTTGACTTCCTCGTTCTTCGCTAGATTAAGTTTGGGTTTCACGCGTTCTTTGCTTTAATCTCGTGATCCGTGTCTATATAGTTGTTATTACTTCGTGCATACCATCTATTAGATTGCTAGGGTCATATACTTTACATTTCATCGAGTTAAGTCCTTTAGATCGCTTAAAAATCTCACCTTTGGTAAAATCTGTTAATCTGACCATACTAGTGCGCCCCCAGGTCGGACTAGTCCGCACTCTGTAATTTGATTAGCTTTTATTGAGTTACATTTCAGGTCATCCACCTATTCACCCCCCCTCTAGGCAATTTTCAATTGGTTTCAGACCCTAACTCTCCCAAAAGCTTAACCGCTTGGAGAGGAGATGGGGGAAAACGGTGAGAAGGAGATGTCGATCGTCGACACCACCGGCACCGGCGAGAACAACCGCAACGGCGAACCAGGATTCAACTCTCTGCACAAAAAGAACAGTAACACCTGATGAGGACATCACAACAGTAGAGACACACATTGACTTGCAAGGACCAATACAAGATCACGAGCACAGTTAATAATGGAGAAGATCATCAAGTGAAGGAAAGAGGCCTTGAGAGCATGGAGAACCAGCTGGGACGTCCACAAGTTGATGGAAACAGTTTACAACTTGGACTCGAGTTCAACTCGGAGTCCAGGAGCAATCCACCTTAAAACGGACGCCCAGGAGGCATACGGACTCCGTTTTCGACGTTCTACATATGCACAGAAAGATGAGAAGATAAAATTTCCAATTATTCTGGTCCCACCTCAAAATTTTTCTGGAGTCATTGGGAATCGTCGAAACGAGTCGAGTCCAGATTTCTATCCGGTGCCGCGCCACCGAATTGGGCCTTTGGGCCTTGTATCCCATAAGAGTCCATTAGGGACGCTTCTAATCATGTTTTGGACAAACCCTAGCCTTTAAATACTGCAGCTGCCAGTCATATTCGGTGGGTTTCACTTAGATCAATAATATCTCCGTTCTACGGTTTGTGAGACCCCAACTTTGTGATTTCAGATCGTGTCTTCGACATTCTTGCTCGTGTTCTCCGTTACACTTGCAGGGATTAGCCTTCTTGGCGAGGTCAAGCATGTGCAGCATGGTTGATAACCTATGGAGCCGTGGTGTAGTGATTGCAGGGGTACTCGAACCGCTAGAGTGTCGCGGATCATCAACGTCGAGTTCTCCACCCCAATCGACTTACCTTTCGGAAGATCGGGCCTAAACCTACTCATCAATTGGTATCAGATTTTCAGGTTGCCCATTAGGTATCATTGTTTTCCTTCCATTAGATCAATTTTGTTTCGTACCTAGAGTCCACAGAAAAGCCACAATCGTTTTTACCGCTTCCTAGACTATATTGCCTGCAGTTTTGTTTTTCAGTTTGCATTGTTGAGCTTGCATTCATGTGGTCGAGTCTTATTGCTGGTTTAGCTTTGTTTTTTGGGACCTAGTTATCGTGTTTTGCCCTTATTTTCTTGTTGCTCGACACCCATTCCACAATCCCTAAATAACAAACCGATCCACCACGTTCATCGGTTTGCCCTAGCTAGCTGCCTTGTGTGAACTCCTGCATCGCCAGCCCTAGATTAGGTGATAAACCTTTGTGCCACTCATCCTTGAATCATCACACACCACCCCATTAGTTGCTGTGCAAATTTCTGATCGTTTTCAAATCCGATTGCGAGTTTTGTTCTCAAACCGAGATGGAATCAACATCCAAAAATCGTAACTTGGACAACCTACCTTAAAACGGCCATAACTTTCGCATACGAACTCAAAATCGGGCGATTTTTTTTCAAATTCATCTACGAGAAATTTCGCATCTTCTTTTACGTGGCATAGCCGCATTCGGCGAAATTAGATTGCCCGAATTCCCCTCGGAAGATAGGCTATCCGGCCTTTGAAGTTTCAACACGAATTTTAAAGAATCTTTTTGATTTTCTATAGACCGCATATTCAATCCAATTGAGCTGCAAATTTGGGTGTTTCCTATCTTTGTGCTCCTGAGTAATGAAAAAATATTACAAAAAAGAAAAATATAGTGAATAGCACGCATATTAAAGCAATTGGTCTATACCACTTGGTGATGTTTTGTTGACTATATCATTCTGTCTTTCTTTTGCCTTGATACTTCCGTGTGTTGTGATAGACCCTAGGGCACTTGGTTGACCAGCAATAGTTTCCTATATTGAATACTTATTCAAGTTTGTTTATCTGTTAACGATTTTCTGCTTATTAGCCACCATATTGTGCCATCCAAGCTCCACCTTTCTCTTGAGCATGACAGGTACCTTTGCAATCACCCCACACTTCATTGGTTCATCTCACCATCCACACCACCTGCTGTGTCGGTAAGAACACTTGTAAGAGCGTAGTAAGACGCTTGAGCGAGAGAGATTGTTTGCTTCCACCTTCCACATTGTCACTATAGTTGATAGGAACAACATATTTTTGTTGTCTTTTGTTTCCTACTAACAATGGCAGGAGAAGACAATGATGACGAATGTGTTCAACATGCTGAGTTACGTGATATGATGAATACCATGACAGATATGTTTGCCAAATACAACACAGCAACGGAGGAGTCATTGGCGAACTTGACTCACCAACTTGATGACCTTGCTCTTTGGATGAATACTTTTGAGGCTCGGCTGCCTCTCACTGGAAGACAAGAAGACAATGCTTGTGATGAACTAGAAGATCACAATAATCAGCTAAGACTGCCACTTTATCGTCGAGGTATGGGAGGTAATAATCATAACAATTATAATCGTCCTCCTGATGATCCTTTTTCTAAAGTGAAATTTACTATACCCTCTTTTTCTGGTGCTTATGATGCTGAGACTTATCTTGATTGGAAGATGACAGTAGAGCAAAAATTTAATTCCCATCTTGTTCCTGAACAATATAGAGTTCGTCAAGCCACTAGTGAGTTTAAGGACTTTGCTATCATTTGGTGGAATGAACTTGTTAAAACTAGAACCAATCCTCCAACATGGGATAGATTAAAGGAAGATATGCGTGTTCGATTTGTTCCTCCATCTTTTCAGCGGGACCTTCGCAAAAAAATTGCAACGCTTAGACCAAGGTAACATGTCCGTAGAGGAGTATTATCAAGAGTTACAAAAGTGTATGTTGCGTTGTGGGGTAGTAGAAGACATGGATGATAAAATAGCTCATTTTTATGGGGGGTTGAGGCGTGAAATTCAGGATATTGTTGATTACAAGGAATATGATATTGTTAACAGATTGTTTCAGCTTGCTATGTTGGTAGAAAAAGAATTGCAGGACCGACAACAATAGCAACAACGCACAAGGAGCAACTTCACGCCGCGTTCGACGCCCACACCATCCAAAACAGCACCATCTTCGATCCCCCGTGCAGCGACTACACCATCCAATGGCGGCCAATGAACTATACCTGCTACTCCACCTTCTCACGTGCCGAAGGGCAGCAAGGCGACATCATTCAAGCCTTCGTCGTCCACTCCTTCTACGGGTCGTTCTGCCGACATTAAGTGTCACCGCTGCCAGGGACTTGGTCATATGATGAGAGATTGCCCGAGCAAACGAGCATACATAGCACGCGACGATGGTGGGTATGATAGTACTTCGGATGTTGAAGACGAATATTCTCTTGCTACTGACTTTATAGATCCAAATGACGAACACAACGAAGAAGAGGTACTTGGTACAGTGGCAACGGAGAACTATATGAGCATCATTGTGCAGCGTGCCTTTAGCTCCAAAGTGGAGACTGATGACAAGCTACAATGACACAACCTCTTCCACATGTTTCTCGTCGTCAAGGACTGCCGTGTACACACTATAATTGATTGAGGTAGCGGCAATAACTTGGTGAACACGGACGTCGTCAAGAAACTTGGTTTGACAACAAGAGCACACCCTCATCCATACCACATTCAATGGTTCAACAACAACGGTAAGGTTCGGGTGACACAAACAGCGAGAATACATTTTCAATTGGTTCTTACCATGATTTTGCTGATTTTGATGTCGTTCCTATGGATGCTTGTTCTCTTTTATTGGGTCGTCCTTGGAAATTTGATACAGATACTATTCATCATGGTAGAACTAATAAATATACTCTCATGCATAAGGGAAAGAAAATCACTTTGCTCCCCATGACTCCTGCTGAAATTGTGCATTTTGAGAAGAGTAAAATTTGTGATGGCAAAGCAACAAAATTAGAATCTGAAAAACAGCAAGTCATTAAGTTAAAATCACCATCGTTGCTCCCAACTAAATCTGACCTTGATAATTTATTCGATGCTAAGGGGATGTGCTATGCTTTAGTTTGCAAAGAAGCCATGTTTTCACTACATGAATTGTCTATTGCATTACCCCATGCTGTTGCTACCCTTTTGCAGGAGTTTGAGGATGTGTTTCCCTCCGAGATACCCCCTGGTTTACCACCGATGAGAGGCATTGAACACAAGATCGATTTGATTCCAGGAGCAAGTTTGCCATCGTGCAGCATATATGGTGAATCCACAGGAAACTAAGGAAATTCAGCGACAAGTCCAAGATCTTTTGGACCGCGGGTACATTCGTGAAAGCCTTAGCCCTTGTTCCGTTCCTGTTCTTTTGGTTCCTAAGAAAGATGGTAGTTGGCACATGTGTGTTGATTGTCGAGCGATTAATAATATCATCATTCGATATCGTTATCCTATTCTTCGCTTAGATGACATGCTTGATGAATTGAGTGGTGCTATCATCTTCACAAAAATCTACTTGCGTAGTGGTTACCACCAAATTAGAATGGCACTAGGAGATGAATGGAAAACTGCATTTAACCAAGTTTGGACTTTATGAGTGGTTAGTCATGCCGTTTGGTTTAACTAATGCACCCAACACCTTTATGCGTTTAATGAACAAGGTTTTACGTGCTTTCATTGGACAATTTGTGGTGGTTTACTTCGATGATATCCTAATTTACAGCAAGTCATATGATGAACATCTTGATTATTTACGTGCTGTTTTTACTGTTTTGAGAGATTCACGTTTGTTTGGTAACCTTGAAAAGTGCGTCTTTTGCACCAATCGAGTCTCGTTTCTTGGCTATGTCGTTTCCTCGTAGGGAATTGAGATGGATGAGGCAAAAATTGAAGCAATCACCAGCTGGCCAGCCCCAACAACCGTCACGCAGGTTCGTAGTTTTCTTGGTCTTGCGGGTTTTTATCGGCGCTTTGTGCGGGATTTCAGCACCATTGCAGCACCTCTACATGAACTAACGAAGAAGGGAGTGCCATTTCGATGGGGCGAACAGAAGCAACAAGCTTTTGATGCTCCCAAATTGAAGCTTACACAAGCACCATTGCTACAACTTCCTGATTTTGACAAGACCTTTGAGCTAGAATGCGATGCAAGCGGCATTGGTATTGGAGGCGTTCTCATACAAGGAGGTAAACCCGTTGCTTTCTTTAGTGAAAAACTTCATGGTCCTTCTCTGAATTATTCCACTTATGATAAGGAATTGTATGCCTTAGTGCGAGTATTACAAACTTGGCAACATTATCTTTGGTCTAAGGAGTTTGTCATACATTCCGATCATGAATCATTGAAGTATATTAAGTGTCAAAACAATCTAAATAAATGACATGCTAAATGGATTGAGTTAATAGAGTCATTTCCATACATCATTAAGCATAAGAAAGGGAAGGAAAATGTCATTGCCGATGCATTATCTAGACGTTATACCATGTTGTCCCAACTTGATCATAAAATCTTTGGTTTGCAAACAATAAAAGCATTATATCCTACTGATTTGTTCTTCAAAGATGCTTTTGAAAATTGTAGAGAAGGAAGAACTTGGAATAAATATGTGCTGCGAGAGGGTCTCCTCTATCGTGCTAACAAGCTATGCGTTCCAGCTAGCTCCGTTTGTCTATTACTTTTACAGGAAGCACATGGAGGAGGTTTGATGGGACATTTTAGAGTGAAGAAAACTGAAGATGAGGCGTGATGTCGAGCGCTACATGTCATGATGCACTACTTGCAATAAAGTTAAGTCTCGCCTTAACGCACATGGTCTTTATATGCCTCTTCCTGTTCCTAGTGTACATTGGGAGGATATTTCTATGGACTTTGTTTTAGGATTTCCTAGGACTAAGAGGGGGAGGGATAGTATTTTTGTAGTTGTTGATCGTTTCTCCAAAATGGCACACTTTATACCTTGTCATAAGAATGATAATGCCTCACACATTGCTGATTTATTTATGACGGAAATTGTTCATTTACATGGTGTGCCAAATACCATTGTTTCTGATCGTGATGCAAAATTTTTAAGTCATTTTTGGAGAACTTTATGGTATAATTTGGGAACCAAGCTGCCGTTTTCAACTACATGTCACCCACAAACGGATGGATAAAGCGAGGTAGTTAATCATACTTTGTCCACTATGATGCGGCTGTCTTGAAAACAAATTTGAAGTTATGGGAGGAGTGTTTACCACATATAGAATTTGCTTACAACAGATCCGTTCACTCCACGACAAAGGTAAGTTCATTCCAAGTAGTGTATGGTTTCAATCTCCATGCTCCTATTGATTTACTACCTTTGCCTCCTTCTGAAACTATAAATTTGGATGCTACACAACGATCTGAATTCATTCTTAAGATGCATGAAACTACAAAGAAAAATATTGAAAAGATGAATGAGAAGTATAGGATTGCAGGTAGTAAAGGTAGAAAGGAAGAAAAATTTGAACCGGGTGATTTGGTGTGGTTACATTTGAGAAAAGAGCGATTCTCTGACTTGCGAAAATCTAAACTTATGCCACGAGCTATTGGTCCTTTTAAGATTGTTGAAAAGATTAATGATAATGCATATAAGCTTGAATTGCCTCCCGATTTTGGGGTTAGTCCTACATTTAACATTTCAGATTTGCGACCGTACTTGGGAGAAGAAGATGAAATTGACTCGAGGACGACTCCAATTCAAGAGGGGGAGGATGATGAGGACATCATAACAGCAGAGACGCGCATTGACTTGCAAGGACTAATCATAAGAGCACGAGCACGGTTAATAAATCAGCAGGTGATTCGTTCCTAACTTCTTTTGCATGAGTTTGAGAATAGATTGCTATGTGATGATTTAAATGTTATTAGGAATAATGTAGAATATCATCAAGTGAAGGAAAGAGGCCTTGAGAGCGTGGAGAACCAGCTGGGACGTCCACAAGTTGATGGAAACAGTTTACAACTCGGACTCGAGTTCAACTCGAAGTCCAGGAGTAGTCCACCTTAAAACGGACGCCCAGGAGGCATACACACTCCATTTTTTACGTTCTACATATGCACAGAAAGAGGAGAAGATAAACTTTCCAATGGTTCCAGTCCCACCTCAAAATTCCTCCGGAGTCATTGGGAATCGTTGAAACAAGTAGAGTCCAGATTTATGTCCGGTGCTGCGCCACCGAATCGGGCCTTTGGGCCTTGTATCTCGTAAGAGTCCATTAGGGACGTGTCTAATCATGTTTTGTCCGAACCCTAGCCTTTAAATACTGCAGCCACCGGTCATATTCAGTGGGTTTTACTTAGATCAATAATATCGCCGTTCTACGGTTTGTGAGACCCCAACTTTGCGATTTTAGATCGTGTCTTCGACTTTCTTGCTCGTGTTCTCGGTTGCACTTGCAGGGATTAGCCTTCTTGGTGAGGTCAAGCATGTGCAGCACAGTTGATAACCAACAGAGCCGTGGTGTAGTGATTGTAGGGGTACTCGAACCGCTTGAGTGCCGCGGATCATCAACGTAGAGTTCTCCACCCCAATCGACTTATCTTTCGAAAGATCGGGCCTAAACCTACTCATCAACACCACCAAAAGCAAGTCAAAGCCTCCACCCCTTGATGGTGAAACCGAAGATGAAGAAGTGAAGTGTCTTGTGGATCTTCTTCAAAAAGCAAGAGATGGGGCCAAGAGAAGAAGAAGGCTTGAGAAGGAGAAGAAGCTCAAGAAGCCCGAGGAGGATTACATGCGATATCCTTTTAACTATGGGCACCTCAATTCTCATTCAAACTATCTTTCTATTCCTATGGGCAAAGCTCCACACTTTGATGGGACTAACTACACCATGTGGAAGCACAACATGAAGTTGCATCTTATTTCTCTCAATCCTACACTTTGGCATGTTGTTTGCACAGGGGTAGATATCCCCATGGATGATGAAGAGTTGACTCCGAAAGAAGAACAACTCATTCACCGCAATGCTCAAACGACAGCCGTGTTGAACTCAGCCTTGAACCAAGAAGAATTCAACAAAGTGGATGGGTTGGAGCAAGCCAAGGAAATTTGGGACACTCTTAAAATTTCTCATGAAGGCAATCGGTCCATGAGGGAAGCCAAGATTGAGATGATCAAGGGGGAGCTTGGAAGATTTGATATGGAAGAAGGTGAGATCCCTCAAGAGATGTACAACTGACTCAAGACTCTCATCAATAGGAGTCAGGCGTACGGATGCAAGAAGTGGACCGAACATGAAGTAGTCAAGATAATGATTAGGGCCTTCATGCCTCGCAATGTGACGCTTTGCACTCTCATTCGCGAGAGTCCCAACTTTCACAAGATGACTTCGGATGAGGTGCTTGGCAAGATCATCAACCATGAGATGATGGAGATGGAAGCACGCCATGTCAATGACCTTTCCAAGATCACATCCTCCAAGAAGAAAGGCATTGCTCTCAAAGACTCACCCAAGTTCAAAGGTAAGGAGGTGCAAGCTTCAAGCAATGATGAAGAAAGTGAAGAGGAGGAAAGCACCGACATGGATGAAGAGGAAATGGCATTCTTCATCAAAAGATTCAATAGAATAATGAGGAAGAGAAGAGGGTCAAACTATGAGAGCAAGGGCAAGGACAAGAGCAAGTCAAGACCAAGGAGAGCGTGCTACAACTGTGGTGAGTATGGGCACTTCATTGTGAATTGCCCGTACAAAAAGAAAGATGACAAGAAGAAGAAGAACAAGGATGAGAAGCCTCAAGAGAGGAAGATGTTCAAGAAGAAGAAATCACATGGGCATTCTCATGTTGGCAAGGAGTGGGAATCCAACGATGAGTCCTCCTCCGATGATAAAGCGGGAGTGGCAACCGTCGCCATCAAGAAGCCAACAATGAAGAAGACACTTCTACAAAACAAGGGAGAGTAGAAAAGCTCAAGGCACACTTGTTTTATGGCCAAGGAAGGAAAAAGAAAGATTAAATCTAAACTCTCCTTGCGTTGCATTAAGGTTGAAGATGCCCTACGAGATCCATATTGGGTAATAGCCATGCAAGAGGAGCTCAACAATTTGAAGAGGAACAAAGTATGGGAGCTCGTGAGAAGACCTAATGCCAATGTGGTAGGGACCAAGTGGGTCTTCCACAACAAGCAAGATGAGCTTGGTGTGGTAACAAGAAACAAAGCTAGACTCGTAGCCAAAAGATACTCTCAAGTCAAAGGTTCAGATTTCGATGAAACTTTTGCTCCTGTAGCTAGGCTTGAGTCTATTCGCATATAATCAAGGAGGAGGTGTATGTGGAACAATCGCCCGGCTTCGAGGACGGTAAGTATCCTAACCATGTCTTTAAGCTTCATAAAGCTCTCTACGGCCTCAAACAACCTCCTAGAGCTTGGTATGAGTGCCTTAGGGACTTTTTCATTGATAATGGTTTTAAGATAGGAAAGGCCGATTATGCACTCTTTACCAAGAACATGGATGATGATTTATTTGTATGCCAAATTTATGTTGACGACATAATATTTGGTTCTACTAATCAATCTTTTTGTGAAGAGTTTAGCAAAATCATGACGGAGAGACTTGAGATTTCAATGATGGGGGAGTTGAAGTTCTTTTTAGGTTTCCGAGTGAAACAACTCACGGAAGGCACCTTCATATGTCAAACCAAGTATACTCAAGACATTCTCAAGAAGTTTGACATGGAGAAGGCTAAGCCCATCAAGACGCCGATGGTGATGAATGGACATCTCGATCTCAACCAAGACAACCCTAGAATCGACCAAAAGGTATACTGCTCCATGATTGGATCACTTCTTTACCTTTGTGCATCTAGGCTCAATATTATGTTAAGTGTATGCATGTGTGCAAGGTTTCACGCCGCTCCTAAGGAGTGTCACTTGACAGCCGTAAAGAGAATCTTGCACTATTTAGTTCATACACCTAACCTAGGGTTGTGGTATCCCAAAGGGTCCAAGTTTAATCTCATAAGATACTCCGATGCAGATTGTGCCAAATGCAAAGTTGATAGGAAAAGTACCTCCGGGACTCGTAATTCTTGGGTAGGTCCCTAGTGTCATGGTCATCCAAGAAACAAAATTACATTGCCCTATCCACAGCCGAAGCGGAGTATGTCGCAATCGAAAGTTGTTGTGCACAACTTCTTTGGATGCGACAAACTCTAAGGGACTATGGTCTCAATATGAACCATATTCTGCTCTTATGAGACAATGAGAGTGCCATCAAGATTACCCATAACCCCATTGAACACTCTAGAACCAAAAACATTGACATCTGGCACTATTTCTTGAGAGACCATTCTATGAAGGGGGGGGTATTGTTATTTTATATGGGAGAACCGAAAAACAACTAGCCGAAATCTTCACCAAGCCACTAGATGAAAAATGCTTTTGCGAACTTAGGAATGAACTAAATATTCTTGATTCTCAAAATGTAGCTTGAGATGTTGCATATCTGAGTGTTAGTCTTGCTTTTCTCTTCAAAACTATGCATGCTTTTGAAAACTTGCCTTCCTCATTTTTCAATCAAATTATTTTCATTTATTGTATCCTTGAATCATGGTCATTGTGTGAATGTTTGTACGTGTGATTTACTGGCCACATTCATTGAGAATATTTGCGAAAAACTTAGTCCATATGGATCATTCTTGCAAATTTTTCAATATATATGAGAATTTGCTATCTTGGACCGGATTAGTCCGCCCATGGGGTCGGACAAGTCCGGCGTGCTGGACATATCTAAACAGGCTCAGACTAGTCCACAACGGAGTAGTTCGACCTATCACCGGACTTGTCCGGAGCTAAAGCCTAGTCCAGACTCGGTCCGGCGCTCGTACTTGTCTGGTACCATAACCAGAATAGTCCGAATTTCAGGGGACTTAACCCCCAGCATCTGGTCCCACCCATCCACTTCGTTTCAAACTCTCCAACGTGCACCTCTCTCTCAAAAACCGCCCCCATTGGCAATTTTTTCTTCCAACCCTCAAAATCTTCAAGGAATCCACGTGGAAGCCTCTTCGGAGTGTCGGGAAGGCGAATCCCAGAATACTCCATCCTTCCGTTCACGAATTTATCTGATTTTCACATCTCAAGGTGTGTTCTTGACCTAACTTGAACTTTTTTTATTCCTTGGATTCTAGGTCATTTCTCCTGGAAACTAGAGTCCTACTAGCTTATCTATCACCTTGTGATTCTCTCCATGCAATATTGCGCCTTGGTATTGGATGTTTGTAGAAAAATTGCATAGTTAGGGTTTAACACTGGGTGGTCCGAGCTAGTCCAGACTTAGGCGGACAAGTCCATTCCTGACCGGACTAGTCCGGCCAGGGACCGAACAAGTCCGGCCTAACCTAGGGTTAACTCCTAACTTAGTGAATTCTCTACTTCTCTACCGCAATATTTTGCTTGATATCACCTCATACTCTTCTGTTATCCTTATTTCAGAATGTCTCGACACAACAACTCTCCTCTTTCTGATCTGGAAAGGGAGGCGACTCGACAAGAATTCTATCGTCGAAATGACGTGGAGGAAGCAGCAATTGCAGCGGAGCTTGAGCGCATGCATGAAGCTCAAACCAAGAAGAAGCACGATCGGGATGCATACCAAGCTCAAGTGGCCGAAGAGCAAGTGAGCAGAAGGAAAAGGATTGTCACTTTGAGTGAGAAGCAAAAGGCCCAAGCGGCCGATAAGGGAAAAGCACCAATGAGTGAGAGTAGCTAGGCTAAAAGGAAAGGAAAGGAGCCTGCTCATAAATTGCCTCTCAAGAAGGTTGCTCCCAAAAATAAAGCTCTGGCAGGGAGAGGTTTTGTAATTCATGACCAAACCACAGATCCACGTGGCCCTCCACAAGGCCCCATTGGTCCATTGGTCATGGCTTCTCCTGTGCATGACACTAACCGCCAACCTGAGCTGGGAAGCAATGTGCTCAAAAGACAAGGATCTGATAAAGGAAGAAGGCTCAGAATGAAGGATCCCTACAAGTATGAGAAAGCAACAGCAGATCCTTGTGTCTGGTGTGACTTCCATTGCGATTATTATCGCCTAGTCTACCTATCCAAGAAAACTCCAATGACGGATGCTCAAAGGGTAGATTGGACCTATATGGGAAAGAAGGATCATCAAGCCTTCAATGCAATAATCCGAGCTGTTGAGCACCATGGACTCAAGGAGTTGTTGGAGTTTAGATACAACTGGAACACAGAAGTGGTGGCCCAATTCTACTTCACTTGTTACTTCCCCACCTTTGGAGATAGGAAGACTTGGTTGACTAATGAAGTCAAATATTATGTGCTCTATGATGAGTTTTCTAGAATTCGTGGACTCGAGGAGTTCTTGAACTATGAGCTGACCATTCACAACCTCAAGGCCCTAGATTTGTGGGAGATGGAATTCATGTACGAGGTCAACTTCTACAATCCTCCAACCACCAAGATTCTTTGCCCCTTCTTTAGCGTACTTAATCGGATCTTGATAAAAACTCTTAGCACCTAAGAATGGGGACGCAGGCATGATCCAAGGAAATTTGAGGCACTTGATGAAGCTGATAGTTGATGATGGGAAGTTCAATGTCTTTGACTATATCTACAACAACATCTTCAACATATCACACACTCTCAATCGCTATTGTGGATATGCCCCTCTCATCATGTGCTTGATTGAGAAAGTATCTGGCTTGGAGTTTGTGAAGGATGTCAAGCACAGAGCTCTCCACCCTCAGATTCCACCTCCTATGCCAAAGATTGGCGGATCTTCGAGGAGAGGTAACTCTTTTTGTGCCTTCTCCTCCTCGAGCTCCCGTCACCTCCTCCTCCTCCTCCTCTAGCGACTTTGCGAGTGCTACAATCAAGTTTCTCATGTCAATCTTCACCTCATGTCAGAAAGCGAAGGTGAAGGCTAACAAAACTACAAAGAAGCATGATAAGTACCTTCACAAGCTTTGCGAAAAAGCGGAAATTCCTATGTCCCCGGAGGCCTCCGAGGATGAAGACATTAAGCCATTTCCAGAACTCTCTGAGGTGGAGGCTGCCATCTTTGGTGGTCGGGGTGGTCCCTCTAGTGTTGCTCCTGCTGCTGATGAGGTTGTTGATCATGATGAAGATGATGATGACGAAGATGACGACACTCAAGATGACGAGGGGACGGAGAGTGACCCAGGTCGTGGAGATGAGAGTGAGAGTGATGATGAGTAGTCTTAGGTTCTCTCTCTTCTCCCATACTCTTTTCCTTTTTGGTGTCTTGATGCCAAAGGGGGAGAGATTGAGGCGGAGTATTATAGATCCATGGACTATGATATATTTTGGAAATCTGTGTTGTAATGTTAAATTTCGCTACTTGTTCTCATTTGGGTTGTAATGACATTATCACAATGATATCACCCTATGTTATGTTTATGTGAATTTTATTGTCTATCTTGTCATTATTGATTCTATTGAAGATCATTCTAATCAAATATGTGTGATGATGCTAAATTAAAATCTGAGATGCATACTTCACTCCACATTTCTCATCTCAACATTTGCATCACACATAGGCACCCCACCATAACACACAAATGTATAAGCCTCCCATAGACTTCATTCTTGTGCATCTAACTTATTGCAAATCATCTATGCACACATTAAGGGGGAGCTCCTTATACACATGTGTGTTATGAAAATTAGCTCAAATTTATTTTTTATCAAAAACCTCAATGTGTTGTCATCAAATCACCAAAAAGGGGGAGATTGAAAGTGCATCAAGGCTAATCCCCATGGGTTTTGATGATTAATGACAACACTTAAGGGACTAATGAGCTTTGCAAGTGTAAGCACAGGTAATTAAAAGATGGACAACATTGGATGCACACAAAAAGGAAAAAGAGAAGAAAATGTGAAGAATTCGAAGAATTGAACTTGAGCTTTTAAATTCTTTGTGTCGAGTTAGTCACTTACCTTGAGTGTGTTCAATGAGTCAAAGTGTTAGAATCTCCTAAGAGTTCATAGTCCAAGTTACACTAGATTGAGAGATGAGTTGAAGCAGCCCTAAGGACAGGGTCAGACTTGTCTGGGCTAGATGGTCGGACTAGTCCGGCCGCATCGGACTGATCTGATGTTAGGCGGACCAAAGTGTTCTGGGTAAGTTCGGACTTGCCCGTTAGGGGACGGGCTAGTCCGTGGTGAGTGTGTCTGTATCCTTCTGGGACTAAGTCCTGAAGGACCAGACTAGTACGCCCCCAGGGGACGGACTAGTCCGCTTTGGCAGACTAGTCCGCTTCAGTTCAAAAAGTAGTTCCTGACGGAGCTCGGACTAGTCTGTCCCTTGACAGACTAGTCCGCTGTGGACTTGGAAATGGCTGCTAGGACTAAGTCCTGGGCGATCGGACTTGTCTGCCCTCAGGGGCCGTGCTAGTCCGGTATGTCAGACTTGTCCGTTCTCCACCGGAACAAACTGTTCTGTGTGAGATCGGACTAGTCCGTTGTCGGACGGACTAGTCCATGGTTTGGTGACCGTTTGAATTCAAAAGATGGCGTGGGGCTTTGTGGTTGGTGAAGGATGACATCACTGGTCCCCACAGGCTGGACTAGTCCGGAGTCAAAGGCCGAACTAGTCCGCACTTTTTCTGGTGGCAGCGGCTAAGTGTCGGTACCCCTATAAAAAGGGATCCCCAGCCTCCAAATGCCCTCTCTCGAACCCTAGTGCCGCCATAGCTTTCCTAGAGCCATCCCAACCCTCTCTCAACAATTCTTGGATTCCTAAGAGCGATTCTTGAGGATTTGTGAGGATTGGAAGAGGAAAGAGAAGGGTTTGTTTAATGTTGAGCTCTTGGGTTGATTCTCTCGGTTTGACTGATTGATTTGAGTTCTTGTGGGTGTTGATATTTGATCTTTTCGAGTTGTAAACTTGTCGGAGCCTCAGGTTGTGAGTTGCCCCATGGATTTGGTGATTACCCTTGTGATTTAGTGGAAGAAAAGCCAGCCTTCGTGGTGGCTAAGTGAGGAAAGGGTTGAGTGGAACCCTGCCTTTCGTGGGCATCCTCAACGTGGATGTAGGCACCTTTGTGGGGTTGAACCACGGGATAAATCCTGCGTCTTGTGTCTTTGATTTGACTTTCTCGATCTTCGCTAGATCAAGTTTGGGTTTCGTGCGTTCTTTGCTTTAATCTCGTGATCCACCTCTGTCTAGTTGTTATTACTTCGTGCGTACCATCTACTAGATTTCTAGGGTCATATACTTTACATTTCGTCGAGTTAAGTCCTTTAGATCGCTTAAAAATCTCACATTTGATCAAATCTGTTCTTCTGACCGGACTAGTCCGCCCCCAGGTCGGACTAGTCCACACTCTGTAATTTGATTAGCTTTTATTGAGTTAAATTTAAGGTCATCCGCCTATTCACCCCCCCCCCCCCTCTAGGCAACTTTCACGCATATACAAACATACAAAAATTGTTGACCATGCTCGACAAGGGGCTAAGCAGGCCTTGGGCCTAAGCTAAGACGAAAAGTCTACATAGGGGTTCCATAGACAAAATGAACAACATGGGATAGAGGGGATCCCCCTATCGCACTCCCCTAGCACGTATGATTTTCTTCCCAGCTAGACCATTAAGCAAGAAAGAGGAAGTCAAGGTGCCCCATAAGACCGAGATCTAATTTCTCCATCGCAAGCCAAAGCCCAGATGGGTCAATATGTCCAGGAGGTACGCCCAGTTGATCGTGTCAAAAGCCCTAGAGATATCCAATTTGACAAACAAAGAAGGGTGCTTCCTTTTGTGTAACTCCATCACCGTTTTCTGCACTAGGATAAAGTTATCCTGGATAGATATCTTCTTTATGAATGCGCTCTGGTTCAAAGAGATTAGGTTGTCCAATTCAGGCGCCAGGCGGTTTGCTAGCAGTTTGGAGATGATCTTGGCAAAGATGTGGATCAGACTAATCGGCCTATAGTCTGAAACATGCATAGGGTGTGGCTTCTTGGGGATGAGGACCACCCATGCTTGGTTAAGAGCAAACAATCCCTGCTGGTTCAAATGCTAGAATTGATCAATAGCTCTCACAAAGTCAGTCTTGATTATATGCCAACAGTTCTTAAGGAATAGACCAGTGAATCCATCTGGGCCCAGAGCTTTCTCCATTGGCATACCTTAAATGACTTTATTGAGCTCATCTTCAGTAAAAGGAAGGTGTAGGTGGCTCAGGTCTTTAGGTTGCCAATTTAACTGTGTGGAATCCAGTGTTCTTGTCCTCGGAATGCAAGTGCCTAGGTGTTTACTGAAATGGTCATGGATGATCTGGTGCTTATCTGCTTGAGTATTATAGACCCCCTCCTCTGTTTCCTGTATGTGGATAAAATTCCTACTCTTTATAGCTGGTGGAAGTACTTGGTATAAGCATCACCCTTGCGTAACCAAGTAAGCCTGGATCTTTGTCGGGCTCGGGATTTTTCGATGGCTGCTAAACCAAGCATTCTGCTCTTGAGTGTTCGACGAAGATCTCTTTCTTCCTGAGTGAGAATCCTCTCTTCCTGTGCTTTATCAAGCTCGAACAGTACCTCTTTACAGATCCCTAGGGCTAACCTCCCTTGTGGTACACTAGAGCTTGCTCACTTTCGCAGAGCTTTGGCAGTTCGGCGAAATTTGGTGTGTAGACTCAACAGCGCATTAAGGTTAGCAGGCAAGGGTTTCTGCCATGTCTCCTGGATGCATTCTTGGAAACCGGACATGTGGAACCATGGGATTCAAACCTGAAGGATTTATCTATAGCTATGTGTGTCAAGGGTTGAAGAAGAAGCAGACAATGATCGGAGACGGAGGAGGAGAGAGTTTTCAAGGTGGGACTGGCATAGATGTCTTCCCCTTCTGGGGTAATGTAAGCCCTGTCAATCCTTGTGAGAGTTGGTCTTTCCTGCTCATCCGGCCAAGTGAAGCGACGACCAATCAAGGGAACTTCTTTAACCTCTAGGTGATTTAGCGTCTTGTTGTTCTTTGTTTGATGATAGCTAATTAGCTACTGGCATATATAGAATTCCCTTCCAAATTACATCTAAGAAGTTCCAATGGTGCCATGAAATTAGATGTTTAGCATATGCTCTGTTCAACATGTTTTCCCTTGAGACAATGACATCTTTAGAGCTCATATTGGCTGACAAGAAACATGATTAGCTGCTTGTTCTAGATTTGACATTTGTTTTTCCGATGATTCATCATGGCAGCACTGTTCAATATGTTTTTAGTGATCACAAGGACATTTTTAAAATGACACTGGTTTCAATTCAACGGGCACAATTGTATCGAGAACTCCATTTACTTTTACCACTCTCTTAGAATTGTTATGCTACAGCATTTGGGTTTGTTGGCTCCCAGTTTTGTTGGCTTCCTTGATTTTTTTGGTGTGTGATAGTTCTTGCTTTCAGTCTATTTGTGGTAGCAACAGAAGATTAGAAACTAATCCCAGAAGCATATTAATTATATGAACCAAATTTCTTGCTAACTGTTACAACATTTATTTTTTTCTATGGTGTATCTTAATGTAGAATATTTGTTTATCTGTTTGGCCATTCAGGAAATCTGCAGCTCAGCTTCTGATTTGTTGTCATTGCTCATTCTTAGATGGCGCCCAGAGATCAATTGTAAGTAGCTAAGTTTTTTTGCTGATCCAAGAGGAATATAGCTGTCCTTGTGGTTCATGTTTGTCATTCTAACGATCTTGTAGTATATGTGTTTTGCTACCACATTGTGCTATAATAATCTCAATAACAAATCCTTACTGAACTTCTTTGCTTTTACAAATCCTTATTGAACTTCGCAACAATTTATGATCATTCATCATTATGTCATTTCTGTTCCAACCACTTAAGTCCTGCTGCTGACACATGTTTCCTTGTTTATGAAGGATTTGGTCACAGGCAAGATGCGATGATCCTATTTAGCGCTATGAAGTTAGTAGTCCAGTTTGTAGCCAGACTACAAACTATTGCTTTCTGCTCTAGCCAATGTTTTGTCATCATTGATAATGCTTTTCTGTTCTGAAGATGTGTAATTCATTTATCAAAGATTGTATGTATTTGATCATTGGTTAGTGCTCTGAAGGGGTGCTTCATAGCAATACATTGTATCTCACTATTGGTTAGTGCTCAGGAGATGAGACTATGCAAAACAGTTGTGGTAAGCAGTAGAACTATTGAGAAATTTGACTGATGTAAAATTATTGTTATGTTGCTAATATTTCCATTCAGAGATTGTATTAATATAATATATTGTTTTAATATTCGTTTCATTTCTTGAATTTTTAAATAATATAGGGACAATAGTTATAGAGGTCACTTTTGGATGATTGTAGTTATAACTATTTACTTCTAATTTCCTTTTTAATTTTATTTTCTATAATATATTTGTTGTCACAATTATGCTTATTTAATATTGCAACATTCGAATATGAAAGAAATATTATGTAACACCTGAGTAAAAAAATATTTATCCACCTCAATCCACGTATTCTTCAAATTAGTATTGCAGACTGGATATTAGACCTTCAATAGTGGACGTGGATTGGGTGGTGAGGAGAGGATCCATCCATAGTCCCTGGGTGGATAACTTCACACTTGTATTTCCTCCCCCAGCTGCCAAACGAGGCCTAATGTGGATAATAGTTTAAATAAAATGTTACACGGAAGCCTCAATAACTCGACACAAAATCAATCTGATGGAGAAAACCGTATGTGCAACTGTTAAACATGTGGAATGTGATAAAACCACTAGACATTATAGAGAAACAAGTTACGAAGCTAACGCAACAAGAATCAAATGAATACATTAAGTAGAACTCGAGATATGACTAAATGTGTTAGCAAAGTTCAATCTGATCTACCCTATCGAAGAATAGATATGTTATGTTGCAAAAACTCTCATGTGACGTGTGAAATATAACTCCAATAACCTTGAAATTGTCATAGATTATACAAAATTTAATTGTGAAGCCAACAAAAATGAAATATGTCAATTGCAGGTGTCGATCAAACCGGTGAAGCAATGTCGATGTGAGCCAAAACGACAAGCAAAATTTGAAGAGAATGAGTCAGATGTTCATGACATAAATGTTTGGCACAATTGATGAGTTTTTTCTTAAAAAACAATAAAACCAGATGGTATTACTCCTCCCACGCAGCCCTGGTGCCTCATATATAAACATCACTCCAACAAACTGTAACCTATGAATGCTCCTCTAATCACGTCGTGTTTAACTAGGACTTTACCCAATACTTCCTAAAATACATAGGACTCTACCAGTTAGTGCATTGAACATAATCGTTGTCCTAACATGTCCTTGGGTGTACAAAACCACCCCAGAGTTGTACCCCATATCAAAAACATATCAAACCACACCAAACTCTAGAAAACACCCTAATCCGATAAGAATTATAACTCTCCTCCGTACGGATTAAGTTGGCCACCTCCCAACACTTCTTGCACGCTCAAATCACTCCTTTAACATATTTTGAAACGTTGTGCCACGTCCATGCAGCCCTAAAACATGTGCATAAAAGTACATCCATGTGCATTGTTCTTGAGCCAAACATTCTGCTTGAAACTTTGATCATCTCAACTGCAAGTTCTCCCTATGTTTGGTTGTTGAACCTCACTTTTTCTCAAGTTTAGTTCAAGGATTATTGTTATCACTACAGAAATTATGTTGATTTATGATGGCTAAATACGTCTAAATAAAACCAAAGCCGTCATAAATAACCTAATTACGACGGTTTTTGTCCTTGGTAAATAAAATATCATAAATAAGATTATTTACGATGACCACTATCGTAAATAACCTTATTTATGATGGCAGCCCGAAGCCGTCGTAAGTATGGGCCCGTGCCACGTGGTAGACTGGGCTTCCTTATTTACAATGCTACCCTGGCCATCAAAAATAAGAGAGGCTTATTTATGACGGCTACTCTAGCCTTTGTAAATAATACATGTCTTATTACGACGGCTTGTATAAAAGCCATTGCAAATGAGATTTTTTTATTTTTTATTAAAAAGAAACAAAAAATGTCTGACCTGGCTCCATGGCCAGCTACACAGACTTCACAGTCAAATACACAACAACAAAACAACATCAAATAGTACATAATCATCACCACATCACAAAGTTCTCGCATCACATGACAAAGACACAAAACGAACAAGAGGGGCTATACACTAGCCCCTCTACTACCTCGGGAGTAGAAGACATCGTCTCCGCGAGTCCAGGTACCGATAGCTGTGGTGACGGAGTTTGAGCCCATGTCGCCAATATCTGCAATGCACATGAGTTGTTATGCATGTTTATAAGTTTCAAACTTCGTATATGACTAGAACTGCTTAAATAAGCTACAATTGATCATGTCTAGCTTAATTTAGCTAAGTTGAGTTATATTTGTCTACGTTAGATGAAGTAAGACTAGAATTTTAATTTTTGTTACCTGACCCGCCGGTGAAGGCACCTCTGGAGTGGGTTTCTGTACCGACGGTGATGGTTGCCATGACGGTGTCTCGATCTGTTGCTCATGCTGTCGAGCTAGGGCCTGCCATTGCAAACATTTGAAGTTACATATTAAAGAAATGCGATGAATTTAAAATACATTAGTTTATATCTCTTACCTCCATCGCCACCTGCATCTGCACCATGTAGTTGGCCTGATACTTCATCGCGACCCTGTGACTCGCTCTCTCCCTCTCTAACTCTGCCTCTTGCCGCACAACCTTCTATTGAAAACTTTGTTGAAGTGCCTGCACCTCTATGTCTCTCTGGGAGACACGGCGACTCGAAGTGCCAGTGGACGAAGCCTGCGTGGAAATGCCTCTCAAAAGTCACACCCCCCATCGAGTCAGAAACTCCATCGAATATGGAAAGCCTACAAAAAGAAGAAAGAGTAATATTAACATTTATTAACTTGATTTAAAAAATAAAACAAATGACCAACTTACCGTCCATGGGCTTTCCAACCTCTGCTTGCATACGAGGCTTGGGGGTCGATTGGCGTATTTTCCCAATCAAACCCTTCATTATGTATCCTCACGGCCGCCTATCCATACCTACCCTGAAAAATAAGGAAACCATGTCAATTCAACAATAGATATAGTTACAATTATTTTGAATGATTTTGAAACTTACTAGTCGCTTGGCTACGACCTGACTACACTACCCAAGCTGAGAAGGGTCACTTCCGTTGTGACCTCTCTTCCATACTTGAGAAGCGGTCGTTCTTCCCCCGTCTTGCGCTCCTATCAATACATGTTAGTAAGAACAGTATATTATGCATACATAAAAAGAAGTAAGACACACTTACCATGCATTTGCCTAAACGCAAGTGGCCATCTTGGCTGTAGTTTTGTTTCCCCTCGACCTCTATGCGCTCTCAAGCCCTATTGGACTTAGCGATGAAATCATTGCTTGCCCAGTACCTACAAAAGGGCCCGGTATGCATCGAGTCAGTCCTGCAACAGCTCACATCGGCCTACACAAATTTGTAGGTCATTAAAATATTGCTAACAAAATTATTAAAAAAATATTTAATACACCCAACTTACTTCCGCGTACTCCTCCATCAAGTACTTGTCGCTCTCCTGTCGGAAGGCTCGCATGGTCGTGCTACTCTCTCCTAAAGTACTCGTTGACAGCTTGAGTACGAGCATTTGACAATGCCTGCGAAACAAGCTTCCGAGTGTTCCTGTTGAGCACGACTTTGACGTGCTACAACTGGCTCAGGTCCTCTAAAAGATAGCTTTCCCGTAAGAAAGGATATATTCAAGAGATATACATTAATAATATAAAAGAGTTTAAGAATTAAAACTTACAAATTTATTTAACGTACTTACCTTAAAATCAGCCCATACGGCCTCCTGAATAGTGTCGTACTCGTGGTGAGCGACACGAGTGTAGTCGCCCCACGACATAGCAGGCACCCCGTTGATGATAACGGGATAGTGCACATGCACTAAGGACCCGATGATATCGTTCATCGGTCTATGGTGTGTAGCACCAGTGAAAGACGAGTCGTAACAAGAGCTGCGAGATATTTTTTTAATCATTATGTTACGGACTACAACTCCAAAAGTAACCAAAATTGAACACTACGATTTTCTTGCTTGTCTTCAACCAGTCGAATCATATTCTTCTCACTTGGAACCAGAGGAGGACCGACAAAGTGACTCCCTCATCTGCCGCCTCTGCTGCGGATCCACATCTCATGACCCAGAAGGATGGTCACCACTCAAGCAAGAAGGCTGGCTATTCGAGCCATAAGGCTCGTCAGCACTAGAAGTGTGGCTCGCCAATTTCGAAGGGTTGCTAGCCAACCTCAAAGGGTGGCCAGGCTCAAGTGGCACCCTAGCCTCTCAGTTAGAGTTTGAGTCAGACTTCAAAATTACAATGATTCATAAGTTTAATTGGAAAGTGGAATTTAATAATTTGTCAAAGACTAGCAAAATTTACCTCAATGTGTCATAAAGCCACAAAGCGGGCCGCCGAGTCCGACAAGTCCAGCAAGTGAATCATCTGTCTAGAGTGTCTGCTCCTGACTAACGAGATACCTCGGAAAAGGTTCATTGTCTTGGTGAGCAACCGCCTCACCCTCTCCGTCTTCCCCTTCCCCTTCCCTTTGTTCGACAACATCATGTTGTAAGGGATAATTGGTAAATATGCAAAGAAGATATACAAAATCCCTCGATCACAAAAAGGAACAATTCCAAACCTACACGCCTCACATTCATGTTGTATAGGTTACTTTAATCTCTCATTTTTGAGTCATTTACGAGAGAGATGAAAGAACAAGAGGGGGGAGAAAAGGGGTTCATCATGTTCACACACGAACGAGAGAGAGAGGGGGGAAGTGGGTCGACGGTCCTAAGTTATCCCCGTCTGGGCCCGTCGTTAACTTACGATGGCTTTAGGGTTGGCTATCCTATGTTATGCCTCTTCGAGGCCCGCCGTTAACTTACGACACTTTAGGGTTAGCTGTTGTAAGTGGGTAAGAGATGAAACCGCACCATCGAGGTCCGCCATCCATGCTCAGGTGCTTGATGCCCTCGCTGTCACCATTTGCCACCGTGCCCATCTCGATGCATACGTTACCACTATTACATTCTTGATGGCACGAACACATTTCATGTTTGTCATGCCGTGTCAGGATGGACCGAAGCCCGTTTATTTACATATAATAAACACTTCATCCAAAAATTCAACATAACTAATTAACATAAACATAACTAATCAACATAAAAATAACTAATTAACATAACTAATCAATATAGAAATACTAATTAACATAAACATAACTATTTAACAAAAACTTAACTAATTAACATAATTGATTAACATAAATTAAACTAATTAACATAAACTAACTAACTTAAACTAACTAACAAAAACTAACTACTATAAAAAAATTAACAAAAATAAACAACTAAACAAATATACAACTCAAATAAACTAATTAACAGACACTAATTAAACTAATCAACTAAACTAATCACAATCAAGTCCAACAAACACAAATAATTAAAACCTAATGCAAAAATAAAATTCACCATCGGCGGGGAGGGGGTGCGGCTGTCGGTGGGGGAGGGGGGGCGGGGGGGCGTGTCGGGGACGGCGCGACCGGCGTCGAGCGAGGCAGCGTGATGTCGGGCGAGGAGGTGGCGTCTGGAGAGAAGCGACAACGTTGGTGTGTGTGAGGTGTAAGTGCATCTAAGCATCCCTTGTGGGTTTTGGTTGATTTATGACAAACAAATAAGATTCTAACAAAATTGTTGAGATGAGCGCAAGTTTTAAAGAAATTAAGAGGAAAGCACAAAAAGAATGGAGAACGAGGAATCAAAAGGAAAAGAGCTCAAGAGCTGAAAAGCTTAGATCATTGTGTATGGAGTATGTTGGAGAAACACACACCAAGAGCTCAAGTTAACAAACAATTTCACTCTTGCACAACAAATGGACAATTCCGATATCGCCACGGACTAGTCAGATATCTCTCTGACTAAGATCGGACTAGTCCCCCCTTATGCGGACTAGTCATCAACACTTCATTATTGCACAACAAATGGACAAGTCCAATATCGCCACGAACTAGTTCGATATCTCTCTAACCAAATTCGAACAACTCCTCCAAGTTCGGACTTGTCCTTAGCCCAATAATTTTTCACGACACGGGACAAGTCCGATATCACCACAGACTAGTTTGAAAACTCTCTGACTAAAATTGGACAAGTCATCCAAGTGCGTGCTTTTCCTCAATTAAACATGGGTTTCACCACACCAAAAAAGGTTGATTTGTGCCGGACTAGTCTGAACACTTCCAGAGCCCAAATCGGACTAGTCCGCAGATTTCCGGACAAGTGTTATATATATGAACACTTAGGGTTATCCACATGCCACACATCGGACTAGTTCGGAGTCCACCACGGACTAGTCTGGACATTGCAAACCCTAACGGTAACTTTTGGAAACCCTAGTATAAATAGAGGTGTACGACCCTACAATCATAACTCGAGGTGTAAGTGCATCTAGGCATCCCATGTGGGTTTTGGTTGATTTATGACAAACAAATGAGATCCCAACAAAATTGTTGAGATGAGCACAGGATTTAAAGAAATTAGGAGGAAAGCTAAAAAAAGAAGAATGAAGAATCGAAAGGAAAAGAACTCAAGAGTTGAAAAGATTAGATCATTATATATGGAGTGTGTTGGAGAAACACACCCCAAGAGCTCAAGTTAACAAACAATTTCACTCTTGCACAACTTTTGATGGCTCCTAAGGTATACTAACAAATCATCCCCGACAATAGTGCCAGAAATGCTTGTTGATATTACTTACGCACCATTAACTAAACATCTCCAACTGATGTGTCAGAAATGCTTGTTAATGGTTCTATTTGATCACAGAGTGAATCCTGCAAGCGCACGCACGGAGATATCATTGTAGCATTTCCTGTTAAGAGTATTCCCAAGGGTGTCATTTATTTGATCCCAAGGGAAGGCAGGGAAGAGATATAACAATCATCAAGTGGAAAGGGTAGAACAGTCTAGGTAAGAATCTAGTAAGGATGGATAAAATCACACAACCTTGGGCATCACACTAACACTTGCTCCCAAATCACAAAGTGCCTTGTCAAAGTGGTGAGCCCCAATTGAGCATGAAATGGTAGGACACTCGGGGTCCTTCTTCTTTTTAGGAAGCCTATTGAGGATGACTGCACTGCAGTCTTCCGTAAGCTTGACAACCTTAATGGTGGGCAATGGCCGTTTGTTGTTCAATATGTCCTTGAGATAGCAAGCATAAGTGGGGACTTGCATCGCATCAATCAAGGGCACATTGATGTGGATCTTTTGGATGATATCAACAAAACGGTTGAATGACTCATCCACTGTTGGCTTCCTTTGTCTGTGAGGGAATGGCAGTAAGTTGGTGTCTTCAAAGTGTTTGGCCATTCTCTCACCAAGTAATTCACTTGGGACATCCTCCTTCTCAGGCTCAGTTGTCCTCTTTTCTTGTGTGGGATATGGTGGGTCACGAGTGGTCTTTCCTCCTCTCGCAACCACTGCACTAACGTTCTCCACTAGGGCTTCTGGCTGTGCTGGAATTTTGTTGTTTTCTAATGGAGGGACAACTGCAGCAAGTTGTGCCAACTGAGTCTCCAACATCTTTTTGAAGCTCAGTTGATTCTTGAATGCTGAGGATAGTCCTTCAATCCTTGCATTGATATTCTCTAGGGTCTTGTCATAAGCTGACAGCTTCTTGGATAGGGCCTCGTTGATCTTGAGCTGTCTAATGGCAAGTTCTCTCAAGTTGGGCTAATTTCCAGGGTTGCCATTGTTGTTGTACCCTCCTTGAAAGAATGGGTGTTGTTGACCCCACCCTTGACCTTCTGGACGATAGCCATTGTTGTTGTTGAAATTTTCGTTGTTGGCAAGGTATAAGGCATCCTCACGAGTTTCTGGGCAATCATTGCCCATATGACCCGTGTCGCCACAGACTTGCACAGGTGATGTGAGAGTCTAGGGCATAGGCATTGCCACACACTTCGCCACTGGCTTGTCCATCAATTTTCTTCATTAGGAGGTCCAATTTTGCAGCGATCATGTCCACCTCCTTCAAGGTGTGCATGCGTCACTGTCGGGTATGGAGACGCTCATCGTTCCATCCCATGTTGGTCACCATCTTCTCAATAAGATCTTTAGCTTTTGACACCGTCAATGAGAAGAAGGCTCCTACAGCAGCAGCATCCAAATGGTCACGAGCTGATGGGATCAGCCCATTATAGAAATTTTGAATAAGGAGCCAGTCATCCATCCCATGGTGGGGACAAGCTAGGATGTAATCCTGAAGCCTTTCCCATGCCTTGAAATTAGATTCCTTGGGCTCTTGCCGAAAGCTGGAAATCTTTCCACGTAGGGCATTGGTTTTTGCCCAATGGGAAGAATTTGGTGAGGAATACCGTAGAACACTTCTCCCAAGTGTCTACAACACTTCGGTTCATGTACAACCATTGTTTTGCTCTCCCAAGGAGAGAGAACGGGAACAGTCTCAGACAGACCGCATCCGGAGACACGTCCTTGATTTTAAAAGCGATGCAGATCTCGAGGAATTGTTGTAGGTGAGCACTTGCATCCTCGTTAGCCTTCCCACAAAATGGGTTGGCTTGCACCATAGTGATAAGGCCAGTTTTGATCTCGAAGTTCACATCTCCCGTGTTAATAGTGGGCCCAATAGGCACATTGTTAGCAGAGGGAGCTGAGAACTCACGAAGGGTCTTCTGAGCCATTGGCCTTTGGATTGTTGGTGCAAAAATGCTGGCTTGCCTTGCCCCTCGAATCTTCTGAGGAGTAACGACACGGGGTCGGTCTCTCAGAAGAGATTCAGGATCTTCAACAAAGTTTTCCGGCAGGCGGAAACCAGACATACACTAGCCTGTTTTCACATTAAAAATGCAAAAACAAAGAATCGTTATCCTACTAAAGTCCTACCCAGGGTTCTATCCTATTCACTTAGTAATGTTGTATATGTATTTGCCTTCCCTGGCAACGGTGCCAGAAATGCTTGTTAACGGCTCCTAAGGTATACTAACAAATCATCCCCGGCAATAGTGCCAGAAATGTTTGTTGGTATTACCTACGCACCATTAACTAAACATCTCCAACTGATGTGTCAGAAATGATTGTTAATGGTTCTATTGGATCAGAGAGTGAATTCCGCAAGCGCACGGAGATATCATTGTAGCATTTCCCCTTAAGAGTATTCCCAAGGGTGTCATTTATTTGATCACAAAGGAAGGGAGGGAAGAGATATAACAATCATCAAGTGGAAAGGGCAGAAAGGTATAGGTAAGAATCTAGTAAGGATGGATAAAATAATAGTGGAGGTAGTGTGACACACACAAGAGCTTTCAAGTCTAAGGGGAATAAGAGAATCCTAGATGTTAGTTAAGGTTGAGAGTTATGGAGGTACTCCTACTATGCTCTATTGTACATATACATAGCCTAAACTAATTATCCATAAGCTATATCAATAGTGAATACTTATGCTATGTAGTTCAACACATCGGGCACGGGCTTACCCCTAGCAATACTAGGGCGACTCCCGCCAAGAGCCTGTGGCATAGCCGAACGTGGAGGATTACAAAGGACAGATAGGGCTGTCACCACCTACTGCCTACCTCTTCAATCTGTGGGTCTATGAGACATCCAATGCTACTTAGCTATCCTAGCACCATGCTAGCATATTAATTAATTACCTTAAGAGCCTAGGCACAATCCATCCTAAGGCAATGAATTGAATCATCATTGAACCAATGTTGATACACAACATAATTATCCATACTAACCTAGTTATGTTATAATTAACTAGACTATAGTGGAGGTCTATAGGTTCTATGATAATGAGATATGTTCATGATGAAATAATCGTATAAGCTAACTTCCACATACATGGACTCCACAATCAAACAAGAACGCTCTGCCCAAGTATATGTATAAGTAGAGGCTAAAGATACTATCTTTATTATGCATAAAGTCACAAATACAAGAAAGAATACATGAGTCATACCTTTCCCAATGTAGGATTGGGAAGAGAGAGACTCCTTACTCCTTTCCCAATTTGGACTTGGGACTAGAGACTCCCCTCTCTACAACCTAACTCCTCTAAGACTATGGATGATAGTGTATACAATAGATGAAGCTATTTATACTAGTGATGGGTAGGGGACCCTATTTATACTAGTGTTGAGGTTGGTTCCCGCCACCAAAAGCGCGCGAATCAGTCACCATTGACTCCAGGAAGCCGGGAGGAGCCAACACGTAGAGGCTGACCGAGTTTGGTGCAGAGACCAGGTCGGCCGACTCCCTGGTTCGGCCGACCTGGTCATTGCACCGATTCTCATGTGCTTTCTCCAGGTGGCTGCCAGGTGGGCCCCATAGATGTATATGGGTGATACACCGTTAGATCTCCTCGGATACTTCTGTTTGTGGGTCATTTGATCCATGGGATGCCACATGTCATCGCCTGATTGGCTGGGATGATATTTTATAGGATTGGTCCCTCTACATTTCCTCATTTCCTGCATAAAATGTTGCATACACATATTTCTCCAAGTCCAAGTGGAATTGGGTTAGATAGAAAGGTGATGTGTGCAAGAAATGACAAATCCTTCACATAATTGAGTTAAATTGACGAATGAAATTGGTATATAACAGACGTCAACAAACTCCCCCAAGCTTATCCTTTGTTCGTCCCGAGCAAAGTAAAGACTTTAGGTTGATGATCAGGAGTTGCTACAATGTCTTATTTTCAAAAGTATATAATGCACAACAAGATACTCTACCTAGTATTGCAAAAATTGGCTATGATACTCTACCTTTCTTAAGTTATCATGGGGCTTATGCTTTCTCATATTCATGAGTAGTTGAAAGGTAGAATAGCAAATGGAGCAAACATAGCCTAGAAATCAAGTTCCACTTAAATCCCGGAGAATTCAATTTAGATATTAAGTACCTCAATTTGATTCTCTCAATCGCTCCTTTGTAGGTAGTGGAAATATTTCCTCACCAAAGCATTGTGCCTCTACTATTCCTACTCATTGAATATGGCTTATATGTGGAGCTTGGTAAGGAAAGTAAGTAGGCATATTTGCATTACATATATTGCTAAGTCAAAAGAGTAAGCCTTAGGAGAATTAAAATCAGAACTTTTTGATTCAAGACTAGTGCATGTGTGATGGAGTGGAAGTGGATTTGGATACTTGAGATAACTCCTTTTTTGGTATAATCTCTCTTTCTTTTGCAGGGATGAAACATGGCTACTTTTCTTTTTTTTTCTCCCATGCTTATGATGTAAGCATGCTTTTTTTCATTTTCTTTTTGTAGTCATGTCTTCTACTCCTTTTATTTGCAATGAATTTTCAAGAGAGTGCTAAACATGAATAACATGGAGTTTCTCTTTTTATTGTGGTATGGTTGATATGATGGACGTTTTGCTTACTTCTAGTGTAGAAGTATAGCATGTGCAAGTGAAGTCTTGAATTCAAAAAGAGTTGAATGATTTCTCACATAGGTCTATACTAGTTTGACTAGGCTCAATGTGAAAGCAAATAGCATATGCATAAGGTTTTGTCTATGTATAAACATCATATGGCTTTGGTAGGTATTTCCAATCAATTGAGGGAAACTTAAATCTTTTTAGAATTTCTCCAGAAATCTAAGTTTTACTTTCAAACTAGGACTAGCAGCCCTATTACCAATTCTAGTCTTACAACAACCTAGAATTAGACCAAGCTTTTGCTGCCCACAACTTCCAAATTAAGGTAAAAGTAATTCAAACCAATGAAATCAATATTTGGAGAGTAGCAAGTTGTAAACTAGAGACTTAGGAAAATAAAATAGAGCAACTATTCATCATTTCATCTATGTGAATTCTAAATCATTCTTACCGCACATCTTTATTTGATGAAATCAAATCTAACCTATATATATTTTTTTAAATGCAAGGTGGATGCTGGATGGATGGAAAATAAATATGCAAGGAATGTGATACATGTTACCTCAAGTGGGCGTCCTCCCCCAAGCTTGTTCTTCAACTACCTCCGTGATAAGGGTTGAACCCTTGATGACGGAAGTACGCTACTGTAAGACCTATGTGTGTTGAATACATTGGCTTGTAGTGAATACACTTGGCTTTGATGATAAAAGTTTTTAAATATCACCAAAACACCTTTTTATCAAGGTCCGACTCTAGCTCTGAGCTATAGCAAGGTCCTACGGTAGGTCCGGCTTGTTTTGGGTAGCTCCGGCTATGTTCGAAGCTAGGTCCGACTTCTTGGTAAGGTCCGACTAGCTTTGGTTAGCTTCGGTGAGCTTTATCTTTAGCTCCGGCATGTCTTTGATAGCTCCGGCATGTCTTTGATATCTCTGGCATATATTTGATAGCTCCGAAATGCTTTTGCTAAGCTTTGACGTACTTTGTCTAGCTCCGGTTTTGGGTTGACTAGTTTTGACTAGTTTTTGGTAAGCTTCGGTGCTAGGATGTACTAGTTTTGGTAAGCTCCAGCTCAAGCTCTGGTTTGCTCTGGCAAGGTCCGGAACTTGACCACGGTGCTTCTGCTTTTCATTTGCAATGTTTCATACTTACTTTACATTGTTGGAAAGATTGCTTAGTATTCATTTGCTAATTTTTTGGTGCGTTTTGGTTGATATGGATGATATCGTTTTGCTATGCTTTGCAACATGCTTATGTGAGGTTCTCACGTAGGGTGTTGTGTTCGGAACTAACTTGAGTCAAGTCGAGGACTTGGGCTCGTATGGATTGGTTGTTTATTCATGTGCAGGTGCTGCTTGAGTTCAAGTCATGGCTGGTGACAGGATCCATTGGACTAGTCTCAGGGAGGAGATGAGGTTCCAACAACCAAGTTCGGAAGGAACTGTGGTTGAGCTGATCAGGAGGTCGCGCAGGATGATTGAATCAAGAACAATGCATATGAAGGTATCGTGGACGTCGTTGGAAGATATTTGCACGTATGCAAGGAGTGCATGGACTTGGCTACATGGTTCCGAGATGTGATGAAGATATGTGGACGTAAAGAATTGGTCGGAAAGGTCCAACCGACTAGGTTATGGACTCAGGCTGCGGCTGAGTCGGGT
The DNA here is from genome assembly GCA_036927565.1 of Tuctoria greenei. NCBI lineage: Eukaryota > Viridiplantae > Streptophyta > Magnoliopsida > Poales > Poaceae > Tuctoria > Tuctoria greenei. The sequence continues at coordinate 209,747,877 of JAYESD010000003.1, forward strand.
TTGACTCAAATATGGAAAGATTTGAGTTGGTTATGATAGGATTTCATGTGGGTCACGAATTTGAGTTGTTTAGGAATGTGGGATACGTTCCTAAGGTGTTTGGAAGTATTAAGATTGCTTCTATCTGTGTATAGAAGAATCTTGAGCAGTTATGGAAAGTTACGATTCGTGATCTAAGTAGGATTGAAGTCCTAGTTGATATTGTGTTGGCCTAAGGGCTGGTTATATAAGCAAGGGAGCCCAGAGCTCGTGGTGCACGACTTTGGGGCTGTTCCTCTTGTGTTCTATTGAATAAAATTCATAGTTTGAAGGAACTTTTGTGCCTTGTTCGTCCGACTTGTTCCAGACAAGTTTTACTCGTCGAGTTTCTGGACAGCACTACCTTTCATTGGTGGTTTTATCATAACTCGAGTTTTACAGATCCAATTGACGTAATTCTTTTTGGTTTGTCTTCACAACTTGATAATATATCATATATCAAAATTTCACGGTCATTAGATTTGTGGTTTATGATCTACACGAGTTTCTTTGCAGCATTCCAGAACTGTTTTTCCTCGGGTAGGGCAGTTTAACCTGTGTTTGATCTTTCGATCATAACTTGAGTTTTTCTCGACAGATTTGAGTGATTCTTTTTGTGTTATCTTCGTGACTTGATTCTCTCTAATATCTATCACTTTTGTCACGGTGAAACACGTTTTGATTAGTCTCACACATGATTTCTTTAACAGATCGTTTTTCTTCCGAAAGGGTTTGGGGTTTAAATGTTTCCGCTGCGTAAGATTTTTAAATCTACCATTCACCCCCCTCTGGTAGCTTTTCACGTGCTCTTCGATCCTACAGCTACAAGATCGTCTTGTTGTTGTAGTAGCACCATGTTGAAGTTGGTGAATTGAGCATCCATGTGTTGTTGCCAATCCTGGGTACCTTGAACATGCTCCTGGAGTGTGCTGTAGATGTCACCCATTTTAACTTCAAGTTTTCCCATACGTCTAGTGAGGTCCATCATTCCTTGGCTATAGTCATGATGACTTCTAGCCGAAAAGGAACGATGTCCTCTCATGGACGTTGGGGACAAGCTGCTAGAGCTTGAAGTGGATAAGGGTGGATCCCTTTGCCATTCTGTCCAAGATGATCCCCCAGTCTCATATGTCAGATGTTGAGTCCATCCGGCGCATAACCCATTGGGTTCTCTTCCTCTTGGTATTTAGGGACCCGAGAGATTATCGGTGGCATGCCTGTGGCTACAGCCCTCGCACGATTCCTTGTTACCCTGCCAGATACATTACTTCTTCTTGCTTACTCAAGGAGAAGATTAATGGTTAGCCTCCGGCATTTGTACAAATGAAAATCCGGGTTAGGTAACCGAATTTCATTGACAAAGCCGGGATAGAAAAATATCAAGGACCCATCTTGATCATGCTTAAGGGTATGTCCTTGCACTAAATAGTCTTCATCAATTAATTCTCTTTCAGTTTCAATATATTCAAATGAAGAGTATTTAAGTGTTCCTACCCTATTAGCAATATGAGTAATCAATGAAGTGCATTCAATTGGTCCTGATTTTTAAATGTAATCTAACCATTGTGTCATCATGGCTTTGACTGGAGCAACTTTTATCTTTTTAGTCAGGGCAAACAAAATTTTCAATTCATCATCTCGCACAACCCTAACATCTCCCCTAGGGAACATAGTCATAGCCACCCATCTATGCATGAAGCGTAAAGTAGGGTTTTGGATGTGGCTATTCCTAGGAGCCCTACATGTGACCTCACTAGTAGCTCATGCCAAAGTCTTTGTTTGTTAAACTTAGGCAGATTGTCTAAATCTAGCAAACACCGTTTATGGAAGCCTAGGATGCTACCTAATTCTTTCCATAGTATGTTGTATTCTTTTTGAAATAATCTAAAAGTAATACCATCAAATCCTATTCTTAGCGTGCAAACGAATTGGATAGTGAGAAGGCGTGAACCTTTCTCCTCTATGTGAGCAAAGTCATCAAATCCAATTGCATGCCAAATGGAAAGAAATTCGGAGTTCATACATATTTTGGAGATCAAATGTGCATCATAAGCCATGGTGTGGCGGAACTCACGATCTTGGAGAAGCCTGCATGCTTGATCTTCAACTTTGCTTCATATGTTGAGGTCGTTGTCATGAAGAAGTTGGTGTGGATTGCTTATCTCTTCCATGGGAGTGTCCTCACACACACTTCTCCTCCTAGGGCTTGTACCCATGGAAGAGAGGTGTGCACTAGAACCTTCACCATGGCTTGAGCTTGCAGCCTCCTTCCTCTTTCCGAACAACCTCTTCATGTCTTTTTGAGTTCAACAAGCAAGAACAAAACAAGGCGAGAAAAATCCAAAAAGAAGCGATGTTTGGAAAACAAAACTCTCAACAAATTTTCTCCTCTTGAAAGCTTGAGTGTAAAATGCAAATGCAAACAAAAGAAAATCTTTTTGGGGATGGATTTGAGCAAGAGTGTTGCAATGAGGAGCAAGAAAAACAAGGTGAGCTAGAGAGTGACTTGGGGAGGTGTAAGATGATGTGGAGTGTGAAGAGAAGTGCTCCTCACGGCCACAATTTATAGGGTGCACCTTCCAACGGTCACTTAGGGTTCAAAATGTAGCCGTTGGAGGAAGGGGAGCCAATTTGGCTCCACTCCCTGTTCGGCCGACCAGGGGGTTCAGCCGACCTGATAGGTGGCCCCCCTGGTTCCCCTTTTGGCAAATGGCTCCCCAACAGCTATAAAGTTAGCACGTTGGTGAAATGCCACATGTGCAGCTCAGAAAAATTGTTTTTCAAATAAAAACCCTTTTCTCAAATCCAAAAAAAATCCTTTGAAAAGAAAGAAAAATGATAGTTGAGAATATAAGATTCTCATCTTGCTAGGAAAAATCAAATATGCAATGGGAAAAATCCAAATGGGGTGGGAAAAAAAAAGAAAGAAAAAAATAAAGTGGGATAACTACCAATTTAACCTATTGGCATAGGTCTCACCACCGTACGATGAGATGGACATTCCTCCGTCTTCATTTCACATCCGGGCCCGGAGGGATGGGCTCGGACAGCTTGTCTTGCTTCTTCCGCCATTCCTTCTTTGGCGGCTTGGTGGACTTAGGCCTTCGGGAAGGTCCAGATGATTCTGTCGCCTTTGGATATCAGCGTGGTCGAAACGATGGATTCTCCTCGTAGATTAATCTTCTAATGAATGCAATAAGTGAGTCCACCTTTGGAGGTGTGACTTCGACCTCTCTGATGTGTTTATCATTCTGCCCATACTTGATTCAAATCATGGAGCATTGTCCTGACTTTGGCCAAAAGTTAAACCTTTCCTCCTTGCCATTGATATGGAAGTGGATTTCTCCAGCTCCCACATCTATGCAAGCTTTTGCAGTGCTAAGGAATGGGGGCCCAAGAATGAGTGGTGTATCTTTCTCAATGTCCATGTCTAGCACCACAAAATCCACGGGTATGAAGCAGTTTCGGATCTTCACCAGGACGTCTTCAGCAATACTCGCTGGATAACAGACTGAAGAGTCAGCCAGCTGTAGCTGCATTGGTGTTGGAGTTAGTTCTGTGAAGTTCAGCTGGTCGAACACAACCTTGGGAATCACACTAACACTTGCTCCCAAATCACAAAGTGCCTTGTCAAAGTGGTGAGCCCCAATTGAGCATGAAATGGTAGGACATATGGGGTCCTTCTTCTTTTCAGGAAGCCTATTGAGGATGGCTACACTGCAGTCTTCCGTAAGCTTGACGACCTCAGTGGTGGGCAATGGCCATTTGTTGTTCAATATGTCCTTGAGATAGCGAGCATAAGTGGGGACTTGCATCGCATCAATCAAGGGCACATTGATGTGGATATTTTGGATGATATCAACAAAACGGTTGAATTGCTCATCCACTGTTGGCTTCCTTTGTCTATGAGGGAATGGCAATAAGTTGGTGTCTTCAAAGTGTTTGGCCATTCTCTCACCAAGTAATTCACTTGGGACATCCTCCTTCTCAGGCTCAGTTGTCCTCTTTTCTTGTGTGGAATATGGTGGGTCACGAGTGGTATTTCCTCCTCTTGTAACTACTGCACTGACGTTCTCCACTGGGGCTTCTGGCTGCACCGGAATTTTGTTGTTTTCTAATGGAGGGACAACTGCAACAAGTTATGCCATTTGAGTCTCCAACATCTTGTTGAAGCTTAGTTGATTCTTGAATGCTGAGGATAGTCCTTCAATCTTTGCATTGATATTCTCTAGGGTCTTGTCATTAGCTGACAGCTTCTTGGATAGGGCCTCGTTGATCTTGAGCTGGTTAATGGCAAGTTCTCTCAAGTTGGACTTATTTACAGGGTTGCCATTGTTGTTGTACCCTCCTTGAAAGAATGGGCGTTGTTGAACCCACCCTTGACCTCCTGGACGATAGCCATTGTTGTTGTTGAAATTTCCGTTGTTGACGAGGTATAAGGCATCCTTACAAGTTTCTGGGCAATCATTGCCCATATGACCCGTGTCGCCACAGAATTCACACATGATGTGAGAGTCTAGGGCATAGGCATTGATAGACACTTCGCCACTGGCTTGTCCATCAATTTTCTTCATTAGGAGGTCCAATTTTGCAGCGATCATGTCCACCTCCTTCAAGGTTTGCGTGCCTTGCTGTCGGGTATGGAGACGCTCATCGTTCCATCCCATGTTGGTCACCATCTTCTCAATAATATCTTTAGCTTTTGGCACTGTCAATGAGAAGAAGGCTCCTCCAGCAGCAACATCCAAATGGTCACGAGCTGATGGGATCAGCCCGTTATAAAAATTTTGAATAAGGATCCAGTCATCCATCCCATGGTGGCGACAGTCTAGGATGTACTCCTGAAGCCTTTCCCATGCCTCGGGAATAAATTCCTTGGGCTCTTGCTGAAAGTTGGAAATCTTTCCACGTAGGGCATTGGTTTTTGCCCAACAGGAAGAATTTGGCGAGGAATGTCGTAGAACACTTCTCCCAAGTGTCTACAGCACTTCGGTTCGCGTAGAACCATTGTTTCGCTCTCCAAGGAGAGAGAACGGGAACAGTCTCAGACATACTGCATCCGGAGACACGTCCTTGATTTTAAAAGTGCTGCAGATCTCGAGGAATTGTTGCACATGAGCACTTGCATCCTCGTTAGCCTTCCCACAGAATGGGTTGGCTTGCACCATAGTGATAAGGTCAGTTTTGATCTCGAAGTTCCCATCTCCTGTGTTAACAGTGGGCCCAATAGGCACATTGTTAGCAGAGAGAGCTGAGAACTCACGAAGGGTCTTCTCAGCCATTGGCGTTTGGATTGTTGGTGCAGAAATGTTGGCTTGACTTGATGCTCGAATCTTCTAAGGAGTAACAACACGGGGTCGATCTCTTAGAAGAGATTCGGGATCTTCAACAAAGTTTTCCGGCAGGCGGAAACCAGACGTACACTACCCTGTTTTCACATTAAAAATGCGAAAACAAAGAATGGTTATCCTACTAAAGTCCTACACAGGGTTTTATCCTATTCACTTAGTAATGTTATATATCTATTTGCCTTCCTCGGCAACGGTGCCAGAAATGCTTGTTGACTTCTCCTAAGGTATACTAACAAATCATCCCCGGCAATAGTGCCAGAAATGCTTGATGGTATTACTTATGCACCATTAACTAAACATCTCCAATTGATGTGTCAGAAATGCTTGTTAATGGTTCTATTGGATCACAGAGTGAATTTCGCAAGCGCACGGAGATATCATTGTAGCATTTCCCCTTAAGAGTATTCCCAAGGGTGTCATTTATTTGATCCCAAAGGAAGGCAGGGAAGAGATATAACAATCTAGTAAGGATAGAAAGGGTAGAAAGGTCTAGGTAAGAATCTAGTAAGGATGGATAAAATAATAGTGGAGGTAGTGTGACACACACAAGAGCTTTAACGTCTAAGGGGAATAAGAGGATCCTAGAGGTTAGTTAAGGTTGAGAGTTATGGATGTACTCCTACTATGCTCTATTGTACATATACATAGCCTAAACTAATTATCTATAAGCTAGATCAATAGTGATTAGTTATGCTATGTGGTTCAACACATCGGGCACGGGCTTACTCCTAGCAATACTAGGGCGACTCCCGCCAAGAGCCTGTGGCATAGCCGAACGTGGAGGATTACAAAGGACAGATAGGGCTGTCACCAACTACTGCCTACCTCTTCAATCCGTGGGTCTACGAGACATCCAATGCTACTTAGCTATCCTAGCACCATGTTAGAATATTAAGTAATTACTTTAAGAGCCTAGGCACAATCCATCCTAAGGCAATGAATTGAATCATCATTGAACCAATGTTGATTCACAACATAATTATCCATACTAACCTAGTTATGTTATAATTAACTAGACTATAGTGGGGGTCTATAGGTTCTATGATAATGAGATATGTTCATGATGAAATAATCGTATAAGCTATAACTTCCACATACATGGACTCCACAATCAAACAAGAAACGCTTTGCCCAAGTATATGTATAAGTAGAGACTAAAGATACTATCTTTATTATGCATAAAGTCACAAATACAAGAAAGAATACATGAGTCTTACCTTTCCCAATGTAGGATTGGGAAGAGAGAGACTCCTTACTCGTTTCCCAATTTGGACTTGGGACTAGAGACTCCCCTCTCTACAACTTAACTCCTCTAAGACTATGGATGATAGTGTATACAATAGAGATGAAGCTCAAGTGGTGTATGTTGAAGTGAGGGGTAGGGTCTTATTTATACTAGTGTTGAGGTCGTTCCCGCCAAGAAAAGTGCGCGAATCAGTCACCATTGACTCCAGGAAGCCAGGAGGAGCCAACACGTGGAGGCTGACCGAGTTTGGTGCAGAGACCAGGTCGGCCGACCCCCTGGTTCGGCTGACCTGGTCATTGCACCAATTCTCGTGTGCTTTCTCCAGGTGGCTGTCAGGTGGGTCCCATTGATGTATATGGGTGATACACCGTTGGATCTCCTTGGATACTTCTGTTTGTGGGCCATTTGATCCATGGGATGCCACATGTCGTTGCCTGATTGGCTGGGATGATATTTTATAGGATTGGTTCCTCTACATTTCCTCATTTCCTGCATAAAATGCTACATACACATATTTCTCCAAGTCCAAGTGGAATTGGGTTAGATAGAAAGGTGATGTGTGCAATAAATGACAAATCCTTCACATAATTGAGTTAAATTGACGGATGAAATCGGTATATAACAGCCGTCAACAACAACAAACGGACAAGTCCGATACCGTCACGGACTAGTCTGATATCTCTCTGACTAAGATCGGACAAGTCCCCCCTTGTGCGGACTAGTCCTCAGCACTTCACTCTTGCACAACAAACGGACAAGTCCGATATTGCCACGGACTAGTCTGTTATCTCTCTGACCAAATTCAGACAAGTCCTCCAAGTTCGGACTTGTCCTTAGCCCCACAATTTTTCACGACACCAGACAAGTCCGATATCACCACAGACTAGTCTGAAAACTCTCTGACTAAAATCAGACAAGTTGTGCAAGTGCGGACTTGTCCTCAATTCAACATGAGGTTCACCACACCGGACTAGGTCGATTTGTGCTGGACTAGTCTGAACACACCCAGAGCCCAAATTGGACTAGTCCATAGATTTTCAGACAAGTCTGGTATATCTTAACACTTAGGGTTATCCACACGCCGCACACCGAACTAGTCCGGAGTCCACCACAGACTAGTTTGGACATCACAAACCCTAACGGTAACTTTTGGAAACCCTAGTATAAATAGAGGTGTACGGTCCTACAATCATAACTCCCGATCCGCTGCACCGTCACACCTTCCAAGGGCTCAAAATACACATCTCTCCACACATTCTAACCCTAGAAAGATCAAATCTTTGAGGATTAGCTTTGATCAAAAGGAGATACTTATTCCACACGATCTTGAGATCTTGGGTTTGAATCTCTCGCACACTCCTATTGTTTATTGCATATATTTTGAGTGTTTGGTGGTGTTCGTCATTGTAAATCTTGGGGAGCCCTCAACTTGTGAGAAGGCCCCTTGAACAAGGTTATTTGCCCCTTTGTGATTATTGGAAGAGAATCGGCCTCTGTGGTGATTCGAAGAGGGTAGGGTTGGTGAAGACCCGGTCCTTCGTGGACTCCTCAACGTGGATGTAGGTTTCCTTTGTGGGAATCGAGCCACGGGATAAAATCGTGTCTCATGCATCTTTGTTTTACTTTTCATCATAATCTAGGTTTAGTCTAGTGTTGTGAAATTCACCTTGAAACATTGTATCATACTTGATCATTGAAATATATTGATTCATTGGTTCAATACACTTTACTTGTAATCTTATTTCCGCTGCATAGTGTGCTAGGCGTAGAATTGTCAATTTACTTTGATTGTTTAGTCTGCGCACACCGGACTAGTCCGCACAATATCGGACTAGTCCAATCTCTCTGTATTTGATCAATTTATTAAGTGTTTCAAGATACGAAAAAAGTTCAAAAAGCCTATTCACCCCCCTCTAGGATACATTCAATTGGTATCAGAGCCGGACTCTTCAAAAGAGACTCACTGCTCGAAGAGAAGATGTCGGACATCAAGGATGTACACAAGAACTTCAAAGAAGTGTGATGAAGAAAGAACTCAAAAGCTAGAGAAGCTTCTCGACGCCATCCAAGATTGTGAGGACGATGATGAGAAGATGCTTGAACTCAAGGCACTCCTAATGAAGAAGGCACTCTACCCAAAGGGGAAGAAGAAGATCGAGAGTGAAAAGAAGAAAGGGAGTAGTCACACTGACTACTCCTGATATCCTTTTAATTATGATCTGTTAAATTCTAACAATAATCATTACTTGTGAATTCCTCTAGGGAAAGCACCTTTCTTCGATGGCAATGATTATTCTATGTGGAGACAAAACATGAAAATGCAGCTCATATATCTTAACCCTAGTTTGTAGCATATAGTGTGTATAGAGATAGATATCCCAGATGATGATGAAGAGCTGACTCCAAGCTAAGAACAAGCTATTCATAGGAACGCTCAAGCTGCAGCTTCTATCACATCGTTACTGAGCTGAGACGAGTTCACCAAGGTGGATAGACTCGAAATTGCCAAGGAGATATGGGATACTCTACAAACCGCATATGAAGGTGATCGTCATGTACGCGAAGCCAAGATCGAAATGATTGAAGGCGAATTGGGAAGATTCGCCATTGATGAAGATGAGTCACCACAAGATATGTACAATCGATTGGAGAACCTTATCAACAAAGTCCAAGCATATGGCAGCAAGAAGTGGAATGATCACGAGGTCGTAAAGCTAATTCTTAGAGCATTCATGCCTCACAATGTGACTCTTTGCTCGATGATTAGAGAAAGCCCCGGGTATCGGAAGATGACCCCAGACGAACTTCTTAGCAAGACCATCAACTTTGAAATGATGGAGAAGCAATCCAAGCATGCCAGAGAAATTGCCGATCTTACCTCGACAAAGAAGAAAGGAGTTGCTTTGAAGTCAACTTGCAAACCCTCATCAAAACAAGATGGAGAAGCTCATGGAGAAGACGACATCGATGATGAAAGCAGTGACATTGATGAAGAAGACATGATCTTGTTCATGAAGAAGTTCAAGAAAATGATGAGAAGAAGACAAGGTAGTAGCGCAAAGGAAGGAAAACAAAGGGACAAACAAGGACCCAAGATGAGGCGTGCTTGCTATAACTGTGGAGAGTATGTCTATTTCATAGTGGACTGTCCACATGAACAGAATAAGAATAAGACTAAGGATAACAAGCATCAGCCAAAGAAAATGTTCAAGAAGAAGAAGCAATTTGGCCAAGCGCACTTAGGGAAGGAGTGGGACTCCAATGATGAGTCCTCATCTAAAGAAGAAGAAGAGGAGATGGCCACCATAGCCATCAAGAAGACTACCAAGAAATCCACTCTCTTCCCAACCTTGGGCGCATGGAAGGACAATTATAACACATGTTTAATGGCCAAGGAAGCTAAAAGGAAGCTAATGGAATCCACTCTCTTCCTCCTTGCATTCTTTTACTAGTGATAGTGATAATTCTAGTGATGATGAAGACATGCTTAGAGGTTTAGACAAGAAAACTGCTGCTAAGATGAAATTCTTGATGGATAAGCTTGTTGATAAGGAGGAGCTAGTTGATCGTCAAGAAGATATGATCATACTCCAAAAGGAAGAATCTTAAGATCAAAAAGCTTCTTGAACTTGAGAAAGGAGTGAAGCAAATCACTAGAACTTGAGTTAGCTTCAAGCAAGGAAGCTTGCTTGAAGTTAAACGACTTAAACATGGCTATCAAGGATGAACTTGTTAACTTAACCAAAGTTAACAAGATCCTTGAAGTACAAGTTGTGAAACTAAGTGGTTCTTCATCCTCTTCAAGCTCACCTTCTCAACATGTAAAATCTGAAAATGTTATTACTTGTACATGTGCTAAAATTGACACTATCTTGAAAGAAAAGTCAAACTTGACAAAAGACAAACATCCTTCCCGAAGTGGAATATTTGACAAGGAGAAGGTCAAGTATGCACGCAGTGCATACTTGGTCACAAGACCTCCTAATGTCAAATATGGCATTGGCTATTATTGTGGTGAAAAGCAAAATGCTAGAAGACACAAGAATAACAAGGAACACATTGCCTTTGTCAAGGGAAATACCTCTCAAGTTAGAAAACTTAAGAATGTTGATAAGTTTGACATTGTGAACACATATGAACAAGAAGTTTTATTTAGAACATTTGATGCTTCATATGTACTTATGAAAAGTAATATTGGAAGAGTTTATGCCAAATATGTTGGGCCACGCCATGGTAACACCAAATCTCATGTGTGGGTGCCCAAATCACTTGTGACTAACCTCAAAGGACACAAGCAAGCTTGGGTACCGAAGACCAAGGCATATTTTGTCTTTTGCAGGACTATTCATCCGATGGAGCTAAATGAGTGCTAGACAGTGGATGCACCAATCACATGACCAGAGAAAGAAGAATGTTCATGGAATGTAAAGAAAATGAAGATCCAAGCGAAGGCATTTACTTTGGTGATAACAGTCAAGGAATGGTGCTTGGTACCGGTAAAATTGCAATTTCATCAAAACATACTCTTTCTCATATTTTACACGTTGATTCCTTGGATTATAACATTTTTCCATATCTCAATTATGTGAAAAAGGTTATAATTGTTTATTCACTAATGAGGGTGTGACCGTCTCTAGAAGGAGTGATAACTCGGTTGCATTCAAGGGTGTGTTAAAGGGAACACTTTATCTAGTTGACTTCAACAAAGATAGAGCCGAACTTGACACATGCTTGATTGCAAAGACCAACATGGGTTGGATGTGGCATAGACGGCTAGCACACGTTGTTATGAGGAATCTTCAAAAACTCCTTAAGGGCAATCACATTCGATGTTTAAAGGATGTTGCTTTTGAGAAAGACAGGTCTTGTAGCACATGCCAAGCCGGGAAGCAAGTAGGAGCACCCCATCCTGCGAAGAATGTCATGACTACAACAAGACCGCTCGAGCTCCTTTACATGGACCTATTTGGTCCAATTGCTTACATAAGTATCGGCGGTAACAAATACAGTTTAGTCATTGTTGATGATTTTTCTCGCTTCACGTGGTTTTCTTTCTGCATGATAAGACAGAAACTCAAGGAACCCTCAAGAAGTTTCTCAAGCGAGCTCAAAAAAGAATTTTCATTGACGATCAAGAACATATGAAGTGACAATGGAACGAAGTTCAAGAATACCCAAGTTGAGGAGTATCTAGATGAAGAAGGGATAAAGCACGAGTTTTCAGCACCATATTCTCCTCAACAAAATGGAGTAGCCGAAAGGAAGAACGAAACCCTCATTGAGATGGCGAGGACAATGCTCGATGAATACAAGACTTCGGACTGGTTTTGGGCCAAAGCGGTTAACACCTCTTGTCACGCTATAAACCGACTCTATCTTCCTCAGTTGCTCAAGAAAACTTCATATGAGCTACTCACGGGCCTCCAGACTTGTTGAAGTAGCATGTGATGTGGTGTTCGATGAAACTAACGGCTCTCAAGAAGAGCAAGTTGATCAATGTGTGCTATATAAAGAAGAATCTCCATGTCAAGCATTGAGAAGAATGTCTTTGGGTGATGTTCGACCACAAGTGCCACCTCCAAATGTGAATGAAGAAGATGAACCACAAGTGGAGGAAAATGATCAAGGGGGAGTTTTCACACAAGATCAACCTCAAGAAGAGCAAGGTGATCAACACATCAATGAAGGCAACCATCTAGGGGAGAAGAAGATGACGACCATGAGGATTCAAGATCACAAGTGCCCTATACAAGAGTACATCAATGCATCCAAAGAGATCACCCCGTCGATAACATAATCGATGACATCCAAAAGAGAGTAACAACTCGATCTCGTATAGCTAATTTTTGTGAACATTACTCTTCTGTATCCTCTTTGGAACCACACAGGGTTGAAGATGCATTAAAGGATCCAAATTGGGTTGTGGCAATGCAAGAAGAATTGAACAACTTCAAAAGGAATGAACTGTGGGAACTTGTTGAAAGACCCAAGTTCAACGTCGTAAACACTAAATGGGTCTTCCGCAACAAGCAAGACGAACACGGGGTGGTGACAAGGAACAAGGCACGACTTGTGGACAAAGGGTATTGTGACACCCGGTTCCGAAAATGAACCAAGTAAACGCATATGTGTGCCTAGGATGTTCATCACACATACACGAGTGCATTCACAAAAGAGTATACAGAAAATTATCATAGAACAAGATTAATTAACCAAATTTTATTACACAAACCATATTATCCTCGAATACAAGCTCTAATGATTATTAATGACAAGTTCAAATTAATGCAGCGGAAATAAACTTAAATAAGCAAACTAAACAGCTAGACAGCATAAGCAATAGGGTATAGCGCAGCTCCAAAACACCAAGGCAAAGCTGACGGTAGACACGGCCTAGAACTCCGCATTATCATCATTAAACTCCCAATCATGACCTGCAACTGTTGGGGGATTGCAAGGGTGAGTACATGTCGTACTCAGCAAGTGTGGAAAGTATGATATGTGGCTGATTCAAATAACGACAATAATAAAGGTTGAGTCCTAAAAAGTACATTAAAACATTTGAAAAGCAATATATTACATGTATATGAAGTAAACCCATCATAATCATAATTAATATCATAATACTAGTCTGAATTCATTACCATCATCAGTAATTCCAGATTTCACTATTTTCCAATAACCATATTCAATACCAGAAATTAATCCATAACCAGCCATAACCATTACCAAACCATAACCATCTCAAACACCATCCCAATACCAAGTTCGCTCTAATCATGGAAGTTGTACAAGTGCTCATAACCGGGAGCGCGGCTATCATGATAGTTTTATTAGACTCTGCAGAGTTTGTACCACTTTACCCACGTGTTTGTGATTTCATCACCCATCGGCGACTAAAGAACCTCCCTTATGCCAATGACACTACCTTTGGTGTATGGTCAAGAGATCACAAAATATCCTTTACAGATAGATTACTAGCCTATTTAGACCCCACTGAGATTTCACCGGTGGCGATGTCTCCTACAGAGCACATCTTCAACCAAGGGCCCCCTCTTGAGCCATTCGGATCCTAGGGTAGTCCCACCAATCATCAACAAACCCAATCCAACTACCCCTTCCCCGAGCATCCTTAATGGTCCAAATAGCACTGGCAAAGCCCTAATTAATCAGCTACGCCGCACCCATACTTGGCCTCGTGGTGGCACTGTAGTTTTGGCTTATTCTCGCATGAACCGGTCCTTAGATCTAAAGCAAGCAAACCACCATAACATCCAACCCAATACACCAACCACACTTGCTTAGATCACCCATCTTTTTAACTAGTGCATGATAATCAATATATCATTAATGCATAATTAAATTATATAGTGGTTTCCCATCCCAATTGATTAAGCAAAGCAAAAAGGTAAAAAACCCATCCCGACTCTCTACCATGAACTCCAGGTGACAAGGGTGGTTAAACAAAACTAGTGAACTTCCTATCATATGATTCCCATCAATTTGACACAAGCATGCAGTTTTGCAAACAAAACATTTATTTTAGAAACAGGATCAATATGCTTCAAGGACACTTGCCTTGCTCTTGCGGTTGATTAGGGTCGAAGCCTTCAAACTCTTGGTGATGTAGATCCTCCGCGTCACTCTTTAGCGCAAATCTGTCTAATCCACACAATAAACATACAAGACAAGAAACACAATCAAAGAGTCCACAAATATTACTCAGTATGACATGACATGCATGATTGATGCAAATGAAAGGTAGAACTTATTAATAGATTGCTTTTAAATGATCACTAACTAGTTCTAATAGATTTTATGGATTTGATTAGATCTACTTGTAGAATCGATTCAACACAATTTAGTCAGCGAAATCGGACTAGTCTGCAGAAGGCCGGACTAGTTCGCACATCGCAGAACTAGCGAACTAGGGTTTTCTAGATCGACGTGAATTTGGAGATTAGGGGTCGAATTCACGTAAGGAAAAGGAAATAGAAGGTATACTAGGTGTTTAGAACTCCAATGAATCAAGAAACTTGGAGGTAACACTTGGATCTTGATGATCTAGGGTTCGGGATGAACTTGGAGATCAATTGGTGATGAAGAACGAAACTTGATGGAGATCTTGATCCTCTTTCGTTTCCTCCTCTTCTTCTGCTTGCTTGGGATCTCCTCCGCCCTCCTTGATGGTGCTCTCCACGAACTAGGGTTTGGGTGGGGTGGAAATGTGGCAAATAGATGTCAAACCAAGGGGTGGGGTTGTTTATATAGAGGTGGAGGCTAGGGTTAGATGGATTTCGAGTTTGAGAGGAGTAGAGACCGGTTTAGAGTCCCACATGGGCTCTAAAAGAGTTAGGAACGACATCCCTAGGACCACTTAATGTGAAACCCAAGAAACAAGTCGTAAAACAAAAGATCAATTTGGAGTTGCGAAATATCGGACAAGTTCGAAAAGGACCGGACTAGTCTGAAGTTAGTCAGAAAGAAATCGGACAATTCTGGCCAAAAATCGGACAAGTCCGACTTTAGTCAGAGAGGAAAATAGACAAGTCCGCTGGAACACCGGACTAGTCCGGAAAACTCCAGGGACTTAGCAAATTTTCAAGGATTCTTGAAATATCGGACTAGTCTGCACAAAATCGGACAAGTCCGAAAGTTTCCAGTGGAAAAATCGGACTAGTCCGCAGCAAAAACGGACAAGTTCGTTTTTAGTCAGAGAGAAATCGGACTAGTCCTCACTAAAATCAGACTAGTCCGCACTTTTTAGCATTTTAAGTGCGGTTTTGTTCCAAATCAATTTTAAACCTATTCCTCTTTATGTGGGGTTAATGTTAAACATGTATATGAATGTATGTAGGGCATGATACATGAAAATGAGGGTGTTACAAACCTACCCCCCTTAAAATGAATCTCGCCCTCGAGATTCGACGAGGAAGAGAAGAGATAGGGAAATTCCTTCTGGAGATCATCCTCCAATTCCCACATTGCTTCTTTTTCTGTGTGGTGCTTCCATTGAATTTTACACCATCTAATAAACTTGTTCCTTGTGACTCTCTCCTTGGTTTCCAAGATTTTGATCGGTTGTTTGGCATAAGTCAAATCTTCCTCTAGTTTCAATCCTTCCATGGGCACTTGTTCTTCCTGTACTCTTAAGCACTTTTGAGCTGGGAAACATGAAACACATCATGGACATCTGAAAGATGAGTTGGCATCTCCAACTTATACGCTACTTCTCCTCTTTTGTCCAAAATCTTGAATGGTCCAATGTAGCGAGGTGCTAGCTTGCCTCTTATGTTAAACCTCTTATGACCTCTTATCGGTGACACCTTGAGGTAAACAAAATCTCCCACTTCAAAGGTTAATTTCCTTCTCCTATTGTTCGCATAGCCCTTTTGTCTTGATTGGGCAGCCCTCAAGTTTTCACGAATTATTTGGACTTGCTTTTCGGCTTCTTGCAACACATCCGGACCAAATACTTGAGTTTCTTCTGCCTCATTCCAGAATAAAGGTGTCCTACACTTCCTCCATAAAGCGCTTCATATGGTGACATTTTCGAGCTTGCTTGGTAACTATTGTTGTATGAAAATTCTGCATATGGCAAGCTCTTGTCCCAACCTTTCCCATGCTTCAAGGCACAAGCTCTTAACATGCCCTCTAAAATCTGATTGGTCCTCTCGGTTTGTCCATCCGTTTGAGGGTGGTATGCTGAACTAAAATTCAACCTTGTTCCTAATGTTTCATGCAACTTTTGCCAAAACCTGGAGGTAAATTGAGAGCCTCTATCCGAGACTATCTTTTTAGGGACTTCATGTCGACACACAATCTGCTCCCTGTATATTTCGGCCAATTGTGCAGATGTATACTTGGTCTTGAGAGGAACAAAATGAGTTGACTTGGTCAATCGATCCACGATTACCCAAATTGAGTCATACCCGGACTGGGTACGCGGTAAACCAACTATGAAGTCCATACCGGTTTCTTCCCACTTCCATTCCGGAATCTTTAATAATTGCAATAGTCTAGTTGGCCTTTGATGTTCCGCCTTGACTTGTTGCCACACATCACACAATGCTACGTATTCAGCTATGTCCTTCTTCATGCTAGCCCACCAATAGCAAGTCTTCAAGTCTTTGTACATCTTCGTACAACTGGGATGAATTGAGTAAGGTGAGTCATGTGCCTCTTTTAATATCGTCTCCCGAATATGCTTCACATTAGGCACGACAATCCTTTTTCCCAGCCATAAGGTACCATGTTCATCCTCATCAAATCTGAATTATCTTCCCTCTTGGGTCCTTTCATTGATTTCTTGAATTTCCTCATCCTTAGTTTGACCCTCTCGAATTTCTTGCTCCAAGGTCGGATTTAATTCAATTGTCCCCATTTCATTTACAAATCCGAGGTTCAACCGTTCAAACTCCTTACATAACTCAGATGGCAACTCTCGAACTGTGAGTTGATGACTTACTCCTTTTCTACTCAAAGCATCGGCCACTACGTTGGCTTTTCCAGGATGATAGTTGATCCCCAAATCATAATCTTTGATGAGCTCCAACCATCTTCGTTGCCTCAAGTTACGATACGTTTGTGTGCAAATATACTTCAAACTCTTATGATCCGTATAGATTTCACACTTATGTCCAAGGATATAGTGTCTCCAAATCTTCAATGCATGTACCACGGCTGCAAGTTCCAAATCATGCGTTGGGTAATTCTTCTCATGTTTCTTCAATTGTCTCGATGCATAGGCTACCACTTGACCTTCTTGCATCAATACACATCCAAGTCCTTGTCTCGATGCATCGCAATAAATATCAAAACTCTTGCTTACATCCGGCAATAACAAAACTGGGGCTATTGTCAACCTCTTCTTTAACTCCTCAAAACTGTTTTGACAAGCTTCAGTCCATTGGAACGCATTTCCCTTCATTAGCAATTCCATCATTGGCTTGGCTATCTTTGAAAAGTCCTTGATGAATCTACGGTAATATCCAGCCATCCCAAGAAAACTCCTTATTACCTTTACGTTTTGCGGGGGTTCCCATTTTAGCACATCTCTCACTTTTCCGGGGTTAACCGATACTCCTCCTTCTGAGATGATATGACCCAGAAACGACACCTCTCTCAACCAAAACTGACACTTGTTGAACTTGGCATACAATTGATGCTCCCTCAATTTCTGCAATGTAAGCCTCAAGTGTTCCTCATGTTCCTTCTCATCCTTCAAGTAGATCATAATGTCATCAATAAATACCACAACAAACTTATCCAAGTACTCCATGAAGACCTTATTCATGAGGTACATAAAGTATGCAAGTGCATTGGTCAAACCAAAGGACATCACTATGTACTCATAAGATCCATACCGCATCCTAAAAGCTGTCTTGGGTATGCCCGATGGTCTAATCTTCATTTGAAAGTATCCCGACCTCAAATCAATCTTAGACAAGATACAAGCACCCTTCATCTGATCAAACAAGTCTTCTATGCGTGGCAAGGTGTACTTGTTCTTGACGGTTACCTCGTTGAGAGTTCGATAATCTACGCACATCCTTTGGGATCCATCCTTCTTGTCCACAAATAGAACAGGTGCTCCCCAAGGTGAAGATCTTGGGCGAATAAAACCTTTCTCTAGTTGCTCTTGAATCTGCTTCTTGAGCTCCTCTAATTCCATAGGAGGCATCCTATACGGCCTCTTAGCTATAGGTGCAGTTCTAGGTATTAAATCAATAACAAACTCAATATCTCGATCAGGTGGCATACCTGGCAACTCGTCCGGAAAAACATCCAAAAATCCACACACCACCGGAATCTCCTCAATTGTGGCACTGTCCATATGATTCAGCTCTAATTGCTTCGGTGCGGTTTGAGATGCTTCAAATTCTACGATGATCCCTTCTTCATTGGTCAACTTCACCGTCTTCGTGGCACACTCAATAACTCCATTGTGCTTCCTCAACCAGTCCATACCAAGTATAATGTCCAATCCTTGAGAATCCAAAACAATGAGGTTGGCGGAGAAGTCTACCCCCTTATTCTAAGGCTTACTTTTGGACATACTATATTTTTCCTCATCTCTCCTCCAGGAGACTTAACCAATAGAGTAAACTTCATATGAGAGATAGACAAACTATACTTGGCAACATACTTCGATGCAATGAATGAATGTGATGCTCCAGAATCAAACAACATAGTCGCGGGGTTGGAGTTAGCGAGAAACATACCAATGACCACGTCATCCGCTTGTTGAGCATCCTCCGTAGAGACATGACATGTTGCCACGAGCAAAATTCTGTTGTCCATAATTCCCTTGTGGCTGTCCTCCATTGGGTCTTGGGTTTTGCCTCGGTGCATTACTTTCTTGACCAAGGCCTGACTTAGGACATTGATGCGCAAAGTGTCCAGCTTCTCCACAAGTATAGCACTTCTTAACTCCACTAGAATTATTGGGACGAGCTTGGTTTTGAACGCTTGCACCAGGGAAGTTAGCACGAGATGCAAAAGGCATTGGAGGCCTAAGTGCTTGCATAACAGGGCGCTACTGCACAAACTGAGTTGGGCGCGGTGCATAACCAGGACGTTGTATAGGAGTAGAGGAGCTGTGATATGGTGCATTAGGAGGCGCAAAGCGAGGGCACACATTACTTCCTTGTTACTGTCCTTGATATGGCGCCTTCCCCTTGTTGTCTTGCTCCATCTCACGGATCTTGTTCTCAACCACGATTGTTTTGTCCACAAGCTTCTAAAAGTTGACATAATCACAGTTGAGTAGTTGCACTTGGATTTCATTGTTCAAGCCCCTCATGAACAAATATTGCTTCCGGCTGTCCCGACTAACATCCTCAGGCGCATATCTTGAGAGTTGAGTGAATTTGTTGAGATATTCACCCACGCTCGATCTTCCTTGCCTCAAGTTCTCAAATTCTTGCCTCTTCAAGATCATAACTCCCTCGGGCACATAATGAGAACGGAAGTTATCCTTGAATTCCACCCAAGTGATGCTCTCTTGATTCTCATGAGCATTGCAATATGAATCCCACCAATCCGCAGCTGCTCCAACTAGTTGATGAGAAGCAAATAAGACCTTTTCCTGGTCACTGCATTGGAAAATAGCAAGTTTCTTCTCCACGGACTTGAGACAATCGTCCGCATCCATAGGGTCAGCGGCTTGAGCAAAGATCGACGGCCTAGTCCTCATAAACTCTCCCAACCGGTTATGAGGAGGTGGGGGTGGCGGTGGAGGCATGTGGGGCTGATTGTTGATGTTACCAGCCTGCAGCTGTCCCATTATCTGTATCATGGTTTGCATGAGTTGGTTTTGCATAGCCAATAGCTGCTCAATGTTGATAGCTCAATGAGCAGGTCATTGCCCATTGTTGTTCTGGGGTGCTCCATGGTTCTCCTCCTCATCATTAGCATCCCTCTAGTTGCGAGTCCTCACCATCTGGAGAAAAGCAATAGGTAAGAATTAGAAAACGTCCCCAACTATATGCATCAAGGGATATGAAACTAGACAACTAACTAGCCTACGTGGACATGGCAATGCTAAAGCATCCCAAAATCCTCTATTAAGCACACAAGCAAACAATATATAGCAACAGCACACCAAACAAAACACATCGGTCTCTGAGTGCTCCTATGTGCTCTAAAGTGTCCATTCTATCTAGGTTGTGTCCTACGGTCAACCTATGGCTCTGATACCAATTTGTGACACCCGGTTCCGAAAATGAACCAAGTAAACACGTATGTGTGCCCAGGATGTTCATCACACATACACGAGTGCATTCACAAAAGAGTATACAGAAAATTACCACAGAACAAGATTAATTAACCAAATTTTATTACACAAACCATATTATCCTCGAATACAAGCTCTAATGATTATTAATGACAAGTTCAAATTAATGCAGCAGAAATAAACTTAAATTAGCAAACTAAACAGCTAGGCAGCATAAGCAATAGGGTATAGCGTAGTTCCAAAACACCACAGGCAAAGCTGGCGGTAGACACGGCCTAGAACTTCGCATTATCATCATTAAACTCCCAATTCTGACCTGCAACTGTTGGGGGGATTGCAAGGATGAGTACATGTCATACTCAGTAAGTGTGGAAAGTATGACAGGTGGCTGATTCAAATGACGACAATAATAATGGTTGAGTGCTGAAAAGTACATTAAAACATTTGAAAAGCAATATACTACATGTATGTGAAGTAAACCCATCATAATCATAAGTAATATCATAATACCAGTCTGAATTCATTACCATCATCAGTAATTCTAGATTTCACCATTTGCCAATAAGCATATTCAATACCAGAAATTAATCCATAACCAACCATAACCATTACAAAACCATAACCATCCCAAACATCATCCCAATACCAAGTTCCCTCTAATCATGGAAGTTGTCCAGGTGCTCATAACCGGGAGCACAGCTATCATGATAGTTTTATTAGACTCTGCAGAGTTTGTACCGCTTTACCCACGTGTTTGTGATTTCATGACCCGTCGGCGACTAAAGAACCTCCCTTATGCCAATGACACTCCCTTTGGTGTATGGCCAAGAGATCAGAAAATAGCCTTTACAAATAAATTACTAGCCTATTTAGACCCCACTAAGGTTTCACCGGTGGCGATGTCTCCTACAGAGCACATCTTCAACCAAGAGCCCCTTCTTGAGCCATTCGGATCCCAGGATAGTCCCACCAATCATCAACAAACCCAATCCGACTACCCCTTCTCCGAGCATCCTTAAAGGTCCAAATAGCACTAGCAAAGCGCTAATTACTCAGTTACGCCGCACCCATACTTGGCCTCGTGGTGGCACTGTAGTCCTGGCTTATTCTCGCATGAACCAGTCCTTAGATCTAAAGCAAGCAAACCACCGTCCAACCCAATCCACCAGCCACGCTTGCTTAGATCACCCATCTTTTTAACCAGTTCATGATAATCGATATATCATTAATGCCTAATTAAATAATATAGTGGTTTCCCATCCCAATGGATTAAGCGAAGCAAAAAGGTAAAAATCCCATCTCGACACTCTACCATGAACTCCAGGTGACAAGGGTGGTTAAACAAAACTAGTAAACTTCCTATCTTAGGATTTCCATCAATTTGACACAAGTATGCAGTTTTGCAAACAAAACATTTAGTTTAGAAACAGGATCAATATGCTTCAAGGACACTTGCCTTGCTCTTGCGGTTGATTAGGGTCAAAGCCTTCAAACTCTTGGTGTTGTAGATCCTCCGCGGCACTCTCTAGCAGAAATCCATCTAATGCACACAATAAACATACAAGACAAGAAACACAATCAAAGAGTGCACAAATATTACTCAGTATGACATGACATGCATGATTGATGCAAATGCAAGGTAGAACTTGTTAATGGATTGGTTTTAAATGATCACTAACTAGTTCTAATAGATTTTAACAAGTTTATATAGGTTTAGATTTGATTAGATCTACTTTTAGAATCAACTCAACACAATTTAGTCAGCAAAATTGGACTAGTCTGCAGAAGGTCGGACTAGTCCGCACTTCGCAGAACTAGCGAACTAGGGTTTTCTAGATCGACGTGAATTTGGAGATTAGGGGTCGAATTCACGTAAGGAAAAGGAAATAGAAGGTATATCAGGTGTTTAGAACTCCAATGAATCAAGAAACTTGGAAGTAACACTTGGATCTTGATGATCTAGGGTTGGGGATGAACTTGGAGATCAATTGGTGATGAATAACGAAACTTGATGGAGATCTTGATCCTCTTTCGTTTCCTCCTCTTCTTCTGCTTGCTTGGGATCTCCTCCTCCCTCCTTGATGGTGGCTCTCCACGAACTAGGGTTTGGGTGGTGTGGAAAAGTGGCAAATAAATGTCAAGCCAAGGGGTGGGGTTGTTTATATAGAGGTGGAGACTAGGGTTAGATGGATTTCGAGTTTGAGAGGAGTAGAGGCCGGTTTAGAGTCTCACATGGGCTCTAAAAGAGTTAGGCACGACGTCCCTAGGCCCACTTAATGTGAGACCCAAGAAACAAGTCGTAAAACAAAAGATCCATTTGGAGTCGCGAAATATCGGACAAGTCCGAAAAGGACCGGACTAGTCCGAAATTAGTCAAAAAGAAATCAGACAAGTCTGGCCAAAAATCGGACAAGTCCAACTTTAGTCAGAGAGGAAAACGGACAAGTTTGCTGGAACACCAGACTAGTTCGGAAAACTCTAGGGACTTAGCAAATTTTCAAGGATTCTTGGAATATCGGACTAGTCCGCACAAAATCAGACAAGTCCAAAAGTTTCCAGAGGCAAAATCGGACTAGTCCGCAGCAAAAACGAACAAGTCCGTTTTTAGTCAGAGAGAAATCGGACTAGTTCTCACTAAAATCGGACTAGTCTGCAGTTTTCAGCATTTTAAGTGCGGTTTTGTTCCAAATCAATTTTAAACCTATTTCTCTTTATGTGGGTTAATGTTAAACATGTATATGAATGTATGTAGGGCATGATGCATGAAAATGAGGGTGTTACAGGTATTCACAAGTCGAAGGTTTGGATTTCAACGAGACTTTTGCTCCCGTAGCTAGGCATGAATCGATTCATATATTACTTGCATATGCTACTCACCATGATTTCAAGCTTTATCAAATGGACGTGAAAAGCGCCTTCCTCAACGGACCGATCAAGGAGGAGGTGTACGTGGAACAACCCCCCATGTTTGAAGATCAAGAGTTCCCCAACCATGTATACAAACTGCGTAAGGCTCTCTATGGCCTCAAACAAGCTCCTAAAGCTTGGTATGAGTGCCTTAGAGATTTTTTGATTGAAAATGTCTTTAAGATTGGTAAAGCTGATTACACCTTGTTTACTAAGCATTTTGATAATGATCTATTCATTTGCCAAATCTATGATGATGATATTATATTTGGTTCGACTAACAAATCTTTTTGTCAAGAATTTAGTAAGATTATGACAGATAGATTCGAAATGTCCATGATGGGAGAGCTGAAATGCTTCTTTGGATTCCAAGTAAAGCAACAAAAGGACGGTACATTCATAAGCCAAAAAAGTACACTCAAGACATTCTCAAGAAGTTTGGAATGGACAAGGCAAAGCCCATAAAGACTCCCATGGCAACAAATGGACACTTGGATCTCAATGAAGACGGGCCAAATGTGGATCAAGAGGTATATTGCTCCATGATTTGCTTCTTACTTTATTTATGTGCATCTAGGCCTGATATCATGTTGAGTGTATGTTTGTGTGCAAGATTTCAAGTCAATCCTAAGGAATGTCATTTGACAACCGTAAAAATGATCTTGCGATATTTAGTTCATACACCCAACCTAGGCCTTTGGTATCCCAAAGGTTCAAAATTCAATCTCATTGGATACTTTGATGCAGATTATGCCAGATGCAAGGTAGATAGAAAAAGTACCTCCGGTACTTGCCAATTTCTACGTAGATCCCTAGTTTCTTGGTCCTCCAAGAAACAAAATTACATTGCCTTATCCATGGCCGAAGCGGAGTATGTTGCAGCCGGGAGTTGTTGTGCATAACTCCTTTGGATGCGACAAACTCTAAGAGATTACGGTTACAATATGAGTCGTATTCCACTCCTTTGTGACAATGAGAGTGCCATTAAAATTTCTCATAATCCCGTTGAGCACTCTAGAACCAAACACATAGACATCCGACATCATTTTTTTAGAGATCACTCAATAAAAGGAGACATAGCCATTTTCCATGTCAACACTGAAAAACAACTAGCCGATATCTTTACCAAGCCACTTGATGAAAAACGCTTTTGTGAGCTCCAAAATGAACTAAATATCCTTGATGCTCGGAACGTGGCTTGAAAACTTGCATACCTGTATGCCATCTTCAAAAATCATGTTTATTGTGTTGAAAAATCATCTCTCTCTATTTTTCTTCGAAAACTGTGTTAATTACTTGATCTTGGTAAATTATGGCCATAGCTTGATTGTTGTATGATTACTGATCATATTCATCAAGAATATTTGTGTGTTTTTTCTCCCTATTTTCTTTTTAAGCACCTTCGAATATATACGAAAGGTCTATTTGTTTCTATCCTAGTGACCACAGACTAGTATGTGGTTACCGCGGACTAGTCCGCACATTGCAAGACTGGTCCGTAGAGTGTCCGCTAGACCAGACTAGTCCAGTCACACCATGAACTAGTCAGATTTTTTGACTCCATAACCCTAGGGCCAGCCAAAAACCTAATCTTCTACCTCACAACACTCCTCACATTCTCTCTCTTCACTCGAGTGTTCCCAAGGAGATTTCACGAAATATCCATCAAATCCACTCAAGTTTTGTGGGAATTGATCTCCATTGCAAAGGGATCGAAGACCACGAACTTGTCCGCATCAAAACTCCTTCAACGTTGCGAATCGAAGGATTTGGTAAAAATTTTCTCCAAATCCTAGAACCTTCGATTTTCCTTGTTTTTTGTTCAAATAGCCTAGTTCTTCCAGTCAATACATGCTCCCTTGTAGTAGTACAACTACATTGCTCCGTTTTTGCGTTGAGAAACTCCATTATACTGTTAGTTAGGGTTCAAGCAGCTGAATATCGGACTAGTCCGTTATCAGTGCGTACAAGTCTGATACCCCAGATTAGTCCTCACCTGAGCAATGGACAAGTCTGATGTTAGCTGAACAAAACCCTAATTTTCTTCAACTCAATGCCCTTTCCTTGCTACCAATCCTTATCTGATGTATAACCTTCTTGTCAGGACAATGTTGACCTCAAACGATGATATCTCCGACTTTGAGGCCGAATTGGATCAAGAAGTGTTGCCTCGAATGTCGGATTCTCGCTCCAACAAAAGACAAGAGCGTGTTGCCGAGCCTTCATCCACCCCACCTAGGGTGCGGCGAAAGGTTCTGGCCAAGAAGCCAGCTTCAAAAGCGAATGATGTGGTTGGACCTTGTTCGGCGGCTCCACGCCAAACTAAAGTAAAAGGCAAAGGAATTGCCTCTGGCCCGATTGGCCCCCTCGAGATGACTGCTCCAAGACGGGGAAATAGGGACCCCTTGGAAGAAAAGTTCAATGGCAAAGGGAGTGATGTGGCTTGGAAACTGAGGAAGATCGATGCCTATAGCAATGGCAAGAAGGGAGTTGATCCTAGAATCTGGAGCAACTTCCACGTGGACTCTACAGTACCGTGTACCTTCAGATGAAGACTCTAGTGGTCCACATCCAATGGATTGACTAGACACACTTTGAGAGAAAGAGCTGTCAAGCCTTTGATGAAGTGATAGAGGCTATGGAGAGACATGGCCTCAAGGACTTGTTTGCTTTCAGGTATAACTGGAATGATGAGGTCACCGCTTAATTCTTTGCAACTTGCTACTTTGCCAGCGATGAAGAAGAGAGAGTGACTTGGATGACTCATGGATCCATGTACATTGTTACTTATGATGAGCTTGCTAGGCTTCTACACCTTGAGGACACATGCAACAATGATGTCATTATTCACAATATTGGTGTTTTGGAGAAGGACAAGATAGACTTTCTCTATGATACTTGCCTCAAGTACAATCCTCCCTCAACCAAGAACATGAAGCCTTTCTTCGTGGTTCTCAATAGAG
This sequence comes from Tuctoria greenei, assembly GCA_036927565.1. Taxonomy (NCBI): domain Eukaryota; kingdom Viridiplantae; phylum Streptophyta; class Magnoliopsida; order Poales; family Poaceae; genus Tuctoria; species Tuctoria greenei. The sequence continues at coordinate 209,774,100 of JAYESD010000003.1, forward strand.
TGCTCCGGAAGACAATTGCTCCAAAGGATGGAGATGCCGGGAGTGTCCAAGGTTACATAAGAACCTTGATGAAAGTGATCATCAAGAAGAGAAAGTTTGACATCTTTGACTACATCTGGAATGATATGGTGAACATCTCCAGCACCCCCAACTGTTCTTGTGGTTATGCACCGTACATCATGTTCATGATAGAGAAACAGGAATTGAGTTTGTGAAAGATGTCGAGCATACTGCTTTAAGGCCTGAGAAGCCTCCTCAAGCCACTCTCCCAGCTGCTCCCTCACCTGCCTTAGCTGAAGAACATCTAGAGAGAGCCCAAGGAGAGGCCACAACACCATCAAGCTCAAGAGCCCCTCCTCACAAAGGGTCTCCTAGTGGCATTATGGAGTACTTGGTCGCCATCTTTGGTTCTTGCCAGAAAGCTGGAGTGAAGCTCCATAAGTTGAACAAGGCAAGGAAATAGGACATGAGGTACATGAAGGAAAATGTCAAAGCCATATGTCAAAAGTTGGAGATTGAGCCTGTTGGGTCCCCTGTTATCTCAGAGGACTCCATCTCATACTTCTTGGAGCTTCCACCTCTTTCTCCTTCTGAACTTGCATACTTTGGCATTGGGGGCACGATGAGTGGCTCTCACTCTCATCCTTCTCAACTTGCTGATGAAGACGACGAGATGACCGACAGCGCGGAGTGAGCCTGCGACGATGTTTAGATCCCTCTTCTCCTTCTTTTTGGTGCCTTGATGCCAAAGGTGGAGTCTTAGGTCCTAGCAGTAGGTTGAGAGATGAGAGCTCAATCTGTGTTTCTTTTGGTGCTCTAAGACTTTTGGTACTGTAAATCTTTTATTATGTTCGCATTATGCTTCTGGACATGTTTATGGAGTTTGTGATAATTCTTTGTTATGATCTATGTTAATGCTCTGAAATGATCTATGTTAATACTATGAAATTGATATACATACTTGATAATTGCTATGATTATGCTATTTATTTCATTCACATCACGATTATTGCTCACACAAACATAGTTTTGCACACTTTATGAAAATCTGAATTTTTATCATATTTGTGTATTCTCAATTGGTTGTCATCAATCACCAAAAAGGGGGAGATTGTAAGTGCATCTAGGCATCCCTTGTGAGTTTTGGTTAATTTATGACAAACAAATGAGATTCTAACAAAATTGTTGTGATGAGCGTAGGTTTTAAAGAAATTAGGAGGAAAGCTCAAAAAGAAGGGAGAATGAAGAATCGAAAAAGAACTCAAGAGCAGAAAAGATTAGGTCATTGTGTATGGAGTGTGTTGGAGAAACACACCCCAAGAGCTCAAGTTAACAAACAATTTCACTCTTGCACAACAAACGGACAAGTCCGATATCGCCACAGACTAGTTCGATATCTCTCTGACTAAGATCGGACTAGTCCCCCCTTGTGCGGACTAGTCCTCAGCACTTCACTCTTGCACAACAAACGGACAAGTCCGATATCGCCACGGACTAGTCCGATATCTCTCTGACCAAATTCACACAAGTCCTCCAAGTCCGGACTTGTCCTTAGCCCCACAATTTTTCATGACACCGGACAAGTCCGATATCACCACAGACTAGTTTGAAAACTCTCTGACTAAAATCGGACAAGTCTTCCAAGTGTGGACTTGTCCTCAATTCAACATGAGGTTCACCACACCGGACTAGGCTGATTTGTGTTGGACTAGTTCGAACACTTCCAGAGCCCAAATTGGACGAGTCCATAGATTTTCGGACAAGTCTGGTATATATAAACACTTAGGGTTATCCACATGCCGCACACCGTACTAGTCCGGAGTCCACCACGGACTAGTCCGGACATCGCAAACCCTAACGGTAACTTTTGGAAACCCTAGTATAAATAGAGGTGTACGTCCCTACAATCATAACTCTCTATCCACTGCACCGTCACACCTTCCAAGAGCCCAAAATACAGATCTCTCCACACATTCTAACCCTAGAAAGATCAAATCTTTGAGGATTAGCTTTGATCAAAAGGAGAGACTTGTTCCACACGATATTGAGCTCTTGGGTTTGAATCTCTCGCACACTCTTGTTGTTTATTGCATATATTTCGAGTGTGTTTGGTGGTGTTCATCATTGTAAATCTTGGGAAGCCCTCAACTTGTGAGAAGGCCCCTTGAACAACGTTATTTGCCCCTTTGTGACTATTGGAAGAGAATCGGCCTCCGCGGCGATTCGAAGAGGGTAAGGTTGGTGAAGACCCGGTCCCTCGTGGACTCTTCAATGTTGATGTAAGTTTCCTTCGTGGGAATCAAACCACGGGATAAAATTGTGTCTCGTGCATCTTTGTTTTACTTTTCATCATAATCTAGGTTTTGTCTAGTGTTGTGAAATTCACCTCGAAACATTGTATCATACTTGATCATTGCAATATAGTGATTCATTGGTTCAATACACTTCACTTATAATCTGATTTCCGCTGCAAGTGTCAATTTACTTTGATCGTTTAGTCCGCGCACACCGGACTAGTCCGCAAAATATCGGACTAATCTGATCTCTCTGTATTTGATTGATTTGTTAAGTGTTTCGGGATCCGACAAAAGTTCAAAAATCCTATTCACCCCCCCCCCCTCTAGGCTACATTCATGAGGAAAGAGAGGCGTTCCTCGTGCGCCGGTATATCTACCTATTTATGGTGGCCCCCTGACTTACGACAACATTAGGGTTAGTCATCGTAAGTTACACGCTTAATTACGATGGTGCCTTAATGGTTTAGGGTTTGGCCACCGTAAGTTAACTTCTAACTTACAATGATTCATTTATTTATGATGGCTGCGAGCCCAAAGTTGTGGTAAATAGCCTTATTTAGGACGGTTGCAGCAGGTGGTCGTAAGTTACTCTATTTACAACAGCCGGCTCTTGTAAATTATTTTAGCCTTCTTAAATGGACGAGTTTTCTGTAGTGTATGAACCATGTATTGACCTCAAGCAATACCTTAACACAAGAAAACAACTGTTATTTGCAAGAACAGGTCCTATACTTAACTCATTTGTCCGAAACACTCTGCATGGAAACGTCACACAAACGTGTTGCTGACACATTAACCACCATAACACATAAAAGCTCAGTCCATATAAGCACCAAGTTTACTCTCCACACGTCAAAGACAAGTTTAACATGTTCCATGTCCATTCATACATCAAGCTTCATGTGTGTCATCAAAAGTTTATATGAAAACCTCACATAAAATGTCCTTTATCAATGTATTCAGCACAACTAGATCTGACACTTATTAATATGTACAACATTAGAATATTGCATACTTTCGTCTATTTTCCCTGTTGCTTTATAGAGGAACAAAAACAATCAAGTGTGTTATAGTGTAACACATCCTAAAATTCATATACTTTTAGAAAAGGGATGAACCTTGATCACTCCAATCTATATGAGAGAATTGTACATACCATAGGAAGACCCTTGATCATCCCATTAAATAGACAGAAGATGAAAATAAAGTGGTACTTCCCTTGATCACCCATACTAATCATAATTGACTTGTTGAAGTTTGATTGTTTTGTAATTTCTTTTTTCAAAAATAGGTTGATTTACTGAAATTTAAAGTTTTTTGGTGACCTTTTTTTGTTTTTTGAAATAAGTTTCCTGGCTATAACGTCGTAAATCTCGTTCATTAATTGCACACAATTTACACATGAAAATGTGTACATATAACGCAAGAATATTGCACTCTATCATATATTTTTTATTGTTTTGTAGAGGAACAAAATAACTCTAAAATAAAGAGTTATGGTGTACCAAGTCCTAGATTTCATTATACTTTTAGAAATGGATTGAACCTTGTTTACCGCATTCAAGACAAAGGAATGATACAGATAGTGGAACGACCCTTGATCATTCAATGAAACATACAGAAGATGAATAATTCATTGACACCACGAATGAATAATAACAATTTAAATGGATATCACATAACAAAAACTTGATCATAGTTGTGGTTTACATGCCCAAGTGGCTGGCTGGTAGACAGTGGGTAGGAGGAAAACACATATCTAGATTCCTCATAAAGCTACATCATGCAGTTTATTAATTATATATAAGTCCACATGCTCTAAAAAGGGGAGGACGTTCTCAAGAAACACAATCTGCATGCATCCATGCAATTGTACATAGTAAAAGTAAGGCACGCGATAGGTACATGCATATATCCATGTCATGAACGTGACTTTACAGGATATATGAATGCACGTAGCATTGATAATGTAGGATCTATGAGAACTGTAATTTTGTGGGGTAGTCAGTCTCTGCCTTCCAGTTCTCGGGAATGACATCATCTTGGACACGATGTCCCCCTCCCTCTGAGGTGAGACGGATATTAAGGGGACCTTTGACAGGCTTATTGATGGTCCAGGAGTTTCCAGACTTTTTCATGGTTTCAAAGTTGTCGGAGTTCTTCTCCCTAATATCCACCTGAGTGATTTCTTTCTTGGAGTCCTTGACACTGAGCGCAATGTTGGGACTGCTCTTCTCAACGTGGAAGATGATATTCCCACACCATGTACCGCCAACCATTGCCGCCAGCACCACCAGGCAGGCGAATGTTGCCATTGAGGAGGATGCCATATTGTTTCTTACTTGTTTGGTGATTGTGATTATAGATTGTCTAGACCAGGGTGTTTGTATTTATAGACAATTAAGCAGTGACCAATGTGTGGCCTCCCACTGACTTAGCCATGCATGTAAGGTATTTATAGCCCACAAGTGGATGGTCGTGACCATATGTAACCTATACTTGGCTTACTTGGAGAGTAACAAATTGAATGATAACGAATGGTCATTATGTTGTTCCGAAGCTACTCTTGATCCTCTGTGTCCTTGGGTGGGCGAAGAGGTGCCATGTAACTATGTAAGGATAGCAAGGTTATTTTGGTGCTAGTATTTTTGGGCCTGGGCCTTCTATTATGCATCGCTGATGGATATTGTTTTCTAGAGTTCCAAACCATTCTGGAACTACGCCAACAAATTGATATACTATCAGTTGTACACCAACCAAGTTGTGAAGGTTTCTATTCAGATAGATAAATTCCCTGACAGTTTTTTCTTTTTGTCAAGTATAGATACCAGAAAGGTTACCTAGACGATTTGCTATTACTGAGAACACTTGTAGCTCGGTGCAATTGACACTCATCTGTTCATGCCAGATATCTTTCTTTTTTTGTTGAAAAATAAGGGTTCCTGTCTGGAAACATCAAGAGACTCTTCCCATCTGAGTAGTGAGATTTCTTCAAGAATCTTGCCGGACCATTGGCACCTATTTTGTAAATAATCCATATTTTAACTAACCTCCTAATTCTAGAAATTAAAGAACTTGTCTCCTCGACCGACACACGCACTAAGGCATATCCCGTGGCTACCCAAGATAGATCGCAAACCCTAATGCAATAGCTAGTGCAGTCGTATCCTTTTCAGAATCAAAAGCGAGTCAGGAACCGAGTTCGAACACCCATAACGTACCTTGATTCAGAAGGATTTCCTCAAATGGTCATAAATTTTGCATACAAACTAAAATTACACAATGATTTCTCGGTGATAGGAAATAATTTTACAACCTGTTCTGCAAGCAAAAATTGGTTTCACCGAAATTATTTTTGCCAAATTCGTCCTGGAAGGTCAAATTTTCGGGCTCTAAAGTCTCAGCATAAATACTAAATAATAATCTTCATTTTCTAGAGGTCACACCTTCTTTACAAGTGAGCTCTAAAGTTGTGGTTTTTGCCTTTGTATTCCTGGTAGAGTAAAAAATATCGGAAAAGTAAAACAAAAATGAAGTTTAAAGAGGAATCGTCTATTAGACTGGTGACATTTAGAATCACCTTTGGTTGGACGACCTTTTAAAGTGGGGATGCCAAGTTTTTGGTCATCTTTTGGACCTCTTAATATGACTGTTTTCGTAGTAGTGTTAGTCTACAAAGAATAAATGTCACTTTGATCACACATTTTTAAGGACCGATGTATATATTTCAAAGATCAATATATAGACAACAGATTCCAAACCATTATACATGCTCTTAAAGCATCCATATACATGGGTCTCCAGGGCCCCTGTACTAAAAGTCAAAGCAATGAAAATTACTCAGAAAATCTAACAAAATCTCACCAGATCTTTAAAATTTATTTATTTGACACTTCTCAACAAACATTTTTAGGGCCCCTACTGTTAGTGCTCTTGGCGGACAAGCTTTAGCAACTGGGTTCATGACGGGTCGTCTTCTTTTGTTCTCCAGCTGGGCACCATTTCTACTAAAAATGTTTGATTTTTGACCAAGTTGCATTCCATCAGTAGAAAATCATAAACAACCGGCACCGGGTATATCTGCACTTCATTTGCATCGCAACACATGTTGTCGATAATTAAGTGGAAAGTAAAGGTAGAAAAGTAATCATGGAGCAGAACCATGCGTTATCTCTATTCATTTGGCATAATCCCCCTTGATCATCTTCAGTTTCACAACCACATCACGGATGGTCATCCTCTGCTCTGGCAAGTCACTCGAGCAGAGCAAGCCTAGCTCAAATAGTGGTTCTAGAAAGCGACCTTGCCCAGAACCAAAAGAAGCGTCCTTGAGAAGACGTTCATGTAGCACGTGAACAAGTCCTGCTGGAAAACCTCGAACCCACTGCCTGAGGCTCCATCCATCGGCATGTGCCTGATTTGTGGATGTTCTTCTAGTGAATACTTCGAGGAACATGATACGTCACTCTTCCCTTAGGATTTTCCAAAACTTCCATATTCTAAAAAACCACAAACACAAACCAGTTGAACCAGCACATGAAAAGTTAGAAATAGCACATGATTTTTTACTAAAACAAGATTAGATTGAACAAAAGTGAATGTAATATTTGTGGTACCTGGCGCCATATATCAAACTGTACGAGGCATGGTTGCAGAGATGACGGCACCATCATCGCCTAGTAGAAACCTTGCGGTACCAAAGTCTGAAACATGAACCACCATGTCTTCATCGGAGAGCACATTGCTTGGCTTTGAGTCACAGTGTAGAACCACCTCATAGTGTTCATGATGTAGATACTTCATTGCTATTGATACCTCCAACATGATGTCCGACCTCTTTTGGAGCCCCAGGTGCCTTCCATCTTCAGAGTTGTGAAGTAGCATCTCTAAGCTACCATTAGGCATGTAACTAAGAACAAAAGCTTTAAAATCTAAATTGGAGCAGGTGATCAATATTCTTATTAGGTTACGGTGCCCAGCCATGCGAAGCACACAACACTCAACCTGAAAACTTCTTACAGCCTGCTCTGTCTGCGTGTCCAGGACTTTTATTGCAACCAATAGACCATTCCTCAGTTCCCCCTTGAATACTTTTCAAATACTTCCAGAACCTAAGACATTAGCTTCATTGAAGTTATTAGTGGCACGAACGAGCTCATGGTAGGTGAATTGTTGATGCCCAATAACATCAGCCGTACAATCAAAATATGTTGCACTGCCGTTTCTTAATGCTCTTTCTTATTACAACATATATGAGGAAAGCTAGAACACCAACTGTTGTAATAATAGCAGCGACCAAAAAATTCAGCATGTGCCTCTTTGTACCAACCAAATTGTTGTTTGCACATGGTGAAAAAACTAAACGTGAAGCACCACAAAGCCCAGTGTTTCCAACCAATGATTGAAGACTAATAGTTGAAAAGATCCCTCCTGGTATCTGACCTTGTAGCTTATTGAATGACAAATTTAAGCTTTTAAGGTAAATTGAGCAAGTACAATGGGATGGTACTGGAGAGATCATTATGGGAAAGGTCTAAAGTTTGTAAGCTGGATAGCTTGCCAAAAGAATCTGGAATTGAATCATTCAAAGAGTTGAGTGACAGATTCAAGTAGGTAATCATGAGAAGTTGACCAATGCTCTCTGGCAGGTTCCCGCTAAAATGATTGGTAGAGCGATCAAGATAGTAAACTTGCTTCAAAGAGCATATATCAGCCGATAATGTACCACTCAAGAAGTTCTGAGAAAGATCAAGCCATAAAAAGCTAGCAATATGAAATAAACTTTGTGGTATAGCTGAAGATAATGTGTTATCATACAACTCTAGTGTGTCTAACTTGGTAAGATTACCTATTTCTGTTGGTATTGAGTGAGAAAAGTTGTTGTTTTGGAGATATTAATTTCTGTAGATTATTTAGCATACCAATCTTTGATGGGATGTTTATGAACAAACAGGCTATTTTCAGAGAGATCGAGAATTTGGAGATATTGCATCATGATGATGGAGTCTGGAATTGTGCTGTGGAGTTGATTTTGTGAGAGATCTAGCCAGCAAAGACTAGTCAAGTTTGTCACGGTAACAGGTAATTCACCAACAAAATTGTTTTTATTGGCAAAGAAAAATAGTAGGTTGCTTGATAAATTCCCAACATAGTTATGGAGGTTCCCTCTGTGAAATCATTCGATGATAACAATAGGTGCAAGAGATTTCTACAGTTAGAGTGTTTGGACAAATAGCTGAAATCTCCTTGTAGCTGGTTTTTCTTGATATAAAATTAAAAAATGTTTTCAAAGAGTTGATATTTCCGATATCTGATGGTACTGTTCCAGACAACATGTTTCCTTGAAAGTCTATCTCTGCCGGAACGTCTCCTGTTAGATAGCCGATTGCCAGATCTAAGATGCGTAGATTAGTGAGGTTTCCAAGTGTTTGGAATTGGGCCAACAAGTCCATTGTGACCAAAGGAAAGAAAGTTGAGATGTTTAAACATGCAAAAACATGTTGGAATGGTACCGCCAAAAAATTATACGACAGGTCAATGACCTCGATGTGGTGACACGATGCAAGATTTGCTGGGATATGACCAGTTAAATTGTTATCATTTAGGTCAATCCTTTGTAACGACATGAGGTTGAAGCTGTTGTTGCCTGGGATAGCTCCAATTAACCCATTTCTGCCAACAGTCATGTGATGTAGTGTAGACCTATTGAAGATGGTCGGAGGCACTGGGCAACCACTACTAAAAATATATTTTCACAAGCGCCTCACAGTACTACAATAAGCTTCATCTCAGACAGCTCCAAACGTATTATTGATAGAAGGCTAGAATGAATGCTTGATTAACCAAAGGTCTAGGTACATATTTATAGATATATAGATGGGCCGGTATACAGGCTAGGCCCAAACACATAACTCAACACAATCCAACACCCCCCCGCAGTCCCAACATCTAGCTACAACAGATGTTAAGACTGGCCCGAAACTTAGAAAACAAAGTCGACGGGAGTCCCTTCGTGAAGATGTCAGCAAACTGTGACGTCGTCGGCACATGGAGAACTCGAACCGCACCGTGTGCAACCCGCTCACGAACAAAGTGAAGATCAATCTCCACATGTTTCGTGTGCTGGTGCTGGACGGGGTTGGTGGAGAGGTAAACGGCGCTGACATTATCACAGTAGACCAACGTGCTCCAGGCGACATGGGAGTGGAGCTCCTGAAGTAACTGCTGGAGCCAAGACGCCTTTGCTACACCGTTAGCCACGGCGCGGTACTCCGCCTCAGCACTGGAGCGAGAAACCACGGGCTGCCGCTTCGAGGACCAGGAGACAAGATTCCCCCCTAGGAAGACAACGTAGCCAGAGGTGGAGCGGCAGGTATCAGGGCACCCCGCCCAGTCAGCGTCGGTGTAGACCACCAGCTCAGAAGGCGAGTCACGTCGAAGTAGAAGGCCGTAGTCGAGGGAGCCGCGCAGGTACCGAAGAATCCGCTTCATCGCCGTGAGATGCGTCTCCCGCAGATCATGCATGTGGAGACACACCTGCTGAACCGCGTAGGAGATGTTCAGCCTGGTGAAGGTGAGATACTGCAGGGCACCTGCAAGACTCCTGTAAGAGGTGGGGTCGGCGACCGAGGCACCGTCGGTCGAAGACAGCTTCGCCTGGATGTCCACGGGAGTGGAGCACGGCTTGCAATCAGCCATGCCCGCTCGCTTGAGGATATCCAGGCACTACTGGCGCTGGTGGAGGAACAGAGCGTCCGGACGGTGCTCGACCGCAACACCCAGGAAGTGGTGGAGCTGGCCGAGGTCCTTCATCGCGAACTCGCGCTGCAGGGCGGAGATCGTGCGCTGAAGAAGAGCCGAGCTAGACGCCGTGAGGACAATATCGTCCACGTACAGGAGGAGGTAGACAGTGTCACCCTCATGCGTGTAAACGAAGAGCGAGGTGTCCGACTTGGCCTCGACGAAGCCGAGCGAGGCCAGGAAGGAGGCGAACCGGCTGTACCAAGCCCGAGGCCCCTGCTTCAGCCCGTATAGGGACTTGTTCAGCCAGCAGACCAAGTCTGGACGGGCTGAATCAACGAACCCTGTCGGCTGACTGCAGTACACCGTCTCCGTCAGCGTCCCGTGGGGGAAGGCGTTCTTGACGTCCACCTGGTGGACAGGCCAAGAACGCGAGAGAGCCAATGACAGAACAATCCGTACTGTCGCTGGCTTAACCACCGGACTGAAAGTCTCATCGTAGTCCACTCCAGGGCGCTGAGTGAAGCCCCAAAGTACCCAACGAGCCTTATATCTCTCCAGGGAGCCATCCGCCTTCCTCTCATGCATGAAAACCCACTTGCCTGTGACAACGCTGCCACGGGAAGGACGGGGAACAAGGTCTCATGTCCGGTTGGCAAGTAGGGCCGCATACTCCTCCTCCATAGCGCGACGCCAGTGAGGGTCAGCGAGGGCGCTACGGACGGAGGTCGGTATAGGTGATACCGAAGAGGAAGTGGATGGTGTCGGTGTCGTCGAAGAGAGTACCACTCCGGAGAACCTCTCAAGAGGCCGGAGAACCCCAGCGGCACATCTAGTCACCATCGGGTGAACGTGTCCTGGGTCCCGGTGGAGCAACGGTGGGTGGTACACCGAGGGCTCGGGACGAGCAGGCGCAGAGGCACCAACCCGCTCTCGTCGCTGGTAGACAAGAGCAGGGTCAGCGAACCATAGAACAGGGGCCGAGCGTGGCGCAGCGGGGGACGCGGGAGCCGGAGTAGTCGTCGGGTCCCCGCACGGCGCGGGAGTCGAGGTCAGAGACGCTGGGGCCGCGTGTGGCGCAGTTGTAGGGGACGCCGGGGCCTCGTGTGGCGCAGGAGTCGAGGCTGGAGACGCTGGGGCCGCGCGTGGCACATCCGTAGGAGACGTCGGGACCTCTTGTGGCGCAGGAGTCAAGGTCGGAGACACCGGGGCCGCGCGTGGCGCAGCCGTAGGAGGCGTCGGGGCCTCGTGTGGCGCAAGAGGCGAGGTCGGAGACGCCGGGGCCGCGCGTGGCGCAGCCGTAGGAGACACCGGGGCTGCACGTGGCGCAGCAGGAGACGTCGGGGCCACGCGTGGTGCAGCACTCGTCCCCAGGGTCGACGGAGCCTGAGCACCAACCCGCACTCGTCGCTGGTAGACGAGAGCAGGGTCAGTGAACCGCCGTGTCGTGGCTGTAGTAGGCACAGCCGGAGTCACCACAGGTGTCGGTGCTGCGTAAGGTGCAGCTGTCGATGTCGTGGGAGCCACCTGTGTGCCAGTGGGTGATGTACCTGCAAAGAAAGGCCAAGGCAATTGTGGTGCAGCAGCCTCGGTGTCAGTAGAAAAAAGAGAGTCCAGCTCTGCAGCTGAACCAGAGGTGGAGGAAGAAAAGGGGAAGGAGGACTCGTCGAAGACGACGTGCCGAGAGATCAAAATGCGGTGGTTAGAGAGGTCGAGGCACCGGTATCCCTTATGCTCAAGGGAGTACCCAAGAAAGACACACCTAGTAGAGCGGGGCGCAAGCTTATGTGGAGCAGTGGCAGAAAGATTAGGGTAGCAGGCGCACCCGAAGACACGGAGGTGGTCGTAGAGAGGGGTAGTGCCATACAGGGCAAAGAAAGGAGTCGGTGCTCGAATCGCCTTGGTGGAAAGGCGATTAAGGAGGAAGGTGGAAGTGTGAAGTGCCTCTACCCAGTATCGAGCGGGAATAGATGCCTGAAACATCAAGGAACGCATGACATCATTAGTGATGTGAAGCATGCGCTCAGCCTTGCCATTCTGGGGGGATGTGTATGGACAAGACGTGCGTAGCTGTGTGCCATGTGTAAGAAGAAAGTCACGGAGTCGCGAGTTGTAAAACTCGCGTCCGTTGTCACACTGAAGAGCACAAACAGTACGCCCAAACTATGTGGAAACCCAAATGAAGAAGTGAGAGAGAGTATCAAATGTCTCAGATTTCATACGTAAGGGAAAAGTCCAAGAGAAATGTGAGAAATCATCAAGTACCACCAAATAATATTTAAAACTCGAGACACTGATAACAGGAGATGTCCACAAATCGCAGTGAATAAGATCAAAAATATGTTGCACATGAGACACAGAAGTGGGAAAGGGAAGCCGAACATGGCGACCAAGCTGACAAGCGTGACATAATGACTCATGTGTGCCCCTAGTACACGATATAGCTGAACTAATGGACAACTTCGACATAGCATCAGCGCCAGGGTGACCAAGCTGGCGGTGCCAAGTAGCGGATGAAGCTGTCGTAGCCAGAGCAAATGATGGAGACGCAGCGGAAGTAGGAAGTCGAAGAGTGTATAGGGGCCCCGGACTATCACATCGAAGAAGAAGACGCCGGGTGGAAAGATCCTTCACAGACAAACCAAAAGGATCAAACTCAACAGAAATATTGTTATCAGTGGTGAAACGACGAATGGAAAGCAAATTTTAAATAATGTCTGGAGCAACGAGAACATTATTAAGATGGAATGAACCCAGAGAAACTGAGTCACCTACTGAGGTGACTAGAAGAACGGATCCATTGCCAACAACGATCGATGAAGGAAACGAGGGATGAGGTGGGTGGGTAGAAGAGAGAATACCAGCATCTGGGGTGGTGTGGTAGGAGGCGCCAGAATCAGCCACCCAATCAGTAGTCGACGGTGTAAGGTGCATGGTGCTGAAGGAAGACGACAAGTCCTGACGATCCCACCCCACGGGCGGCTCCTGGAGGGGTGCTGGCGGCTCTGAGTACCCAGCGGGGTAGGAAGCACCGCCGTAGGCTGGAGTTGGCGATCCAGCCGCAGGCGACCAGGTCCGCCATAGCCCAGATGGGCTATGTACGCCGCCTGAGGACGTGGCTGGTGCGGAGTAGAGGAAGTCGGTGGCGCCCCAAGAAGACCCGGAGACGGCCAGGCCACATAGAGATCTGGCCAGTCCACGGGTTGTACGGTGTGGGCCAGGGCGCACCTCCCTGGCCAGTACCACCAGTACCACTACCAGTAGGAGCAGTGGATGTAGGAGTGCCGCCAGCACCTCGTCCTGTGCGCCTTCCGCCGCGACATCGACGAGTACCACTCCCAGAGCCAGCAGAAGCACCCAGGGCGGTAGGCGGAGTAGGTGGTCGCGGTAGTGGTCCCCCAGAAGACGGTGGGCGTGAGGGCTGCCCAGAGCCATAGAAGGTTGTGGCAGGCCCAAAGGTAGCAGATCCACCAGTCGTGATCTCCTCAAGCTCGAGATCAGACCAGACCTTCTCGAAGGTCGGTGGCGGCTCCATACGAAGAAGCCAGAAACGAAGATGGTTGAAGCACTCGCTCAGGCCGTGAAGGACCCAAAGTACTAGAGTGCTGTCAGCAACCAGCTCGCCAAGGTCGCGCAAGGAGTCAGCCATGCCCTTCATCTCTCCACAGTAGGCAGAGATGGAGCGGTCACCCTGCACTGTAGTCTGGAACCGTGCGTTAATGTGAAGAGCCCAAGTCGCACGGTTCCCCAAGAAGTGGTGCTCCAGTATCTGCCAAGCCCGGCGCGCGGTCCCCCCACCGCGCTGTCCGACAAGCTTGTGCAGATCGTCGGCGAGAGTGCCAAGGATCCACGCAAGGACCAGACTGTCCATGCTGATCCAAGAGTCATCCCACGGGGCGTCGTCCTGCTGGACGTGGTCTGCAAGCTGGTACCGCCGCAATGTGAGGAGGAACTCGTTACGCCAGCGGGCGTAGGTGGTGGAGGTACAGCTCAGAACAGTCGGCACTAGTGTTCGAATGTTCTGAACTCCAGCCGCCTGGGCGTGTAGAGCGGCGGTAAGCGACGCCGAGTATGCAGAGTGCACACTGGTGTCCGAGGTGGGCTCGTACGTCGCGCTCAGCGGCCGGTGAGCGCTCTACTGGATCTGGTGCGAGAGAACAACCGCTGAAGCGCGCTCCTGCTCTAAGGCAAGAGCGAGTGCCCGCTCGCGCTCGCGAGAGGCAGCTAGAGCCGCGAAGACATCGGAGGTGTCCGCGACCATCGTGGTGGTGCTGGCGACGCCGTAGAGAGGATCAGTGGCCGCACGAGGAGCAGTAGCAGTGCCAACAACAGATCCAGAGCCCGTCGTGAAGGCGACGGTAGTAGGGCCGCCAAGTGATCCGCCAACTGTCGGATCAGTCGCTGCAGCGGGCGCGTGCCGAGCCACAGAGACGAGAGGTGCGCCGGCCGCCGGACCAGTAGCAGGTACATGGGCGGGATGGGGTGCACCGGCTAGGGGGCGCCGGTCAGGGGGGCGCCGGCCAGGGGAGCGCCGGCCTGGGGGGCGCCGGCCAGGGGGTCGCCGGCCAGGGGGCCGCCGGTCAGGGGGCCGCCGGCCAGGGGGAGGGCGGCGGCGGTGACCAGAGAGGGGGCGGCGGCTAGGGAGGTGGCGGCGGCGGCCAGGGAGGTGGCGGCGGCTAGAGGGGGGGCGGCGGCGGCGGCCATGGATGGGGCAGCGGCGGCCAGAGGGGGTGCACCGGCGGCGGCGGCCAGAGGGGGTGCACCAGCGGCGGCTAGGAGGGGGCGCCGACGGCTGCGGCCAGGGGGGGTGTGCCGGCGGCAGCGGCCAGGGGAGGGGCGGCCCCGGCGGCGACCAGGAGGGGGGCGCCGGCGGCGGCGGTCAAGGGAGGGGCGCCGTCCATAGGGGGGGTCGGCGGCTAGGGTTAGGGTTAGGGTGGTGGGGATTGGGGTTTGGCTAATGATATCATGATAGAAGGCTAGAACGAATGCTTGATTAACCAAAGGTCTAGGTACATATTTATAGATACATAGATGGGCCGGTATATAGGCTAGGCCCAAACACATAACTCAACACAATCCAACAATTATCACACGCGGTTTTCAAAACTGCCTAAAATAAAGAGTTTGTAAAAATAGCCGACTATCGCAGACGGCAACAGAAACCGTCTGGGAAAATGCATTTTCACAGACGGTTCTTTAGTACCAACCGCTTGTAAAAATGCATTTTCATAGGTGGTTTATAATTAAAAACCGTCTATAAAAATGCATTTTCACAAGCGGATTAAAATAAAAACCGTCTGTGAAAATAAGGTTAACTTACACCTTTGTAGGAAGGAGAAAAGGATGAACTGAACATGATAATACGGCGGAAATAGTCCAAATAGGATTTCATTTCACTTCAAAAGGGAAACAATCATTACATCCGAATGTAGTGCAACATAAACATGCAGGTTACAAATCAATCGGTCTAACACATCTCCTAGCACAAGAAACACTAACTCCACACCACAATGGACCTTGAGCATGAGTCATCATGTGCTTGATGTCGTAGATGCGGTCCCCGAAGAAGATATAAACGTAGCGCAGGAAGTCGGACATGGAGCTAGGCAGCTTCCGTCCCATGAGCAGCTTGATGAGATAGGCGAAGTCGTAGGCAGAGTGGAAGGTGACCCAGTTGACGATGTCGCGGTTGCACACGAGGCCCATGAGGCCCGAGGACATCATGAGCACAGAGAAGGTTGTGGCGGGGACGCCTCACACGCGGTTGGCGGCGAAGTCCGTGCTGTTGGCGGTGAGTAGACGGAGCGAGTCCGGAGCGTGACGGTGCACGCACGGGTTGAAGTCGGACATGTTGATCTCGAAGGTAAGTGCGGGCGACGAGGCATTATCACGGGAGATTGGGGATCCGCGGCTATAGGCATCGGTGAGATTGGGGAGAAGGAAGATGAGGTGACGGCCATAGGCTGCTGTTAATAAAGATGGACGAAGTGTGATCCACGTGATGTGAGGTGTGGGTCGTTGGATCGGTAAGCAGTCTACAACGGAGATTTGAAGTTTAAGAGCGATTCGTGGGATGGAACAGGAGACAAGCCACCATTATCATAGGCAGTTTGTACCACTAACTGCCTGTGATAATCCATCTTTTTTCACAGACGGGTTTTAGTTTCGGACCGCTTGTGATATGTTATTATCACATGCAGATTTTAATATATTTTAGATCACAGACGGATTTTTTATGGCCCCTGCATAAAAATAAGGAGGCGCTTGCGAAAATACTTTTTGTAGTAGTGTCAATTTTTTTCACACAGACGGTTTGTTAAAAAATACGTTTGTGGTGTCGAATGATTTAATAGCCACCCATGATGATAGAACTTCACAGGCGACTCACATTAATTGAATTGCTGCTGTGAACAAACCTATTTTACAAATGGTTTTTGAAGAACGAGCCGCCTGCATAGTAGTCATTAATACAGGCGGCTGATGCGACCGGGCGCATCGGGCGTACACGCAAGTTACCGAGGTGACTTATACGCGCAACAAATGCGCTTCCTTTGAATTCAATTGGGACTGATATGCGTCCCATCACCATTGCGCGCGTGGAGGGATGAACCGTCAGGCTGTTACGATGCTATAAGTTCACCCGGCACAATCATCTTCTCCTCACAACCACTCTTCCTCTTCTTCTGTGAGAAATTGCATCTCGCCCCATCAACGAGAACACCAAATGGATGATAAGAATATGTCGCCGCCAAGCCCGCCGAGGGACCCAATGGCTAAGCGGTCGCGATCGAACTACACGAGAAGTATTTAACAGTACATCTCAATCTATGTGGCGTCTTGGGCTTGATACCATTCCAGAACATACTGGAATGGGCACCACAGGCTACAACGTGGTCGGCCTCACGCATGTGGCCGGTCATATCGATGCTCTCTGGGAGACGATGGCGGCCGAGCTCAGCGTCGAGGGCCGCAACAACCTGGTGACAGTGACGGCCAGGAAACTAGGTTTCTCAATTCCGCCGCCGGAGGCGCCCCAGTAGGGCCAGGAGCCCGCGTAAGGAGGAGGAGGAGTAGTAGAAATTAGTTGTTTTTCTTTTCTTGTTTCTAGTTGATGTTGTTTTTCTTTTCATGTTTTTAGTTGATGTTTTTTTTTCTTTTCTTGTGTTTGTAATATAATATTTTTAAATTAATCAACTTAATGTTGTTGTTCGTCAGTGTGCTATCTATGCAAAATTAGTTCTAATAATTGACGTGAACTAAAAATGAACTTGAAGTGATGTCCTAACGACAACTAAAATGAAAATGAGGGAGTATTTCTTCCATTATCTAAAAAAATGTGTTATAAAAATATAAACTAATGGATGTGTTACACATTATTAAAGTTGAAAATCTTTATAGATATGTATCGTATAAGTTCATCAAAAAGTGTCATAAGTTTTCACAGACGGTCCTTAACCAAAAGACACATGTGATAATAGTATTTCTAAATATCTTAAGGAGCGACTCCTCTGCTTCCCAGATGGTGAATAAGAAGACGACGCCTGAGAAGATTTTTTTTATAAACTTTTTAAAATATTTCCCCAGCTGTGATTAAGAAGTCACCACCTGTGATATGATTCCTCTATAAATAAAGCATCAACTACGCCCCGCAATCCTAAATCTGTTAACATTTTCATTTTGCCGCCAAACCCTCCCCATCGCCGCCAAACCTTCACCCTCGTCGTCCGCACTGTCGTTGTCTGCACCCTCACCATCCTCGTACTCACCCTCGCCGCCCTCTCCCTCACTGTCCTCACCCTCGCGAGCGCCGTCCTCAGCCTTGTCGTCCTCGCCGTCGCCATCCTCACCCTTGTCGTTGCTACCGAGTGAACCGTTGCTATCCTAACCCTTGCCGTGGCCGCCGTCCGCACTGTTGTCGTCCTCACCCTTGTTGTTGTTGCTGAGCGTCGTCCTCGTTGCGCTACAGGAATCACGATAATAGACGATGGCCAAAAACTGTAGTTGATTAAGTACTTAACTGTTGTCTATAAGCTATAGACGATGGTATACCCTTATAGACGATGATTTTCGTCCGTCTACATTTTTTGTCATCTATAAGCTTATTGACGATGGTTATTGTAGTCTATAAGTTAATTGATGACGGCTAAATTTAGTTGTCGTCAATAAGGGACTCCTTCCACGTGGCAGCGGGGGAACCTTATAGACGGCGGTATAGCGGATTGTCGTCTATAATAGAGCTTATAGACAACGGTTTTCATGCGACTGTCATCAGTACTGGATGTTATCGTCGACCGGCTTTTGGAACCGTCGATGATAACTTGCCACTATCGACGAAAGTCACTCAAAAACCATCGTCCATAGACGCTATCGTCGACGAGATTTAGGAATCCATCGACGATAACTGCCAGTATCGACGACGGCGGCCATAAAACCGTCGTTGATAAGGTGTGCAATTTTTTTAACAGAAAATATTGTCCTGGCTTCGAGGCCAGCCCTGACTCGATGGCCAGATCACACAGGCATACAAACAGACAAGCATATATATCACAATAAGTTTCAAAACACTATACACACGCCACTACACACTTTACGAGTTCGTGAAGCCAAAACCACAAAGACAGAAGCAAAATACAACCGTGATTGCCTAATAGCCATATGAAGACCCGCCACAATAAAAACATTAATAAGTAGAAAATTATGATACCACCTATCTCAAACTACATGCTACAAGTAACAGGAAAGTTTGCAAGTTGTTTCCATTACAATGTTGAAATTATGGAGATTCAAGCATAGTTCTGAAATTTGCATGCTCTGAACAATCATGTCATCCGCGACCCCCGCATCGCCCTCTCTCGGCGATACGGGGTCGAAACCCTAGTGTCGCCACCGGAGCCGACTGGCTGCAACGCCTTCCGCGATGATGGTGGCGGCGAGGTCGTTTCCCCTCCCGGTGACGAATCCTTTGGCTAGATCTGGGCGAGGCTGCGCAGCGACGGTGGCACTCGAAGGGCGCGCGACAGCGGGCGGTCCAAGGGCGCGCGACGGTGGCGCTCCATGCGTGCGCGACAGCGGCGCTCTAAGAGCGTTCGATGGCGGCGCTGAACACACGCGCGACGGCGATGCGAAGATGGACGTGCGCTATGGCGGCCTGGCGAGGGCAGCGCGTGACAGCGCTGCTTGGAGGGCACACAAGGCGCTGCTCGGTGGACACGACATCAAGCGACAGCGCTCGTGAGGTAGCGGGAAATGGGCTCGATGGCGCCCATGAGGGTGCGACAGCGGCGCTGTGATTGGAGGGCGACGAGGTGGGCTGCGATGTGGTGGACTGCTAACAGATCTGGCCAGTGTGCCCCCAGATCTGAGCTAGGCAGCAGCTGGAGAGGCACCGCCGATGAGCTCTCTCCCTCCAACGAGAATGGCTTAAGCTCGATGGCACAGGCGACGCGAGGGTTGAGCATATGGCGCGGTGCAGTGCAGACATTACCAGCTACGTGGTGAGGCAAGGATGGCCTGAGCGTGGTGGCAGGGTCGGTCGGGCGCAGGCAGGAAGTGTGGCGTGACGGGTTCTTCGCCTCGCTGACGTCGCGCTCTTCCCACGTTGTCGAGCGTTGACGATGGTAGATCGTATCGTCGATGAAGTTTGTTGCAGTGGCGATGGTGGATCGTTTCGTCTCTGGAGTCTTTGACGGTGGTGACCTTCTCCCTCCTTGGACGATCTACTGAAGCGGCGAAGGTCTTGCCCGTAGGCACCCGTGATGGTGGATCTGAGCGGCACGGCCAGTGGGTTCCTGCGACGGGGGACCTGGGCGGCAGGGCCAGTGGGGTGCCTGCGATTGCGGGTCTGAGCGGCAAGGGCAGTGGGGTGCCTGCGACGGCGGATCTGGGCGACGGGGCTCATGGGAGTTGACATCCGTGGAGAGTCTGGTTGTCTTGGGATGGTTGGAAGTAAGTGTCTCAACCTTCGGAGCACAACGACAGCAAGGTGAGCGGAGCTCGAGGACCCTGGAGGTTGTGCGGCAAAGTTGGCCGTTTTTGGTGCGGCGTGGTCGCAACGATGGCGTCTGCGGGTGCGACGCAGTTGGCCGTTGAGAGGAAGACGGCGCATCGCAAGGTGGTGGTGGTGGTGGCCTCTATGTGGCGGGCAAGTGGATGCTGTGAGGTGATGAGTACAGGCGAAAGCCTTGTCTGACGGTGGTTGGACCGACAACAGTAACGTCCGTGGACGTCATGATATCCTTGAGAATGTTGTCATAGTTCTTGTCACCTCCTGGCTCCCTCCGGGTGAAAACCCAAATCCATTGGACAAGCGACGACGGCATTACTATGTCGTGTTCCTCGTTGGAGGCATCACTTTTAGAGGTCCATTTCATTCCATCTTAACCTGCTGACAGGATGACTGGTCGCTTATGGTTAATCTCTCAACTGCTTGGATGGTGGTAGTGCTGTAGAGAAGGAGCGGATCTTCTTCTCTCTCGTCTCTTCCTCTTTGCAGTTTGTTTGACATTGAGCAGCTGGGAGGTTCAACGATTAGTGGCTCGTCCTCGCGACATAGAGTTCACTACTTTTATCTAGTTTGTAGTGTACCTTCTTCTCAGTCTGAGAAGTTGGTATGTGTTTGTTCGTGCTTGTGGTGGGTTGGATATGGCAGCTGAGGCTGCCTATATCTTTGTTCGTATTTTGTATTTCTCTAATTTACTTCTTCTTTAATGAAAAGACAGACCACCTATCATTTGCTTAAAAAAAGCACAATTCTGAAACTACATGCTGAAATTATTCTTGATTGGGTCACACAGTTCTGTTTTCTGACACAAGCAAACTATTTATATTTTGCACTGTTCCACAAATTTATTTAAAATATATTACTCATCTCCTCTTTAAGCTTCTTTTCTTTCAATCATCTTATCGTTTCAGCCACATTTGGAACGAACTTGCTGGTTATGCATGTACAGAGACTCTCGATGTCCTGTAGACGCTGAATTATGCAGGTGATTTCCATTTAATGCTACTTGATTCTATTTGTGATGTTCCAGAAGGCTAAAAAACTGCAGCAATGTCACTGGTGCCGGTTCAGAACATGTGACGATACTGCTCCGGACGAAGTCAGAACCCAAAGGCTTACACAAATGTCAATTCAGGAACTGTACCAAGGCTCGCAAAAACGTGCTAGGAATCATA
Organism: Tuctoria greenei; assembly: GCA_036927565.1. Classification (NCBI taxonomy): domain Eukaryota; kingdom Viridiplantae; phylum Streptophyta; class Magnoliopsida; order Poales; family Poaceae; genus Tuctoria; species Tuctoria greenei. The sequence continues at coordinate 209,795,312 of JAYESD010000003.1, forward strand.
ATGCTGCAGGAAAAGGTACTTTGTCAAACTTGAAGTTAAAATATGTGACGGTCCTAATTCTTAATACGATATTCAAATGATGGTACCTTCGAAAAAGTTCCCGTAGCTGCCGCTATATAATTAAAACTTGGCTGGCCGGTTTCTTTTACAAGTCCTGCAACTATGAACTATTTGTTAAGCAGTCACTAAACATGGAAATGACTATTGTTATTGCAAGGGTATGAGCTTTTTCTTGCTATCTGTCTCATACCATCTGTTGTCCATGTTTTGCAGGTTAAAGATTGTAACCAAAAATTCAAGCGAGAAACTGATCTGACTATGAGACGCTACCCCGTCCGCTGCCGTCGGAATTTGGAAAGTCCTCCTCCTGCAGTCGTCCAAGCGCCGGAATCTGAAGCGACAGAGTTTGAGCCTCCGTTCCGACCTCTGTGATGTGTAAGTGTGGTTAGACATGTTACAAGTAAAAAATACATATTTTACTAAATTTGTACAAGTTTAACTAGTTTAAGTTATTAATACATATTTTGTAAATGTATGCAACTTATATTAGATTTATATTATACAAGTATTATTCATACTTACCATGAAGTCCTGTTTGCCTCCTGGTGGTTTCCGTGAAGAACGTCCTAGGCCCTATAGTAGTCATCTCAAGATGTGGCAGCGTGTTCGTTCACTGCATCGGGGTAGTGCAAACGGACTAGACGACCCATGATACCGTTCACCAACATGTGGCGTCCCTGGCCCGTGAACGAAGCATCCTCCCAAGTTCTGATACATGATTCTCAATTAGTATATATATAAGTCTAAAAGTATATAAAATGAATTGTTAGAGATTTAATTACTTATCATCGTGGCTCCTCCTAGTCCGCCGTTGTAGAACTAGCTCCAAAGCAAGTGACCTAGAAGTGGGGTCACCCGACTGCACTGGCTCCGAAAAAAAAGGCTTCAAAGAAGGAGGCTCCGAAGCAGAAGGCACCGAAGAAGAAGGCACCGAAGAAGGAGGCACCCTAGCCTCTGTGTCCTCGAACGTAGAGTCGTCCTAACAATTTTATAGATTCATATTATAGAATAAAGAATTATTTATATCATTTATGTAATTAAATGTTCTTTACCTGTCGTGACCGCTGTACAGGTCCACATGACGACTTCGGTAGATGGCTCACCAACTGAGCCCATCTACCCATGGTAAGCTGACTGCCTGGAAGACCTCCTCTCCTCTCGTGAGTGTCGGTGGTAGAAAGCTTCGCGCCCTTGCCCCTCCTCGTTTGCTGCTGATGGATGATATCCTGTTTAAAGTAATATTTGCTAATGAATTTAATGGAAAGTATAGAAAAGAAAAGAATAGATGAAAGAAATGTTACTTGTACTCAATTTTAAAATCCATCAGCATCACGATGTACTCTACTATGTAAATCGAACCATCGATCTTCTGTCGTGGTAGTTGCCTGATTTCATTTTTGTTTTCGCATCTTACTAGTCTCTGTGTCTTCTGCATCTCCAACTAAGTCATCGAGTCCTAAATCAGGCTCGACGACAAAGAGTCTGGCAACTCTTGTTCTTGGTAAACAACATCAAGCTCATCGTGCAGGTATCAAACATCGTCTGGTGTATATAACCGCTCACGAGGATTCAACTTGTGTACAATCCACCAAACTTTAAGCTTTTTTGCATGGATAATGTAGATAATACACTTGGTCGACTTGGTGTGCAGGGACGAAGGTGTCGCAACCTCGTAGTCGGTCCTTGTGTTTGACTTCTATCATGCAAAATTGGTTTTGTCGAGTTCCATTGTCAGGATCAAACCAATTGCAGTCAAAGAAGACTACATTAAGGACCTTATTCCCCACAAAACTGAATTCAAGGATGTTTTTAATGATCCCATAATAAGTAATTCACGTCCTTGGTCGTCAACTGCCCTATTCACAACTCTGATGTTACATGTTGCTCTGAAAGGACATTGAGCTTCAAATTCAGTTGAACGAAATTGAAACCCATTGACATCGTATCGACCGTAGCTTTTAATTTTAATGGATCCGTTACACGTAATTAATAAGAGAAACAAGACATGAACATGTTACATATGCATGAAACCAGGATAGGAAGTTAGACCCTCCACGTACTCCATAATATCGCATCGATTGTATTTGTCTGCTTGTAAGTTGCTGCTTATATTTCCAATTTTGTTGATCAAACTTACTAAATGAGGAAAACATAATGATTAGCATAGATGTATAACACAACACGCTAATTATTGTAGATGTTGAACAAATGCTTACTGAAAATATTCATTCATCCCCTCTATATTAGCATACATGTACATCAAAGCAGTTGTCTTTTCATCTGGTTCAGCATCGTAGCTCGTGCCGCTACCAACAGTGGTGTCTCTCATTTTAAAAATGGAGAGGCTGCTACAAGGGGGTGCTTCATCCGTATTGTACCACAACGTAGAAACATTGTGTTCTTCTGCAAAATAGACGCTTGAAAAGTATCCTATCTCCTGAATAGCGTATGCTTCGGCGATGCATCCTTCAACCCTTTCCCGATTGTGAACCATTGGTTTAAGACACCTAAGTGCTCTTTCAACATGATACATCCACCTATATTGCACACGGCCATCCACTTTAGCTTCATAGGGAAGATGGATTAGGCGATGTTGCATTGGATTGAAGAACTCTGGAAGGAAAACTTTTTCCATCTTACATAAAAGCATTAGTATCTCCTTCTCCAACTTCTCCATCATCTCGGCAATGATTTCTTTAGCACAAAGATGTGTATAAAAGCAGCTAAGCTCGGCTAACACCTTCCACACTACACCATCAATGTAGCCCCGAAACAAAACCAACAGAAGTCTTTCCATGAATATATGATAATCATTACTTTTCAACCTTGTGAGATTCCAGTCTTAACATTTACGGTTCATCTCAAGCTACCAGCATAAATGTCTGTGAATTTCAACGTTTTCAACCATTCAAAGACTTCTTTCTTTTCTTTTGGTCAAAGACAAAGAAGCACACGGTTTGCCACCAGCTTTGGTTAGCTCAAAAGTTGGACGTTTACAAACCTCTGCCAAATCCTTACGAGCCTTTATATTGTCTTTTGTTATGTCCGTCGGATTGAAGCATGTGCTTATTATGCATTCGCCCATGTTATGCTCCTGGTGCATGACATCAATGTTATGCATTAGGATTAAGGACCTCACATACGGTAGCTCCCATAGTGCACATATATGAGTCCAATTGTGGTCCTCTTCGTAACCAACAAAATATCCAGTAGGACCTTCATCTGCCACTAAGTTCTTCAACTGTTCAGCAATCTACGACCCTTGAGACGTTGCGGTGGTCCTTTTTTGACAACAGTGTCCTTCCTGAAGGCATCTTTTTGTTGCCTAAATACGTGATTGGGCGCTAACCAACATCTGTGGTAATCGAAGTGGCAAATCTTGCCACCATGATTTAAATGAAAACATTCCATGTTCGAAGCACATATCAGACATGTCAAACAACCATGAGTGCTCCAACCAGAAACCATGTCGTAAGCTGGAAAATCATGGACATACCACAAGTATGCAACTCAAAGGTTGAATTTCTGTTTTGTAACAGTCGTACGCTTTGATTCCTGTCTGTAACATTTTCAACTCTTCAATCAACGGCTTCAACATCACGTTCAGTCGTGAACCAAGATGATTCAGTCCAGGTATAATAAGGCAAATGAACATGAACTCATACTTCATACAAAGTGATGGTGGTAAGTTGTACGGAATTACGAACACACGTCAATAAGAGTATGATGTTACGTTTGTACTGAATGGTGAGAAGCCATCTATCGCCAACCCGATGCAAATATTTCTCGCGTCATTGGCAAAATCTGGATCGAAGCGGTCAAGCACTTTCCATGCCTCACCATCGAATGGGTGCACCATCATTACGTCGTTCTCACATCGACCTTCTTTGTGCCACCTCATGTGTTTGACTGTTTTTTTTTGAGAGAAACAAGCGCTTCAACCTAGGTGTGACAGGCAAGTAGCAAAGCTGCTTCTGTGCGACTTCAGTCATTAATTTTGTATCGTCATAATTAATAACTTCGACAAATCTCACTTTATCACATTTTAAACACTTGTTCTTGTTGGCATGCTCTTTCCAGAAAAGCATACAGTTGTCTAGGAACATATCAATCTTTTCATAGTCCATACCAAGCCCAAAAATCAATTTCTTAGAATGATACATATCTTTAGGCAATTTATGAGGCTGTGGAAGGACATCGCTGATCAATTTGACGAGATTGCTGTAGCAGTTATTGGAGAAGGAATACTTAGGCTTAGCCATAAATCTAGTCATGAAACTGGGGATCGTCACTTTGGTGTGTTTATGCAACGGCTGTTCAGAAGCTTCGACAAGCTTGAAGAACGCTTTAACCTCCGTTTGTAGGAGGATCCTTTGTCAATTCAGAATTTATAGCTTCAAGCATCCCGTCCATCCTATTGACCCCGGTGCTGTCATCTTCATATCGATCTTCTATGACTCGAGAAGGTGTCTCGTCGCGAAATGTCCACACCTCATAACGTTGCATGAAACCATTTCCACACAAGTGATACGTCAGCATCACTTTGTCCAAACACTTCACATTCTGACATTTGATACATGGGCACCGCACCTTGCTGTTGTTTGACAACGAGAAAGCTCGTTCTATGAAAGCATTTGTCTTGGTGAACCACTCCTCTGAGCACCTCCCATTCTTTTTTAACCAGTATACATCTAATTGTGGTCTTCAACCATGTTTGAGGGTATACCTTCAGAGCAGACAAATCATTATTAGTTTCATTGTTATGTCATGTCACGACCCTGCAACAAGGCAGATAGGTCCTAAACCCACCCAAGAGCGACCGAGCAGAGCGTGCTCATGACGAGACGCGCGGTCCGGATCCAAACGAAATTTTGGCAGTATAACCCCGCTGTTCTCCACTGCACGCTCGAAAATGGTGCAACAGAGAACAACAGTGTTATGCTGTCAAAATTTTGTCCAGGTCTAGACCCGCATCTCGTCACAATTCACGCCCCCTCGATCACTCCAAACTGTCTAAAAAGGGACAATTCTGAACCTTCACGTCTCACATGCCAATAGCATGTGAGACGTGCTGATCCAAAATGGGTGACACATTGCTATAGGTTACGTTACTCATTTTCATGGATAAGTCTTATGTCGTGTGCCCTTGATTTACCTTTCTCGTTCTTCACTAGATCAAGTTAGGATTCTACACGTTCTTCATCTTAATCTCGTGATTCACCTCTATCTAGTCGTTTTATCTTGGTGCATCTCCATTACTAGATTGTTAGGTTTGTACTCTTATCATTTCATCAAGTAGACTGTACAGAATCTCACAAAAATTTCACCTTTTGTTAAGTTCAACTTCCTAACCGTACTAGTCCGCCCCCATGCTGAACTAGTCTGTACTCTGTCTATTAATTAGTTTTTATTAAGTTAAATTTCAGGTTATCCACCTATTCACCCCCCTCTAGGCAACTTTCAGGGCTCCGATGCCGCCACGTGCCCAGGGGCTCTGGGCCGCCCTCCCTCGTAGAGGTGGGCTCTAGAGCCGCGACATGCCCAGCAGCGCCGGACCCCGACTTTCCTTAGAGTTGGGCTTCGGGGCTGCCACGTGGCCTGCAGCACGGGGCTCGACCTCCCCACAGAGGCGAGCTGCAATGCTGCCACGCGTCCTGCCCCCAGCCTTGGGCGGTAGGTCGCATAAGTTAAGAGCGGTGTGCCCTGTCCGGGTCGGGCATTGAAGACACACGCCTTTCCTAGGCGCATGGGTGCGGGAACTCTCCTGACAGGTTCCACTGTGACCAATCACGTCGCATTGATGGCGTCACAAAGTTACCCCACGCTGCTGACGGGTAGCTTACGGTGATACGACGGACAATACATTCCCTGCTATTATCAACATCTATGCTAGTCCACTGGCGACCAATGCGGTAAGACGGCGAGTCTTCAAGCCACTCCCAGAAGCGACAAACAGTTATAAAATCCTAGATCTTGTACAGGGTTAGGATTGCCCTGAGGCCACCTGTCGAGCCTAGACCACACTTGTAAAAATGTCCAGCCTTGAACTATAAAAGGATTGGACAACCATCGACATTAGATCATCTGCTCTCAAATCTCCGCACACACTCTCAAGCTTCCATAACTCACAAGACTCAGACAATACAACTCTCACCGTGGACGTAGGGTGTTACGCTCTGGCGGTATGAACCACGTAAAACCACTGCGTTCACCATCTCTCATCCGCGCAAGCTCCTCGGAGACTAGCTCCTCCTAAAAAAGAATCTCCGCGGGCTGCGACTAGGGAGGCCCGGGGAAAGTGTCGCAAGAACACTTCAACAATGATATAAGTATGTTGCCCGACCATTGCGAAGAATATGTGGGGATCCATCGCCGCAAGACTGGAGGATGCAGATAGAAGCTAGGCAGACTGAGGGAGGTGTACCTACGAGCAGGCCTGAACCTGGGCAGCAAAGTTGTGGTTGTGGGCTAAAATGGTTGTAGAAGTGGGTTGGAACTTGTTTCAGTAGTTTGGGTTGGACTAGTTTCTTTTCTGGTTGAATTTGGTTTGATTTAGACAAAAGTATTGGTGGGATGCTTTGGGGTTTTTTTTCCCAGAAATGTAATAGTTTGGTTTTAGTTTTGGACCGGTTATGAGCTCATTGGAAGGTTTACATGGGAGCATGTGGCGGGAGCATAGAAGTCACATCTATTCCCTGCAGGCATATAAAACAGTGTTATAATCTAACGTCCTCTAATAAAATATGTATTTGGTTGTGTTTCAGTTTTAGTTTCTTATAAAAAAGGGACAAAACCAACCAAATAGTTAAAACCAAAACAAAAAAAATCCAGTTTCTAGTTTCTCATACAGAACATAATTAAAAAAAAGAGGGTGTCCAAACCATTCTTCACTAGCCCACCTTGATCTGGGCAGATACCCATGCCCACATTCTGAACCCAGATAACTCGAGCTCAAACAAAAAAACAAGACTCAAAAATATCAAGGGTAATTTTGGATACTATCTGAAACCCAAAACCAATACATGGAAATCAGATTTTTAGCGCAAGCACCCGAACATCTTGAACTAGAGCAACCTGCCAACCCAGTAGTTTTGTCCTCCACTTTCGATTCAACCCAACAACTGACTTTACTTTGATTTTTCGATTCAACCCAGCAATTGACTTTACTTTGATTGTGAGTTCAATTGTGATTTTACACTCCAAATTTAGTTTTGTATTTTACCCTTCCTTTAAAGTAATCCCTAACACAAACAGTCAAACCCTAGCTGATAGTGCACACCGTGGGTGGAGATGACGAGGTTGACGGTGTAGGCGTAGTGGCTAAAAAGGCCTATTGTCTACACCACGTTATCATGACGACACCACTCAGTCACCCACCCTGGTTGCAAAGAACTAACGTCACCCGACCATCCTCCTTCGTCAGTCGTCACCCGACGACCCTCCTAGACACCACCGTCGTTGTCCTGCTATCCTCATTGTGTGATGCCACCACCATTGCATTACCACTATTCTCCTCGTGTAACACCGATGTGGCTTACTTATCAGGTAATTCAGGATTACCGAACGAAATATTGGGTACCCAAGTTGTCAGGTATTCCCTTTTTTTTCTAGCACATTTCAGGTGTCATTTTTTAAAAAAAAACACATGATATTTTCATAAACCAAATTATCCAACCTGAAATATGGGGTAAACCCAAATACTTGGAGCAAATCCCGCCTGCTACTACAGGTTGAGAAGAAGCTCAACAATTCCGGTTGCCATAAACTGATTGTTGTTTATTTCATAGCTGGTTTTAGTTTTTGGCGAGAAAACACAGTTTAAACGATAAAAAACTGTGAGCTACAAAATAGAAACATAAAATCATCATCTACAGTTTCTAAGTTACTCGAAAATCAGAAATAAATTTTTGAGGAGTTTTTTTTTGGATCAAACAGGCCTAACTCCATTTGAAACGTGGGCCAACCGTGCTTTTGATTTGGGCTTTAGGAACAACCCATGCGTCAAAGTAGGTACGTGTTTCTGATGAAAACGCGGAAATCGTAAATGCACGTCCATCTTTCGCGCTGCGCGCCCTGCATCTCGCACTCCTCTCATTTCCCGCTCAGAAAATTTCCCCGTCAAATCAACCTTGCTCCTCGTTACATCCCCTTCCATTCCTCCCAATCTCACTCCCCGCCATCTCCGCCGCTGCGTGGCTTCCGCGACCTCCAGTCCGGGATGCAGCCGAGTCGCCAGCAGCAGCAGTCGATCCTCTCCTTCTTCCAGAAGCAGCCGCCGCGGCGGGAGCTGGACCAAGCGGGGGATGGCACGACGCCGGAGAAGCCCCCGCGGCCCAATGCGGGGTCTGTAGCGGGCATCATGGAGCGGCTCGTGCGACCGCCGCAGCCGTCGGGAAGGTACGTGCGCAATGATCGCTAGACCTCGGTGTGCGCCGCCGCCGTGGTGGAAGGCTAGGGTTCTAGGGGGTTTGGGATATACGCGTCGATTTGGACCGTTTGGTTCCGGTTGCTGCGAGCTTCGGGTTTTGATCGAATCGTGTTTTTTTTATGATAATTGGGCTTGTATTATTCTGGGTTAACTTCGCTTGTTTAATTTCTTGTCCATTTATGCTGTACTACATGGCATCTGTCTTTATTCTGCATCGGGAACTTTATGGACCCCATCGTAAGTGTGGTTAGCCTCAAAGTATATTAGATTTTGTCATTTTATTTTGGGTTCACTGCTGTGTACTGCTGTGCTACTTCCTTAGTTTCAGAGTTGGGCTTACATTTTGGTAGTGCTTGCTTTAATTGGACGCCTTAGTTTATCTGGGTTTGTCTAGGGTGAGTCCTGAGATTTTGATCGTCCGGGGCGAAATTAAAAACAGGGACCCTCATATACGAACATCAAAATATTAACTAATTAATACATTTGTATTGTTATATATATATATATATATATATATATATATATATATATATATATATAGAGAGAGAGAGAGAGAGAGAGAGAGAGAGAGAGAGAGAGTAAAGTGCATCAATGGTCTTTGAACTTGTCTAGGTTTGTCATTTGGGTCTACAAACTTTTAAAGTGTATGTTTGAGTCCATAAGTTTATTAAAGTCTGTCATCTAGGTCCAAAGTACCGAAAATACCCCTGTAACAATTGATATAACTGTTATTTGAGCTTTATTTTTCATATTTTTTTGCTCTCCTGATCATCGTTGTTAGTCTTCAATATGAATTATGATAACAACGTTGATTTAGGAAGACATCAAATATGAAAAATAAAGCTCAAAAAACAGTTATATCAATATCATAGGGGTATTTTTGGTACTTTGGACCTAAACGACATACTTTAAAAAGTTTATGGACCTATACTTCAAAAGTTTGTGGACCTAAATGACATAGCCAGACAAGTTCAAGGATTATATATCTGTGTGTGTGTGCGTGCGTGCGGGCGGGCGGGCGGGTGGGTGTGTGGGTGTGTGTGGGTGGGTGGGTGTGGGTGTGTGCGTGGGTGCGTGAGTGAGTGTGTGTGTGTGTGAAATCCATTGAAGATTGTTTCAACATCAATCTCGTCCACCAATTCTTTTTCAATATGTTAGGCACACTGAAAACTAGTGCATTTAATTATTGATGGTTAGTTGCAATGAACAGACAATATTAAGTCCTGTTTTGAACTTTGGATCAGTTTTAGTTTCTTAAAAGGTGATTTCTAGATATAGTTTTTAAAAGCTAGTTTCTATATAAAAACTAGGTGAGATTATTTGCATCCTGGTTTCTTAAAAGCTATAATCTAGCCTTTTGCTTGTTAAAAGATATAATCCAGTAAAAAATTGTTTTAGCCGGGTTGGGCCAGCTTCCTGGTTTCCTAAAAACTGGGTACCTAGTTTTTAGAAACTGGACAAAAAGTAAAACTAACCTGTTTGGATCCTTTGCGGCTTTTAAAAACTAATTTCTAAAAACCAGAGGGATCCAAACAGGTCCTTAGTAGTTGATATATCAAACAAACATCAATTCATCATGTCATGTTTTACAGTGTAGGGTGCACACGACCAGCCAGTCTAGTAGTCTTCAATGCATGCTTGATAGACAATCGAACGAACAGCCTTACCACCAAAGGTGCAGGTAGTTTGATGACTTACTGCTCAAGAGGCCAAGGAAGCAGATTCCTTGAATTTTTGACAGGTCAAAGGCTGCTTCAACGGACGGCAGGGCAGCAAGTGGGTGATAAATTTTGATTTAGCTAACCACTTAATCATCCATGGGTCATCAACACCATTTACACGTGCTGATGCACGTGGACAGGGAGGGGCCTCTTGGTTCCCGGGGCCCAGGGTGGCCCCCCAGTTGGCAGTTGTCCCTCAGGACCGACCCTGGGTTTATGTTTATCTTGAGTGTTTATTGCTGGCCGGCTATAGTTTTCTTTGCTGATTTTCGTAACTGGCTGGTGGCTGCCAACCTAATGGACCAGATGCCATATCGAGCATTTGATTACAATATGGAAACAAATTGTCTTATTACTGCAAATTGTTTTATTACCATGATGATGATGCTTATTTTACCTATCCCGCAGAAATCAAGATGCTCCCAAAGCTAGACATGTGGAGGATAAAACATTGCCTTTAAGAAATCAGATTCCCTCAAATGGGCAGTACAGTGTACTGTCCTCGGGACTTCATAATGGTGACTACAACAGAGTAAACCTGTTTACAGAACAAGGTTCGGGTATGACTGCCTCCTGTGAGCCGCCAAAAAACTCATTGAGGTCTCCTGCGGATGGATTTATCAGAGCAAGCACATTGTTCCCAGAACTCAGCTCAAATTATACTCCTCTTCAAGAGCATCCGAAGAAGTTATCAGAATCTCCTAATAATCGGTGCATTCGGGCCACTTCATTATTTGAAGACTTTGATGTACAAACTCCTCAGAATCCCTCGAAGAGGATCTTTCTGGGGTCTTCTCATGGAGATGATACACCTTTAACAGAATGTGGCTCGACTCAAACTCCCTTGCAGCATTCATCAAAAAAGTTATCATTGAATTCTTCTAATGGTGAATATGCTAGAGCAGTGACGACCTTTGGGATAGATTCAAATGGTACTTCTACAGAGGAAACTTCAAAGAAGCAACCCGCACGGTCTTCGGACCCTTTATATATCAAACCAACCAATCTGTTTGCAGAACTTGATTCAAATCAAACTCTGGCACGTAACCACTCGAAAAATTTCTCCTCGGTGCTTATGAATGGTAAAAATATTGGAGCAGCTGCTAATACATTTCCTGACTTTGATTCAAGTCCTTTAAAACCAGAAACTCCAGCAATGCAAGCAGCCATTCCTCGTTTGAAGCGAATCCGAGAAGAACAAAGTGTGACTGCTGACAACCAGTGCTCTCCTCTGTGGGTCTTCAACAAGATGAAACCAGCTCATACTTATGCTTTTAAGCAGAAGTTTCATGATGAAATGGCAGAAAGTGCACGAAGCAAGTTTGAGTGGCTGAATCCCTTAAATATCAGGGATGCAAATCGGAGATGCCCAAATGATCCACTGTATGACAAGAGTACCCTTTTCATTCCACCTGATGCACTGAGAAAGATGTCAACTTCCCAAAAGCAATACTGGAATATTAAGTGTAGATACATGGATGTTGTTCTATTTTTCAAAGTGGTAAGATTTATTTACGATTTATCTGACTGCACCCAGAGTACTCTATGTCTCTACTATGTTATCACATGAATGATAACTGATGTGGTCAACCCATTTTGGAAAATTTGTCCCTAGAACACTGGTTTAAAAAAATCTTTATGTACACCACATTATGTTTTGTTGAACCCCATGTCCTACAGACAAAATTTCAACCAATCTCTCACATAGCTTGGCATCATACTGAGCCATTGCCCGATCAAATGTGTTTTGTGTTGCCAATTTCATGTTTACTAGTTAGAAGTTTTAGCTGCTTCTACTCTATGCTGTTGAAAGAGACCCACTTGAAACTAGACATTAATAACTAATATTTGACTGTATTCTTGTAATTAGTATTTCTCAGAAGTTTTGCTTTCTATAGTAAGCTTCAGTTTGTTCTTACTCTAAGATAGTTTCTCACATTTTCAGTTTCTGCTTTATTTTTTCGCTAGATTCACCACCTTTTAGCCTAGACATCATATGACCTACTTAGCTGTTGGTTATCTTATCACCAGGGGAAATTTTACGAGCTCTATGAGCTAGATGCTGAGGTAGGCCAAAAAGAACTTGACTGGAAAATGACTGTTAGTGGGGTGGGCAAGTGCCGACAGGTGTGTTTTCCTCACCTTTGTATTGTTAAAATGTTTTTTTACAACTGTTCTGTTGCAGTTGAAATTTATGCATTTCATTTACAACTCATGGTCATTTTGTTGTTTGACATGAAATATACCACCCATTGCGTCTCTTGTGCCATATTATATTTGTACTGGTGCGTGTATGTGTTATTGTTTGGGGGGGGGGGTGGTGTTCATGCTTTAGTTTCCTTGTTTTTCCCTCTTTATTTTTTTTTTGTGAAAAAAGTATTAGGTAGTCTTGATCTTAAAAGGCAACATGCTCAACAAATAAGTTTCAGAGATGTGCATGCTACGGTGGATTTGCAGTCACACAAGAAAAGACTGAATTAGTGAGATGATACGTGATAGGGTAGGGGTGACTCGGGTTGAAGAGAAGCTAGTTCAACATCAACTAAGGTGGTTTAGACATATCCAACGGAGACCACTAGAAGCACCGGTTAATGGTAGATTCTAAAGGCTAGGGAAAATATTAGAACGATCATGTCGTGGTTGACATGGGAGGAAGCGATAAATGAGACTTGAGAGATTGAAATGTACCTAGAGATTTGGATCATGATAGGACTGCATGGAAATTAGCCATTCACGTGTCAAAATCTTAGTTTAATCGTATTTTGTCACTCTTATCCCTCTTTCTTTTGCTTTTTTATTTACATATAAAATGTCGGGTTGCATATCTAGTCTATGTTCCCTTGTTTTCAAATCGTCGACTAGTCATCGACTAGTTCTCCAGTCGGTCCTGGGAGGCTGACTGAGGCCTTCGACTCAACTTTCATGGCAAGTCGGGTGACTTGCCATCGACTTGCCTTTTCCAGTCGACTAGTCGTCGACTTATGTCTTTAAGTCGGGCGACTTGGTGAGCTTCTCAGCCCAGACCAGCCCAAGGCCCATTAGGAACCCTAATAATCCTCTCCTGCTCTACCCTTCCCTTCTGCTCTGCCCTTCTGCTGCTGCTACACAGGATGAGGGGATTATGGAAGAGGAAGAGCAAGGCAATGAGGGCAATGAACAAGGTGATGAAGACGATATGCCTAATGATGATGAAGAAGTGGATGTCTTTGGTGAATCCCCACATAGCAGCCCTACTCAAGCTGGTGGTGAAGAAAATGCAATGGATGATATTGATTTCGGAGATATTTGTACTACCTTGTATCTATCTAGATTCTAGCAGCTGCTGCAACTTAGCTATCTATTTGAACTATATGTGACTGTTATGAACTTATGAGTTTGACTTATGTGGCTGATTGGTTTCCGTCTTTCCGAAGTGAATTTGGTTCAGATTCATCCTTCAAATGAGGTAAAACATGCCCTTCCTTTGACCTGGATGCTAGTTATTTGAGTTTGATTCAGTTTCAGCCTATAAATGAGGTAAATCATGCTCTTTTCTTTGAACTAGATGCTGTTTTTTTAGTTTGACTCAGTTTCAGCCTTCAAACGGGTTAAAACATACCCTTTCTTTATATATAAATACTATATTGTCTATATGAAGCCACTATATAGGCAAAACAACCACTATATTTGGCAAGTCAACGACTAGTCGACTGACTTATCGACTAGTCACTAAGTCGTTACCTTGTCGACTCGACTCGACTTACCGACTTGAAAACACTGCTATGTTCTACCCAATGTGTTTGGGATGGAGGCTTTGCTTTTTTTTTTTTTGAACGGGGGGATGGAGGCTTTGTTGTTCTTGTTGTTTTGATCTTGCATGACTGTAGTGATTTGGTAAATACTTCAAGTCTCGTAGTAATGCACTATTGTCTTGTTCACTGCCATCTTGATTTAAATTATGGCCACTATGTGGCATTCATATCTCACTGGCCACTACAATAACCTTCCTGCTTTATACCATCTTTTAGTACCATCATTATACTTAATCATACACGATATATATTTTTTCATCACATGTGAAGGTTGACATTTCGGAATAAGTCATGCTTTATACCTCTTATATCATAATTATACTTAATCATTATAGTTATTAAGGCGTCGCTTAAGCGCCGCTTAAGCGGTAAGGCGGTTTTTGAGGTTAAGGCGTCCTTGTCGCCTTAATCTTATACATAAGGCGTCCTAAGGCGTCCGTAAGGCGTCCTAAGGCGCCTTAAGGCGTCCGTAAGGCGATAAGGCGAGGATGACTTACTCCCTGCTTGTTGTTGCTGCCCCTCTACTCCCTCTGTTGCAGTGTGTCACATACTTTTTGCATGATCATGCAATGTCTGATGTGTTCGACAACTGGTATTGAGATAAACTTAAGAGATGGGAGTGGTTATTTAATACTATTTATTAGCTATGGTGGACTTTGTCTATTATGTTGGTTTATATTGAACTACTTCTATTTGCTAATTGGTAGTTTCATCCTCATCTATTTGGAATTTGGGACTGCATTCCTATAATTTCCTATTTTTTTATATTAATAAGGCGTCGCCTCGCCTTACGCCTTATCGCTTAAAACGTAAAAAGAGGGGTGGTCGCCTTAGGTCGCCTTACCGCCTTAACAACTATGTTAATCATACATGCCATTTACACTTACTTTTCATCACATGGGTAGGTTAGCATTTCATAAGTCCTACTTTATACCACCTCTTAGTATCTTGATTGTACTTAATCTTACGTGGCATTTAATTTTTCATCACATGTGAAGGTTGGCATTTCAGAGAGTGGGATAGATGATGCTGTTGATAAGCTCATAGCTCGGGGGTAAGCACCTCTTTCTAGTTCTTTTGTTGATTTCTGGATAGTTCATCAGGTTCATGCTTTATCTAGTTCCAGCCAAAAGTTGTGACAATGCTAGTATTTCAGGTTGGTAATGGCGGGTCAATTTGCCCTTATTTTGCAAAATTGACTCATTCTTATGCTAGCGCTATTGATTTCCAGAAAACTTAATTTGTTCATTGTTCATATAAGGAAAACAATATTCGTTTGATTCATATAACAATGTTCCATATAATATGTCTCTGCTGATTTGTACTTATGGTGTGGGGAACACTTAAAGTGTTTGAACCAGCCTCTCTGCAAAAGCAACGGTAAGGCTGTGTAGAAATAACCCTTTCTTAGACCCCACAATATGTGTGAGCCTTCGGCACTGAGTACACCTTTTTTTTGTGGGGGATACTTAAAGTTCACCATTTCCTTTTCAGGTATAAAGTTGGAAGAATAGAACAAATGGAATCTGCAGACCAGGCCAAAGCTAGAGGATCAAATTCTGTAAGTATTCAGTATTGTCAACAGTCCCACTTATCTAGCTGTAGAAACATGCTATTTCAGTAGTTGGGATGCCTACCTTGTTAGAATAAGCCTTACCTCACTCAAATATTTAAATTTGTTAAAAATAAGGTGTACAAAGTGCTGAAGGCCAAACACACATCGAATATCTAAATTTGTTTGTTCGGATCATTTCATGATGAAAGATCCTTTCTTTGCAAGTGCATATTGCATCATCCTTCTATTCTTGTTGAAATGGAAAACTCTGTTTTTACTATTATGAATAGCACTTGTATTCATAGCCCCCTATGGGCTATATATATGGGTTAAGTGAGTACAATATAGAATAGATAAAGGACTATAATAAAGATTCTTGCACCCTTAATACCCCCTCCCCCCTCCCCTTCAAATCCAAGGCATATGCAATATCGTTACATCTGAAAGAGTGCAAACGAAACACTAAACTTGGATAAAATACATCCAAAATCTAACTCTTTCAATTAGTCGTAGAGCGGAGCCTTGTTAATTCTTCAAAGAAAGCCGAAGAAGTGCAAAAACAAGCACATGTGTAGAGTTATGATGATATCAACAGAATGCCATTGACCAAGAGTCGCAAGAACAACGACACATAAAGACCAAGATGATAAACAAAATGGCCTAGATAAAAATGTTTTGCAAAGCTGACAAACAAAGTTGCCAAGAAAAGCTAAGGAAGGCCTAGACAGTTGTATAACAACAAAAATGATACTATTGTAATTAACCAAAGATAAAGTTTGACTAACTAAAGAGAAAGGTTGATCGACAAAGAATATGTGGACTAACTGTATGGACGAACATAAAAGTAATAAGATGTGGATGCAGCGGAAGACAAAATTATGAGACATACTAGACAAAAGGACCTAAAATAAAATTTCTAGGTGATAGCTGCAAATCACAGTAGCAGCACAAAAACACAGTATAATGGCATGTAACAGCAATTTTCTTTTTACTCATGAAGACCTATTTCCATGCGTTTTGTTTCTATGAGAATGGCTGCGTCTAGTTGTTGGATTGTCAAGACTATCACAACCTCTCCTTTATCCGGGTTTGGGGCCGGCTTTGTTATTACAACATAGACTTGGGATAAAGTTTTGTTATTTTTTTTGAAGATAAAGGTTTTGTTATTGTTGTTGAATGAGGGCGGGCCTCACGCAGTGGTAGAGTCTATCCACTTGTGCTCTAGAGGTCCTGGGTTAGAATCAATCTTCTTGCAAAATAAGCAAGGAGGAGATTGTTTAGAAATCCCCTTCCCAAATCCCATAATCTGTGCGAGCTTTCAGCACTGGACCCTTCTTTTTGAAGACCCACAAAAACCTCTCCTATGTTGCCTACATTCGAAGTCAATGGAGCTCGTCACGGCATGGACAAAGTTCATCCAGGCAGCAGCGGACACGGAGACATCCTAAACTTGATCACGAAGGCATGCATCACACACTGAAGCGGAAGAACACGGGTGGCACGTCTGATTAGACAGATCTCGACGGTGCATACATAATCCCATGTTAGGCAACAACATGAAATGGATCCTGCAGTTGCGTGCTCCGTAACTCGACAGCAGCGAAGGAAAACCTGGCAGCTGAGAAAACATAGTAGTAGTGAGGGACCTGACAGATTGTGGTGACCGACCCAACTCGGTGGAAAATATGCTAATTGCTTGATCAAACGAGAATCGACCCAATGGCTAGTCAAATATTGATGTGTAACACCCCAGGCACTACGGGGCCGACGGTCGTTACTTCTGGTAGCTCTCCAGGATCACAGACTAGCCCCACAGACCAACACTAGTCTTTTTTGCGCATTTTGTCCTCACTCATGCGCACCCGGGAAAACTTCCCGTTTGGTCACCCATCCGTAAATTGCTCCGGGCCAAACACGCTTAACCTCAAAGTTCTTTGCAGGTGAGTTTTCGGAAAAGAAGGTATACCTTGGTGGTATGAGTATTCTATCAATCATATTAAGTCTTGAGCCAGGATGTCACATGATGATGAAAATCAATCAGCTTAAGAACAAAGGTGGACACAATAGATGTTGAAAAAAATTTGCAGATCGACGAGGGAGAGGCAAGACAAAACTATTGGACAATATGTGTTGTGTTTGTGGGGTTATTGGGCTGGCCCATGTATCTATATGTACTCTTGACACTCCATTATGAAACCCTAATTCCATTTTCCACTCATTCTAATATGGTAACAGATTAGGGTAGATCCTTTCCCCTCCTTCCTCTCTAGCCGCTAGGACTGACGGCGCCACCGCCGCAGCCGCCGGCCGCCGGCGCGTCGGCCCCCTCATCTCCCCTCTCTCCTCCCTCCTCGCTCTCCCTCACCATGGCGCGACCACCACTAGCCGCTGGCGCGCCCATTTTGTGGCCGCCGTGGCTGGCCGGATCTGCGGCTCTGCTGGTCGCTGCTGTCGCCAACGCACCTCAAGCTGGTCCCCGTCTGCCAGCCGCCCTCGTTGGGTCTGTCGGACTCCCGACCGTCACCGCCGTCGTGGGCCCACCCTAGATGGCCGTCGCCAGTGCCCTCCTTCCCGACGCCGCCAGTACTGCAGGTGCCCTTGCCGGTTGTCCCACTGCTGCCACCTCCCTTGGTTGGCCCGGTGCGGCCGGATTTGGTCCATCTGCGGCTGCTGCTGTTGGGGTCCCCTACATCTCGGGTCTCGAGCCTCTCCCTGCTGGTGTGGCACCACAGACCGTCACCATCAGGCCGCTGCCGTTGCCCGGACCTCGAGCGCCACCACCGGGTTATGTCGTCGGTGGGCTGTTGCTCGCGCTGCCGCCGCTGCCGGACACTGTTACGCGCGGACCACCTCTGATGCCCGAGGTGTGGTAACACTTATATTAAATCATAGCCCTCTAGGGGCTAGATATATATTTTTTAGATGATGGATAAAGTCTCGATCTTCCATTCCGAAGAGGTTATGACCAGTTTATTACAAGCGAATACAAATGCAGACACCAAGGTTGTAAATCCTCGCCTGGACGCCTAGGCGCTCGCCGACCGCCTGGACATCTAGGCGCCTAGGTGGGCGCCTAGGCGTTCGCCAGGCGAGGGCGTTGAGCAAAGAGGAGGGAGGGTGCAGGGGTGAGCCGCCGTCGGGAGGGAGGGGGAGCACCGTGAGGGGGTCACCGGCGCTGGAGACTGGACAGGCGACCGGTGGCGTCGGCGGATTGAAGATGCGGGCGGCGACACCGGGGAGATGGAGCCACAGAGGTGCGGGGTCTAAGGGCAGAGGCGAAATGGGCCTTAGGAGTGAGGAGCCGGCCCAACTAGTATGAACTGTCGGATCAAATCCGACAATCTAGATTTCAGATCGCCAATATAAAAGTTACCCTTTCCCTAACCCTACTCACTTTTCCCATCTCCCAGTTTCCACCGATGCTGGCGGCAGCGGCTGTGGCGACGACGACGACTGGGATCTGGCGGAGGCGACGCCACCAGGGGGCGAGCAGCGGCGCGTAGGGCAGCAGCGGTGAACCAACGATGGCGGCCTGGGCCAGGCGAGGTGCCTGGGCATGGCGTTCGAGCCCGAGTGCCTGGACGCCTAGGCGACGACTAGGCGTCGCCTAGATAACGCTGGCAGACACTAATAGTCTATTGTCTAGAACAAGTTGACACTAATAGGATGGCTAAACACATTGACTCACATTTTCGTAGGTGCATCTCAGGTTTGGTATCCATGAATTCCTCTGTAGAGTGTCTGCATTTAGTATTGTGAAATTCAGTCTGAAATTCACTCCCATCAGGAATCGAACTCCGGACCTGAGTAGTGCTACTCAGAGTACTTAACCACTAGGCTAAATCCCCTTGCGCATGGGGGCTATATATATGGGTTACATGAGTACAATATAGAATAGATGGAGGGCTTATAAAGACTCTTATATCCTTAACATTTACTTAAAACAGCAGGCTGGAATTCTGGATGCTTTCAGTAGCTATATCATGTGCCATACAGACACAACTATAGAATATTTCACACTTGGATAGTTGACTTGCATATGTACTCATGTTTGAAGTGCAGTGTGCCAGTGTCAATTTTTTCTAACATGTTACAATAGCCTAGTTTCGTGTAACATACTAACATTCTTTTGAAAAAAAAATTCAAGGTTATTGAAAGAAAGTTAGTCACTGTGTCAACACCATCAACTGCAGCCGATAGCAACATCGGGCCTGATGCTATTCATCTTCTTGCATTGAAAGAGGTTTGCTTTGATTAACAAAGCATTGTACTGTATTTGAGCCTTTATGCATTAACATCTTCATATGTAACTTAGATCTAACGTTGCTATTCCTTTCTAAAACTGTCAGCTTACCGTTGCTTCAAATGGTTGTCGGGTCTTTGGATTTGCTTTTTTGGACTATGCTGCTCTCAAGATTTGGGTGGGTTCACTGCATGACGATGATTCATCAGCAGCTTTAGGTGCTTTGTTGGTGCAGGTGTGCCCTTTTAATCCTTTTTCTTTGGTCAGGGGACTGGGAAACATTGCTCATTGCCATGCTTTTTTTCCTTTCAGGTTTCTCCAAGGGAAATCATCTATGAAACCTCAGGTCAGTACATACTTTAGTTTCTAAACTTCGGATTTGTAAGAGCTAATGCTTGTGTTCTTTTGTCAGGCCTCTCAAAAGAAACTCATGCATCAATGAGAAAATATGCCTCCGCGGGTACATGCTTGTAGTTTTTGTCCTGTTATTTGTTTCTGTATGCCATTTCTCTGTTGTTCAACAATCAACACATAGGTAGCAATAGCATCCTACCTTCTTTACAACAACAACAACAACCAAGCCTTTGTCCCAAACAAGTTGGGGTCGGCTAGAAATGAAAACCAACAATTTTTGAAATAAATAATAAAAAATAAGATAAGAGTAAAAAATATAAATAAAATAAGATTCTGCATTTTATTTATTTTAGAAATGGATTAATAAGAAAGAAGATAACAACAACAACCAAGCATTTGTCCCAAACAAGTTGGGGTCGGCTAGAAACAAAACCCAACAATTTTTGAAGAAAAGTAATAGAAAATAAGATGAGAGTAAAAAAATACAATTAAAATAAGATTCTACATTTTATTTATTTTAGAAATTGATTAATAAGAAAGAAGATAAGAGTAACAAAATACGAATAAACTAAGATTCTGGCACATGAATTGCTAATTTCCATGTAGTCCTATCATGAGCCAAATCTCTAGGTATTTCCCACTTTTTTAAGTCTCGTTTCACCGCCTCCTGCTATGTCAACCTTAGTTGTCCTTTACCTCTCTTAAAATTTTCTCTACTCTTTATAACCCCACTATTAGCCGGTGCTTCTGGAGGTCTCCGCTGGATATGCCCAAACCACCATAGGCAATGTTGGACTAGCAGCCTACCTTTTTTTCCAATTAAAAATATAGGAAAGAAAAAGGAAAGTCAATGCTGCTGGCAGATGATAACTCTTCTGCTAGATATCAAGTTAACATGGCATCAGAGTAAGAAAAGTTATAGATACCTTTTCACTGCAGGAACTGTGAAAATGCAGCTGACCCCGCTATCAACCATTGATTTTTCTGATGCTTCACATGTTCGGATGTTGATACACTCTAAAGGGTACTTCAAAGCATCAAACCATTCATGGTTATCTGCATTGGATTCTTCAGTTAATCAAGATGCAGCAGTTTGTGCACTTGGTGGACTTATTGGTCACTTGGCTAGGCTAATGGTACTCTGTATACTTATCTTTCTCGTATTCACTTTTTTTTCCTTGATTGCAGTTTTTAGTCGTCTCAATCAATTATGTCATTGCTAACTGATATTTTCTTTTTGTAACTGTTTATAATGTTTCTTTGGAACTCTGTAATCACTCAACATTTCTATTTTTCTGTGTACATTCTGAAATAGTTCCATAAAAAATTAATTTATAATCGTGCACCTATGATGACTATTGAATATCTTCATTTTCTAATAAACTACAATTTAAAACAGCTAGATGATGCTCTTACCAATGGGGAAATCCTACCCTACCATGTTTACCAAACCTGTCTAAGGATGGATGGCCAAACTCTTGTGAACCTTGAGATTTTCAGAAACAGTTTTGATGGTGGTCCATCAGGTATTAGTGCAGATTCAACTTTATTCTGCTCTTATTTTTTGTTCTCCGGAACATAAGTTTTGTTGACAGGTAAACAGATCATATAGCTTTCTTCATACATTTTTGCAGGAACTTTATATAAGCACCTCAATCAGTGCATTACTGCATCTGGTAAAAGGCTGCTAAGAAGTTGGATTTGTCATCCACTTAAGGATGTTGATGCTATCAATAGGAGGCTTGATATTGTTGAGGGCTTCACCCAGAATAGTGGGCTGAACTCTTTTACACTTGAGTCTCTCCGTAAAATTCCTGATCTTGAGAGATTGTTAGGGCGAGTTAGATCTACAGTTGGATTATCATCTACAGCTCGGCTGCCCTTTGTTGGTGAGAAGATATTAAAGAGACGGGTTAGTGTTTGTTTTTTCATTATCTTTATAATCACGAGGCGAGCTTACTACAGCTTTTAGTTCTCTTTTATATACTCAAGTTTTAGTGTAGCGTTTAATGTGCAAATCTCTTGAAATATTATACAATGTATCTGCGACATTTATATTGCTGTTATGTCATGGGAGAAACTTCTTTCTTAAGCTGCCCTTTTTAAGATCATGGACAAAGGTTCTGGCCTTTTGCATCAAGACACTTTCTTAAGCTCTTTGATAATGAACTTTACCTGAAATCATAATGCATATTTTGTGCACTGAGAAAATATACCAGTGCAGCTGATACCTTTTCTTGCATGTTTCGTTATCATAAATCAACATCCTCGCTCCATTGTTGGCAAATTTGAGCTACGTCACTCCCTCTCCTCTCTGTTCTTCACACGAGCACAAAAAGTTGAGCTGCTTAACTTAGCAGCTAATAGTAGGTGAACCCCTTTATTTATACTGCAGCCTCATGGCTGTTACAAGACTTAATTTTCCTAGATTACAAGATCAGCTCAACAGTCCTGCAGACTAGGTCCCTAACTATCCAGCTAAGACTGGTTCTCTCTGACTAAGCCGCATCACAGCGGCTAACTGAAAACAGAACTGTTCTGTCGATAATGACAGACTTATTCAGGAGACTGAAAACAAAAATGACTGAACTAAACTAAGCCTAAGCACTGGACTTACTAACAAATCCCCCGCTAAGTCTTGTGTTTCGGCACTGGTTTTAGTTGAGTCATGCCAATCCTTGATCGCAGCTCCAGGAACTTCATCCTCCCAAGTGCTTTGGTCTCTATGTCAACCAGCTGATCACTGGAGTTGATGAACTTCACATGAACACTTCCATCTTCAACACACTGTCTCACATAGTGGTAGGGGACCCTAATATGCTTGTTGCGTTCATGGAAGACTGGGTTCTTCATGAGGGCTAAGGCAGATTTGTTGTCCACCCTTAGCTCCACTGTCCTCACCTCTTCTTCCTTCAAATCAGACAACAACCAAGCCAGCTAGACTCCTTGCGTCCAAGCTGATGTTGTCGTCATGTACTCTCCCTCGCATGAGGACATCACAACCACCTGCTGCTTGAGTGAATGCCAACTGATCGGGCTTGATCCGAAGAAGAACAACATGCCGAAAGTGTTGTGACTGTTATCGACGTCGTCGGTGTAGTATCTGTCGCTATAGCCAATCAATTTTGCTCCCCTGTGGCTCTGCCGGTAGAAGCAGCCGTAATTGATCGTCCTGGCGATGTAGCAGAGGATGCGCTTCAATGCCGTCATGTGCTCCGTCGTCGGACGTTGCATGAAGCAGCTGAGGTGGCCGACGGCGAACACCACATCCGGGTGGGTATGGACCAAATACCGAAGGCTTCCGATCAGACTCCGGTGTAGAGTCGCATCTTCTTCCACCTCACTGCCTCGGCTCAATTTGAGCCTCTGCTCCATCGGTGTTTGCGCCGAATTGCACCCCATCATTCCTCCGACCTCCAAGATCTTCTTAGCGTAGCGCGCCTGAGAGATGCCAATCCCGGCGGAGCTCTGTTGCACCTCCAATCCGAGGTAGAATGAGAGCAATCTGAGGTTTGCCATTCTAAATTGCATCTTCATCTCTTCCTTGAAGTGCACGATCTTGCTCGGAGGCGTTCCCGTGATGATCAAATCATCCACATACGAGGCGCCCCGAATTTCTTCCCTTGCAGTAGATTGCCAGCTTGTGGTTGCTTTGTCTGAAATTGAGCGTGCGAAGCGTGCTGTCGAGCTTCACATACCATGCTCGTGGGGCTTGACGCAGATTGTAGAGAGTGCGATGCAGTCAAAGGATCTTGTTCTCTTCTCTGACGACGACAAAACCTTGAGGTTGTTGTACGTACACCTCTTCCGCAACCTGCCATCGCTCGTCTGCCGCCAGCGCAAGGACTAGCCGCACTGACTCCATGCGCGCCACTGGAGCGAAGACTTCTTTGAAGTCGATCTCGGCTTGCTGCACATAGCCCTTGTGATGAGGCGTGCTTTGTGTCCATTTGAGCCCAATTGCACGATGTCCGTGCGGCAATTCCATCAATTCCCAAGTCCGATTCTCTTGAATCGAGTCAATTTCCTCTTTCATGGTTGCGCGCCAGGTCGGATCCTCCTCCGCCTCGTCAAATGTCGCCGGTTCTGCTCCTTCGATAGTCAATTGAAGTTCCTCCTGAATCCGTAGCGGTCGTCCACGCCTTTGGGCTGGAAGGTTTCTCTCTGCCTATCTCGACGTCGGACCATCATCGGTGATGATAGTCCATCCGACGATAACGAATTGGCGACTCGTCATGGTAGACGTCAAGTCGGTCTTCGTCGCCGTTGAGGGGAGTCGTGAATTCAGGGTCAATTTGACCCTCTGGTGGCGGCAGAGTAGCGGGGACTAGTTGCGACACCTCATGTGCCGCCGGCAATGCATCCAGATCTTCTTGGTGTGCACCTTCTTCCTCAGCATTTGCCGCCGTGCAAACAGAGTAGAATTGCACACAGAATTCTTGCCCGCAATCCGCTGAATCCTGAGTGCCCAAACTCCAATTCCATCCCTTGTTCTCGTCGAAGATGATGTCGCATGAGACAACCACCTTCTCAGTCTTCGGATCGAGCATCTTGAAAGCTTTGGACCCTTCTGCGTAGCCGATGAAGACCATCGGCGAGCTCTGATCATCGAGTTTCTTCAATCTCAGCCGCTTATCCTTGACAAAACCCAGACAACCAAAGGTTTTCAAGATGCTGATGATCGGCTTGTGCCTGTGATATGCCTCATAAGGAGTCTTCCCTTTCAGTGCCTTTGTTGGTGCACGGTTGAGCAAGAAGACAACGGTGGTGATGGCCTCCCCCAATAGCGCGTCGACATTCTCCTTTCCTTCAGCAAAGCTCGAGTCATGGCGAGGATGGATTGATTTCAGCATTCTACAACGTCGTTCTGTTGGGGTGTGTACGGCGCAGAGAACTGTCTCTGGACACCCTCACGGCGTAGAGAACTGTCTCTGTCTCTGGACACCCTCACTGTGCAGAGAACTGTCTCTGGACACCCTCGCCAGCGCAGTACTTGGCGAATTCCCTTGTCGTGAACTCGCCGCCATTGTCCGTGCGCAGTATGTGCAATGGATGCCCCACTTCCAGCTCGGTGGCCGCCTTCACCTTCTTAATCTTCGACGTAGCACCGCTCTTGGCGCGGATCAATTCGATCCACATGTATCGTGTGTCGTTGTCGACAAGCAGTAGGAAGAATCGCTGCCCGCCTGGCGTCGTCGGCGTAATCGGTCCACAGAGGTCTCTGTGGAACAATTCGAGTGGAGCTGCGGCCCTGAAGCTTAATTGTGCTTGGAACGAAGCTCGACTTTGCTTGGTGACGACGCACACATCGAGACATAGTTCTTCTCGATCTTCGGCAAACCTATCACCATTCCTCCCTTGCTCAGTTGGCGCAATGCATCGTAGCCCATGTGGCCGTAGCGCGCATGCCAGCGTTTTCCGTCCTCCTGGTGTCAAGCACCAAGGCTCATACCTTGAGCCACATTGGCGTGCAGGACGTATAGCCTGTTCTCGTCGCGCTCGATCCTGGCGAGGAGGCGATGGCGTCGATCATAGTTATTAAGGCGTCGCTTAAGCGTCGCTTAAGCGACGCTTAAGCGGTAAGGCGGTTTTTGAGGTTAAGGCGTCCTTGTCGCCTTAATCTTATACATAAGGCGTCCTAAGGCGTCCGTAAGGCGTCCTAAGGCGCCTTAAGGCGTCCGTAAGGCGATAAGGCGAGGACGCCTTACTCCCTGCTTGTTGTTGCTGCCCCTCTACTCCCTCTGTTGCAGTGTGTCACATACTTTTTGCATGATCATGCAATGTCTGATGTGTTCGACAACTGGTATTGAGATAAACTTAAGAGATGGGAGTGGTTATTTAATACTATTTATTAGTTATGGTGGACTTTGTCTATTATGTTGGTTTATATTGAACTACTTCTATTTGCTAATTGGTAGTTTCATCCCCATCTATTTGGAATTTGGGACTGCATTCCTATAATTTCCTATTTTTTTATATTAATAAGGCGTCGCCTCGCCTTACGCCTTATCGCTTAAAAGGTAAAAAGAGGGACGGTCGCCTTAGGTCGCCTTACCGCCTTAATAACTATGGCGTCGATCAACACTGCTCCTGTTCTGGTCCAGTTGACCGAGAGATATGACACTGTTCTTGAGGCTTGGAATGTAGAGGATGCTGACAAGCTTGATCGTCTCCCTTGTTTTGCCAGTGAAGGCGACAATCCCGCGCCCATGAATCTGAACAAGTGACCCGTCGCCGAAGTGCACGGTCCCCTGTACCGCATGATCGAGTTCAGAGAACGCCTCTGCTCTCCTGGTCATGTGGCTCATGGCGTCGGTGTCGAGGTACCAGCCCTCTAGGTGCTCGCCGTCAGCGTCGGAACCAAGGAAGGTATGAGCATTGGGCTCATGAAGGTGAAGACCTACCTGTGCTGGCATCGGCACAAAATTGATGACGAATTCAGAAATTTGTGCCATCAACAGGATCTCCTCTTCTTGCTTGTCTCGCCTCCTCCCGTGGAGCTCGACAATCGCGCGCCCGATGCCCCTTCTTCTTGCAATTGTGGCATGTATCTTTAGGGCTCTTCTTCTTCTTCTTCGGTCCGGACTTGCGATTCTTTAATCCGGATTGCTGGATCCCGATTTGGACCAAGGTTGCTCGTGCTTCTCCTTCAATCGTGCTTGCCACTGCTCCTTCGTGAGCAATAGCTTGTTGAAATTAATCACATTCTCTAGAATAGGTTAGAGATAGAGTCCAAAGTAGAGATAGAGTCCAAGGCAAATTAGAGTCGATTTTGAGATTGTAAGGGGCTCCTATATATAGATGTCGTTCCCCCGGCAAATCAATTGAGAAAATTATCCCCAGAATCACAACAATTGGCATAAGAGCGGTTGAGATTCGAGGGCGAGGTAGTTGGGACGAGATCGTACCTGGGAGATCGTCGGCGCGGGCTCAGCTATCGCCGCCAAAAGCGGATCCCGACGAGGGAGTCGTGGATCCGACTGGAGGCGCGGCGTTGGAGCGAGTCGGCGGGCGGTGGCGCTCGCGGAGTGGGTCGCGCGACGCTGGTGGGGCGCGGCGCTGATCCAGCGCAGACGGCGGGCGACTCGGCGGTAGTCGCCGGCTTTGAAGTGCGACTCGGTCGGAATCCGGCGAATCGGAATGATCCTCGGTGGATCTCAGTGGAAGATCCGGCTGATTCGGGAGCGCTCGAAGGTCGAGCTTGGCGCGGCGCGGATCCGACAACGAGGGCTTCGGGTTCGGGAGTTTCGACAGGCGCGACTTCACACGAAGACGGGAGCACTGCCACCTGCGGGATTCGGAGGAGGAACAGAAGACGACGGCGTGACGACTTCGGAGCGGGGGCTAGGGTTCTGGTCGACATCCAGAGGAAGAGTCGCTCGAGTACCTTGGGTTGGGCCGACGCTTAAAGCTGTAAGCTGGGCCAGAGGATCACTTGTTTGGAGATTTAGACTGGGCCGGTGTACTCAACTGATACCCAAAGCTCAACGGTTCAGTTGTTATAAGTACACAGGAGGTGTACGCAAGATATGGAGAAATCAATGACACTCCATTACCCCCTGCTAACAAAGACCAATTATACAACATGGGCCATCAAGATGAAGGTGTTTTTGAAGGCACAGGGGGTATGAGAGGCCGTGGAAAAGGACAAGCCTGATCCAAAGCAAGATCAATTAGCTCTTGTAGCCATCTATCATGCTATTGATGAAGATACTCTCATGCGGATTTCCGAGCAAGAAACGGCGAAAGACGCTTGGGAGATGATCAAGACCAAGTTTTTGGGTGAAGAACATGTGATGGAAGCGAGAATTCAAACTCTCCAGAACGAGCTCGATGTGATGCGCATGAACGGAGGAGACTCCATCGATGACTTTGCGACAAAGATAATGATCATTGTCACAAAGATTTGTGGTCTTGGTTGAGAAGTTAAAGAAAGCTACATCGTGAAGAAATTGTTGCGTGCGCTGCCTACGAAATTTCTCCACATTGCATCTACTATTGAGCAATTTGTTGATCTAAAAATGATGACTGTGGAGGAGCTCGTTGACAGACTCAAGGCACATGAGGAACGAGTGCATGGTTTCAACAACCAAGAACATGAAGAAAGACTCTACTTAACAAGAGAGGAGTGGAAAGCAAGAGAGACAAAAGATGCTGAGAAACTTATGACAAGAGAAGAGTGGAAATCTGAAGAAGCAAAAAGTGGTCAAAAGAAGAAGAAAGTTGACAAGACAAAGATTCAGTGCTACACTTGTCGGAAGCGTGGACACTTTGCCGGTGAATGTCCTAAGAACAAGGAAGAAGAGAAGGCGCTTTTCGCGTCGGAAGGATAATTGTTTTGATCATGCGTGGAAGAGTGCTCCGGATGATGCGTTCATCTTGGGAGGGGTGATGTGTTCGCCTCAAATTTGTGTCCGGGACGATGTGTCCGTTCCAGTGGATGATGTGTTGATCCAGAGACGATGTGTTCGTCTCATAGATGTTCATGTACGGAATGATGTGTTCGTTCCGGGGGTGATGTGTTCGTCCCACAGTCATCCAAGATGATGTGTTCATCTTGGGGGGTGTAGTGTGTCTATATACTAAATTAGTGAGTCCTAGAAAACGTGATTAAGGGGGTGTATTGAAATTAATCACGTTCTCTAGAATAGGTTAGAGATAGAGTCTGAAGTAGAGATAGAGTCCAAGGCAAATTAGAGTCGATTTTGAGATTGTAAGGGGCTCCTATATATAGATGTCGTTCCCCCGGCAAATCAATTGAGAAAATTATCCCCATAATCCCAACATAGCTTGCCGCTGGGCGTTGAGTCCTCCTCATGACCGCGGTCTTCAATTGCTCAAAGGTGGCTTATAATTTCCTCAATTGACATCGCCGAAATGTCTAGCATCGACTCGATTGCGACTGTGACCTGCGCGTATCTCTTCTGCACCACCCGAGGTACTTGGAGGTGACTTTCTTGGGATCCTCTGGATCGCCGAGGATCTCTAGCTCCTGCACCATCTTCTCGAGGCGCAATGCGAACTCGTCAAGTGACTCGTCGTCAAGAAATGTGACATTCTCATACTGTCGCCAGACACGCTGCGCCGCCGCCGTCCTCGCGTGGTTTGAGTCAAGCCGGGATGTCTCTAGATGATCCCAGGCGGCTTTGGCGGGGGGCTTCGCCGCCAATGTCGGCGCCATCTCCAGTGGAACGCCGCGCAACAATGCCTCCATGGCCATCTGATCCTCCATCTCGTCGGCAGTGCCGATGCTAATGGCCGCCACAGTCGACGCGCGTGCAACATCACTCGCATCATCGACGACCAATCGGAGTAATTGGTCTTCATGAGCAGTGGGAATCGGCCGCTCACCTCCTGCACGATCCTTGCCGGAGTAGGGCTCTACGGGCGCTGGCTGTGCCCACGGCGGCTGTGGGCGCCACCTGATGGGGGATGGGGATCGCTGCCCGTTCTGCGACATGGCCGTGGAACAGAACCTGAGCTCTGAATCCAATTGTTGGCAAACTTGAGCCAGGTCACTCCCTCTCCTCTCCTCTGTTCTTCACACGAGCACAAGAAGTTGAGCTGCTTAACTTAGCAGCTAATAGTGGGTGAACCCCTTTATTTATACTGCAGTCTCATGGCTGTTACAAGACTTAATCTCCCTAGATTACTGGATCAGCTACACAGTCCTGCAGACTAGGTCCCTAACTAACCAGCTAAGACTGGTTCTCTCTGACTAAGTTGCATCACAACGGCTAACTGGAAACAGAACTGTTTCGTCGACAATGACAGACTTATTCAGCAGACTGAAAACAAAAATGACTGAACTAAACTAAGCCTAAGCACTGGACTTACTAACATCCATTCTCATATATATGATGTTAGATCAGGAAGCTTAGTGCAATTTTGAACTAAACAAGTAAACAATCTGTCCTAATGTCATGTAAATAAGAACGGAGGGAGTAGGATATTAAGAAAGTACATTTCAGGAGTGTGTGTGTGTGTGTGTGTGTGTGTGTGTTGGTCTGTGTCATAGTTATTATGGCGTTGCTTAAGCAACGCCTAAGCGGTAAGGTACTTGGCAAGGTTAAGGCGTTTGGTCGCCTTGGAATCTTTAGGCCCCCTTTGGCACGGCTTCACTGAGCCGATTCTCTGAATTCACTTCTAATTCTCTGATGAAGTGATTCTGTGACTGAAAGTGATTCTCTATGATTTCCTAGAATAAACTCTTAGAATCAGGATAGAGAATCGCTTCACAAAATCAGGAGAAGCTATTTTTTTTAGCTCTCAGCCCCTTAGTTCATTTCAGAGAATCACTTCTCAGAATCAGATAAGAATCACTTCTTCTGAAAAACAGTGTTTGGTACAACTTCCCTTATTCTGACTGAAAATCAGCTCCGTGAAGCTCTACCAAAGAGGGCCTTAGTAAGGCGACTTGACGGTGGCGGGAGTAGGGGAAGGCGACGGAGCAAACCTACCTCGATCCAGCGACACGCAAATCCGGGCAGCAAAGGTCCGGTGGCCCGTAGATCCGGACGACAGGGAGCCAGAGGGGCGTAGATTCGGGCGGCCGCTTCGCTAGCGCCGTTGCCATCGTGCTTGGGTTGGAGAGCGGAACCTCGCGCGGAGCTCCAAGGTTGCGAGGAGAGGAAGGCGGCGGAGCGGCGCGGATCCGGAGGGGCGCAATAGGCGGCGGAGGGCTTTCTTCGGTTGTCGGCTGAGGCTACGGGAGCAACGTAGATCCGGAGGGGCGCAGCAGGCGGCGGAGGGCTTTCCTCTTTCTTCCGGTTGTTGGCGGCTACGGGAGTAGAGGAGGAAGAGGTTAGGGTTTTTGTTAGGACTGAGGTACTGGACCACTTTTGCGCTTTTGGTGTTGGGCCGGTTTTGTGTTTGATTGGACTACTTCATTTTTTCCAAGTCATTTTGTATTCTTTCTATATAAACAATGGCAGAAAGTCCTATATTTTTTTAGATATAACTAATGCGTCGCCTAGCCTTACGCCTTATCGCTTAAAAGGTTAAAAGAGGGTCCGCCATCTTACCACCTTAATAACTATGGTTTGTGTGTCCATATATAATCTCGATGTTTTAAAACTGAAAGTTTAAAAAGTTATTACCAAAGTTCCAAAATATTCACTATGGAGGTGCTAACTTATTTTGTCTGAATGTATTAATAAAATACTTGCTTTTGGGGATATTTGACGACTAAAGTTGCCTCAGTTCTAGATTCGATTAGTGGCATACATTTTCTGAAATCATAAAAGTTTTTTTTTGAAATGTTCCAGATTAAAACATTTTGTACGCTTATCAAGGGCCTCAAGGTTGGAATTAAATTACTAAATGATTTACGAAGAGGTGATCATGGTATCTCAGCACTGTCAAAGGTCGCGGATATTCCTACATTGAGCTCCCTTTATGAATTAATCAGCAACTTTGAAGAGGCAATAGACATGGAATTTTCGAAGGACCAGGTAAATTTGCCATGACTTTCCCATTTGCATTAACCATTTATCTACACTTTGATTGTCATTTCCTTTTCTGTTACCTGTTAGTCATTATTTTTCCTTTGATGGGCACTCTATTTGTTGCCTTGATCTTATGTGCTTTGATAGGATCATTCTGTGAGAGATGATGATCATAATACTTTGATTGTTCTAGTGGAAGTTTTTGCTGGAAAGGCTTCTGAATGGTCTCTGGTGATCAATGCACTGAGTACTATTGATGTGCTTAGGTCTTTTGCAGCAATGAAAATATCATCATTTGGCACCATGTGCAGACCACATGTCCTAGTGAAAGACACTGACCCTATACTTCGGATGAAGGGTCTATGGCATCCCTATGCTTTTGCAGAAAGTACGAATGAACTGGTACCAAATGATTTATCCATTGGTCAGGATTTATCTGGTCTTAATCGTTTTGCATTATTATTAACTGGTCCTAATATGGGCGGGAAGTCGACGATAATGCGTGCCACCTGCCTGGCCGTCATACTTGCCCAGGTCTGTATGAAGTTCAAGTGCATTTGGCTGTTTGTTTGTGATATCTGTTCTTGAGCTTACCTTTTCGGATTTATTAACGGAGTTGCATCTGGTCTGCAGCTTGGTTGTTTTGTTCCCTGCCAATCATGCGAGTTAACCCTTGCAGATTCAATTTTTACACGTCTTGGTGCAACAGACCGGATTATGTCTGGAGAAAGTATGTAATCATGACAATAGATGTTCTCATTTACTTCATATCCTATTGTTTTTTAGCCCAATGAGTCTGAGTTGAGAAAGGGTAATTTTGTGTATGATTTGCTCTAAAACTAAATTTTATGTGGACTACCAACCATAATTGTATTATAGTATACATACTGGATTCGTTATCTGCATCCAGTCTCATGAAATGGTCCATCTAGAATGTAAAAATGTTGCTTGTTTCCACAACTTGTAAAATAATCCCATTCATAGGGATAAGGAGAGGCAGCTAATGACATAGAACTCATTATTGGAGGAAATAGGAAGGATTAATTAACCAAGGTCGTTAAGGATACAATATATAGGGGTACAAGACTTGTCCCCCAAGAAGCCTATTAGGCTAAGGACTAAAATGCCCCTGACCCCTAATACATAGTCTAACACCCCCCCCCCCCCCCCCCCCGCAGTGTCAACATCTAGCCACGACAAATGTTAACACCCCCCGCAGTGTCAACATCTAGCCACGGCAAATGTTGAGAAGACTGGACCGAAACTTGGAGAACAACGACGATAGGAGCCCCTTCATGAAGATGTCGGCAAACTGCGACGTCGTCGGGATGTGGAGCACACGAACCTCGCCCATGCAACCCGCTCACGAACAAAATGGAGGTCGATCTCCACATGCTTCGTGCGCTGATGCTGGACAGGGTTGGTGAAGAGGTAGACGGCGTTGACGTTGTCACAGGAAACTAACATGCTCCGAGCGACAGAGGAGTGGAGCTCTTGAAGCAGCTGCTGGAGCCAGGAGGCCTTAGCTAGGGATGAAAACGGTCGGAAACGGACGGAAAAAGGGTGAAATCGTTTTCATTTTCATATAGAATTTTCGGAAACAGAATCGGAAATGGTATCATCGGAAACAGTTATGTTATCAGAAATTTCGAAAATATCGGAAACGGGTATATCGGATTGGAAGTATGTCAATATCGAAACAGTTCTAAATTTTATTCGGAAACAATGCACCAAAATATTATTCATCTATAACATCAACAACTTAAATATAAAATATGAGATAACAACTTTTAAGTTCATTTTATAAAAAATATCAATATGAAACAGAATCACTTTAGAAACACATTTTAATGTAAATAAATATTTGTACGTAATTAAAGTTAACTCCTGATCCAAACAGGTGGTTGAATAAAAAATTTAAAAATTGAGCTTATTACATGTCAGCCCATTAGACCCAACCTACTATTCGAAAATTATTCGGTTATTGTTCAGAATTTTTTTGATAAAATATGGTATTCCGACAATTCAATCAAAAATTAGTCCAAATCGTTTCCGTTCCGTTTACCAAATTTCAATGTCCAATAAAAACGGTAGTCGGATCGAAAATTTTGGAAATTGTCGAAAATGATAATCGCATCGGAAATTTTCGAAAACGGCGTCAGATGATCCTGAAATTTACCATACCGTTTTCATCCCTAGCCTCAACTACACCGTTGGCGACGACGCGATACTCTGTCTTAGCACTCGAGCGCGACACCACGGGTTGCCGCTTCGAGGATCAGGAGACGAGGTTGCCGCCTAGGAAGACGGCGTATCAAGAGGTGGACCGACGGGTGTTCAGGCAACCCGTCCAGTCAGTGTCTGTGTAGACGACCAGCTCAGAAGCCGAGTCACCCCGAAGGAGGAGGCTGTAGTCGAGGGAGCCACGTAGGTACCGAAGGATTGACTTCACAGCAGTGAGATGCGGCTCCTGCGGATCATGCATTTGAAGGCACACCTGCTGAACCGCGTAGGAGATGTCCGACCTAGTGAAGGTGAGGTACTGGAGAGCACCTGCAAGACTCCTGTAAACAGTGGGGTTAGCGATAGGGGCGCCGTCGGCCGAGGAGACCTTCGTCTGGGTGTCCACCGGAGTCGAGCACAACTTGCAATCAGCCATGCCCGCTCGCTGAAGGTTGTACAGGCAGTACTATCGTTGGTGGAGGAACAGATGCCCGGGCGGTGCTCGACTGTAACGCCCGGGAAGTGATGAAGCTGGCTCAGATCCTTCATCACGAACTCCCGCTGCAGGGCGGAGATCGTGTACTGAAGGAGAGTTTGACTGGATGCCGTAAGGACAATGTCATCGACGTACAGGAGGAGATACACAATGTCACCTCTCGCCTGTAAATGAAGAGCGAGGTGTCCAACTTGGCCTCAACAAAGCCAAGCGAGACCAAGAAAGAAGTGAATCGACTGTACCAAGTCCGGGATTCCTACTTCAGACCGTACATGAACTTGTTTCGCTGACAGAACATGTCTGGACGAGCTGAATCAATGAACTTTGTTGGTTGACTATAGTGTGCCGTGGAGGAAGGCATTCTTGACGTTCAACTGGTGGACAGGCCAAGAACGCGAGAGAGCCAGCGACAGAACAGCCCAAACCGTCGTCGGCTTCACCACCAGGATAAAGGTCTCGTCGTAGTCGACATCGGGGCGCTGAGTGAAGACCGAAGAACCCAGCGGGCCTTGTACCTCTCCAGAGACCCATCCGCTTTCCTCTTATGCGTGAATACCCATTTGCCCATGACAACATTGCCATGACCAGGATGGGGAACCAAGTCTCAGGTCCGGTTACCAAACAGGGCCGCATACTCCTCTTCCATAGCCTGACGCCAGTGAGGATCAGCGAGGACGCTACGGACAGAGGAGGAAATAGGCGAGACGGGTGAGGAGGCAGGCGGTGGAGAGGTTGTCGAGGAGGGGACGACCCCGGAGAACCGCTCCACCGGCCGGAGGACCCTAGCAGCACGCCTAGTCACCATCAGGTGAACGTGGCTAGGGTCACGTTAGAGCAGTGGGGGTGGTACATCGGGGGCTCAGTGCGGGAGGTCAAAACACCAACCCGCGCTCGTCCCTGGTAGACACGAGCGGGATCGGCGTATTGCAATGCAGGGGCCGCGCGTGGCGCAGCAGGCGAAGTCGGGGACGCTGGTGTTGCGCCTGGTGCAGCGGGCGATGTCGGGGACGCCAGTGCCTCGCGTGGCGCAGTAGAGGACGCCGGGGACGCGCGTGGCGCCACAGGTGACGTCGGGGCAGCGCAAGGCACAGCTGGTGGCGTCGAGGACACCGGGGTCGCGCGTGGCACAACGGGCAACGTCGGGGCAGCACAAGGTGTAGCCGGTGGCGTCGAGGACACCGGGGTTGCGCGTGGCGCAGTTGGTGGCGTCAGGGACACCTGTGGTTGTATAGGTGCGGCGGGCGACGCTGGGGTTGTGCAAGGCGCAACCGGTGGCGTCGAGTTTACCGAGGCCGCGCATGGCGCTGCTGGTGGGTAACCCGCAGGAGGTAAAACACAAGGTCGTTGTATAGGAGCGGCCTCAGGGTTAGTAGAGAAGAAGGAATTCAACTCAGCAACAGAGTCAGAGGACATAGTGGAAAAGGGAAAAGAGGACTCGTAGAAGACGACATGTCGAGAGATCAAGATACGACGTGTAGTAAGGTCAAAGCACCGGTACCCCTTTGGTCGGAGGAGTACCCAAGGAAGACACATCGAGTCGAGCGAGGTGTAAGCTTATGGGGGGCCGTGGCGGAGAGATTAGAGTAGCAAGCGCACCCAAAGACTCGAAGATGGTCGTAAAGAGGAGTGTCGAACAAAGCAAATTGAGGGGTGGGAGCACTAATCGCCTTAGTATGGAAGCGATTAATGAGGTGTGAAGCGCCTTCGCCCAGTAGCGAGTAGGAGTAGAAGTCTGGAACATCAGGGAGCGCATACCATCGTTGGTGGTCCGAATCATGCGCTCAGCCTTGCCGTTCTGGGGGAAAGTGTACGGGCAAGACATGCGCAACTGAACATAGTGCGAGAGCAGGAAGTCACCGAATGCACAGTTGTCAAACTCGTGTCCGTTGTCACACTGGACCGCCCTGATTGTGCGCCCAAACTGGGTCGACACCCAAGCAAAGAAGTGAGATGGTGACAAACGTATCAGACTTCTGTCGCAAGGGAAAAGTCCACGAATAGTGTGAGAAATCATCAACCACCACTAAGTAATATTTATAGCCAGAAACACCGAGAATATGTGATGTCCAAAGATCACAGTGAATCAGATCAAAGATGCATTCGACACGAGTGACAGAATGTGAAAAAGGAAGTTGAACGTGTCGACCCAACTGACAAGCATGGCAAAGAGACTCATGAGTACCTCGAGCACACAAAATCACTGAACTAACAACTTTGACATAGCATCAACACCGAGGTGGCCAAGCCGACACTATCGAGAGGGGGGGGGGGGCCGGCATTCGACGGGTGGTGTTGGCGAGGAAGTTGTGTTCCTCTTCCCGTTTTGCTCCATCTAGCTGTAGTGGTGCTGATGAAGCCAGAGCCGACACTATCTTTTGGAGGGCCCTAGGGCGAAACCAATGACATGGATCTTTAAGAATATGCTACCATTTTACTTGTAAAGTATCTATGTATACATTCTTAGTTTAGTACATCTAACAATAAATATTAATCATTTGAGCTTGCTCCTATCCCCCATCAGCTGCGTCGACATCAGTCCAAAAATGCCCACTAAAATTTTTCTGGTATATGGGCATGTTTCTTGCTTACATTCGAACTGTGAGTCGGCCGATAAGGAAAGCAATAGCGAAAATTGCGTCGCAGCGGGTGTGGTAGCACGCCAAGGTCGGTGGCGAGCGCGCAACCCAGGTCATCTTGGACGTCGGTGAGAACGACTATGGTGTGTTCCTGACAAACTCCTCTACCGTCGCCTTTCCGGTGCTGCTGGCCGTGACCCAGGTCATCTTGGCCATCACCTTCCCGCCCAGCCTCTTCGAGTTCAACGTTGGTTGGTTTTGGCCTTTGATGGAGGTTCCTGTCGGCGTGCTCCAGTGATTGGTCGAGCCTCTTAGTGCAATAGTTGGAGTGCCTGACATAGCATACGACTTATGTGATCTAGCAACTCTATTTTGCAACTCTACTTTGCATGACGAGCGTTCGGATCTTGTCCAACGTGCCTCATGTGATTAGCTTGTTGACTGAACATGGGTGGACCTTCGGTGTCAGGGGATTTGTTTTGATGTCAGACGTCCCTAGGTGTTGCTCGATGACATGATACGAGTGCAAGGTTCCCAATTGCATGGCTAACTCCAGTCAGCGTGTGCGGTTGGGCGACGTGGTGGCGCATTTTGAGTGTTAGGTCTCAAGTTCCTAGGTTTAAGCTCTAGGTTCGACCTTTATTTGTTGAATCTGGCAATGACAACATTCACACAACGTTCGCTTGTTGAAGCCATTGTTTGGAGTTTGCTCATACCTCTCTTCGGGTAAAAACTCATGATCTAACCTCTGTGGTTGGATCCAGCGACGTCGGTGTCATACGTCGTTCCCTTCTTGAAAGCATTGTTGTTAGGGCACCTCTCTTGTTACTCTCGAGTTGCTATCATTTGTGGTTGATGCTAAAGTACGCTCTAGCCGTTTTGTTGATCGCTTTTTTTCCTTTTCTTTTTGTAATAATTTGGTTGTGTGCATCCTCAATGTCTTGAGATATCATGTTGGTGCAGAGTCTGGATGTATTTGGTACCGTATTGATATTAATATATTGTCTTTATCGAAAAAACCTAGATATGAGATGAGAATGACCAGAACATCATTTCTTACTTGCAGGCACGTTTCTTGTCGAATGTACTGAGACTGCTGCTGTTCTTCAGAAGGCAACTGAGGATTCACTTGTTTTACTGGATGAACTTGGCAGAGGAACTAGTACATTTGATGGATATGCGATTGCATATGCTGTGAGTTTTCCATCTTCCACTTATATCTTATTATTTACACTGCTTATTGTGCCTGTGGCTTTGTTGACACGTCATACATTGGTACTAAACAGCTAGCTGTTTAGTTCATTTGTTCAATCGGAATACCGGAATTAAATTAGCTGGAAGCACGCTATGTGCTCTATGTTAGTTCAACAAAAGGCAAATAATTCCTGTGCCAAGTTGCAGTCTATCTATGTTTCATGTGGCTTGTCTCTTGCTTCAAATCTGTTCTGTAACAGCATTCCTTGACCTCAGATCTGGTGATCAAATTATTTACATCAATGCTGGGATTAATGGTTTCCTAAAGTTTTTCCCATGCTTCAACATATACATATGCATGAATTCGTTTTCTGTGAGCGCATTGTTTTTTCTTATTCTTGAAGGATTGGATAACACCTTGTGCGGTTGTGCCTTGTAAATGCATCTCAGGTATTTCGCCACCTGGTAGAACGGGTGCGGTGCCGTCTGCTCTTTGCCACGCACTACCATCCTCTCACAAAGGAGTTCGCCTCTCACCCTCACGTGAGCCTCCAGCATATGGCTTGCATGTTCAAGCCAAAGAGCAGTGCCCATGGCAGCATGGGCGAGAAGGAACTCATCTTCCTCTACCGGCTCACCTCAGGAGCCTGCCCAGAGAGCTACGGCCTGCAGGTTGCCACAATGGCGGGGCTGCCAAAGTCAATAGTTGAGAAGGCGTCCGTTGCAGGCCAGATGATGAGGTCAAAAATCTCCAGGAGCTTCAAGTCGAGTGAAGAGCGGGCGGAGTTCTCAACCCTTCACGAAGAATGGCTTAGGACTGCCATTTACATCAGCGGTCTAAAGGGAGGGCAACTAGATGATGACACCATGGATACGGTGTTCTGCATTTCGCAAGAGCTGAAGGCTCACTTCAGGAAGGCAAAATGAGTATTCAGAATCACAAACCACTAATTATCAGTGTTTATATCCCTGACAATGCCACCCATTGCATGGTAATGTCACATCGTTGTCGACACGAGATGTAATGTTATCTGCCATTTTGATGGCTGAAGGTTGAGTGTCATGTGTATATATGCTTTGTGAGCCAGCTAGTTTTAAGCAGTAACCTGTGCATATTGGACCCGCAAGTGCAATCTGACCTGGGATGAAGACTGATTTGATGTTTGTCTGAACTGGTGTGATAGAACTGGTAAGAGCTAACTCTGAAATTTAAGTGGCGCGGCTAGATCAGACCAACTAGTTCCCGTGACACCAGACCAAATTTGAAGTACTAGCACAAATGGTGCCCCTTTTCTAAGTTTCAGACACCTGCCATAAAATCCATATTGAATTCTGAAAAAAGCTTCACTACGTTTTTTGATAAAGGATGCTTTATTAATCTCAATATGTATCGCCAAACATCTTGTGACTCACGTGATCTAATGGACAATGGTCACTGTATTTTTGCACTTAAACATTTGTTAATATAAATATTGTGTAAACACTATTACTATGTGTGAGGATTTCAGTGTAAAACTACAGTGATCATAGAATGGAGATTGTGTTGTCCAGTAGAGATTTTTACATGATTGCACTAGATTGCTGTTTGCACTCTCATAGTTCCCCAGTGAGAGATCTACTGCAGAAATTTGCTTTTTTTTCTTTCAGTATCAATCTGATCTGTATCAGCACTGCTCAGTTTTATTTTTTTTGACGATTTTGTATCAACCTATGTTCATCACAGCACAGATTCATTCAAAGATTCAAGTCACGTGTTCCTTGTGTTCTCCTGTTACAGCCGTCGTTCAGCTGCAGCTGCGTCTACGTATGTAGGTACTTCCTCTAAACTTAAAAAATATCGTTTTTTGAACTAAATTTAGTTTCGAAAACGAAATATTTTGAAGGATGGAGCACGGGGCCTGAGACTGAGACACGGTGGCCCCGACCCGTGTGGTGGGGCGCGGGCTGCACCCATTTTAACGGGCTGCGTCAACGGCCTGCAGCCCATAAGCGAATTGCCACGAGAAGCGGCCCGCGCATCATGCCGTTGGGCCATGCGGCACGCTGGACGTCCTCAGCTGGGCCTCCGACCGTCCGTCCATCCGTCCTGACGCATGGGCCCCTTTAGCTTCCTCCCTCCTCTCGTCCAAACCCAAATCATCGAACCCTTCTCGTCTGCTCATCATGGGTAGGTACGGCCTGACGTGATTTGATGTGCTGGAGGATGAATGATAATTAGCTAGAGTTACCAGTAGGGGATTCACCGGATTAAAGGCGACACAGTGTTTGATATGACTGTCACCTAATCTAGTGGGCATGCCACGCCGTCTTTGACCAGCCCTGCCCCCGCGGATTTCACTCACCATGCACAACCTCTTCAGTGAAAATCACCAGGATCATTCACGATCACCTCTACTTCCATAACGTGCTGCTGCTGCTGTATTAGGGCTAGAACTAAGACAGAAACCACGAGCTTAGAAACCGGGTTTTTTACACCCTCCCCCCCAAAAAAAGGAATCTTGAAGCACAAAATGGTTCAGCCGGACAACAGTGAGTTTAATGGAGGAAGGAACGCATCTGTGTGTGTGAGAGAGGATTAGGTCCCAACCGTAGCAATAATTGGGATCCTACTACATGATTCTGAAGTACGTGGGGGCCATGCATGTTTATTAGGACTCCCGCTACAAACAAATCATCTAGGGTTCGATCGGCTATCTTGTCCAGGCCCCCATGAACAATTCAGTACAGTACCCTTATATTAGATGCATGTAGCCCTTCCCATCGTTTTAAACAAAAGGGGCGTAGGGTTAGGTTCAGAGGTCTTCCATTCTATCAGACCTACTGTACTATACTAGTCAATTCTTTCATCAAACTAGAGGCACTGCAGAATCATGGTTAGGTAGGGAAAGCAATCTAGCTACTCCACTATAGAAGAATTAATACTGTACCATGTTAGTTACAGCGGTAGACCTTAATATTCTAGAGCATGTGAAATTCGCAGAAAGGAATGTTTCCAGCTGAATTTTGAGCTATGTGAATATGTTTCATACTTTGAGCATCCGTTAACCATTTTTTTCTCACATACATCTGCACTCGTAGCATTATGATCCGACCTTCCTTCTATTTGTTTCTGCAGTTCTTAATTATTTCACCTCTCAATTTCTCTCAGTAACTTTTTAAATAGTGTATGTGGGTCCTATGAACACAGTCATTAACACACTGTCATCATCTTCTTCTAAAAATTCAAAGATGATTACAGTGGATAATTAAACATCCTTGACCACTCATCAATGGCCCACTTTACCAGACCACCTCGCGCGACCCACGCACGGACACCTCGCCATTGTTTACCTAGAAGCTCGCACAGTCCGGGGCCCGGTGGTGACGCATGGAAGCAGCGCCCATGCCATTTGGCTGTTTCCTCCCCAAAGAAATGCTATATCTCACTCCGATGTGGTGCTGCAGTAAATGTAAATTATATCTCTGGCTGCCGCTGCGCCCTGCTCCTGGTTCCATCATGCGGGCAAGGGGTAACGAGACCACTCCCTTCAAGTACTAGCATAATGGCTGCAATAAACCGCGCTGCATGCAGCAGCGCATGGTCCACAATATTCTCGAGGAATTTTTAGTTTCTCGTGAACACACACACACACGCGAACTCTGGTGTCACTGTAGATTCACATTTACCTCGACCAAAGGAAAAGTTGATGATTAGACTGTAAATGTACTCGAAAAGTAGGGTAGAGATCATCAGTATACAGAGACTACGGAACCCGTACCCCGTTGTGCTGAGACACTGACAAAGGGCTCGCATCAAACACTACTAGTGCACCACCAGCATATAAAAAAGATGTCCTAAGCCTAATGTGCATTTATTTTCTGTTTGCGTAATATTTGACTTGAAGAGACACGGACATGGACGCAGAGGCAGTTAAAAAATATTGCTAAATAAATGTCAGGAGAGAGAGCTGAAAATTACTACACGTACTGTCAGTAGAAGGCACCTGCTACAACGCTGACACTCACCCGTGGATTACTTCATGTCTAATTTATCGCTACATGAGTGGAACAGTCCGTCATTCTAGCGCGGTGTCCATACGTGTATGATGTGAGGTAGCGTGTTACCAGCTTTGTTAAGCATCATTATATATGCGATACGTACACGTTCATGGTCTTGTTTTAGCCTACCGATACTTTTACGTCGTAAGACGAGCTAACACATCGCACGGCACGTGGAAGATTGGTAGCTTTATCCGGCGAAAGTGCAGTTGCTTGCTTCCTATGCGTTACTCCCTCCATCTCTAAATGTTATCGTTTTGTAATTTATTTTTAATCTACAAATCAACAAATTTTTAGAGATGGAATAAGTACATGATTCAACATATGATCGAGCTAGCACAGATAGCATACGCTCATTGCTGATGAGGCCGTCGCGTGCAGGATTAAAACGTGCTTTGATCAAATTGAGTAATTTGAGCACTGATAAGAGGAAAATAATGTAGTAAATCATGCAAACATATAGTTTTCATCCTTGGTAAATAACAGGAATGTGGTAAATAAGCTTTCTGTCTCACCTTAAATTTTCCAAAGGGTTGAAATCTTTCATAATTCTTACAAAAATCCTAATGGCCAAAGAAACTGTAAAATATACTTCCTCCGTTTCTTTTTATTTAGCATCAATTCATTCAAAAATGAGCTAGCAAATAAAAAGAAAGACAAGTACTGTGTTTGCTAGGAGGGCAGGAGTCCTGCACATGAGTACTCATGTCGGCAGGCACGTGCGGTGGGCCTCCGCAGCGCGTCGCTGCTCCCCCGCTTGGCTCGGCTCCTCGGGCCGTACGATCGAAGACGGATCTTCCCGGTGGGCCGTCGGATGCGTCTCGCGATCCGCGCGCGGCCCGTCTGGAATACGACAGGGAAAAGGGCACCTCGGCAACTGCTTGCCACGACTACGAGAGCGAGCACCATACCACCCCAGCTTTCCTTTGTCCTTTCCCTCGCGCCGTTGTTTTCCACGAAAGCCCTGCCTAAAAAAGATTACCTGTGCATTTTTTATTTTATTTTCCATTAAAAAGTGTTTGCGCGGTGAAAAATTCGTCGTCCACACTTTTTTCCCTCGTCTAAGTTATCTTTAAAACAGGACTAACTATTTCTCTCAATTCTCATAGAACAAGCATAAAATCTTTGTGAATTTTGAAATTAACTTCAGCTTGTTTCACGGATTAATTCTTCTATTTTGAAATAAATGATGTTTTAAGAGATCTAATTTAGTTCAAATTGAGAACTAAATTAACTATCTGAAACATTATTTCGAGACAGTATATAGCAAAGCAAACTGCAAGCGGAAGTATTTGCAGACATTTTTCTACTCGCCTCTTCTCTTTTTTGATGATTGATTGAAGGCAACCTATTTTTCTACACAGCCAGGAGAAGAAAACAAAACGGAATCCGTTGTGAGCTGGCCCCGCCTGCAGCCCTATGGGCTCCACTGGCCAGTCAGCTTTGTCAATGCCGGGCCGTCGCTGTCCGCGTAAAAGCGCAGCACTCAATAACTCGTGCCCCGTCCTACCTCTCTCCCCCCTCACTTTACTGCACAGGTGACTTAACCA
Source organism: Tuctoria greenei (assembly GCA_036927565.1). Lineage (NCBI taxonomy): Eukaryota > Viridiplantae > Streptophyta > Magnoliopsida > Poales > Poaceae > Tuctoria > Tuctoria greenei. The sequence goes on from JAYESD010000003.1 coordinate 209,838,988, forward strand.
TTGACATATGGACTTCTAGCATGTGGGTCTCACAGGATCCATCCGGTCGTTGGACGGAGTTAACCGCCCAAGCATCGGGTGCCGAGCGTGAGTAATAAAATCGCGCGTCATCTGTTGGGTCCTGCGTCCACTGTCACTAATTCCTGCCAAAACTGAACACCAATCTCGATCGAATCTCGTTTTCAGTTTAGTTTTCCGAAGAACCGGTGACGCAAATCTACGGGTACCAGATTTTCACTCGTGTGTCATCTTTGCACGCTCAACATCGGCATTTGCAGCGCAGAGCAGGAGCTGACGGCAACCACCGCGTCAAACAGAAACAGTGCATCCAACTGATCTCACAAGAAGCACAGGAAACGTTCTTATTCAGAGACATTATCATCATAACGCCGCTCCAGCTCCGGAGATTGCAAACAGTGACGGCCGGAGCTAGCCAAGAGGTGAGGGGGGAGAACGAAACAAACAAAGCTGTGTGGTGCACGTTGGTACCTAGCCGGGGGCCCACCCCCACCGCATAATGGCCTACCAGTACCTGCCGGACGATGGGCTCATTCATCATCACCATGGACGCGACGCAAAAGCTCTGTAACAGTTGCGAACGAAGCCAACACGTTTTGAAGGCCAAATGCCAAAGCAACGCCGCTTTCAGAAAGCGGTTCACGGGACGCACAACATATGCCTGACATGGATGGGGGCAGGAGCGAGAGAGAGACGACGGGTTACCAACAATGTATAATTAACTCTGAAACCTGCACTTTATACTTTTGCAACAGCAGTGACTGCTGTCGATACTCGAATGATCGGCAAATATTTAAATTAGTGAGAAACACTATGATCGATCTCAAACACGGCATGTTTTAGACGACTGGTTTTGAGCATCCCCAAGGATAAAATCTTGCGTCCAGATGAACGCCATGCAGCATCTGCTATGAATATTACATGACTGAATATGTAGTAACGACATAGTAGAGTTTATGTATATGAATTAATTATATTTACTCAAATTAGAAATAAGGTTTCAGAGGATAGGGGACATCGGATTCAAAAAAATATATGTGACATCTGACCCCGGCCAAGCGTCGTGACCCATTCAGAAATACTGCTTCAAGACCAGTGCCGAAAAAGAATGAAAAAAAAAAGCTAGTAAGCTCGCACACTGATGTATCTTTTGCTGCATTATGCTCGTTTGCAGCGGCGAGAAAAGAAGAGAAAGGGGGCGTGACCTGAAAGTCCAATGATTATGCGTCCCTGGCCCTGAGCTAGATACGAGATCGGAGGAGAGAAGGTTATGGTATGGTTGATGACAAGTATAAAGAAATATGTTTCGGATTTGTTGAACTTTTAGGCTCTGATCTCGTTTATTTATATTAGGGTGTGTTTGGTTCGTGGGACGAAGTAGGATAGGATAGGACGGTTCCACTCTCACCAGTGTTTGTTTTGAAGGCGTGTGGGACGGGATCATCCCCGAAAGAAAATATTCCTACGATATCCGGGACGCGTCCATCCCCGCAAATACGAGCGGATCAATCCGTCCCACCCGAACGCCGTGAGTCGTCCGTCTCCCTCCCCGCGCGCTCGCTTCTCTGCAACGCTACTCCTCCCGCCGATCTGTCCCTCCAAGGCTCGCGCTTGCCTCCCTCTGCCGACGAAGCTTTCGGATGAGGAGCCGCAATGCGAAGCACCCAAGCTTGCCGGCTGTGAGGATGTGTGACGCATGCGCTGGAGATTCTCCGTGAAGGCACGCACGGCGACCTTGGGCAAAGTCTTGCTGAGGTTCGCCATGAACGGGCGCAGCAGGACGAGAACATCTCTACAGGATAGCGCAGAGAGCTCGGCACATTGCTGTGCACGCGGCAGCGGCGGCCGGCGACCTCGAGGACGAATGGGGCAAGGAGCTTGAGCCGGCGGCACACCAGAGCGGCGCCGCTCCCATGGCTGCGGTGGTGGTCGAGGCTCCCGCTGCGGAGCAGCGGAGGCATTAGCGAAGAGCGAGAAGGCGCTGTACGAGACGGGACTGAGTGCGGCCCGTGCGTCCAGCAGAATCTGACCGAGGTTGTGGAGCTCATCAGGCAGCTCGAGGATGTTGCTTTGTCCACTGATACAAACAGCTAGCGTCAAATTCTGATGCTGCTTGACAAGGGAATCATAAACACGATTCTACAAATTGTGGCTCAGTAATTCCATTCATTTGAAAATAAGCTTAAGAAATGGATGACTAAGATTTTTCAGCCCATTTTCCTATACGTTTCCAAGCCATTTTCCTATTGTTAAAGTGCACCTAGGCAAATTATTTGAGTTTACAAAACATATTTGAAACATGAGGTCCACCAATTATGTTTCTCTCAGTGTCAGGTTGAATTTACAAAACACATTTAGTTGGAGGTGAGCCATGATACAGCATCACTGGAGATATGCATGGACGTGATCGATGAAATGACAGAATGATGAGAAGTTAACGGTGCTAACGGAGTTAGAGAAACCGTTAATTCTCATCCCACTTTGTCCCTCGAATCAAACAAAAAACAGGGATCATCCCATCCCTCTAAACAAACAAAAAATGAGATCATCTCATCCCTAAAAAGAGGGATGGATTCAACCCATCCCACCTCGTCTCTAAACCAAACACACCCTTAGGTTACCGGTACAATCAAATAAGATTTACATGGATTTTATCTCTAGGATCCGAAACTGTTTCTATTCTCTAGATACAATCGGACTCTAGATATAGAGATATAATCTTCTTTCAATAACCCTCCTCAATCATAACTTATTAAGATTGGCTTGAAACTACTTTAGCATATGAGATGTTAAAGTCTTGATGAAACCGTTAGCTATTTGGTCTTTTGAGGATATATGTTGAACCTCGATCTGTTTGTTAACTACCTTTCTCTCATAAAGTGATAGTCAATCTCTACATGTTTCACTCTTCCACGAAACACTGAATTTGCTATTAAGTATGTGGCTCTCAAGTTATCACACCAAAGACATGGTATATTATTTTTTTAACTCCAAGTTCCTTGGGAATAATTTGAAGCCAGCTTACTTCAGCAGCAGCATTAGTCATATCCTTATACTCTACTTCAGTAGACGAACGCGACACTGTGGGTTGTTAATTTGAACCGAAGAAAATAGCAAAGTTACCAGTAGATCGTCGATTGTCAGAACATCCTGCTCAATCGACATCCGAGAAGAAATTGAACCTAGTGGACAGAGATTTCTTGAATAAAAGTCAAGTCTTGAGTGTGCCACAAATAAATCGGAGTATCCTTTTTACAGTTGTCCAATGCTCGGACGTTGGAGCATGTAGATACTGTGAAACTTTATTTACTGAGTACGCAATATGAGGCCTAGTGATTGTTAAGTACTGCAAGGCCTAGTTTGTGCTATCTTCTGAACTGAGCATTTTTCCACTATATGCTGACAACTTCTCTGTTGCCGACAAGGGAGTAGAAACAATTTTGCATTTGTGCATGTTAACACGCATGAGTATATCATGTGCGTATTTTTCCTGTGACAACAGCAAGCCACCTCGAGTTCTCCTCACCTCAAGGCCCAAAAAAGAGTGAAGATCTCCTAGATCCTTTAAAGCAAAACTATTACTCAGCTCATGTAGTAGATTTTTGACCACTTTTTCATAGGATCTTGCCACTATAATATTGTCGACGTAAATCAACATGAAGACTGTTACTTCTGCCTTTTTTAGAATAAACAGAGAATGACACGATTTTGAGACAACAAAACTGAGTTCATGCAGTTTAGTACTCAATGTAGAGTACCATGTCCTTGATGCCTGTTTTAATCCGTATATTGCCATTTTCAGTTTACAGATATGTGACGGGTACCTTTTATCTTCATACTCAGGGGTTGCTTCATATATACCTCATCCTCTAAAATGTCATGAAGGAACACATTCTGAACATCCAGTTGTTTGAGGCACAAATTATTTGACACTGCAATAGATAAGACCAAACGAATAGTAACCACTTTTACCACAGGACTAAAAAGTGTCCTCACAGTCTATTTCATATCTCTGTTTAAATCCTTTGGCAACACGTCTTGCTTTGTACGGATCCATCGAACCATCAGCCTTTCTTTTCACCTTGTAGACCCATTTGCAATCAATTACATTGTTGCCATGACTTGCTGGTACCAAGTGCCAAGTTTGATTTCTCTCAAGAGCTTGTATTTCCATGTCCATCGCATGCTTCTATTCTTATTTTCCATTGCCTCCTATAGATGTTGAGGCTCACCAATAGATGAAAAATAAGAATATATAATTGTCCCATTAGTATTGACTTTGGGTTTAAAATACCTGATTGTTGTCTTGTTCGAGCTCTTTGTGCTGGCTGCTCTACAAAATCATCAGCCAGAGCTGATCCATCCCCCTGATAATGGTGCAGCGAATGCACCTCTGGTCCCGCGTTCACCCCTTCATTGTCTGACATGTGGCCCTCGACCTTATTAGCAGGCGCAACCGTATCAGCAGGAAGCATGGAATTCTGTGCCTGACTGTCGGTCTGCGCATGGACAAGCTGTCGCGCGAGAGTCCTTGGGCTTCGTTCCGTCATGGGAACAGGTACCGAATCGCCCTCAATACTGCTGCTCGTACCATGCTGTCTTTTTGGAGCATTTACGAGCAGCCCCCTGTGGTTCTCATAATTTATTCTTGTTTCATCTGGCACAAACATTGACACTTCTCTTTCTCCAGAATCCTGTAAACTTTCCACCTCAAGAGTAGGATTAGTATTGTCAGTCAAATTAGTACTACCAGATATATTCCCCAAGCTATTTGTATTTGGAAGAAGGCTAGATGGTAGAAGCAAAATTTCTTTACGGAGTTGAGCACCGGCATTTTCATGCAATTCAGTAAATGGAAAAAATTTCTCATCAAAGATAACATCTCTCGAAATGTACACTCTCCATATCTTTGGCTCAAGACATTTATGGCACTTATGTAAAGGACTATCTCCAAGGAAAACGCACCTTATGAACCTATATGCAAGCTTTCTTGTATTATAGAGCCTAAGGTTCAGCCAAATAGCACAGCAAAAAATTCTTAGATTGGAATAGGTAGGCTTGTGGTTGAGGAGCTTTTCTGTGGGGCTTTTCATTTTTATTACTCGAGATGGGAGAAGATTCATAAGGTAGACTGGAGTTAAAAATGCCTTATCCCAAAATTTTAGTGGTATAGAGGCATTGGCAAGTAATGCAAGTCCTACCTCTACAATGTGCTTGTGTTTTCTCTCAGCGGCACCATTTTGTTGATGTGCATAGGGACATGATACATGATGAACAATTCCTATCCTTGTAAAAAAAAGAATTCAATTTCTCATACTCACCACCCCAATCGGTTTGAATGGTGAGTATCTTTCGGCTAAAATGTCTTTCAACTAGATTTTCGAAGTTGTGAAAGACTTGGAAGACTTGAGATTTGTATTTGAGTAGATATATCTAAGTATATCTACTAAAATCATCAATGAAACTAATAATATTTGTTGCCATTGTCGAATTTGGATGTTGGACCCCAAACATCCGACTGAATGAGTTCAAGATGTTGGCTTAATGTGCTGTTTGATTTTTGATATGGAAATGGATGACTTTTTGCTTTTTGGCAGACATCACACACAAGATTATTGCTAGAATTATCAGAAAACAATAACTCATTGTTTTTTAAAACATGATCAACTATGACAAAATATGGGTGACCTATACGACTATTCCATGACTCTATGGATGGCTTGATTGTAGCTCTAGGATGCTCTTAAGATTTGGCTTGGCCGTGATTCTGATAGCATAGAGTCCCCTTCACACTTTCCCTTAAGGATTGTATTCTTTGTTGCTCAATTCTTAATAAAAAAACACCAAAGGTGATATTTAAAGACACACGTTATTATCTTTAGCAAGCTTGTGAACGGAGCAAAGATTAATTTTAGCGCTAGGAATATGAAGGACATTATCAAGATGCAAAGATTTACTTGGGGAATAAACTGGTGCTACCAACATGACTGATATATGTACCTTTTTCCATTGGCGGTATGAACTTGATCCTGGCCTTGATACTTTCCATGTGTTGTAAGTTCGTTCAATTCCCTGATGATATAGTCAGTAGCACTGGTATGTATATACCAGTTGCTATAAACTCCATACGAAGGTACAACTGCTCCAGCAAATCTCTCTTCCTTCTTGAAATCTTGATCATATATGTACCAACATTCAAATGCTTGGTGATTTGGTTTGCCGCAAATCTGACAAAATATCTTCTGATTTTGACTTGTATTGCTCGGGTTAGATTTATTTTGACCCCGACCAGGGTTTCTAATCTGACCACGACCAGGAAAACCTCCTCTGCCCCCTCTTCCATTATTTCGTCCTCGGCCACGACCTCTGGTAGCGATATTTGCAGAAGATGAGCCTTACTGCTCATCTGCTTGAAGCATGTCTTGCCTATGCTAATACCCCAATGCTTGTGAGTATAGTTCATGAACCGATATTTGATCTGCTCTTGCCATTACGAAGGAAACAAAGGGAGTGTATTCAGAATCTAAGCCATTCAAGATGTACGAAACTATCTCCTCCTCATCAAGCAATTTTCCAGTGGACGCCAACTCATTTGCTAGTCTCTTCATCTTAGCAAAATATTGAGACATGGTCATTGTTCCTTTTTTAGTGTTTGTCAACACAAACCTCAGATTGGTGACCTTTGCTCGAGACCGAGAAGCGAAAAATTGTTGAAGAGCCTTCCACGCCTCAAACGAAGTTTCCTTGGTTGCCACATGGGCTAGGACTTCCCTTGATAGGGAGTTCAACAAGTATGCAAGAACTTATTGATCTTGTGCTATCCAGATTGCGTACTCCGGATTATCGATCTCTTCAACCTTCTTGCCGTCTGTGGTGACCGTCATCTTTTCTGACGGTGGTTTTGCATACTCATCAAGGTAGCGCATCAGTTGTTCACCCCTCAACACTGGGAGAAATTGAGCTTTCCATAGTAGGAAGTTTTCTCTCGTGAGTTTCTCCGCGACCGGTGGTCCGAGCGCCGAGAGAATCGTCGACGACGTCAAATTCGCCAAAGTTGAACTCGTCGACATATTTGCTAGATGTTTTAGAGGTTGGCTCTGATTACCATGAAGAAATATGTTTTGGACTTGTTGAGCCATTATGCTCTGATCTTGTTTATTTATAATAGGGTACGGGTACAACCAAATAGGATTTACATGGACTCTATCTCTAGGATCTGAAACTGTTCTATTCTCTAGATACAATCGGACTCTAGATATAGAGATATAATTTTCTTCCAATAAAGTACTTCCTCCGCCTTTGAAAGTTTATCGCTTTGTAGTTAAAAAATAAACTACAAAGCGATAAATTTTTAAGAACGAAGAGAGTACTTAGTACAGTAGCAGCTGGTGTTATTAGGTACGGTTGCTGATTGGCTCCCATGCGGCTTGAATCCGTGGAAACCGCTCATGTGCGTGGGAGTGATTGGCCCAATTAATAAGTTTCAACTGACGATTTGGACGGAAAAGTGGTTTTGATTAAGCGTGGTGTCAGTAGGCAGGAATGAGCTGAAGACAGTGGACAAGTTGCAAGCATTGGGTACTGTTTTGGAGGTGATTTTTGGGGGCTCGGTTAAGCTAGCTCGTGCTCGTCATTCTGTACAGGTGAAGGGCTGGGGCTCTGAGTTAAAAGCGTCCAGGTTCATCGAACGGTCGAACCAGTCGCATTCCCGGAAGGAAGATGAGTAGATGACATCCATTCAGGTCGTTTTGTGCTTCTTGTTCCCAAATCTGTCTTCAAAATACAATTTTATTAAAGTTGATCCTGCGCACCTGGCTGGATTTACTTATTTACTTTTTCAAGGACACGCACAGCACATCATGAAATGGAAGTGACAAGCCAGAAAGCCACGAAAGTAAGCTACGGTATTTGCAGTGCAGTAGTACTCTACCATACAGTACCAGTACATGCCCATCAGTAGTCTTCGTCGATGAAAGCCTATACCGTACTGTACGAGCCAGGCCGTATTTCTCTACGCGTACAGTACAGAGCAACACAGTTAAAATGTTACATCTGCCTCCCTTTATCTGACATCCATGAATGGCAGGCGGAGGTGGGTGGTGGTGTAGAGTAGGCGCAGGAGTATTTCACAAGCCACAAATCCCTCTCCCCCCCCTCTCTCTCTGCGTCTCTGATTTTGATGCATGCAAAGAGACAGAGCGAGGAGAGGGAAGGGTATCAGTCGTACAAGTAGGAGCAGTGCAGTGTGATTTTACTGCCATTGTGCTCTCTCTCCTCTCTGCCCTCCTGTCCTCGGTCTTCACAGGCTCCTCGCATCTCCTTTTGCCCGTCCACCCTCGCGCAGAGCAAGAGCGGAGTGCGTGAGGGAGAGCGGGGAGGAAGAGAGGTAATCACTGTTAAAGCCGAGAACAGAAAAGATAAAGGTGAGCCGTTGGGGGTGCTTGCATTGTTCTGCTTGCGTCCTCTTTTCTTGCCTTATTTGTTTGCTCACAAGTTGGGCGAGTTGTTCATCCGAAGCGTGCGTCGTGCACCTGAGACGAGGTATCTCGCTGAGAAAACCGGCGGCGTGTCTTTTGGTAGTACTTGACGAGGGCCGTGTGATCTTGGACGGCGAGATGCAACAACGTTCCGTGGATTCGTGGGATGGGATAAATTTGTGATCTTTTGCTTTGTTCCTGATCCCGGTTTCAGGAGGTTTCGGGCGCCGCGCGGCTCTCCGGCGACCGGCGATGCTGCGAAGGATGGCCTCCGATCCGGCTCCGGACTCCTCCGTTGGGGGCGGGGAAGCCAGGCTCCGTGGCGGTGGCGCGGCATTCTTCGCCGTGCCGCGGCTGTTCGTCGGGTTCGCACCGAAGCGCGGGCCGGACGGCGAGTCGTCGCGGAGCCCGACGTCGCCGCTCGACCCCAAGCCGCTGCTGCTCCGGTCGCCGCGTTCGCCGAGGACCTGGGACGCGGAGCCGGTGGGACGCGGCCTCGTGGACGCCCTCGCCGGCGACGCCAAGAACTGCCTGCTCAGCCCGCGCCTGCGGCTCAAATCGTACAGCTCCGTGCCCAAGCACTGCGGCGGTGGCCGCTCGCAGCCGGAGCTCGGCAAGACGATGTCTCGCCCCGCCCAGGACTCGGCAGCCGCCGCCGGCGGCGGCTTGTCAGTGCCGAGCAGCAGGTTCTTCTTCGGGGATCTGAAGTCTGGTTCAGAGGCCACTCAGTCAGATGACGACGCTCAACTCGTCAACGATGAACGGCACTCCTTCAATCTCGGCAAGGTCACGGGGCCGGGCTCCCTGCCGGCGTCTATCGCCGCCAGCGCCGGGCGGTTCATCGGGTCGGTCTCGGCTACCGAGATCGAGCAGTCGGAGGACTACACGCGCATCATCGCGCGCGGCCCGAACCCCAGGACGACCCACATCTTCGGTGACTGCATCTTGGAGCCACTTCCGGTTCCGGTTGGGGAGACTGACGAGCAGGTCGCCATGGAAGTGCAGGAAGGAGCAGCCGAGTCCTACTGGGTGGTCAAGTGCCCCGAGGAGGCCGCCGCCTGCGAGGACTTCTTGAGCTCCTGCTTCACTTGCAAGAAGAAGCTGGACGGCAATGACATTTACATTTACCGGTAAGTTATCATCTTGTTTTACGATTCGATTAATTTAAGAACTGACGGTTCCGTTTTTGGATTGGATCATTCGGGGAAGCTTTCGTGGTTAAAGGGATCGCCCGCGGAATGAACATTGATCTGAAAGAGCGAATGCTTCCCCGGATCATCAGGGGGCAAAGCTAATTCTTCTATGGGAGAAGAACCATTATGTTAATGCAAAATGGAGTATTAAATAAATGAAGTCGAACAACATGCATAGTAATTGTTACCGAACTGCCTTAACTTAGAGTTAGAGATGGTTAACAAACGGACCGGTTTGTTGTTTATCTGCGTGTTTGCAATTGCGCATCGTTTGTTCTGCATCACAAGTAAAGAGAGACGCTGAACAAATTTTGCTGTGTGCTGTTGCAGGGGCGAGAAGGCATTCTGCAGCGCCGATTGCCGGGACCAAGAGATCTTGATCGAGGAGGAAGCCGAGAACACCACTACCTCCATCGACTCCCCTCGCTCATCCTGCTCCTCCTTGCACGAGGAGATCTTCATGGCCGGCATGGTGGTCGCGACATGACCCCCGCCATTCCCCGCACCGTTTCTCCTCCTCCGCCGCCGCCGCGACAATAAAAGCGCCGAAATTTTCCCTCCTTCCTGGATAGATGATCGATCCTAGACGACCGATCACCGGCTCACCGCACCGGCGCACGTCGGCGTCGTCAGCCTGATGTGTTTTGATTCGGCAACTGAGGAAGGAACGGTGCTGATGGTGGGTCATTGTCGCTGGTCCTGGAAACCTGCAGAGATCTGGGCTTTTTAGAAAGAGTGAGGCCTGCCTTTAGCACTGTAGTTTTGATCCTAAGGCTGCTGGCCAGTGCCCCCCATCCTTTCTCTTTCGCCTTTTCTTCGCTACTCTTAGCAGCAGTGACTGTGTCTGCACATTGCTGCAGTCTACTACAATACTCTGCCTGTGAGATAATGATATTGAGCTGCTTTGAGCGAGTCGTCTCCATTGCTCCCTTTTACATTGTGCTATGTGCAGGAGTAGCAGTATCACTGTGGAACTGAAAGGATGGTTTAGCTCGACGCCCCGACTACTTGAACTCCTCTGAACATCAAAGTAAGGCATCTTTTGCCATGGACAATCATCAAGGGCTAAGCTGAAACCCATGACAACGGGAAGAGGGAAGGAGCAATGATGAATCGAGGGAAAAGCGTTGCCGCTGAAACCCAGGCCATGAGCGGATGGGATCGGATCAGGTGTGATCGCAGCAGCGAGGAATCCGCCGCGTGCATCCATCCAAGGTCCAATTTCTCACCAGTTTTGGCAAATGGGCTCTGCCGAGCAGGAGGAACAGAACAGAGCAGACGTTGCGTTCGGGAGGCGCCTCTGCTGCCTCCCTCGTAGTAGTATTGAATTCAGAGCCGCCCATGCCTCGCATCATCACTCTTTATTATTTGGGTCGGCGCCAGGCGCCAGGCGTCGTTGGATTCGTCTGTTCTGTGTGCTTCTGCGAGCCACGGGCGCGTCAGCATTTGGCGACGCGTATGATGACGGTTTCTGCTTCGGGAATTGAATCTTTTGATGGGCGCGTCCGTCACCGGAGAGAGAGAGAGAGAGGAACGAAGATGGGGATCAGGATGGCGGCATGGCTGAAAGTAGAACTGTGATTGAACGAATTCGACGCCAATGTTCGTTCAGTTGGGCCCTGCATCTGCATGCAATGTAGGCGCGCAGTTGTGAAAAGATTTCCCTCCGTGAGCTTGATTGTGGCGTTACCTATTTTCTTCTTAGGAGTTAACACTAGCGGGAAAACAAGCTATTTATATAATAAAAAGTTGGATAGTTCTTTTAGAGATATAGGGCTATATTTGTATTTTTCTTTTGCATAGGGTCTTTCTGCATAATTGTTATACCTGTAATTTGTACATCTATTTATAGAGGTCTTTGGTCTCCTCAATAATACAAACTCAATATTCATAATATGATATCAGAACCATATTAGTTTGTGAGACCTATGTGTGCTGAATACATTGGTTTTGACGATAAAAGTTTTGAATACTACTAAAACACCTTTTCAGCAAGGTCCGACGATAGGCCCCGCTTGTTTTAGGTAGCTCCGGCAAGGTCCGACGTAAGGTCTGACTTGCTTTGGCTAGATCCGACTTCTTTGTCTAGGTCCGACTAGCTTCGATAAACTCCGACACTAGGTCTAACTAGCTTTGGTTAGCTCCGGCGCTAGGTCCTACTAGCTTTGGTAAGTTCCAGCGCTAGATCTTGTTAGTTTTGGTAAGCTCCGGTTCAAGTTCCAGTTAGCTTTGGTAAGGTTCAGAGCTTGATCGTAGTAGTTCTGTTTTTAACATGCAATGTTTCAAACTTGATTTTGGGTTATGGAAATTTTTCTTAGTATTCTTTTACTAAGTTATTGGTGTGTTTTTGTGGTTATAGCTGATATCATTTTGCTATGTTTTGCAACATGCTTATGTGAGGTGCTCACGTAAGGTGTTGTGGTTTCGGAACTAACGAGAGTCAAGTCGAGGACTTGTGCTCGGAAGTATCGGTTGTTGTAGGATCGAAGAGCACGTGAAAAGCTACCAGAGGGGGGGGGGTGAATGGTAGATTAAAACTTTTTCAGCGGAAGCAATGAAAACCCCTTGGTAGAAAAACGATCTATTAAAGAAATCGTGTGCAAGACTAATCTAATCGTGTTTCACCGTGAAAAAAGCGATAGATATTAGAGAGAATAAAGTCACGAAGACAACACAAGAAGAATCACTCAAATCCGACGAGAGAAACTCAAGTTATGATCGAAAGATCGAACAAAGGTCAATCTATCCTACCTAAGAAAGAATAGTTCTGAAACACTGCAAATAAACTTGTGTAGACCAAAAACCACAAATCCAGTGACCGCGAAATTTTACAGATGATAGATAATCAAGTTTTCAAGACAACCCAAAAAGAATCACGTCAATTGAATCTGTAAAACTCGAGTTATGATAAAACCACCGACGAAAGGTAGTGCCGTGCAGAAACTTGACGAGTAAAACTTGTCTGGAACAAGTCGGACGAACAAGGCACAAAAGTTTCTTCAAACTACGAATTTTATTGATCAAACCATAGGAGAAACAGCCCCAAAGTCGTGCAGCACGAGCTATGGTATCTCTTGCTTATATAACTAGCCCTTAGGCCAACCCAATCTCAACTAGGACTCTAATCCTACTCAAATCACGAATCGAAACTTTCCATAACTGCTTAGGACTCTTCTATACGCAGATAGAAGCAATCTTAAGACTTCCAAAGACCTTAGGAACATATCCCACTATCCGAGTCTGGTTCCGGCAATTCTCCCGATACTACTATTAATAGCCCGCAGAGTTTCTTAGTTCAGTTGGGGCGCGCGGAGATTCAGAACAAGATGGCGACTTGACACGGCGATTTACATAGTTGGGCCGCCTAAGCGTAATACCCTACTCCACGGATGTGTTGTTGTTGTTGTATTGAGTGTATGAGAGCATGAGCCAGAGAGAGGCAAAAAAAGGTCCCCCTGTGTATCACTCGGCTAGTCCTTTTATAGTACAAGGGCTGACCGTTGCATCGTTAGCCTGACCCGACATGTGGCCCTGGCGGTTACTGATGGCTAATACACATTTTAATGTGCTTAATTCCCTTTAATAGCGTGATAACGCCCTTTAATGGTGGTGTTACTGGTATTAAAGGTCATTCGATTGTGTGTCATTAAGATATCATTAATGGCACATAATCAGGTCTTGAAGTCTTTAATGTCCCTTGAAGGTCCGAGCCGTTGAAGGTCCACCAATCTGCCTGTTGAAGTTGAAGGTCCGACGGTTGGACGCATGGCAGCTTCGGAACTTACTGTCTTGGACGAGTAGGTCCGGTGCTGTTGTACACGTGTCGGTACCGGAGCATCCCTCTGTCGGGGGTTAGGTGCGGGGGTGCTACACAGGTATCCAGTTCGGAGCATTCCCATGTAGGGATTGTAGCTCCGGTTTTATGATACACGTGGCAGCACTGGGACTAACCATATGAGGGAGGCAGATCCGGTTACGAGCAACACGTGTGGCCTTCGATGGTCTTCAACTCAGATAGGTGGAGTTCCTTTGCACTCTTTGCAGTTCCAAGGGGTATCCGGTACGCAGGGTACCGACAGTGGCCCCCTGGCCCACATCTGGGAGAGACCTTCTGGATTAAGTCGTTTTGTCAGAGTTGGGTTCTTTCGATTTCTGCGCTGTGTATTTAAAGTTTTTTGGATGTACCATTGAGGTGATAGTTCGTAGTTAAACCATCACCGTGTGGCATCATCTGGACGTGGCAGGTGAGATTCGCGCGTGCGGATCTCACGCAATTGAAGGTCGCTGGTTCCCGATACGAAAATCGTATTGGTTCTGCGCGCTCTGTCAGGCCGCCGCCCTTGGGTTTCTCGCCTCTCATCATGACACCTGTTCGCCTGGGGTAAGGACCTCGACTTGATCGTCTGGGTGGCCCCGGGCCCCTTTGTCATTTTTGAAATGTATCCTTGGCCCTTTTGCGGTTTCCATCCAAGCGTTGCGGGGGCTTACTTAAGAGGGAAAGCACACACAGTTTGGGGATTCCTTACGCCTTCATTTGAACTTGCGCTCGAATACTCCAAACTTTCGCTTGCTTTTTCTCTCTCGCCCCGCCGTGCCGCGATGGAGTTAGGTCTCCGCAAGAGCCGTATCATGAGCGATGATGATCTGAAGAAGGTTCAGACCTACATGGGGTGGTCCAGCGACTCCTTCAACCACCTGGTCCGCGCTGGCAAGCTTCCATTCAAGGAGGAGCGCGGCGACGACATGGTGTACTTCTTTGTGTACGCCATGGTGGGGCTGATCCCACCTTTCTCAACTTTCCTCTTGATGGTGTTAGATTTCTATGGTCTGCAGTTGTACCACATTGGCCCCCACTCTATTCTTCTTGTGTCAACATTCACCCATTTCTACGAGATGTGGGTGGGTATTCCTCCCTGCATCGAGCTTTTCCGTACCTTCTTCACCATCCACACCACCGGCAAGAGTTCCGAGTATCTTGACTTCTACTATTTTGTGAAGCGCAAGAAATGACCCTACAAGTACTCTTGAGGTCGTTTTCTTCCGGCAAGTGGGATGACTGGAAGAAGTATTGGATTATCGTCACGGCAGAGGAGCACGAGAAGCTGGAGCTGCCTGAATGTCTTCCCAATGTTGACACTGACGCCTGGAGTGTGGTTCCAGTATTGTCAGAGGCCTTCAACCCTGCCTTGACCAGGATCTGCCAGTGTGTGGAAGGAGGGGTGACCCCCCAGATGGTCTTCTGCAACTTCCTAGTCAACAGGTGGGCTCCGCTGAAGAGAGGGAGGAACTCGCCTGGGCCCTCAACAGTGTGATGGATGATGACCAGATTGAAACTGGTATGAAGTCCAATTTGGACGACGCTTCTTTGGAGCTTCATCTCAAGAAGTTCCAGCATGGCATTGACGTCGAGGGCGACGACTTAACTCCGCTGGCGGCTTTCCTCTCTCTGAATATGGAGGTAGAGTTCAGTAGGAAGCTCTAAAGGAGCATGTCGGTGCTAAACGACCTCAGTGAGGTAGAGAGGCATCCGATCACCAGATTTGTGATCTCCGGAGCTTTCGAGGGTGGTTCCGCTTCCGACCCGAGACAAAGAGCTGAAGTCATAGGTAAGGGCAAAGAGTTGACTGAGCCCTCCAGCCGAAAGAGAAAGTTGAAGCACTCTGACGGGAGGCCCGTCAGACCTGCTCCTTCCACAACAGCTCCTTCTCCCCGGCGGGGGAGGTCTTCAACGGTGACACCAGCTCCAGCATCGGCATCTCCCCTGGTTACGCCAACACCGACCAGGTGACTCCGGCACCAGGGCCAGCTAAGGCCTCTAGGTCCGAGTGTCCTTCTCAGTCGAGGGGGGCCCCAACCAAGACGTCGTTGATGGCGGCAGCAAGCTCCGAAGAGCCTTCCGGAGTTGCTACACCAGTTGCGACTGGGTCGGGCTCTGAGCGTCCGACAAAGAGGTTCCGCGCTAGCTGGAGCGGAAGCCTTCCAAGGTAAATTTGATTCTTTACCTCAGTTTGTTATTTTTGTTGTAACCATATTTTGAGTTTCTTTGTCCTTCATCCACAGGGTATCCAAAAAAGGGGCTGAAGCTCCGGTTCCTGTGACAACAGCTGATGCTGTACAAGCAGAGGCTCCGACTCCAATTCCAGCGCCGCCCTAGGTGGTGGTTGTGGTCACGACAACTCTAATGCCAGCTGTCGTGGTTCTCAACTCATCTCCCAAAGCTCCCGTGGTAGCGTCGAACCACGGGAATGAAGATGTACCAGCGGCACCAGCTCCGGAGGCTGAAGCTCTGGTTTTGGATGCTGTGACGACAGACGCTCCAGCCTTAGAGCCAGAGGTAGCTGCAGTTCCGGCCTTCGAGCCAGATGTTACTGAAGCCCCGGCAGTGGAGCCGACGGTTAATGGAGTTCCAGTTCCTGAGCCGGTTGATGTGGAGGTGCCTGCACCAGAACCGGTGGAGGTCGAAACACCAGTGCCTGAACCGGCAGGTGCCATGGAGGTCGAAGCGCTAGTGCCTAAACCGGCATTGGAGGAAGCACCAAAGTTGGGGCCGGAGATGGCCTCAGCTCCGGCTGGGTCTTCACTATCTGGCCCAGAGGTGGTAGTTTCGGAGGTACCCGTTCTTGAGCCAGAGTACCAAGACGAAGTGGCTGATCCCTTGCCTGAGGGGCCAGTTGATGATGGCCTGGCGGCAGGACCTTCGAAGCTGACTCCAGAGGTAGAAACTCCCGTGGAAGGACCTACCTCGGCGATGACCGAGGCACTCCAGGATGGCGGCTCTAGTGCCGCGGAAGCTCAGGGGACCGCTCTTGTAGAGTGGGACCCAATTTTTGTTCTGGAGGACCCGCTAGAGTCAGCGGTGAGGACCCCGATAGGTACGGAGCCAATCCCCCTGTCGTTATCCATCGACAATGCCTGCTCCAGCCTTCGTCAGGTCCAACTTGCATTTTATCACGACAGCAAGGCCCTCGAGGAGGAGCGCCAAGCTCTTAGGAGGTGGCGCAACCGACTCCAATTTGATACCAAGCTCGCGCAAACAAGGTTGGCCGAAGACAAGGAGTGGGTCAAGAGGGAGAAGGCTCGAATGGAGTACTGGGGCCAGTTGCTGGATGAGAGGGAAAGCATGGTGCGATCCCTTGACAACCAGTTCCGGGCTATATATGAACAAACCCTGGCTGCTAATGAAGCGACGAATGATTGCCAGGAGAAGCTCAATACCATCCACAAAAGCCTCGTCAAGCACCGGGAGGGTCTTGACGAGTGAGAGAAAAAGGTCGAAGAGGAAGAGCAAAAACTCCTAGAGCTGAGGGATGACGTCATGAAGAGGGAGGAGGAGCTCGCCCAAAGGCTGGCTCTGGGTGACAAGAGCCTTGCAGAGCGCACCAAAAAGCTGGAGGAGCTCTGCAAGAGCGAGGAGGAGAAGGCTTGGCAGCGGGGACAGGACCTTACCAAAAGGGATGCCGAAGTCGCTGTGCTAGGGAGAAGAAGGTGCGAGGCTAGGAGAAAGACCTGGTTGACTGCCAGAACCGAATCCACGTCCGGGAGAAGCAGCTTGGTGACCTTGAAAAGGAAGTTGCTGAGAGGATTCAGCAGCACGCCAAGGAGGTCGAGCACCTTGCCCGGGAGGGTTCGGAGCTTGCGGCAACCAAGAGGTCCTTGGAGGAGGTTCGAGGCTCAAGAGCTGCGGAGTTTCAACAAGTATGGGACTTCGTGGGCAAAGCCGATGTCGCACTGGTGCCGCTGGGCTTTAGCCCCGTGCGTCCGGGCAATCCGGACCCGGAGCTGGATCATGCGTTGGGGGCACTGAGCTCGGTTGGCAACAAACTCGGTGCGATGGGCGATGTCATTGCGGATCAGTTGGAAACTGAAGGAAAATCCCTTGCGCAGAACATCACATAATACATGCTGACGTGCTACACAAGCCGGGATCCTCATTTCCCACTAAACCCGATGCATGAAGGTCCCATCAACAGAGAGGGAGACGCCGCCAATACCAGCATGTCGAAGGTTGCCCAGAAGGTCATCTCATTCTTCCATAGGACTTAGGACTTTCTCCTTTTAGCTCCCCCTTCTATCTTCTCTTCTTTTCTCTAATTTTGTAATCTCTTGTCTTTAGATGAATGAAATCCAAAGAAATTTACGAATTTCATTTTTTGTCTTCAACTTTTGTCTTACTTGGCCCCCTGGTAGATGTACACAATTTGATTGTGAACATGTACCAAAAGGACGTAGCATTTTGTTGAAGACTTGAGTGCTTCGAACTTGTAGAATATAGGTCTGAAGTTTTGTTGCGTCAACAGCAGGAGCCCCCTGGGGTTGTCGGAGCTTAGTAGTTCCGGCAGGAACCACCATCAACACGTAGAGCGTTGACGGCCGGCCCTCTGGGGTTGTCGGAGCTTAGTAGCTCTGGCAGCAACCACCATCAACACGTAGAGCATCGACAGCAGACCCCATTGGGGTGTCCTTCTACCATCTTTTCTTCAACTCCTTTTATTTCTTCATGTTGACGGCTGGCCCCCTGGATTTGTGGGAACTTGATAGCTCCGGCGACGCCCACTATCAATGTTTAAAACATCAACGGCGGGCCCCCTTGGGGGATGTCGAAGCTTTGATAGCTCCGGCATTGTCCACCATCATCGTGGGATTTTCATTTTTCCTGCACACTGAAGTCAAGAAAAACTGTAAAATCCATTTCTTATCTATAACTCATTTGCGACTTACTATTCCCATATGAAATTTTAGGTCAACAACAATTCTATATACAATCAAGCACGTTTGTTTATTTTCTCCAGGTCCAATCATTTTCTGGACTCACCTTACTTAGGTCTGCTGGGGTGTAGGTAGAGTGGCGTACTTAGGGTGCAGGACCAGACTAAGTCGATAGCACACTTCGGACCTAGATTGGCTTGGCGTTCAGGCGAGTAGGCCATTCAACGATGTTAAGACCCGAAAGAAATAGCAATGCAACTTGAATTATATATGAATTGTTCGAGCTAAAGATTCTTAAGAATTGCACAACTTTGTTATAGACAAGAAAGAGAAAAATAAAAAAGAATGAGCCTGTACAAAATAAATGCACGTGGAGTCTATTTTCACATATCGATGTCTTTCATTATAGGTCCGGGATACAGGGGAGACAAGTACACTCTTAGGGTATGGAACCAAGCTAAGTGTGTTACATTTCTTGTTCGACCTAGGGTAGCTAGCTACACTTTTAGTTCTGAGACTGTGTCAAGTGTTGCTTGAACTTGGCGAACCTTCCTGGAAAGGTCCGACTGTCCTCCCGGAGGGGCTACCCATCTCTGCACAATGACGCTATAACATACATCATATGTAATTACAGACTCACCTCTGTGATATTAAGCATAAAACTTACGGAGGTGCTCAATGTTCCAAGGATTAGGGAGCGGTGTCCCATCCTCGGTTGCCCAGCGAGCGCATCCGGGACGAGATACTTTTATCACTCGAAAGGGTCCTTCCCAGCTGGGGGAAAGTTTGTTTAACCCTTCTCGAGTTTGTATTCTTCGTAGCACTAGATCGCCTTCCTCGAGCTGTCGTCTATGCACATGCCTTTGGTGGTAACGCCGGAGCGCTTGGCGCTATCGTGCATTTCGAACAGCTGCTCGACACCTTGCCTCTTCAACGAGGTCAAGGTCTTCATGCTAGAGCTGGTCCTGCGTGGCTGCGTCGAAGGTCCAGATCTGGAGCGACCCCAAGGTGATTTCCGAAGGAAGGACTGCTTCATCTCCGTACACCAGGAAGAAGGATGTCTCTCCAGTTGACTTGTTTGGAGTTGTCCTGTTTGCCAACAAGGTGGGCCAAAGCTCCTCGATCCAGTTGGCTCCATGTTTTTTCAAGCGCTCATATGTGCACATCTTGATTCCCTTTAGGATTTCTGCATTTGCTCTCTCAGCTCGGCCATTGCTTGCCGGGTGAGCCACGAAAGCATAGCTAACTTGAATGCTGAGGTCTTTGCAATATCCTTGGAATGCAGAACTTGTGAATTGGGTCCTGTTGTCAGTTATGATCTTGTTTGGGACTCCAAATCTGCATACTATGGACTGCAAGAAATTGATAGCTGATTGCTTGTTTATTATCACAACTGGAGTTGCTTCCGGCCACTTAGTGAACTTGTCGATGGCGACATATAGGTACTTGTAACCTCCGACGGCTTTTGGGAAAGGTCCCAAAATATCCATACCCCACACAACGAATGGCCATGTCGGAGGTATCATTTGTAGAGGTTGAGCTGGTGTGTGAATTTGCTTCGCATGAAACTGGCATGCTTCACATTTCTTCACTAGCTCGGTTGCATCCTGGAGTGTTGTAGGCCAGTAAAAACCATACCAGAAGGCTTTACGGACCAACGTGCGGGAAGACGCGTGGTTCCAACACTCGCCTCCATGGATTTCCGCGAGGAGCTCGCGGCCTTCTTCCCTTATAATGCACCGCATTAGGACGCCGTTGGCACCACACCGGTAGAGATCTCCTTCTACCAGTGTGTATCTTTTAGCCAATCTGACTATCTGGTCAGCAGATACATTGTCTTCAGGAAGTATGTTGTCTTTCAAGTAGCTCCAGATCTCTGAGATCGATGCATTGGAGCTAACTTGAGATTTTGAGTCTTGCGTGCTGGGTTGCTCAGAGCTTCCTGCAGCACCTACGACCCTTGATGGACGCCATGGTAACAGGGCCATCAGGACCGCCAGCTTCGAGGTGCTGGTCTCGCCCCCTTCGCTCAGTTCGGCAGGCTGAGCTGTTGGTCTTGACAATCTCCGAATGAAGGTTCCATTGGGAGCCGGAGCTCCGGTTGAAGCTTTCGTCGAGAGTTCGTCAGCTTCAACGTTGTTGAGACGCTGGACATGGCAAAGATTCATGACTTCAAAATCCTTCTGAAGCTTCTGGACTTCAAGAAGATATGCAGCTAGTTGGGGGTTGTTGCAGTAGCATTCACCTTTGACTTGTTTTATAATGAGCTGCGAATCACCCTTTACCAACAGCTGCATGACACCATATGATAGTGCCACCTTGAGCCCATAGATTAGTGCTTCATACTCCGCCATGTTGTTGGTCGCCTTGAAGTCAAGGTGAACCATGTATTTGACCTTCTCCCCGGTCGGAGCAAGGAGAAGGATTCCAGCACCGGCACCCTGCTTCTGCACGGAGCCGTCGAAGTAGAGAGTCCAATGAGGCTCAGTGAAGACCGGAACCCCGGTTTTTGCTCACTAGGCCCCCCAGGATTTGATGGAGAGGGGGTCTGTCGAAGGTCGTAAACGACACTTCCCCCGGACTTGCTTAGAGAGCGGCCCGCTGAGGTTCTTTGGATTCACGGGGGCTAGTCCCAGGAGATCAAACACAGCAGGGTGGTGAACACAGGGGATTTACGTGGTTCGGGCCGCCGGAGCGTAATACCCTACGTCCACGGGAGTGTTTGTGTATTGCCTTGCTTGAGCGTGTATGAGCCTTGGTCTAATTTTCCGTCCCCCTGTGAAGGTCGTCTGCAGAGCCCTTTTATAGTTCAAGGACTCTGCAGTCAATGCACCGTCCCGCCGCGTCGTGCGCCAGGGCTACACATAGTTGGTGATAATGGCCGTGCACGTCTTGTCCGTCTTGTCCTTGCGGCCCATTCGTCCGTCTTGCGGCGCGGGTCTGTACCGGCTACTCGGACAAGACAGGACACTGGAGCCTTGACTTTCGCAAGCACGGCTTAGCTTGCCTGGGAAAGGCGCGCGTACTTAATGCCCGTCTAAGCAGCGCACGCGTTCCTTTACTGCGGCTTCCTACCGCACTGAGTTGGCCGTCCGCCACGTGGTTGCGCCGGAGCTTGTCTCTGCGGGAAGTATAGCACTTGTCGGAATAGGCCACGTGGTGCATTCGGAGCCCACCCCTATGGAGGGGTGGGGGCTCAGCCCTGCAGGCCATGTGGTAGATCCGGTGCCTTTCCCTACGAGGGTGCGGGATTGGCCCTGAGACCCCAATTGGCCACGTGGCGGCTCCGGAGCCCGCCTCTGCGGGGAGGCGTGGGTCCGGTCCTACCGGCCACGTGGCAGCTTGGGAGCCTCCCCCGACGGGGAGGTAGGAGCTGGTCCTTCCCTCCTCAACGTGGCAGCCTCGGAGTCGGCCTCTTAGGCAAAGGCGGAGTCCTTAGCGGTTTTCTCCTGTGCGCGGGGGTACCCGGTCTGCAGGGTACCGATAGTGGCCCCCGAGCCCACCTCAAGAGAGTCGTCAATACTGCAGGTGGGGTCTTCCCCCTTCTCTTCCCGCGCAACTCTTCCGATTCCACTTCGAGGCAGTTCCCCAGGCGACACGCCCCTGCCGTTGAGGCGACGTGTCTCCTTTCGGTAAGTGAGGGCGCTGAACAGGCGCCGCGCGATGTGACTCCTGCCTTCAATCGTGCTTTAACTGCGGTGGTTCCCAAGGTGGCTCCTGTACTTCCGCTGCTTTTGCCCTTTCGGAAACCGCCGAGTTACCTCCCGCATAGCTAGCTGCCCGGCTCACCTTCTTTGTGGAGCGACTCGGGCCCTCATGTCATTGTCCATACGGGTTCATTACTCTTCTATTGAGGCTGCGGCGATCCATACTTTTGCGCCTGTTGGCCTGCAGGGGTGCATAAAAAGAGAACTTTCCCCCTGAGGGTCCTTTCTCCCACCTCTGCATCCCCTCACTCGTGCTTTTGCCTCAAGCCCAGTTCTTGTGCTCTAGTTCCCAGTCTCTCCGTCCAGAGCTTCCACCCTCAACCCTCATGGCGAGCATCTTGCCCAAGTCCAGGCTGTCCAGGTCCGCCGACCTGGCCCCCATGCGCCGGCTTCTCGGCTGGCATACTCCTGAGCGGGAGTCGTGGCTCCGTCCCGGGAGGCTCCCGCTGAGCCTCTCCGCTGGGGAGATGGTCCTCTTCTCGTCGTACGTGCTGGCCGACTTCGTCCCGCCAGCATCCGCCTTCCTGGTCATGCTCGTGGAGACCTTCGGCCTCCAACTCCATCACCTCGCACCGAACTCGATCGCCATGCTGGCGGTCTTCGCTCACCTCTGCAAGATGTTCGTGGGGGTGATGCCGTCGGTGAAGCTCTTCCGGTACTTTTTTGTACTGAGGGCCACTGGCAAGAGTTCGAAGGAGCACCTCGACGCCTACTATTTCCAGCACCGGACAAAGGTCCCCACGAGGTACATTGCTTCCTTCAACTCCGCGAGGTGGGAGCTGTGGCGTGAAGATTGGATGATCGCCAAGGTCGAGGCCCACGACAGGATGTGCCTCCCCACCTGGATACCCTACTCCGAGCGATCATTCTGGGAGGAGCGCCCAGAGCTGGAGGAGGCATTCAACCCGGTGCTGGAGAGGATCCAGATGTTGGCGGACCACGCTGTCGTCTGCCATGGTGCTGAGGGACTTCATGTCCCACCGCATAGCTCCACTTCAGCACCGCGCCCGTCCGGCGTCGATGTTCACCGGCCTGTTGGACTGCACCCGGCTCGATACCAGCCCCGGCTCCGTGTAGGATCGAAGAGCACGTGAAAAGCTACCAGAGGGGGGGTGAATGGTAGATTTAAAAATCTTACGCAGCAGAAACAATTAAACCCGAAACCCTTTCGGCAGAAAAACGATCTGTTTGAAGAAATCGTGTGTGAGACTAATCTAAACATGTTTCACCGTGACAAAAGTGATAAATAACAGAGATAATCAAGTAACGAAGACAACACAAAAAGAATCACTCAAATCCGTCGAGAAAAACTCAAGTTATGATCGAAAGATCAAACATAGGTTAAACTGCCCTACCCGAGAAAAAAACAGTTCTGGAACGCTGCAAAGAAACTCGTGTAGATCAGAAACCACAAATCCAATGACCGTGAAAATTTGACAGATGATAGACAATCAAGTTTTGAAGACTACCCAAAAAGAATCACGTCAATTGGATCTGTAAAACTCGAGTTATGATAAAACTACCAACGAAAGGTAGTGCTGTCCAGAAACTCGACGAGTAAAACTTGTCTGGAACAAGTCGGACAAACAAGGCACAAAAGTTCCTTCGAACTATGAATTTTATTCAATAGAACACAAGAGGAACAGCCCCAAAGTCGTGCACCACGAGCTCTGGGCTCCCTTGCTTATATAACCAGCCCTTAGGCCAACCCAATATCAACTAGGACTCCAATCCTACCCAGATCACGAATCGTAACTTTCCATAACTGCTCAAGATTCTTCTATACGCAGATAGAAGCAATATTAAGACTTCCAAACACCTTATGAACGTATCCCACATTCCTAAACAACTCAAATTCGTGACCCACACGAAAACCTATCATAACCAACTCAAATCTTTCCATATTTGAGTCAAACCCGACTCAGCCGCAGCCTGAGTCCATAACCTAGTCGGTTGGACCTTTCCGACCAATTCTTTACGTCCACATCTCTTCATCACGTCTCGGAACTATGTAGCCACGTCCATGCACTCCTTGCACACGTGCAAACATCTTCCAATGACGTCCACGATACCTTCATATGCATTGTTCTTGATTCAATCATGCTGCACAACCTCCTGATCAGCTCAACCATAATTCCTCCTGAATTTGGTTGTTGGAACCTCATCTCCTCCCTGAGACTAGTCCAATGGATCCTATGACCAGCCAAGTCTTGAACTCAAGCAACACCTGCACATGAATAAACAACCAATCCATACGAGCCCAAGTCCTTGACTTGACTCAAGTTAGTTCCGAACACAACACCCTACGTGAGAACCTCACATAAGCATGTTGCAAAACTACAACAACACGATATCATCCATATCAACCAAAACGCACCAAAAACTTAGCAAATGAATACTAAGCAATCTTTCCAACAATGTAAAGCAAGTACGAAACATTGCAAATGAAAAGCAGAAGCACTGCGGTCAAGTTCCGGACCTTGCCAGAGCAACCCGGAGCTTGAGCTGGAGCTAACAAAAGCTAGTACAATGAAGCACCTGCCAGAGCTTACCAAAACTAGTAGATCCTAGCACCGGAGCTTACCAAAAACTAGTCAAAACTAGTAAACCCAAAAGCCGAAGCTAGAAAAATCAACTCGGAGCTTAGCAAAAACACGTCAGAGTATCAAAGACATGTCGGAGCTAAAGACAAAACTCACCGAAGCTGACCAAAGCTAGTCGTACCTAGCATCGAACGTAACCGGAGCTACCCAAAACAAGCTGGACCTATGGTCCGACCTTGCTATAGCTCGGAGCTAGAGTCAGACCTTGACAAGAAGGTGTTTTGGTGATATTTAAAACTTTTATCATCAAAGTCAAGTGTATTCACTACAAGCCAATGTATTCAGCACACATAGGTCTTACAATATCCCCCTTGATGAATGCATTGGCAACACCATTTAAAATCTGAACATTGGCTTATTCACATAAAAGTTTTGAAGACAATTTCTCCCCCTTTGTAAATCAAAAGTAAAATGAGAAGAAAAATTATCCCATATTATCTTTCCCCCTTTATTATCTCTCATTATGCACATATTCTCTTTCTCTTCATGCTTATCTCTCCCCCTTTGACAATGTATTCAACAAGTCATGAGCATATAAACAAATTATCTCTCCCCCTTTAGTTGTTATGAGCATATTATAACATATACATATAAACAAAGCTCATCCAAGTCATACTATCAAGTACCTTACATTATCACATCAATGAAATACATAAAGTAGTGTAAGCCATGCTAGAGATCAAATGTAATTTTCAATTTAAGTAAGTCATGATCTCACAAACTTAACTGATAGGAGAATTTGTCCCGATCTTCTGAAAGGTAATGGGTAAGTCGATTGATGGAGATCTCGACGTTGATGATCCGAGGCTCTCGAGTAGAACACGAACAGCCCCTGCAATCACTACACCACCGCTCCGTTGGTTATCAACCGTGCTTCACACGATTGACCTCGCCAAGAAGGCTAATCCCTGCAAGTGCAACCGAGAACACAAGCAAGAACGTAGAAGACACGATCTGAAATCGCGAAGTTAGGGTTTCACAAACTGTAGAACATCGATATTATTAATTTATGCAAAACTCAATTGTCCATGGCGGCTACTATGGAGTATATATAGGTGGGAGGACGTCCAAGGGGGTGTTGAGGTCGTGACCTAACCCTAACACACGAAAATAATGGACTTAGACTTGATACAAGGCCCAATGGCCCAATATGGTGGCGCAGCACCCTGACAGATTTTGTATTTGATTTTGTTTCGATGATTGCCGACGACTCCGAAGGAAATTTGACATGGGACCGGTGCCATTGGAAAGTTTATCCTCTACCCTTTCCGTGCATATGTAGAACGTCCAAAACGGAGTTCGTATGCGTCCTGGGCGTCCGTTTTAGTGCGTACTGCTCCTGGACTCCGAGTTGGATACGATTTGGAGACGTTCCTAATACTCCCTCCAAGTACTCCTTGAACCTCTCCATGGAACCTAATCACAAATAAATCATTAATTAGCAATTTATGTTCAAAAACATATAAGGAAATATATAAGAACGAGTTCACCTCTGAAATTAATTGTTGTGTATGAACTCTATTGATTGCATCTTGTATGTTCAATGGAGTGTTGTTTGTATCCATAGAAGTGATGTTCTCATCATCCTCCCCTTCTTGAATTGGAGTCGTCCTCGACTCAAGTTCATCTTCTATCATGTGTGGGTCTATATGTGCAACGCCATCAAATCTTCTTGTAAGCATGAAAGGAGGAGGCCAAGGTGGTGGACGGCATAGTGCACCATCTTGATCTTGTCCATCAAATAAGAGTGCACATTCACTTGAGCCAGGATCCCAAACAAATAAACATTGTGTCATGTTTGTAAGTGCAATAATAATATGCATGATCTCATCATTCTCCCCTTCTTTATGACAAGCCGTCCTCGGCTTGCTCGTATGTCCAGCAAAAAGTCTTGCTTTGGGGGTAGAGTTTAGGCCCGAGTGAGCACTGTCCATATTGCACAACCGCAGTGAAAAATGTTTTTGTTGTCCCTGCTGCAAGGAAAAAATACTAAAAAAACTTGACAAGATATTATTAGCGTTAGTACCTTCATTTACTTGACCATGTTGTTGCAACACAAAAGGAGCTTCCTCATTTGAACATATGTAAACTTTATGCACCATAAACATACCACTATGTTCATATTTGCCTATAGCATAAAAAA
Organism: Tuctoria greenei; assembly: GCA_036927565.1. NCBI lineage: Eukaryota > Viridiplantae > Streptophyta > Magnoliopsida > Poales > Poaceae > Tuctoria > Tuctoria greenei. The sequence goes on from JAYESD010000003.1 coordinate 209,865,835, forward strand.
TATTTCTACTTAACAAAGGCAATTGAGACTGAGAAAATATTATCTTCTCTACGATATCTAGATCACAAAGAGTGTCAAATTCAATATAGCCCAAAGTATTTAGAGAAGATAACAATTTCAGCTCATCCCTTTCACATGTAGTTGGAATCAAATGCTTAATTTCAGCACAAGTGAGTAATAAAGTATCAAATTCATTTGGTTGTTCTAGCATAGGTATAATATAATTATCAGCACACAACTCATTTTTGTTATAAGAATTAGTAGGAAAATCAACTAATGGTAAAGGTGTATTATGAAAAGGTTCATGTTGTTGCTGCTCATCGATAGTATGATTGGTAGCAAAATTCAGAACATCCAAAAACTTCTCACCTTCAACAAGTGTGTTGTGATATTCGTTACCTTTATTCTCATTTTCAGCAGTAATTGTGGGTGAAATATGAATTGATAGATCTGAATTTTTACAGGAGTTGTTGAACACCTCATTCGGTTTTGGATTTTCTACGATTATAGGTTCTTGTTCCTGCAAAAGGTTAGGCATAGGAGGAGGTACAACAAGAAAATTCTTCTCAAGCTCATGTATTTTATCTTTGCAATTGGATACACTAGTAAATGTTTCTCGCATAAGAATTTTCATATATTTACATGTTCGAGGTTTTTCTAAATCATTTAAATTGTTCCACCAAGTTAATGCACAACCTACTAATGCACTTGCAATATTTCTAATCTTCCTCCTCTCACACATATGACATTTTCTAAAAATTTTATCCAACTCTATTTCCCAAGCAATATATTCATCATAACCAAGACCATCATAAGAAGGAAGAGATGGGAGAATGTAATTACTTCTTGTGGAAGGTGTTATAAAGGTGGTCTGAATGTCATGTGAATCCTTGGTTGATGTTTGATTTTTAGTGAGCAACTCCATCGCCGTCTTCATCATGTCCATCATCTCAGCATATAATGCATGATTCTTGCTTTTACCTGACATTGTTAGTAGCAAACAGAAGACAACACAAAAAATATGTTATCCCTATCAACTACAAAGGATAATGGAAAAGTGGAAGTGGAATCACACACTCTCAAGCGTCTTACCACGCTCTTACAAGTGTTCTTACCGACACTGCAGGTGGCAAACGGTGGCCGGTACGAAGAAACCAATGAAGCGTGAGATGATTGCAAAGGTGTATCGATTCTGCTCAAGAGTAAGGTGTAGCTTGGATGGCACTTTATTTGTAGCAAGGATTAGCAACAATGAAATCAGATAGTAAAGTTGAGTAAGTGTCCAAAGTACTTGTCAAAGTTGCTGGTCTAAATGTGTTCCTAGTAGTTCAAGCTAGCAAGACATGAGACAAAACTAGATGACACAAAGAATGCAAGCACTTCTGTTTTTTTGTTGTTTTTTTCCTCTTTTTTTGTGCAGCTTTTGTTTCTTGTTTTGCACTTGCCTTTTTCTTTTTTCTTCCTTTTTTTTCAGAATGTGGTGCAAGGGAAGAACACAATGAAAATCAACCCAAGATATCTCGTGTGTCTGTCGCAGATTTTCTGCTCAACCTTCCAAGGACAAATAGGCACACTTATAGGCTCTAAATTGGAAAACTTGGAACAGCAAGATTGTATATATATCTCTCCTTTTTAATTTCAATATATTTAAGACCTATTTTGGAAAAGAACAATAGGAGATACTGCTCCCGAAATACAGACTGTTCAGAATTTTTAGGTCAATAACAGATTCGGATCTAATGCAATTTCGACATCGATATCTATATTTTCTGGGAAAATGATGAATACGAAAGTTATAGAGAACTTCTTAAGATTTCCAGAAAGTATAAGAACACGAAAATCCGAGTTCGTATGAGCTAGATATGATGAAAATACTGAACTGGACAGAGATGAATCTAATCTGGACATGATGACGTGATTCAAAAGGATGAATCAACACAATACAAAACTCAAACTAAGACTAAAAACACTTTCTAAACCAGCAATATGACTCAAAAACGGACACAAACTCAACAAAACCAAACTGAAAACGAAAGTTGCAAAGGCTCAATGGTGGTTTGGACAAAGTAATGAACAGATCTACTAAACTGCAAGTTTTTTGTGGCTTTTTTGTGGACTCTAGGTATGAAAAAAAACTAATGTAATGGATAGATGAATTACCTAACGGGCAACCTGGAAATCTGATACCAATTGATAGGAGAATTTGTCCCGATCTTCCGAAAGGTAATGGGTAAGTCGATTAATGGAGATCTCGACGTTGATGATCCGAGGCTCTCGAGTAGAACACGAACAGCCCCTGCAATCACTACACCACCGCTCCGTTGGTTATCAACCGTGCTTCACACGATTGACATCGCCAAGAAGGCTAATCCCTGCAAGTGCAACCGAGAACACAAGCAAGAACGTAGAAGACACGATCTGAAATCGTGAAGTTGGGGTTTCACAAACTGTAGAACAGCGATATTATTAATCTATGCAAAACCCAATTGTTCATGGCGGCTACTATAGAGTATATATAGGTGGGAGGACGTCCAAGGGGGTGTTGGGGTCGTGACCTAACCCCAACACACGAAAATAATGGACTTAGACTTGATACAAGGTCCAATGGCCCAATATGGTGGCGCAGCACCCTGACATATTCTGTATTTGATTTTGTTTTGACGATTTCCGATGACTCCGAAAGAATTTTGAAATGGGACCGATGCCATTGGAAAGGTTATCCTCTCCCCTTTCCGTGCATATGTAGAACGTCCAAAACGGAGTTCGTATGCGTCCTAGGCATCCGTTTTAGTGCGTACTGCTCCTGGACTCCGAGTTGGATACGATTTGGAGTTTGGTTCGGTTTTTTACATCTTCTTTGAACGAATTCTCTGGTCTTCCACGTCCCTAATACTCCCTCCAAGTACTCCTTGAACCTCTCCATGGATCCTAATCACAAATAAATCATTAAGTAGCAATTTATGTTCAAAAACATATAAAGAAATATATAAGAACGAGTTCACCTCTAAAATTAATTGTTGTGTATGAACTCTATTGATTGCATCTTGTATGTTCAATGGAGTGTTGTTTGTATCCATAGAAGTGATGTCCTCATCATTAACTATTTCAAAACATGAAAGCATGACACTAGGTGCTGCATTTTATTATTTTTTAAAGCATAAATTTAGATCATATGATATTTGCAAGAGATTATATGCGCATCTGCCTTATTCTAACCAACCAAGCCAAGCCTATGTCATTTGACAATCAGAAGCTTAAGGACATGGTTTTTGTCATACACAACTTCTTCCAAGTTCATATCTAAGTGCAATGACAAGCCATCTCAAAAGAAGAAGTGCGATGCATGCATATTCTCTTGATCTTTTCTCAATTTATATTTGTTCATAAAAACTCAACATGTGAGTTGATTACTTGATGAATTCTTAATGATTAAAAGCACTTGTGAACATGTAACAAGTTCAAAACAGCAAGAAAGTTCGACCATGACCAGTTTTAGTGTAAGTTATTATTCCAATTACTAGACATGGCAAAAACTACAAGATGTATAACACGAGTAATGTAGTAAGAACTTTCAGCATGTAAAAGGAATCACAATGTCATATATGTATGAAATACTATGCTCATATTATTTTAATTTCAGATTCACACATAGACTTCCCAAGTTTTAAAAAACAACTCCCCCTCAATTTAAGCCATGAGGATGCATAACCCCTATTTCACTACGAATGTTAAAAATGAGTGAAATCCAAAGGTTTTGTAAAAATGTCAGCCAATTGTTGTTCGGTATCTACATGGTGAAGCACAATGTTTCCTTTTTCAACATTATCTCTGAGAAAGTGATACCTAATGTCAATGTGCTTAGTTCTAGAATGTTGCATGAGGTTTTTAGCAATGCAAATGGCACTAGTGTTATCACAAAACAGTGGAACACTATCTAGATCAACCCCATAGTCCTTAAGTGTTTGAACAATCCAAAGATTTTGTGAGCAAGTACTAGCAGCAGCTACATATTCAGATTTGGCTATGGATTGTGCAACTAAATTTTGTTTTCTAGAGGACCAAGCAACAAGAGAATTACCAAGAAAATGATAAGCACCGGAAGTACTTTTCCTATCAATCCTACAACCCCCAAAATCAGCATCCGAAAAAGCTTTCAAAGTAACGGTTGAGGAAGAAGGAAGAAAAATGCCAAATTCTTGAGTTCCATGTAAGTACCTGAGAATCCTTTTGACGGCTTGACGATGTGAAGCACGTGGGGAAGCTTGAAATCGTGCACAAAGACATACGCTGAATTGTATGTCCGGTCTTGATGCCGTGAGGTACAAAAGTGATCCGATCATGCTTCTATATTCTTTTTGATCCACGGATTCACCATCTTCATCAAGTTCAAGTGTTGTTGCTGTTCCCATTGGTGTCCGAAGAGGCTTGCTTTTGTCCATGTTGAAGCGCCTTAGGAGGTCTTTGGTATACTTCGTTTGATGCACAAAGGTACCCTCCTTGGTTTGCTTGATTTGCAGCCCCAAAAAGTAAGTGAGTTCACCCATCATACTCATTTCAAATTCGGAACTCATCATTGCTGAAAACTTGGACACAAGATCATGAGAAGCACAACCAAAGATAATATCATCCACATACACTTGAACGAATAATGAGTCATTGCCATGTTTAAGCACAAAAAGAGTTCTATCAACCTTGCCCATGGTAAACCCCTTTTCAAGTAAGAATGTTTTTAACCTATCATACCATGCTCTAGGGGCTTGTTTGAGACCGTATAAGGCTTTGGACAGTTTGTAAACATGATTAGGAAAATTTGGATTTTCAAATCCTGGTGGTTGTTTGACATAAATCTCCTCATCTATGTAGCCATTAAGAAAAGCACTTTTAACATCCATTTGATATAGCTTAAAACCTTTAGATGCTGCAAAAGCTAACAAAATTCTTATGGCTTCGAATCTAGCAACAGGAGCAAAAGTTTCATCAAAATCTAGACCTTCAACTTGAGTGAAACCTTGAGCAACCAACCTAGCCTTATTCCTAACCACAACCCCATCCTCACTTTGTTTATTTTTAAATACTCATTTAGTTCCAATTAAAGTGTGACCTTGAGGTGGAGGTACAAGTTTCCAAACATTATTTCTTTCAAAATTTTCTAACTCTTCTTGCATGGCAATAATCCAAGATTCGTTAGTGAGTGCGTGTGATATATCTTTGGGTTCAAAAGAAGCAACAAAAGCAGAATGAGCATGAGAGTTTGGATCGCAAAACCTGGACCGTGTGACTCGTTCGTGCAAGCTTCCAATCATCTGTTGTGGGGGATGATCTTTGTAAAAACGTAGGGGAATAGATGTATCACAAAGTTCTTCTTCTTCTTCATGATCATCACAAATCGATGAGCTTGTGGCTTGTGGACGATCAGGACTAGCATAGGTGATAGCCGGAGCTTGTTCAATGTCTGGAGCTGGACACGTGTCAACTTCGGAACTACCAGGTAGTATCACTGGCTCTTCTTCATCTTTGAAAATACCCTCCCCCTGAGGATACGGATCTGGTCCTGCAACACCGGAGTTAGTACCTGGGCTAGCTTCATCAAAAGACACTTCACAAGTCTCCACAATTTTGTTAGTGTCAAGTAAAAGCACACAGTAGCCTCTAGTATGAGATGGATAACCAAGAAACATGCCATCAATGGATCTAGTTTCAAATTTATCAAGATTACCATGTTTCTTAACAAAGAATTTGCAACCAAAGACCCGAAAGTGTGTAACACTAGGCCTATGTCCAAACCGAAGCTCATATGGTGTTTTACCTAGCTTAGCACGCAAGAAAACACGATTTGAGACATAACAAGCGGTTGCTAATGCATCAGCCCAAAATTTCCTAGGAGTTTGATATTCATCAAGCATAGTCCTAGCCATCTCAACTAAGGTTCTGTTCTTTCTTTCTACAACTCCATTTTGTTGAGGTACATATGGTGAAGAAAGTTGATGATCTATTCCATTTTCAGCACAAAAGTGATCAAAAGATTGATTTTTAAATTCAGTTCCGTTATCACTTCTAATTGCCTTTAAAGATCCTGGGTGATCAATTGATAATCTAAGAAATAAAGTCCTAAAGTGACTAAAAGCTTCATTCTTAGACGCCATAAAGTAAACCCAAGAGTATCTAGAATAATCATCAACGATAACAAGAACATACCATTTACCTCCGAAGGATTGAACACGTGAAGGTCCTACGGTGTCAAGATGCAAAAGTTGACATGGTTCAGTTGTCATGATCATTGTGAGAGGAGTATGTGAACCTGCAACCATCTTAGCATGTCTACAGGAAGAGCACACAATTTCTTTGTCCCCTTTAAGCTTAGGCAGCCCACGTATGCAATCAAGAGCACTAACACGCGTTAGGTGATCAAAGCCTACGTGACAAAGTCTACGATGCCAAAAATATAAGTCCTTTGAATCATTAGCAACTAGACACCTATGCTTAGAGGAAGACATATCAAAATCAGCTTTAAAAACTCTGCCAAACTGAGACATGTTAAAAATAAGCTCACTATTTGAACTTACAACTTTGCACCAGTTTTTATTGAAAATAATTTCCAGATTTTCATCTAGCAATTGTGAAACAGAAAGCAAGTTGTATTTCAAATTTTTGACAAGTGCCACATCCTTCAAAGTGTAGTGATCATTTACTCTAACCGAACCCTTAGCAATTATAGGAGTTGAAGAATTATCGGCAAAAGTAACATTTTCTACACGTGACACAAAAGAGAGGGAGGAGAACCAATCTTTGTTACCGGTCATGTGGCGTGAGCAACCTGAATCCACAATCCAAATGCTCTCCTTCCTCAAACGTGTAACCTACATAGAAGCACAATACGTTGATGACTCAATACTGGGGTTAGTCAAAAGGCATTTAGGTATCCAGTACTGAGTCACACGACGTGCAGTAGGAAAAACACGCGAAAGCTGAGATAAAACAGCAGGTTTATGAGTCGAAGTTTGAGGTTTTCTATTCTTAACTCTTTTAGCACAAGAACCAGTAGCTCCAGAGGTAAAAGCGGCAGTTCCAAAAGACAAGGCTGAAGCTCCGGAAACAAAAGCTGAAGTTCCGAAGGAAACAACAGAAGGTCCGGTAGCTCTCGGAGCTATCGGAACTATCGGAGCTGCTTTTGCAGATTTCTTACCAGAAGGTCCGGAAGCTACCTTTTCAAATTTCTGACTCACTAAAGCAGGTTGTGTTTTTCTAATTGCATGAAAGTTATGAGATCTAGCAACCATTCTTTCCCTTTTTTGTTGTTTAGCTAGTCTATAACAAAAATCTATGATATGACCATCTCTACCACAGAAGGTACAATGAAATTTAACTTTGTGTTCATGTCTAGATGAGCTAGCAATATTTTTATTTGAAACCGAATGAGACTACACTCCTGTAGATTTGAAAACCACTCCTTTTTGTTTAGGAACTGTTTGAATCAAACCACTTCCTAATGACTTCACAATTTTAGGTGGATGTGCCTTAGCATGAGCATGATAATCAAAACCTAAACCAGTTTTATTATTGCAAGACTTGGAAGAATTCAGCAGCAAGTTTAGGTTCTTATTCCCATTACAAAACCGATCTAATGTCCTATGCATGTCATCAAGTTTATTGGACAGATCAAGGCAATTTTCACATGAAGTTTTTCCTTTTAGTTTGCAATTTGAACAAAATTTAACTTCATGAGAACGTAAAGCATTGTTCAATATAGAAATTTCATTTATAGCATCCTGTAGTTTCTTATCAAGATCCTCACAAGTAGAACAATGCAAATCAATTGTAGAACAACTATCATCTTTCAAGTTTTTATCATTAAGTGCAGCAAGCTCTTTGTTTTTTTCAATTTCTTTATCAAGTCTATCTAGAGTGGAGGAGTGTGCACTTCTTAATGTGGACAATTGTTCATAGATTAAGTCACATGAGGGACATGCATCATCACTAGGAATCGAAGTTTTTAAATGGTTAATTTCAGATTCTAGTGATTCAATTTTAGCAGCATTATCCCTAAGCTTTTTGTCCTTTTTCTTGACAATAATAGTTGCACGAGAAATAACATCACACATTTCATTGCAGGTAGAACATACCTCATCGTCTTCACTATTGTGTTCTGCATCCTCCTGACTTGATCTTGATCTTGTTTTGCCCGCCATGAAGCATAAGTTGGCCAAATCATATTCATCTTCATCACTTTCAAAGTCTACATCACTTGAACTAAGTTCTTGAAGTGCGGTGATGAAGCTGTTAATCATCTTGCGTCCTATGGTACCCTTCTTTTTCTTCGTATCTTTTGCAGAGGAGTGCTTCGTTCTTGTTTTCTTTTTATCCCGGGAAGTAGGACCTGAAAGGTTAGGGCAATCTGAACGAAAATGTCCTGTATTACCACATTCGAAGCACCGTTGAGGTTTGGAGCTTCCTCTCCTTCTAGTTCTCACATTTTGCAATGCTTTTGAGAACCACGTAGAGAGAAGTGCTAGCTCCTCCTCTGGAAACTCCTCAATCTGTTCAAGGGTTAGAGAGGACAACAAAGCAAGTGTACTCCAAGATGATAATTGGCCGGAGCTAGGCATATCACGTTGAGAAACAAAAGCAATGGACTTGTTGGGGTTCTTACGTGATATTATATCAATTTCATGAGTTTTTAGCTTGGAATATAGCACATCTAAAGTAAGTGTACTCATGACAGTAGATTCACGAATAGATGTAACTTTCATCTCCCAAATTGACATGTCTAATGCACTTAATAATTGCCTAGCATTTTCAGCATCTGAAAAATTAACATTGACGCTACGCAAGTTGCTGAGAATTTTATTAAAGCGAGCAAAGAGATCATCAATTGACTCACCGGGTTGCATCTCGAAGCGCATGTATTCTTTCTTGAACATGTCTTGCCTTACCTCCTTGATCGTATTGGATCCTTCGTGGTAGTCACAAAGTGCTTTCCACACATCGTATGCAGATCGGAGGTGTCAATCCTTGTATGATCAAGTTTCGAGCCTTGTTGTTGTTGTCGACATCTTTCAGATTTGTAGCTGTAACTTGATCGTTTGATGGCACTTCGTAAGGCTTGTATACTTTCTCCCATATTGCAAAACCTTGTGCCTGGATGAAAGCCTCCATGCGTGCCTTCCAAACTTGAAAATCAATACCAGCAAACACACAAGGTTTGGCGGAGTACTTCTCCATGATGATTAGTCAAAAACACATGCAAATCACAAAGATTAGAGCACCGTGGCTCTGATACCAATTGTAGGATCGAAGAGCACGTGAAAAGCTACCAGAGGGGGGGGGGGGGTGAATGGTAGATTTAAAAATCTTACGCAGCGGAAACAATTAAACCCCAAACCCTTTCGGCAGAAAAACGATCCGTTTGAAGAAATCGTGTGTGAGACTAATATAAACATGTTTCACCATGACAAAAGTGATACATATCAGAGATAATCAAGGCAAGAAGACAACACGAAAAGAATCACTCAAATCCGTCGAGAAAAACTCAAGTTATGATCGAAAGATCAAACATAGGTTAAACTGCCCTACCCGAGGAAAAACAGTTCTGGAACGCTGCAAAGAAACTCGTGTAGATCAGAAACCACAAATCCAATGACCGTGAAATTCTGAAAGATGATAGACAATCAAGTTGTGAAGACTACCCAAAAAGAATCACGTCAATTGGATCTGTAAAACTCGAGTTATGATAAAACCACCGACGAAAGGTAGTGCTGTCCAGAAACTCGATGAGTAAAACTTGTCTGGAACAAGTCAGACGAACAAGGCACAAAAGTTCCTTCGAACTATGAATTTTATTCAATAGAACATAAGAGGAACAGCCCCAAAGTCGTGCACCACGAGCTCTGGGCTCCCTTGCTTATATAACCAGCCCTTAGGCCAACCCAATATCAACTAGGACTCCAATCCTACTCAGATCATGAATCGTAACTTTCCATAACTGCTCAAGATTCTTCTATACGCAGATAGAAGCAATCTTAAGACTTCCAAACACCTTAGGAACGTATCCCACATTCCTAAACAACTCAAATTCGTGACCCACACGAAAACCTATCATAACCAACTCAAATCTTTCCATATTTGAGTCAAACCCGACTCAGCCGCAGCCTGAGTCCATAACCTAGTCGGTTGGACCTTTCCGACCAATTCTTTACGTCCACATCTCTTCATCACGTCTCGGAACCATGTAGCCACGTCCATGCACTCCTTTCACACGTGCAAACATCTTCCAATGACGTCCATGATACCTTCATATGCATTGTTCTTGATTCAATCATGCTGCGCAACCTCCTGATCAGCTCAACCACAATTCCTCCTGAATTTGGTTGTTGGAACCTCATCTCCTCCCTGAGACTAGTCCAATGGATCCCGTCACCAGCCATGTCTTGAACTCAAGCAACACCTGCACATGAATAAACAACCAATCCATACGAGCCCAAGTCCTTGACTTGACTCAAGTTAGTTCCGAACACAACACCCTACGTGAGAACCTCACATAAGCATGCTGCAAAACCACAACAACACGATATCATCCATATCAAGCAAAACGCACCAAAAACTTAGCAAATGAATACTAAGCAATCTTTTCAACAATGTAAAGCAAGTATGAAACATTGCAAATGAAAAGCAGAAGCACTGCGATCAAGTTCCGGACCTTGCCAGAGCAACCCGGAGCTTGAGCTGGAGCTAACAAAAGCTAGTACAATGAAGCACCTGCCGGAGCTTACCAAAACTAGTAGATCCTAGCACCGGAGCTTACCAAAAACTAGTCAAAACTAGTAAACCCAAAAGCCGGAGCTAGAAAAATCAACTCGGAGCTTAGCAAAAACACGTCGGAGCTATCAAAGTCATGTTGGAGCTAAAGACAAAACTCACCGGAGCTGACCAAAGCTAGTCGGACCTAGCATCGAATGTAACCGGAGCTACCCAAAACAAGCCGGACCTATGGTCGGACCTTGCTATAGCTCGGAGCTAGAGTCGGACCTTGACAAAAAGGTGTTTTGGTGATATTTAAAACTTTTATCATCAAAGCCAAGTGTATTCACTACAAGCCAATGTATTTAGCACACATAGGTCTTACACTCTGACCTGGCTGAGCAGCAGCTGCTCGGCATGTTGACCCGGGTCTGCCCCGACGACATCTCCGCTGAGGCGTTGGCTCTTCCGTCGGCCTGCCGCCCCTTGTGCTCGGACTCCGAGTTGAGGAGGCAGCTGCTGAAGACGATGCCGACGCTTGACGAGTCCGGGCTAGCGCGGCGCCAGATCGGGGACCCATTCTGGGGGGTCAACATTGCCGACGATGCTGAGGGAGGCGAGGCTCCCTTAAGCGATGTCGGTTCTTCAAGCGACGACTCCTCGAGCGGCCCCCAGCACCATCCATGGGGTGGCGTCGTCGCCCCCGCCGACAAGGGGAAGGGGAAGGTGCCGGTTCCAGTGCCGGACCCGTCCCCCAAGAAGCGCGCCCGGTCGCCGCTGCCGGCGCCTTCTATCCCTCGTCAGGACTCCGGAGCCCTGCCGTGCTCGTCTGCAGGGGGCACCGATGGAGTCACTTTGCCGCCCGAGTCCTCCACGCGCAAGAGGGGGAGGCTCCTCAACGCTGACGGGACCCCAACGTTCCCTCTCCATTCGGAGGGGCGCCAGTCCTCGGGGGTGCCGTCGGCACCATCACCACAGGGGCCCCCAACACACTCAGGGGCCCCCGCCACGGGTTCGGGGGGTCTGACCCCCCCCCCCCCCCCAACCCTTTTGGGAAGCGGTGGAACTTCAGCGTCCCCCAGTAAGCCTGCTCAGGTTTTACCTTGGGTGTTCTTTGCTATGCGCCTACCCTGTCAATCTCTTATGGTCTGAGTTTGCTTGATTTCAGCGCCACCACAGCTACTCCACCACCCGCGGGCACTTCTGCTGGGGGTCTGCTGCCCCAGCCGACTCGCGGGGATCGTCTGCTGCCTTGGGCCCTGCTCCAGTTCACCAGGCAGCCCTTGCTCAGGAGAAAGGGCGGCTCGAGGACGAGGACGACCGACTCCGGGAGTGGGCGAGGGCCCTGGAGGCCCGGACCCGGCTGGCGAAGAGCCGAGCGGCCCAGGGGGAGGCGGTCGTTCAGGAGGAGATGAAGATCCTCGAGCAGGAGCGCGACCTCATCGCCCAGCTGGACGCCGTCACCCAGAAGCTGAAGGCAGACGCCAAGGCCATCCACACTGAGGCCAGCTCCCGCCTCTAGGCCTGCGAGGACCTTCAACACCTGCTGTTCCTCCGGGAGGCTGCTCTAGCCGAACGGGAGTAGGAGCTGGCGGCGAAGCAGGCCAAAGTGGAGGCGACCTGCCGCGGGCTCATCCTCCAGCAGGAAGGGGAGAGAGTCCACGCTGCCGAGTTGGACCGCCGGGAAGCCGCCGTGGCAGAGGCGCAGCAGGCCCAGTCCGCTGAGCGCCAGGCCCTCCTGGACCGCGAGTTCAATGTTGCCCTCAAGGAGGGTGACTTGAACCGTCGTGAGGCGGGGGTCGGCGAGCACGAGAGGGCCCTGGCGGCCAAGGAGAAGCGGTTCCTAGACGGCGTCCCCCAGGCACTGGCGGTAGCCCAGCAGGAGGTGGCGGAGCTCCGGGCGGCGCGCTCCACCGAGGCCCAGAAGGTCTGGGAGTTCCTCGACGGTGCCGACTCAGCTTTGGTGCCGCTCGGCTTCAGCCCGACGTCTCCCTGCAGCCTGTCCTTGAGGGGCCCATTGCCGAGAGGGAAGAGGCCGCAAAGTCTAAAGTTTCGGATGCGGTGGCACTCATCGCCTCAAGGTTCCAGCGGAGCGGCTGAGGGCTCCCCAGGCCTCTGTTTAAATTTTTATCTTGCTGTTTTTGTCTTGTGGCTGGCTTGTGGTGACAAACTCTTTATTTGTGTGATAAAAAATCTGTCTGTGGTGCCCTTTTATACTCAGCTTGCTTTTATTTCTAGCAATGTCTTCCAGCTGCTTGTTGTTCCTTAATTTCCAGGACCTGCCATCCCCCAAAGTATGAAATGTCGAAGGTCGTAAACGACACTTCCCCCGGACCTGCTTAGAGAGCGGCCCGCGGAGGTTCTTTGGATTCACGGGGTCTAGTCCCAGGAGATCAAACACAGCAGGGTGGTGAACACAGGGGATTTACGTGGTTTGGGCCGCCGGAGCGTAATACCCTACGTCCACGGGAGTGTTTGTGTATTGCCTTGCTTGAGCGTGTATGAGCCTTGGTCTAGTTTTCTGTCCCCCTGTGAAGGTCGTCTGCAGAGCCCTTTTATAGTTCAAGGACTCTGCAGTGACAAGGTGGGTCCTAGTACACGACAGGTGGTCCTGGGGAGAGCCAAATCCTATAAAAGATCTAGGATTAATTGCTATCTACTTCCCTTTGTCAGGGATGTCAATGCGCTGTCCCGCCGCGTCGTGCGCCAGGGCTACACATAGTTGGTGATGATGGCCGTGCATGTCTTGTCCGTCTTGTCCTTGCGGCCCATTCGTCCGTCTTGCAGCGCGGTTCTGTACCGGCTACTCGGACAAGACAGGACACTGGAGCCTTGACTTTTGCAAGCGCGGCTCAGCTTGCCTGGGGAAGGCGCGCATACTTAATGCCTGTCTAAGCAGCGCACGCGTTCCTTTACTGCGGCTTCCTACCGCACTAAGTTGGCCGTCCACCACGTGGTTGCGTTGGAGCCTGTCTCTGCGGGAAGTATAGCACTTGTCGGAACAGGCCACATGGTGCATTCGGAGCCCACCCCTATGGAGGGGTGGGGGCTCAGCCCTGCAAGCCACGTGGTAGCTCCGGTGCCTTTCCCTGTGAGGGTGCGGGCTTGGCCCTGAGACCCCGATTGGCCACGTGGCGGCTCCAGAGCCTGCCTCTGCGGGGAGGCGTGGGTCCGGTCCCGCCGACCACGTGGCAGCTTGGGAGCCTCCCTCGACGGGGAGGTAGGAGCTGGTCCTTCCCTCCTCAACGTGGCAGCCTCGGAGTCGGCCTCTTAGGCAGAGGCGGAGTCCTTAGTGGTTTTCTCCTTTGCGCGGGGGTGCCCGGTCTGCAGGGTACCGACAGTGGCCCCCGAGCCCACCACAGGAGAGTCGTCAATACTGCAGGTGGGTTCTTCCCCCTTCTCTTCCCGCGCAACTCTTCCAATTCCACTTCGAGGCAGTTCCCTAGGCGACACGCCCCTGCCGTTGAGGCGACGTGTCTCCTTTCGGTAAGTGAGGGCGTTGAACAGGCGCCGCACGATGTGACTCCTGCCTTCAATCGTGCTTTAACTGCAGTGGTTCCCAAGGTGGCTCCTGCACTTCCGCTGCTTTTGCCCTTTCGGAAACCGCCGAGTTACCTCCCGCATAGCTAGCTGCCCGACTCACCTTCTTTGTGGAGCGACCCGGGCCCTCATGTCATTGTCCATACGGGTTCATTACTCTTCTACTGAGGCTACGACGATCCACACTTTTGCGCCTGTTGGCCTGCAGGGGTGCATAAAAAGAGAACTTTCCCCTGAGGGTCCTTTCTCCCGCCTCCGCATCCCTACGCTCGTGCTTTTGCCTCAAGCTCAGTTCTTGCGCTCTAGTTCCCAGTCTCCCCGTCCAGAGCTTCCACCCTCAACCCTCATGGCGAGCATCTTGCCCAAGTCCAGGCTGTCCAGGTCCGCCGACCTGGCCCCCATGCGTCGACTTCTCGGCTGGCATACTCCTGAGCGAGAGTCGTGGCTCCGTCACGGGAGGCTCCCGCTGAGCCTCTCTGCCGGGGAGATGGTCCTCTTCTCGTCGTACGTGCTGGCCGGCTTCGTCCCGCCAGCATCCGCCTTCCTGGTCATGCTCCTGGAGACCTTCGGCCTCCAACTCCATCACCTCGCGCCGAACTCGATCGCCATGCTGGCGGTCTTCGCTCACCTCTGCGAGATGTTCGTGGGGGTGATGCCGTCGGTGAAGTTCTTCCGGTACTTTTTTGTACTGAGGGCCATCGGAAGGAGTTCGAAGGAGCACCTCGGCGCCTACTATTTCCAGCGCCGGACAAAGGTCCCCACGAGGTACATTGCTTCCTTCAACTCCGCGAGGTGGGAGCTATGGCGTGAAGATTGGATGATTGCCAAGGTTGAGGCCCACGACCGGATGTGCCTCCCCACCGGGATCCCCTACTCCGAGCGATCATTCTGGGAGGAGCGCCTAGAGCTGGAGGAGGCGTTCAACCCGGTGCTGGAGAGGATCCAGATGTTGGCGGACCACGGGCTATCGTCTACCATGGTGTTGAGGGACTTCATGTCCCGCCGCATAGCTCTGCTTCAGCACTGCGCTCGTCCGGCGTCGATGTTCACCGGCCTGTCGGACTGCACCCGGCTCGAGACCGGCCCTGGCTCCGACCTAGGCGAGCAGCAGCTGCTCGACATGTTGACCCGGGTCTGCCCCGACGACATCTCCGCTGAGGCGTTGGCTCTTCCGTCGGCCTGCCGCCCCTTGTGCTCGGACTCCGAGTTGAGGAGGCAGCTGCTGAAGACGATTCCGACGCTTGACGAGTCCGGGCTAGCGCGGCGCCAGATCGGGGACCCGTTCCGGGGGGTCAACATTGCCGACGATGCTGAGGGAGGCGAGGCTCCCTTAAGCGATGTCGGTTCTTCAAGCGACGACTCCTCGAGCGGCCCCCAGCACCATCCATGGGGTGGCATCATCACCCGCGCCGACAAGGGGAAGGGGAAGGTGCCGGTTCCGGTGCCGGACCCGTCCCCCAAGAAGCGCGCCCGGTCGCTGCCGCCTGCGCCTTTTGCCCCTCGTCAGGACTCCGGAGCCCTGCCGCGCTCGTCTGCAGGGGGCGCCGATGGTGCCACTTTGCCGCCCGAGTCCTCCACGCGCAAGAGGGGGAGGCTCCTCAGCGTTCCCTCTCTGTTCGGAGGGGCGCCAGTCCTCGGGGGTGCCGCCGGCACCATCACCACAGGGGCCCCCAGCACACTCAGGGGCCCCCGCCACGGGTTCGGGGGGTCCGAACCCCCCCAACCCTTTTGGGAAGCGGTGGAACTTCAGCGTCCCCCAATAAGCCTGCTCATATTTTACCTTGGGTGTTCTTTGCTGTGCGCCTACCCTGTCAATCTCTTCTGGTCTGAGTTTGCTTGATTTCAGCGCCACCACAGCTACTCCACCACTCGCGGGCACTTCTGCTGGGGGGTCTGCCACCCCAGCTGGCTCGCGGGGATCGTCTGCTGCCTCGGGCCCTGCTCCGCTGCACCAGGCTGCTGTCGTGGGGGTACCTCGGGCCCCCGTGCCCGAGACCCCCGCAGCGGCTGCCGGAGCCCAGCCGCGCGCGCCGACGACCGCCGCCGCGCCTGCCAATGACACCGCATCCACTGGCTACTCCATGCTGGCCGATGCTGCCGCGCCCTCCGACACTGCTACGTCGGCTGGCGCCATCGCCCCGGGTGCTGCCATCTGAGAGGGGGCCCTGGTCCCCGCCTCCCCGGTGGTCCTCCAAATGGAGGACGATATTGAGGAAGTGGGGAGGCAGGGGCCCGCTGCTACGGTGGAGCCTCTCCCCCTGTCTGAGGCTATGGCCGTGGCCTACTCCGGCTTCTGGCAGGCCCAGGCGGCCCTTGGCCGGGAGAAAGGGCGGCTCGAGGACGAGGACGACTTGCTCCAGAAGTGGGCGAGGGCGATGGAGGCCCGAACTCGGCTGGCGAAGAGCCGAGCGGCCCAGCGGGAGGCGGTCGTTTGGGAGGAGATGAAGATCCTCAAGCAGGAGCGCGACCTCATCGCCCAGTTGGACGTCGTCACCCAGAAGCTGAAGGCAGACGCCGAGGCCATCCACACTGAGGCCAGCTCCCGCCTCTAGGCCTGCGAGGACCTTCAGCACCTGCTATCCCTCCGGGAGGCTGCTCTAGCCGAACGGGAGCAGGAGCTGGCGACAAAGCAGGCCGAAGTGGAGGTGACCTGCCGCGGGCTCATCCTCCAGCAGGAAGGGGCGAGAGTCCGCGCCGCAGAGTTGGACCGCTGTGAAGCCGCCGTGGTAGAGGCGCAGAAGGCCCAGTCCACTGAGCGCCAGGCCCTCCTGGACCGCGAGTTCAACGTTGCCCTCAAGGAGGGTGACTTGAACCGCCGTGAGGCGGGGGTCGGCGAGCGCGAGAGGGCCCTGGCGGCCAAGGAGAAGCGGTTCCTGGACGGCGGCCCCCGGGCACTGGCGGCGGCCCAGCAGGAGGTGGCGGAGCTTCGGGCAGCGCGCTCCGCCGAGGCCTAGAAGGTCTGGGAGTTCCTCAGCGGTGCCGACTCGGCTCTGGTGCTGCTAGGCTTCAGCCTGACGCGCGTGGGGGAGCTGGCGTAGGAGGTGAGTCAGGTGTTCCCGGCGCTTGACTCCACCAGCTCGAGGATGCGCTCGCTGGGGGCCATCCTCGACAACCAGCTGGAGGCCGAGGGGCGGATGCTGATGAAGGAGGTGGCGACGCACATCCTGTCCTGCTACCGGAGCTAGTACCCCGAAGTCTCCCTGCAGTCGGTCCTTGAGGGGCCCATTGCTGAGAGGGAAGAGGCCGCCAAGTCTGATGTTTCGGATGCGGTGGCACTCATCGCCTCAAGGTTCCAGCGGAGTGGCTGAGGGCTCCCCAGGCGTCTGTTTAAGTTTTTATCTTCCTGTTTTTGTCTTGTGGTGACAAACTCTTTATTTGTGTGATAAAAAATCTGTCTGTGGTGCCCTTTTATACTCAGCTTGCTTTTATTTCTAGCAATGTCTTCCAGCTGCTTGTTGTTCCTTAACTTCCAGGACCTGCCGTCTCCCAAAGTATGGCCCCCTGACAGGCGTGGCCAGTTGTTGTGGGCACACCTGTCATACACTTAGGACTTAGGGCGGACGGGTGCAGGGGGAGCCTAGGATGCGTAGGTTGCATTGCCGTAGCTGAGTATGCAGGCACGTCGACAGCGGGCCCCCTAGGGGTGCCGCCGGAGCTCCAGTCCGGCGGTGCCCGCCATCTTCAGCGAGAGGTCGACAGCGGGCCCCCTGGGGGTGCCGCCAGAGCTCCAGTCCGGCGGTGCCTACTGTCTTCGCGGGTACTCTGACGGTGGCTGCTGGAATAACTTCCTCAAAGACCCGTACATAGATAAAAAAGGAGAAGTAATTCTGTCCGCTGGTCACTTTACCCCTGCTCTTTTTGTAGGGGCTTGGGTAATTTAGTGCTCCTGCACCTTGGGCTCGTCGTCCATACTACCCAAGGGTGGTCCATCTGGCCCCAGTACTCGGCTGTAGCGCTGGGGAGGCAGGGCGCACATGCTTAGGGTACGGGACCAGGCTAAGCAAGCTGTGGCCCTGGACCTCCCGCTCGGCGTAAGCCTTTTCTGGGGGAGACCATCTGGAGACACAGGCCCCCGAGCATTGGAACATCTGAGGCCCCATGCGCATTGCAGGTACCTCAAGTAATCCCACCTGTAGTCCAGTCAGCAAGGCTCCCACTATTGCTAGAGCAGGGGAAAAACGACAGCGCTCATGATAGATCACGAGCTATGGCGGGCTTACAACAACATCATAAAAATTAAAGATAATTTCTGAATTGACAAACCCTATACCAGGCAGGGCAACATTCTTTCATTGTGGCTTCTCATAGGATGGAGCAGACTTTACAAGGGGAATAACCCGGCCTGGGTGTTAGATGGAGTCGAGTGCACCTACTTAGGGTTCTGGACCAGGCTAAGCAGAATGTGCACTCGGAGCCCCATCCCCTTATCCTAAGTGCTGTCCTGAGACAACGTGTAACCTTTACAATGAAATAGCATTGCCCCAACCCTGGTCTAGGGGTAGAACTTACGGAGGTGCTCGATGTTCCATGGGTTGGGTAATCGCTGTCCATCCTCCGTAGCTAGGCGAACACATCCTGGGTGGCAAACCACTGTTACCCGGAAGGGACCCTCCCAGCTGGGAGAGAGTTTGTTAGACCCTTCCCGGGAGAGTATGCGGCGCAACACCAGGTCGTCTACCTTTAGCTCCCTACTCCGCACGGTCCTCTGATGGTAGCGCTGGAGCGCCTGCCTGTACCGTGCATTTCGGAGAGCCGCTCGCACTCGTCCCTCGTCGACGAGGTCCAGGTCTTCACGCCGGAGCTGGTCCTGCACGGCTTCGTCGTACCTCCGGGCACGGGGGGAGCCCATGGTAATTTCTGGGGGGAGGACGACCTCTGCCCCGTACACCAAGAAGAAAGGCGTTTCCCCCGTGGCCCGACTGGTTGATGTCCGGCTAGCCCACAGTGCACATAGAAGCTCATCCACCCAATTTGCACCATGCTTCTCAAGGTGTGAGAATGTGCGAGTCTTGAGGCCCTTGAGGATCTCTGCATTGGCTCTCTCGACCTGCCCATTGCTCTTGAGCAATAGATGCATAACAGACTTGGATCCCCACGTCCTCGCAGTATTCTTGGAACGCTGCACTTGTGAACTGGGTCCCGTTATGAGTGATGATTCTGTTCGGGACCCCGAACCGGCAGACGATCAACTTAATGAACTTTACTGCTGACTGCTTGTTGATGGTGACAACTGGGGCGGCTTCCGGCCACTTGGTGAACTTATCTACTGCAACGTAGAGATGCCGGAATCCTCCGACGGCTCTGGGAAAGGGTCCCAGGATGTCCAATCCCCATACAGTGAATGTCCATGAGGGAGGGATCATCTGCAGCGCCTGAGCTAGTGTGTGGATCTGCTTGGCATGGAACTGGCACGCCTTGCATCTCTTTACCATCTCGGCGGCATCCTGGAGTGCTGTCGGCCAGTAAAAGCCATGCCGAAAGGCTTTATCGACCAGCGTGCGGGAGGACGCGTGGTTCTCGCACTCGCCTCCATGGATCTCTGCGAGCAAGTCACAACCCTCCTCCCGGGTAATGCATCGCAGTAGGATGTCGTTGGCGCCACGCCGGTAGAGATCCCCTTCCACCAACGTGTACCTTTTAGCCAAGCAAACAATCCTTTCTGCTAGGGCATGTTCTTTGGGAAGGATATTGTCTTTCAAGTAGTCCCGGACCTCCGAGATCCATGCATCCGGACTTGCTTGAGCCTCTGGATCTTGGGCGCCCGGTAGCTCGGAGCCCCCGGTGGCGCATATGATCCTTGGTAGACTCCATGGTAGCAGGGTCGCCGGGACTGCCAGCTTCGAGGTGCTGGGCTCGCCCCCTTCGCCCGGCTCAGCTGCCCGGGCGGTTGGTCGCGGTAACGTCCTTGCAAAGACTCCTTGGAGCACTGGGGCCCCTATGGAGGCCTTCGTTGACAGGTCGTCTGCGACTGAGTTGTCGGCTCGGGGTACATGGTACAAGTCCAAGACTTCAAAGTCCTTCTCTAGCTTCTGGACCTGCAGCAGATATGCTGCTAATTGAGGGTCGTTGCAGCTGCACTCTCCTTTGGCTTGCTTGATGATCAGTTGAGAATCACCTTTAGCCAGAAGCTGTCGGACATTGAGGGTCAGGGCAGTCTTCAGCCCAAAGATTAGGGCTTCATACTCTGCCATGTTGTTTGTCGCCTTGAAGTCGAGGCGCACCATGTACTTGAACTGCTCCCCAGTCGGGGTGAGGAGCAGGACCCCATTGCCGGCCCCCTGCTTCTGCGAGGAGCCGTCGAAGTAGAGCGTCCAGGGGGTCTCGGTGAAAACTAGAGCCTTGGACACCGTTTCGCCGTTGTCCGGGCCCCCCGGGTTGCCTGGTGATGGGGTCCATTCGGCCAAGAAGTCTGCCAGTGCTTGGCTTTTGACTGCATGTCGAGGTAAGAACTCCAGTTTGAACTCAGCCAGCTCCGCTGCCCACTTGGCAATGTTGCCAGTCGAATTAGGGCTGTGGAATACAGTTTTCAGTGGGAAGGAGGTGACCACTGAAATCCGGTGAGCCTGGAAGTAATGCCGGAGCTTCCTTGACGCTATGAGCACTGCATACAGCAGTTTGTGTACCTCCAAGTACCTTGTTTTTGCTTCATGGAGGACCTCACTGATGTAGTAGACTGGCCGTTGGGAGGTCCGAACCCTCCCTGGGGGAGTCCGGGGCTCCTTGCAATGCGTCTGCATCCTGGGGAATGTGGCTCCTAGGGTCTAGCTAGGCCTCCGGGGGCTAGGACCCGTAAGGCACTTGGTCACTGGAACTTACAACGGGGGGGGGGGGGGGTCTCTTCTGGTGCTTGTTGCGGTAGTAGCTCCAGTCGCTCTGCAACCATGACCATGCTGACCACTTCCGTTGTTGCGGTGATGTACAACATGAGCGGTTCGCCAGGTTCTGGCGCCACCATAATGGGTAGCGTCGTCAGGTTTTTCTTGAGCTCCTCGAAGGCCGCTTCAGCTTCCTCAGTCCACTCAAAGGGGACTGACTTCCGCAGAATCTTGAAGAAGGGCAAGGCCCGCTCAGCCAGTCTTGAGATGAAACGACTGAGGGCTGCCAAACATCCTGCAAGCTTCTGCACGTCCTTGATGCGGGCCGGTGGCCGCATCAGCTCTATCACCTTGATCTTCTCTGGGTTAGCTTTGATCCCTCAGTGTGATACCAAGAAACCAAGGAGCTTCCCTACAGAGACCCCAAAGACACACTTGTCGGGGTTCAGCATCGTGCGTGTCGTGCGCAGCTTGCTGAAGACTCGGGCTATGTTGTCTAATAGGGATGTGCTTTCCCTGATTTTTACCACGATGTCGTCGACATACACCTCTACCAGGTCTCTAATGAGGTCCCCGAATGTCTTATGCATTGCACGTACAAAGGTGGGGAGAGCATTTTTGAGACCATAAGGCATGGAGACATAACAATACAGGCCGTCTACCATTATGAAAGCAGTGTGTTCCTCATCTTCCCTAGACATAGGTATTTGGTGAAAACCGGAATACGCATCTAGGAAACACAGAAGATCACAGCCTGATGTTGAGTCTACTATTTGATCTATCCTAGGGAGAGGGAATGGATCCTTTGGACATGCCTTATTGAGGTTGGTGTAGTCGATGCACATCCGGAGCTTCCCGCCAGCCTTGGGAACGACAGCAGGGTTGGCCAACCACCGTGGGTGGTGAACCTCCCGAATGAAACCAGCATCGAGCAGCTTCTTAATTTCTTCATGGATGAAGTTCTGCCGCTCGATGGACTGTTTCCTGGGATTCTGCTGTACCGGTCGGGCGTCACGGTAGATCTTTAGATGGTGCTCAATCACCTCCCTGGGGATCCCAGGCATTTGTGATGGTTGCCATGCAAACACATCGACGTTGTCCCGGAGGAAGGTGATGAGCGCACATTCCTATTTGCTGTCCAAGTTCCCCGCGATACGGGTTGTTTGGGCAGCCTCGGAGCCAATCCTGACGACCTTCATGGGGACATCGTCGTCGTTGGCAGGTTGCACTCGGGGTGCAGTAGTGGAGGCTCGTTGCACCGGGCCTTGCTCTGGCCGACTCTCCTTCGAGCCTCCTGGGGCCGGAGCCCTCCCCGCTGCAAGTGCTTGGAGCTGCTCCAAGGCTGACATTGCAGATGAGCGGTCCCCTCTGATCCTGAGGACACCGGAAGGCATTGGCATCTTCAGGATGAGGTAGCCATAGTGTGCTACAGCCATGAACCTATAGAGGGCTGGCCTCCCGATGATTGCATTGAAGGGGAGGTCGACGTCTGCCACGTCGAATAAGACGCTCTCCGTACAGTAATTCTCCGGGGTCCTGAAGGTCACTGGGAGGTGTATGTTACCATACGGGAGGATTTGCCCAGGTCCGACACCCGAGAACGGGCTCGAGGGTGTGAGCTGGGACATCGGTAGCTGCAGCTTTCGGAAAGCCGCCGTGGAGATGAGGTTGAGGCCTGCCCCTCCATCTATCAACACGTGAGAGACCTTCACGTTGGCGATGGTCGGGGACACCAGCAGCGGGAGCACTCCTGCCCCTGCCATGTTCTTCGGGCAGTCAGAAGCGTCGAAGCTGATCGCCGTGCTCATCCACTTGTGGTGGGGAGCCGGACTTGGGGCGGGGGCCACTGCAGCCACTGCCCATCGCAGGGTTTTCACCGCGTTTCGGGACATGGGGTCGGTGGCTCCCCCGTAGATGACATGGAGGGTCTTGCGGCGCTCCTTATCACTGCTGGAGTCGGAGTCGCCACCCTCGAAGACGGCCTTGACCGCCCGCTGGGGTTCCTGGAACCCCATCTCGCTGTCATCCTCCTTTTCAGGATCAGCTTTCTGCTCGCCCTCCCTCTGGCGGGGTGGTGCACCCTCCTGGCGCTGCTGCCTCTGTTTCTATTCGCGGAAACGTTCCGCGAACCTCTTCACTTCCCGACACTCGCTAGCACTATGGCTATTTGTACGGTGCACCGGGCACTTGAAGTCGGGCTCCTCTAGCTCAGGCGACTGCCTAGGGCGCTTGTCTCGACGCGACGCCTGAGCTCCGCCGGGTGCCGCAGCCGCCATTGCCTGGGCTCCGGGCTTTGGCCTGTTCTTGCCACTGCCCTTCTTCTTCTTCTTGCCGCTGCTCCTCGCAGAGGCTCCTTCCTCAGTTGGGGTGGCTTCCCTTGCTTCTGAGGATGGATGGGAGTGCCAGTTGCGCCCCTCAGCTGCCCTGGCACATCTGTCCGCCAGGGAGAATAGCTCGGAGACATCACGCACCTCGTGCGTGGCTAGCTTCTCGAGCATCTTCTTGTCCCTCACACCTTGCCTGAACGCAACAATAACCGATGCGCTAGCAACATGAGGGATGGTGTTTCGTACCTGGGAGAACCGCTGGATGAACGATCACAACGACTCTCCAGCGCGCTGTCTAACGGCGTGGAGGTCAAGCTCTGTGCCGGGGCGCTTGTAGGAACTGTCGAAGTTAGCCACGAACTGTCGGCACAACTCATCCCAAGAGGTTATGGACCCCTGGGGCAGGTTCATGAGCCATGACCGAGCTGAGCCGGTCAGGACGACGAGGAAGTAGTTAGCCATAATGGCCTCGTCGTCTCCTGCAGCTAGTATCACAGTGGTGTAGATCTGCCGAAACTCACTCGTGTTGACACTCCCGTCGTACTTCTCCGGCATGTCCGGCCGGAACTTTTGTGGCCAGACCACGAAATGAAGGTGAGGCGCTAGCGCTGCACACCCTTGGCTGGGGATGACTGGTGCCGGCGGCGGCAACGCATACCCCGGGTGAGCAGGCGGGCCTGCGTACACCTGGTGCTGGGCCGGTGTTGCATACGCCTGTGCAGGAGGCGCGACGTACGCCTGGTGCAGTGGAGGTGCGACATACGTCTGGTGTGGTGGAGGCACAGCATGAGCCAGGGGCACGGGACCAGGCACGCTGTAATCTGCCTCGAGGTTGCGCCGACGCTCCCTCTGGCGCTCGATGGTGACTCGGCAGTCCTCTCCGGCCCTGCGGCGCTGCAGCCCGGTTCTCAGATCTGTTGTTTTGATCCTGGTCGAGCGCGAGTCTGCCGTCCACCGGTCGATTGTCGGTGTTCGCGACAATGACAAATGCATCGGCTGGGCATGTGTCTCCCTCGGCGGAGGCGCGTTGAGTGCGGCGGTGACGAGGTGGTCGACGTCGTTGATCCACTGCTGAGCTGCTCCCTGAGGAGCATCCCTAGCAGGAGGGTTGTGGAGTAGAGCGCGCGCTGCTGCGAGCGCACTCTCCGGGCTTGCAGCCGGTGGTGCCGTGATTGCTATCACGGCCGGAGTACGCCATCGAGTGGCGTGTCGGCCCGCAGCCGGCGAAGTGACTGCAAGGCGACGCGAAGGTCCTGACCTTCCTGCCCTAGAGCGGTAGCCTGCCCTAGAGCGGGATGACGCCTGATCCTCCGCCACCGTCTGTCGCCGCGACTGCGCCCTGGATGAACCGGCGTTGGAGTGGTCGTTCACCATTGCTGCTGGTGGAGATCTTGATGGGGAAAAAGCCCCTACCTGGCGCGCCAAATGTCGAAGGTCGTAAACGACACTTCCCCCGGACCTTCTTAAAGAGCGGCTCGCAGAGGTTCTTTGGATTCACGGGGGCTAATCCCAGGAGATCAAACACAACAGGGTGGTGAACACAGGGGATTTACGTGGTTCGGGCTGCCGGAGCATAATACCCTACGTCCACAGGAGTGTTTGTGTATTGCCTTGCTTGAGCGTGTATGAGCCTTGGTCTAATTTTCCGTCCCCCTGTGAAGGTCGTCTGCAGAGCCCTTTTATAGTTCAAGGACTCTGCAGTCACAAGGTGGGTCCCAGTACGCGACAGGTGGTCCTGGGGAGAGCCAAATCCTATACAAGATCTAGGATTAATTGCTATCTACTTCCCTCTGTCAGGGATGTCAATGCACCGTCCCGCCGCGTCGTGCGCCAGGGCTACACATAGTTGGTGATGATGGTCGTGCACGTCTTGTCCGTCTTGTCCTTGCGGCCCATTCATCCATCTTGTGGCGCGGGTCTGTACCGGCTACTCGGACAAGACATGACACTGGAGCCTTGACTTTTTCAAGCGCGGCTCAACTTGCCTGGGGAAGGCGCGCGTACTTAATGCCTGTCTAAGCAGCACACGCATTCCTTTACTGTGGCTTCCTACCGCACTGAGTTGGTCGTCCGCTACGTGGTTGCGCCGAAGCCTGTCTCTGCAGGAAGTATAGCACTTATCGGAACAGGCCACGTGGTGCATTCGGAGCCCACCCCTATGGAGGGGTGGGGGCTCAGCCCTGCAAGCCACGTGGTAGCTCCGGTGCCTTTCCCTGCGAGGGTGCGGGCTTGGCCCTGAGACCCCGATTGGCCACGTGGCGGCTCCGGAGCCCGCCTCTGCAGGGAGGCGTGGGTCCGGTCCTGCCGACCATGTGGCATCTTGGGAGCCTCCCCCGACGGGGAGGTAGGAGCTGGTCCTTCCCTCCTCAACGTTGCAGCCTCGGAGTCGGCCTCTTAGGCAGAGGCGGAGTCCTTAGCGGTTTTCTCCTGTGCGCGAGGGTACCCTGTCTGCAGGGTACCGACAGTGGCCCCCGAGCCCACCTCAGGAGAGTCGTCAATACAGCAGGTGGGGTCTTCCCCCTTCTCTTCCCGCGCAACTCTTCCAATTCCACTTCGAGGCAGTTCCCCAGGCGACACTCCCCTGCCGTTGAGGCAACGTGTCTCCTTCCGGTAAGTGAGGGCGCTGAACAGGCGCCGCGCAATGTGACTCCTGCCTTCAATCGTGCTTTAACTGCGGTGGTTCCCAAGGTGGCTCCTCCACTTCCGCTGCTTTTACCCTTTCGGAAACCGCCGAGTTACCTCCCGCATAGCTAGCTGCCCGGCTCACCTTCTTTGTGGAGCGACCCGGGCCCTCATCTCATTGTCCATACGGGTTCATTAC
This sequence comes from Tuctoria greenei, assembly GCA_036927565.1. Taxonomy (NCBI): domain Eukaryota; kingdom Viridiplantae; phylum Streptophyta; class Magnoliopsida; order Poales; family Poaceae; genus Tuctoria; species Tuctoria greenei. The sequence continues at coordinate 209,892,072 of JAYESD010000003.1, forward strand.
TCTTCTACTGAGGCTGCGGCGATCCACACTTTTGCGCCTGTTGGCCTGTAGGGGTGCATAAAAAGAGAACTTTCCCCCTGAGGGTCCTTTCTCCCGCCTCTGCATCCATGCGCTCGTGCTTTTGCCTCAATCCCAGTTCTTGCGCTCTAGTTCCCAGTCTCTCCGTCCAGAGCTTCCACCCTCAACCCTCATGGCGAGCATCTTGCCCAAGTCCAGGCTGTCCAGGTCCGCCGACCTGGCCCCCATGCGTCGGCTTCTCGGCTGGCATACTCCTGAGTGGGAGTCGTGGCTCCGTCCTGAGAGGCTCCCGCTGAGCCTCTCCGCCATGGAAATGGTCCTCTTCTCGTCGTACGTGCTGGCCGGCTTCGTCCCGCCACCATCCGCCTTCCTGGTCATGCTCCTGGAGACCTTCGGCCTCCAACTCCATCACCTCGCGCCGAACTCGATCGCCATGCTGGCGGTCTTCACTCACCTCTGCGAGATGTTCGTGGGGGTGATGCCGTCGGTGAAGCTCTTCCGGTACTTTTTTGTACTGAGGGCCACCAGCAGGAGTTCGAAGGAGCACCTCGGCGCCTACTATTTCCAGCGCCGGACAAAGGTCCCCATGTGGTACATTGCTTCCTTCAACTCCGCGAGGTGGGAGCTGTGGCGTGAAGATTGGATGATCGCCAAGGTCGAGGCCCATGACCGGATGTGACTCCCCACCTGGATCCCCTACTCTGAGCGATCATTCTGGGAGGAGCGCCCATTCTGCCACAAAGTCTGCCAATGCTTGACTCTTGATCGCTTGTCTTGGGATGAATTCAAGATCGAACTCGGCCAATTCCGCTGCCCACTTTGCAATGTTCCTAGTAGAGTTGGGGTTATGCAATATTGCACGAAGTGGGTAAGAGGTTACCACTGAAATCTTGTGAGCTTGGAAGTAGTGATGAAGCTTCCTAGAGGCAATAAGAACTGCGTAGAGTAGCTTATGCACCTCTAGGTACCGAGTCTTGGCGTCATGGAGTACTTCACTGATGAAGTATACTGGGCGCTGGACTGTCCGGACCCTCCCGAAGGGGCCCGAAGCTACCTCCTCATCAACCCGGACCCTCCCGGAGGAGTCCGAACCTTTTTCGGGGACTTCCCGGTTCCTGCTAAAGGAAACCGGAGCTTCTTCTGAAGTGACCCGAACCCTCCCAGAAGGGTCCAGATCTTCTTGTTCAGCAACAGTAACTCTTTCATTTGAAGAAGGTTGATCCTCCGACGTCTCGCCTCGAAGATCTGGGTCTGGGGGCTGGGACCCAGACTCGCCTTCAGGTAGCTTCGGACCTTCCCAGAGGGGTCTGGATTCCTGAACTGGAGATGGTTCTAGTCTTTCTAAAACCAGGACCATGCTGACAACTTCGTCAATTGCTGAAATGTAAAGAAGAAGTGGCTCACCAGGATTAGGAGCTACCAAAGTTGGTAGAGTGGTGAGGAGCTGCTTTAGCTCTTGGAATGTCTTTTCTGCTTCTTTAGACCATTGGAATGGTCCGGACTTCCTCAATAATTTGAAGAAGGGTAGCGCCCATTCTGCCAGTCTTGAGATGAACCGACTGAGGGAAGCTAGACACCCAGTCAGCTTCTGGACATCCTTGATGTGAGCTGGTGGCCGCATGTCTTCAATAGCTTTAATCTTCGCCAGATTTGCCTCTATTCCTCAGTGGTTCACCAAGAATCCAAGAAGCTTTCCGGAGCTAACCCCAAAGACACACTTGTCTGGGTTCAGCTTTGTGCGTGTGATTCGCAACTTGTCGAAGACAGTTTGCATGGTGTCAAGAAATGACTCCTTGTTCTTGATCTTTATGACGACTTTATCGACGTACACTTCCACTACATCTCTAATGAGCTCTCCAAAATTTTTGTACATAGCTCGCACAAACGTTGAAGCAACATTTTTGAGACCGAGTGGCATGGCAGTGTAAAAATATAATCCATCTACTGTGATGAATGCAGTATGCTCTTCATCTTCCTTAGACATTCTGATTTGATGATACCCATAATATGCGTCTAGGAAACACAGTAATTCACACCCGGAGGTGGAATCCACTATTTGATCTATTCTAGGTAGTGGAAATATATCCTTTGGGCATGGCTTATTTAGTGTTGTGTACGCGATACACATCCGAAGCTTCCTGCTGGCCTTGGGTACAATGACTGGATTTGCCAGCCATTTTGGGTGGAAGACTTCTCGGATGAATCCAGCTTCGAGCAACTTCTTCACTTCTTGACGTATGAAGTTCTTTCACTCTACTGATTGTTTTCGAGGCTTCTAATGTACATGCCGAGCGTCAGGATAAATCTTCAGATTGTGCTCAATCACCTCCCTAGGGATCCCAGGCATTTGTAATGGTTGTCAGACAAACACATCGACATTAGCCCGTAGGAAGTGATGAGCGCGAGTTCCTATTTGACGTTCACGCCTCCCGATATACGGGTGGTCTGAGCAACATCGAAACCAATTTGGACGACTTTGACAAGAATGTCGGTGTCGCCGCTTGGCTGCACACGGGTTGCATAAGTTGAGCCTCGATGAAGAATGCTCAGGGGCTTCGGAGCTTGCTCCTTTCCGGATTCTCCCTCCTGAGCTGTAGCAAGCGTGTGGAGTTCTTCCAGAGCAATAACTCCGGCAGTGCGATATCTACGGATCCGGAGAACGCCTGAGGGTGTTGGCATCTTCAACACCAAGTAGCCATAATGAGGAGCATCCATGAATTTGTATAAAGCTGGCCTACCCAAGATGGCATTGAATGACAAGTTGATCTGTGCCACGTCAAAGACCAACTTCTCAGTCCTGTAATTCTCCCGAGGTTCAAAGGTCACCGGGAGAGTAATGGCACCGAGTGGGGTTATGGCCCCCGGACCTACTCCTGAGAAAGGTCGGGAGGGGCGAAGTTCCGAAGGTCGGAGCTGAAGCTTGGCGAAGGCCTCAAATCTTATGAGGTTCAGCCCCGAACCTCCGTCCACCATCACGTGGGGGAGATGGATGTTATTGATGGTTGGAGATACCATCAAAGGAAGTTGGCCAGCTCCGATCATGTTCCGAGGGAAGTCCGAAGCATCGAAGGTGATGGAAGTATCCATCCACTTCCGATGAGGCTCCGCCCTGGCGGTGGGAGCTACAGAGGCCATGTCCCGTCGCATTGTCTTGAGGACACAGCGGGAAGTGATGTCCCACGAACCACCAAAGATGGTTTCATGGTCTTCCGACGCTCGTTGTCAGAGATGTCGGAGTCGTCATCAACGGAGGTGTAAACAACCTACAAGACCTTTTTGGGGTCCTGAAATCCTAACTCATCTTTAGCTGGAGCTTCGTCGACTTTTTGTTTTCCTTCCCTTTGACGGAAAGGAGCTTCTTCCCAGCGCTTGTTGTAGCACTCGACAAGGTTCCGAACCTCTCGGTAGTTTTCCAGGTTGTGGCTGTCCGTCTTGTGTATGAGACACCACATCTTGGAGCTTCCACCATCTTCAGACAACGACCGAGGTCGTTTCTCAGGGCGTGGCCCCTGGCCACCCGGAGCTGCAGCAGCTGCAGTAGTGGGTGTGCCGGGCGACGACTTCTTCTTGCCGTTGGACTTTTTCTTCTTCTTGCCACTCCCGGAGGTAGTGGCTTCACCCTTGGAGGATCTTTTGTTGACCTCCGGAGGTGGTTGGGAGTGCATTTCACGACCCTCCGCATCCTTAGCACACTTGTCTGCCAAGCTGAAGAGTTCCGTGACGCTGATGAATTCCTTGGTCACCAGCTTCTCCAGCATTTTCTTGTCTCGAACGCCCTGTATGAATGCTATAATAACAGAAGCGCTTGAGATAGAAGGAATGGTATTTTTTACCTGGGAGAACCTCTGCATGAAAGATCGCAAGGACTCTCCCCCTTTTTGCTTGACAGTAAAAAGATCTAGTTCTGTGCCTGGTCGGGTGAATGAGCTCCCGAAGTTGCGGTGAACTATTGGCACAACTCCGCCCAACTATTGATGGAGTCAGGCAGTAGGCTCATGAACCAAGACCTGGCGGTCCCAGTCAAAGCCACAGGAAAATAATTGGCCATCACGGCTTCATTGCCCCCAGCCGCAAGGATAGCGGTGGAGTAGATTTGAAGAAATTCGGCGGGATTGAATGTCCCGTCAAATTTCTTTGGCAGGTGAGGCCGGGACTTCTGCGGACATCTGACCATGCGTAGGTGCATGGCCAAGGCAGAACAGCCTCCTCCTACTCCCTCAGGAGTAGGACTGTCCCGCGCCTCTCGCCTCTCGCGAGCACACTCGATGTGGACACAACCGTCCTATTGCCGGTAACGATGATCAAGCTCTGCACGGAGGTCGTGAGTCGAAAGCCTTGTTACCGTGTGAGTACGTCGCGCCCAGAAGGCAGCGACGTCGCCTGTTGAGATGCAGCATGCCTCCTATGCTGCAAAGCTTGCAGACCGAGTCTACCCGACAAGGTCCGACGCTACGATGGGGCCCGCCCTGAGGGGGGAGGATCTTGATTGCTGATGCCATCGGCTGCTGCTGCAACCAGATGATCCACATCATCTCTCCACTGCTCCATCGCACCCTGGGGTGCTCCTGGAGGCGGTGGATGTTGGAGAAGAGCACGCACGGCAATAAGTGCGTGTTCGGGGTTGTTGTTTGCCGATGCAGTGATCGACGCAGACGCCCCATCTCGATGTGCGGGTTGATTCACCGGAGCAGACGGTGGCGGTGGTGGCATGACTCCTACTGGGGTTACAACACCTGCTGGCTGCTGCATGTTGGAGGGATTGCCTCCAACAGGTTGCACAGCGTGGTTACCGTTGGATGATTCGGCAGCAGAATTCACCATCTTGAAACCTCAAGCACCCCCTACCTAGCGCGCCAAATGTCGGAGTCTAGTTCTGACAATTCTCCCGATACTACTATTAGTAGCCCGCAGAGTTTCTTAGTTCGGTTGGGGCGCGCGGAGATTCAGAACAAGATGGCGACTTGACACGGGGATTTACGTGGTTCAGGCCGCCTGAGCATAATACCCTACTCCACGTATGTGTTGTTGTTGTTGTTGTTGTATTGAGTGTATGAGAGCGTGAGCCAGAGAGACGCAAAAAAAAAAGTCCCCCTGTGTATCGCTCGGCTAGTCCTTTTATAGTACAAGGGCTGACCGTTGCATCATTAGCCTGACCCGACATGTGGCCCTGGCGGTTACTGATGGCTAATACATAGTTTAATGTGCTTAATTCCCTTTAATAGCATGATAACGCCCTTTAATGGTGGCGTTATTGGTATTAAGAGTCATCCGATCGTGTGTCATTAAGATAACATTAATGACACATAATCAGGTCTTGAAGTCTTTAATGTCCCTTGAAGGTCCGAGCCGTTGAAGGTCCACCAATCTGCCTCTTGAAGTTGAAGGTCCGGCGGTTGGACGCGTGGCAGCTTCGGAGCTTACTGTCTTGGACGAGTAGATCCGGTGCTGTTGTACACGTGTCGGTACCGGAGCTTCCCTCTGTCGGGGGTTAGGTGCGGGGGTGCTATACAGGTATCCAGTTCGGAGCATTCCCATGTAGGGATTGTAGCTCCGGTTTTATGATACACGTGGCGGCACTGGGACTAACCATATGAGGGAGGTAGATCCGGTTACGAGCAACACGTGTGGCCTTTGGAGGTCTTCAACTCAGATAGGTGGAAATCCTTTGCACTCTTTGCAGTTCCAAGGGGTATCCGGTATGCAGGGTACCGACACCCACATTCCTAAAACAACACAAATTCGTGACCCATACGAAATCCTATCATAACCAACTCAAAACTTTCCATATTTGAGTCAAACACAACTCAGCCGCGGCCTGAGTCCATAACCTAGTCGGTTGGACCTTTCCGACCAATTCTTTACGTCCACATATCTTCGTCACGCCTCAGAACCACGTAGCCAAGTCCATGCACTCCTTGCATACGTGCAAACATCTTCCAACAATGTCCACGATACCTTCATATGCATTGTTCTTGATTCATTCATGCTGCGCGACCTCCCGATCAACTCAACCACAATTCCTCCCGAACTTGGTTGTTGAACCTCATCTTTTCCCTAAGACTAGTTCAATGGATCCTGTCACCAGCCATGTCTTGAACTCATGCAACACCTGCACATGAATAAACAACCAATACTTCCAAGCACAAGTCCTTGACTTGACTCTTGTTAGTTCCAAAACTACAACATCTTACGTGAGCACCTCACATAAGCATGTTGCAAAATCACAGTAAAACGATATCAACCATATCAATCAAAACACACAAAAAATAGCAAATGAATACTAAGCAATCTTTCCAACAATGTAAAGCAAGTTCGAAACATTTCACAGTAAAAGCAGGATCATTGTGATCAAGCACCGAATCTTGCCAAAGCTAACCGGAGCTTGAGCCGGAGCTTACCAAAGCTAGTACAACATAGCACCGGAGCTTACCAAAGCTAGTACAACCTAGCGCCGGAGCTTAGCAAAGCCAATACAACCTAGCGCCGGAGCTTGCCAAAGCTAGTCAGAACTAGTCAACCCGAAAGCCGGAGCTAGAAAAACATGTCGGAGCTAACCAACATCAGTTGGACCTATCAAAACATATCGGAGCTTAACAAAGACATGCCGAAGCTATCAAAGACAAGTCGGAGCTAATGACAAAGCTCACCGGAGCTACCAAAAAACATGTCAGACCTAGACAAAAAAGTCGGACCTATTGTCGGACCTTGCAGAAGCTCGGAGTTAAAGTCAGACCTTGCTAAAAAGATGTTACAGCAGCATTCAAAACTTTTATTGTCAAAGCCAATGTATTCAGCACACATAGGTCTCACAATCTCCCCCTTGATGAATGCATTAGCAACACCACTTAAGATCTCAACATTGGCTTATTCACATTAAAAGTTTTGAAAACAATTCCCCCCTTCGTAGAACAGAAATAAAATGAGAAAAAAGAAATTCTCCCCCCTCAGAAGAATCGTGCCAAAAACAATTATGAATATGTGCAATGTGTAATCAAATTCTCCCCCTTGCATACTTATCTTTAAAAATTCACATATTATCTCTTCCCCTTTGACAATGTATTCAGCAAGGTTTATAAGACAAATTTTAATTGTTATGAGCATATTATAACATATACATATAAAACAAAGCTCATCCAAGTCATACTATCAAGTAACTTACACTATCACATCAATGAAATACATAAACTAGTGTAAGCCATGCTAGAGATCAAATGTAATTTCCAATTTAGCAAGTCATGATCTCACAAACTTAACTATTTCAAAACCTGAAAGCATGACAATTGTTGCTGCATTTTATTATTTTTCAAAGCAGAAATTTTGATCATATGATATTTGCAAAATATTATATGCGCATATGCCTTATTCTAACCAACCAAGCCAAGCCTATGTCATTTGACAATCAGAAGCTTAAGGACATGGTTTTAGTCATACACAACTTCTTCCATGTTCATATCTAAGTGCAATGATAAGCCGTCTCAAAAGAATAAGTGCGATGCATGCATATTCTCTTGATCTTTTCTCAACTTATATTTGTTCATAAAAACTCAACATGTGAGTTGATTACTTGATTAATTCTTTATGATTAAAAGCACTTGTGAGCATGCAACATGTTCAAAACAGCAAGAATGTTCGACCATGACCAGATTTAGTGTAAGTAATTTTTCCAATTACTAGACATGACAAAAACTACAAAATGTATAACACGAGTAATGTAGTAAGAACTTTCAGCATGTAAAAGGAATCACAAAGTCATATACGTATGAAATACTATGCTCATATTATTTTAATTTCAGATTCACACATAGACTTCTCATGTTTCAAAACTCCCCCTCAATGTAAGCCATGAGGATGCATAACCCCTATTTCACTACAAATAAAACAAAAACAAGTGAAATCCAAAGGTTTTGTAAAAATGTGAGCCAATTGTTATTCGATATCTACATGGTGAAGCACAATGTTTCCTTTTTCAACATTATCACGGAGAAAGTGATACCTAATGTCAATGTGCATAGTTCTAAAATGTTGCACAGGGTTTTTAGCAATGCAAATGTCACTAGTGTTATCATAAAACAGTGGAACACTATCTAGATAAACCCCATAGTCCTTAAGTGTTTCAACAATCAAAAGAATTTGTGAGGAAGCACTAGCAGCAGCTACATATTCAGATTCGGCCGTGGATTGTGCAACTGAATTTTGTTTTCTAGAGGACCAAGCAAAAAGTGAATTACCAAGAAAATGACAAGCACCGGAAGTACTTTTCCTATCAATCCTACAACCTCCCAAAATCAGCATCAGAAAAAGCTTTCAAAGTAACGGTTGAGGAAGAAGGAAGAAAAATGCCAAATTATTGAGTTCCATGTAAGTTCCTGAGAGTCCTTTTGACGGCTTGACGATGTGAAGCACGTGGGGAGGCTTGAAACCATGCACAAAGACATACGCTGAATTGTATGTCCAATCTTGATGCCGTGAGGTACAAAAGTGATCCGTTCATGCTTCTATATTCTTTTTGATCCATAGGTTCACCATCTTCATAAAGTTCAAGTGTTGTTGCTGTTCCCATTAGTGTCCGAAGAGGCTTGCTTTTTTCCATGTTGAAGCGCCTTAGGAGGTCTTTTGTATACTTCGCTTGATGCACAAATGTACCCTCCTTGGTTTGCTTTATTTGCAGCCCCAAAAGTACGTGAGTTCTCCCATCACACTCATCTCAGATTTTGGACTCATCATAGCTGAAAACTTGGACACACGATCATGAGAAGCACAACCAAAGATAATATCATCCACATACACTTGAACGAATAATGAGTCATTGCCATGCATAAGCACAAAAAGAGTTTGATCAACCTTGCCCATGGTAAACCCCTTTTCAAGTAAGAATGATTTCAACCTATCATACCACACTCTAGGGGCTTGTTTGAGACCGTACAAGGCTTTGGACAGTCTGTAAACATGATTAGGAAAATCTGGATTTTCAAAACCAGGTGGTTGTTTGACATAAACCTCCTTATCTATGTAGCCATTAAGAAAAGCACTTTTAACATCCATTTCATATAGCTTAAAACCTTTAGATGCAGCAAAAGCTAACAAAATTCTTATGGCTTCTAATCTAGCAACAGGAGCAAAAGTTTCATCAAAATCTAGACCTTCAACTTGAGTGAAACCTTGAGCAACCAACCTATCCTTATTCCTAACCACAACCCCATCCTCACTTTATTTATTTTTAAACACCCATTTAGTTCCAATTAAAGTGTGACCTTGAGGTGGAGGTACAAGTTTCCAAACTTTATTTCTTTCAAATTTTTCTAACTCTTCTTGCATGGAAATAATCCAAGATTCATTAGTGAGTGTGTGTGATATATCTTTGGGTTCAAAGGAAGCAACAAAAGAAGAATGAGGATGAGAGTTTGGATCGCAAAACCTGCACCGTGTGACTCGTTCGTGCAAGCTTCCAATAATTTGTTGTGGAGGATGAACTTTGAGAACCCAGAGGGGAATGGACACTTCACAAGCTTCTTCTTCTTCATGTTCATCACCAATCTATGAGCTTGTGACTTGAGGAGGATCTGGACCAACAATGGTGGTCGTCGGTGTTGGCTGTGATACAAAATCAGAAGCTGGAACAATGTCATTAGCTGATGAATTTTCTGGCAGCAGCACCACTTCTTCCTCATCTTCAACGAAAATACTCTCCCCCTGCAGATATGAATCCGGACCTGCAATGTTTGAGCTAGTACCTGTGTTGGCTTCATCAAAAGACACCTCACAAGTCTCCCCAATTTTGTTAGTGTCATGTAAAAGCACACGGTAGCCTCTAGTATGAGATGGATAACCAAGAAACATGCCATCAATGGATCTAGGTTCAAATTTATCAAGATTACCATGTTTCTTAACAAAGCATTTGCAACCAAAGACCCAAAAGTGTGTAACACTAGGCCTATGTTCAAACCGGAGCTCATATGGTGTTTTACCTAGCTTAGCGCTCAAGAAAACACGATTTGAGACATAACAGGCGGTTGCAATTGCATCAGAACAAAATTTCCTAGGAGTTTTATATTCATCAAGCATAGTCCTAGCCATCTCAACTAAGGTTCTGTTCTTTCTTTCTACAACACCGTTTTGTGAGGTACATATGGTGAAGAAAATTGATGATCTATTCCATTTTCGGCACAAAAGTGATCAAAAGATTGATTTTTAAATTCGGTTCCGTTATTACTTCTAATTGCTTTTAAAGATCCTGGGTAATGAATTGACAATCTAAGAAATAAAGTTCTAAAGTGACTAAAATCTTCATTCTTAGATGCCATAAAGTAAACCCAAGAGTATATGGAATAATCATCAACAATCACAAGAACATACCATTTACCTCCGAAGGATTGAACGCGTGAAGGTCCTACGGTGTCAAGGTGCAAAAGTTGACCCGATTCAGTTTTCATGATCGTTGTGAGAGGAGTATGTGGACCTGCAACCATCTTAGCATGTCTACAAGAAGAGCACACAATTTCTTTGTCCCCTTTAAGCTTAGGCAGCCCACGTATGCGATCAAGAGCACTAACACGCGTTAGATGATCAAAGCCTACGTGACCAAGTCTACGATGCCAAAAATATAAGTCCTTTGAATCATTAACAACTAGACACCTATGTTTAGAGGAAGACATATCAAAATCAGCTTTAAAAACTCTTCCAAACTGAGACATGTTAAAAATAAGCTCACTATTTGAATTTACAACTTTGCAGCAATTTTTAGTGAAAATAATCTCCAGATTTTCATCTAGCAGTTGTGAAACAGAAAGCAAGTTGTATTTCAAATTTTTAACAAGTGCCACATCATTCAAAGTGTAGTGATCATTTACTTTAACCAAACCCTTAGCAATTATAGGGTTGAAGAATTATCAGCAAAAGTAACATTCTCTACACGTGACACAAAAGTGAGGGAGGAGAACCATTCTTTGTTACCGGTCATGTGACGTGAGAAACCTGAATCCACAATCCAAATGTTCTCCTTCCTCAAGCGTGTAACCCACATAGAAGCATAAGATGTCGATGACTCAATACTGGGGTTAGTCAAAAGGCATTTAGGAATCCAGTACTGAGTCACACGACGTGCAGCAGGAAAAACACGCGAAAGTTGAGACAAAACAATAGGTTTATGAGCCAAAGCTTGAGGATTTTTGTACCCAACTAATGTCCTACGAGATGTTACATGTGTAGCACAAAAAACAGTAGGTTTGGGAGCAACCTTTGCATGTTTTCAACTCATTACAACAAATTGCATGTTCCTGTCATTCGGTTTAGCAAGTGCAGCAAATTTTGCATGAAAGTTATGAGATCTAGCAATCATGATTTCCTTTTTCTGTTGTTTAGCTAGTCTATAACAAAAATCTATGACATGACCATCTCTACCACAGTAGGTACAATGAAATTTAACTTTGTGTTCATGTCTAGATGAGCAAACAACATTTTTATTTGAAACCGAATGAGACAACAATCCTGCAGATTTGAAAATCACTTCTTTTTGTTTAGGAATTGTTTGAATCAAACCACTTCCTAATGACTTTACAATTTTAGGTGGTTGTTCCTTAGCATGAGCATGAGAATCAAAACCTAAACCAGTTTTATCATTGCAAGCCTTGGAAGAATTCAACAGCAAGTTTAGGTTCTTATTCTCATTACAAAACCGATCTAATGTCCTATGCATGTTATCAAGTTTATTGGACATATCAAAGCAATTTTCACATGAATTTTTTCCTTTTAATTTGCAATTGGAACAAAATTTAACTTCATGAGAATGTAAAGTATTGTTTAATATAGAAATTTCATTCATAGCATCTTGTAGTTTCTTATCAAGATCATCACAAGTAGAACAATTCAAATCAAATGTAGAACAACTAGCATCTTTCAAGTTTTTATCATTAAGTGCAGCAAGCTCTCTATTCTTTTCAATTTCTAACTCAAGTTTATCAAGTGTGGAGGTGTGCACACTTCTTAATGAGGACAATTGTTCATATATTAAATCACATGAGGGACATGCATCATCACTAGGAATCAAAGTTTTTAAACGATTGATTTCAGATTCTAGTGATTCAATTTTAGTAGCACTATCCCTAAGCTTTTTGTCCTTTTTCTTAACTATAATAGTTGCATGAGAAATAACATCACACATTTCTTCGCAAGTAGGACATACCTCTTCATTGTCGCTGTTGTGTTCTGCATCCTCCATACTTGATCTTGATTTGCCCGCCATGAAGCACAAGTTTGTCAAATCATCTTCATCTTCATCACTTCCAATGTCCACATCGCTTGAGCCAAGTTCTTGAAGTGCGGAGATAAAACTGCTCACCAATTGACGTCCTGAAAAACCCTTATTTTTCTTCTTATTGTTTGTAGAGGAGTGCGTCGTCCTTGTTTGCTTTTTATCCCGAGAAGTAGGACCTGAAAGGTTAGGGAAATATGAACGAAAAATGTCCTGTCTTACCACATTCAAAACATCGTTGAGGTCCGGAGCTTCCTCTCCTTCTAGTTCTAACATTTTGCAATGCTTTTGAGAACCTAGTAGAGAGAAGTACTAGCTCCTGCTCTGGAAATTCCTCAATATGTTCAAGGGTTAGAGAGGACAACAAAGCAAGTGTACCACAAGATGAAGATTGACCGGAACTATGCATGTCACATTGAGAAACAAAATAAATAGACTTGTTGGGGTTCTTACGTGATATTATGTCAATTTCGTGAGTTTTTAACTTTGAATATAGCACATCTAAAGTACGTGTATTCATGACAGTAGATTCACGAATAGATGTGACTTTCATCTCCCAAATTGACATATCTAATGCACTTAACAATTGCCTAGCATTTTCAGCATCTAAAAATTTAAGATTGGCACTACACAAGTTGCTGAGAATTTTATTAAAGTGAGCAAAAAGGTCATCAATAGACTCACTGGGTTGCATCTCAAAGCACATGTATTCTTTCTTGAACATGTCTTGCCTTACCTCCTTGATCGTGTTGGATCCTTTGTGGTAGTAACAAAATGCTTTACACACATTGTATGCAGATCGGAGGTGTGCAATACGGTCGAAGTCGCTTTGAGTTAATCCTTGTATGATCAAGTTTCGAGCCTTGTTGTTGTTGTCGACATCTCTCAGATTTGTAGATGTAACTTGATCATTTGATGACACTTTGTAAGGCCAGTATACCTTCTCCCATATTGCGAAGCATTGAGCTTGGATGAAGGCTTCCATACGTGCCTTCCAAACCTGAAAATCAATACCACTATAGACACAAGGTTTTGCATAGTATTTCTCCATGATGATTAGTCAAAACACGTGCAAATCACAAATATTAGAGCACCGTGGCTCTGATATCAATTGTAGGATCGATGAGCACGTGAAAATCTACCATAGGGGGGGGGGTGATTGGTAGATTAAAACTTTTTCAGCGGAAGCAATGTAAACCCCTTGGAAATCGTGTTAAAGAAATCGTGTGTGAGACTAATATAATCGTGTTTCACCATGACAAAAGTGATAGATATCAGAGAGAATCAAGTCAAAAAGACAACACAAGAAGAATCACTCAAATCTGACGAGAGAAACTCAAGTTATGATCGAAAGATCGAATAAAGGTCAATCTGTCCTACCCGAGAAAAAATAGTTCTAGAACACTGCAAATAAACTTGTGTAGATCAAAAACCACAAATCCAATGACTGTTATATTTGGACAGATGATATATAATCAAGTTGTCATTACAATCCAAAAAGAATCACGTCAATTGAATCTGTAAAACTCGAGTTATGATAAAACCACTGACGAAAGATAGTGCTGTGCAGAAACTCGACGAGTAAAACTTGTCTAGAACAAGTCGGACGAACAAGGCACAAAAGTTCCTTGAAACTACAAATTTTATTGATCAAACCACAGGAGCAACAGCCCCAAAGTCGTGCACCACGAGCTCTAGCCTCCCTTGCTTATATAACCAGCCCTTAGGCCAACCCAATCTGAACTAGGACTCTAATCCTACTCAAATCACGAATCAAAACTTTCCATAACTGCTTAGGACTCTTCTATACGCAGATAGAAGCAATCTTAAGACTTCCAAACACCTTAGGAATGTATCCCACATTCCCAAAAAAACTCAAATTCGTGACCTACACGAAATTCTATCATAACCAACTCAAAACTTTCCATATTGGAGTCAAACACGACTCAGCCGCAACCTGAGTCCATAACCTAGTCGGTTGGACCTTTCTGACCAATTATTTACGTCCACATCTCTTCATAACGCCTCGAAACCATGTAGCCAAGTACATGCACTCCTTGCATATGTGCAAACATCTTCCAACGATGTCCATGATACCTTCATATGCATTGTTCTTGATTCATTCATGCTGCGCGACCTCCCGATCAACTCAACCACAATTCCTCTCGAACTTGGTTGTTGAACCTCATATTTTCCCTAAGACTAGTTCAATGGATCTCGTCACCAGCCATGTCTTGAACTCAAGCAACACCTGCACATGAATAAACAACCAATACTTCTGAGCACAAGTCCTCGACTTGACTCTTGTTAGTTCAAAACTACAACATCTTACGTGAGGACCTCACATAAGCATATTGCAAAACCACAATAAAACGATACCAGCCATATCAACCAAAACACACCAAAAACTTAGCAAATGAATACTAAGCAATCTTTCCAACAATGTAAAGCAAGTTTGAAACATTTCACAGTAAAAGCAGGAACATTGCGATCAAGCACCGAATCTTGCCAAAGCTAACCGAAGCTTGAGCCGGAGCTTACCAAAGCTCGTACAACCTAGCACAGGAGCTTACCAAAGCTAGTACAACCTAGCGCCGGAGCTTACCAAAACCAGTACAACCTAGCACTAGAGCTTGCCAAAGCTAGTCGGAACTAGTCAACCCGAAAGCCGGAGCTAGAAAAACATGTCGGAGCTAACCAACATAAGTTGGACCTATCAAAACATATCGAAGCTTAACAAAGACATGCCGGAGCTATCAAAGACGAGTCGGAGCTAAAGACAAAGCTCACCGGAGCTACCAAAAAACATGTCGGACCTAGATAAAAAAAGTCAGACCTATTGTCGGGTCTTGCAGAAGCTCGGAGATAAAGTCGGACCTTGCTAAAAAGATGTTACGGCAGCATTCAAAACTTTTATTGTCAAAGCCAATGTATTCAGCACACATAGGTCTTACTGTTGTTTATTCATGTGCAGGTGTTGCTTGAGTTCAAGACATGGCTGGTGATGATATCCATTGAACTAGTCTTAGAGAGAAGATGAGGTTCAACAACCAAGTTCGAGAGAAATTGTGGTTGAGTTGATCGGGAGGTCATGCAACATGTTTGGATCAAGAACATTGATACGAAGGTATCGTTGACGTCATTGGAAGATGTTTTCACGTGTGCAAAGAGTGCATGGACGTGACTACATGGTTCCGAGGCGTGATGAAGAGATGTGGACGTAAAAAATTGGTCAGAAAGGTCAAACCGACTAAGTTATGGACTCAGGCTACGGCTGAGTCGTGTTTGACTCAAATATGGAAAGTTTTGAGTTGATTATGATAGGATTTCATGTGGGTCATGAATTTGAGTTGCTTTAGGAATGTAGGATACATTCCTAAGGTGTTTGGAAGTCTTAAGATTGCTTCTATCTGCGTATATAAGAGACTTGAGCAAGTATGGAAAGTTTCGATTCGTAAATCGAGTAGGATTAGAGTCCTAGTTAAGTTTGGGTTGGCCTAAGAGCTGGTTATATAAGCAAGGGAGGCCAGAGCTCGTGGTGCACGACTTAAGGGCTGTTCCTTTTGAGTTTTTATCAATGAAATTCGTAGTTATAAGGAGCTTTTGTGCTTTGTTTGTCCGACTTTTTTTCTTCAAGTCTTTTTCGTCGAGTTTCTGCACAGCAGTACCTTTCTTCGGTGTTTTTTTCATAACTCAAGTTTTACATATCCGATTGACGTGATTCTTTTTGCGTTGTCTTCACAACTTGATTTTCTATCATCTGTGAAAATTCCAAGATCATAGGATTTGTGGTTGGATCTACACGAGTTTCTTTGCAGTACTGCAGAACTATTTTTCTTGGGTAAAACAGATTGACCTTTGTTTGATCTTTCGATTGTAACTTGAGTTTTTCTCGACGGATTTAAGTGATTCTTTTTGTGACATCTTTGTGACTTTATTCTCTACAATCTATACCTGTTTAGTTACAATTTATCTCCTTTAGATTAGTCACACATACGATTTCTTTAATAGATTGTTTTCTACTGAGGGGTTTTTCGTTGCTTCCGCTGAAAAGTTTTAATCTACCATTCACCCCCCCTCTGGTAGCTTTACACATGCTCTTCAATCCTACAATTGGTATCAGAGCCACGGTGCTCTAATATTTATGATTTGCATGTGTTTTTGACTAATCATCATGGAAAAATACTCCGCGAAACCTTGTGTTTTTACTAGTATTGATTTTCAGGGTTGGAAAGCACGTATGGAAGCTTTCATCCAGGCACGAGGCTTCACAATATGGGAAAAGGTGTACAAGCCTTACGACATGTCACTGAACGATCAAGTCACAACTACAAACTTAAGAGATGTCAACAACAACAACAAAGCCCGCAACTTGATAATCCAAGGACTAACTCACAGCGACTTCGACCGTGTTGCACACCTTCGATCGGTGTACGATGTGTTGAGAGCACTTTGTGACTACCACGAAGGATCCAACACGATAAGGGAGGTAAAGCAGGATATGTTCAAGAAAGAGTACACGCGCTTCGAGATGCAACCCGGTGAGTCCATTGATGACCTTTTTGCTCGCTTTAATAAAATTCTCAGCAACTTGCATAGTGTCAATGTTAATTTTTCAGATGATGAAAATGCTAGACAATTGTTAAGTGCATTAGATATGTCAATTTGGGAGATGAAAATCACATCTATTCATGAATCTACTATCATGAGTACACTTACATAGATGTGCTATATTCTAAATAGAAAACCCATGAAATTGGCATAATCTCACGTAAGAACCCCAACAAGTCTTTTGCATTTGTTTCTCAACGTGATATGCCTAACTTCGGCCAATCTTCATCTAGCAGTACACTTGCTTTGCTGTCTTCACTAACCCTAGAACAGATTGAAGAATTTCCAGAAGAGGAGCTAGCACTCATATCTACTCGGTTCTCAAAAGCGTTTCCAAATGTGAGAACTAGAAGGAGAGGAAGCTCCGGACCTCAACGATGCTTTGAATGTGGTAAGACAGGACACTTTCGTACAAATTGCCCTAACCTTCCAGGTCCTTCTACCCGTTATAAAAAGCAGAATAAAGTCAAGTCCTCTTCTGGCAACATCAACAAGAAAAAGGGTTTTACATGCCGCAAACTGATAAACAATTTCATCACTGCACTTCAAGAACTTGGCTCGAATGATGTAGACATTGGAAGTGATGAAGATGAAGATGATCTGGCAAACTTTTGTTTCATGGTGTGCAAATCAAGGTCAAGTATGGAGGATGCAAAACACAACAGTGACAATGAAGAGGTATGTCCTACTTGTGATGAAATGTGTGATGCTATTTCCCGTGCAACTATTATTGTTAAGAAAAAAGATAAAAAGCTTAGGGACAGTGCTGTTAAAATTGGGTCACTGGAATATGAAATTAATCATTTGAAAACCTTGATTCCTAGTGATTATTCTTGTTCCTCATGCGATTTAATGTATGAACAATTGTCCTCCTTAAGAAATGCACACTCCTCCACTCTTGATAAACTTGAGTTAGAGATTGAAAAGAACAAAAAGCTTGCTGCACTTAATGATATAAAATTAAAAGATGCTTCTTGTTCTACAATTGATTTGCATTGTTCTATCTGTAATGATCTTGAAAAGAAACTAAAAGATGCTATGAATAAAATTTCAATAAAGAACAATGCTTTATGTGCTCATGAAGTTAAATATTGTTCTAATTGCAAATTAAAAGGAAAAACTTCATGTGAAAACTGCCTAGAATTGTCTAAGAAACTTGATGACATGAATAGGACACTAGAGCAGTTTTGTATTGGGAACAAAAATCTAAACTTGCTACTGAATTCATCCAAATCTTGCAATGATAAAACTGATTTAGGTTTTGACTCTCATGCTCATGCTAAAGCACATCCACCTAAATTTGTAACGTCATTAGGAAGTGGTTTGATTAAAACAATTCCTAAACCAAAAGAAGTGGTTTTTAAATCTGCAGGAGTGTTGTCACGTTCGGGTTCAAATAAACATACTGCATGCTCATCAAGATATGAAGACAAAGTTAAATTTTATTGTACCTATTGTGGTAGAGATGGTCATGTCATAGATTTTTGTTATAGACTAGCTAAACAACATAAAAAGGAAAGAATGCAAGCTAGATCTTATAACTCTCATGCAAAATTTGCTGCACATACTAAACCAAATGTCAGGAACATGCAACCTGCTGTTATGAGTAAAAAACATTCAAAGTTTACCCCCGAACCTTCTGTTTTTGCCTCCGGAGCTACTGAATTTTTTGCTACTCAAGTAACACCTTATAGGTCATTAGTTAAGAACAAAAAATCTCAAACTTTGACTCATAAACCTGCTGTTTTATCTCAGCTTTCGCGTGTTTTTCCTGTTGCACGTCGTGTGACTTAGTACTGGATTCCTAAATTCCTTTTGACTAACCCCAGTATTGAGTCATCGACGTATTTTTCTTCTATGTAGGTTACATGCTTGAGGAAGGAGAACATTTGGATTGTGGATTCAGGTTGCTCATGCCACATGACTGGTAACAAAGAATGGTTCTCCTCCCTCCTCTTTTGTGTCACGTGTAGAGAATGTTACTTTTGTTGATAATTCTTCAACTCCTATAATTGCTAAGGGTTCGGTTAGAGTAAATGATCACTACACTTTTAAGGATGTGGCACTTGTTAAAAATTTGAAATACAACTTGCTTTCTGTTTCACAACTGCTAGATGAAAATCTGGAAATTATTTTCACTAAAAATTGCTGCAAAGTTCTAAATTCAAATAGTGAGCTTGTTTTTAACATGTCTTGGTTTGGAAGAGTTTTTAAAGCTGGTTTTGATATGTCTTCCTCTAAGCATAGGTGTCTAGTTGCTAATGATTCAAAGGACTTATATTTTTGGCATCGTATACTTGTTCACGTAGACTTCGATCATCTAATGCGTGTTAGTGATCTTGACGCATACGTGGCTACCTAAGCTTAAAAGGGACAAAGAAATTGTGTGCTCTTCTTGTAGACATGCTAAGATGGTTGCAGATTCACATACTCCTCTCACAATGATCATTACAACTGAACCGGGTCAACTTTTGCACCTTGACACCGTAGGACCTTCACGTGTTCAATCCTTCGGAGGTAAATGGTATGTTCTTGTGATTGTTGATGATTATTTTAGATACTCTTGGGTTTACTTTATGGCATCGAAGAATGAAGCTTTTAGTCATTTTAGAACTTTATTTCTTATATTATCAATTGATCACCCAGGATCTTTCAAAGCAATTAGAAGTGATAACGAAACCGAATTAAAAAATAAATCTTTTGATCACTTTTGTGTTGAAAATGGAATAGATCATCAATTTTCTTCACCATATGTACCTCAACAAAACGGTGTTGTAGAAAGAAAGAACATAACCTTAGTTGAAATGGCTAGGTCTATGCTTGATGAATATAAAACTCCTTGGAAATTTTGGGCTTATGTGATTGCAACTGCTTGTTATGTCTCAAATCGTTTTTTCTTGCGTGCTAAGCTAGGTAAAACACCATATGAGCTCCAGTTTAGACATAGGACTAGTGTTACACACTTTCAGGTCTTTTGTTGCAAATGCTTTGTTCAGAAACATGGTAATCTTGATAAATTTGAACCTAGATCCATTGATGGCATGTTTCTTGGTTATCCATCTCATACTAGATGCTACCGTGTGCTTTTACTTGACACTAACAAAATTGTGGAGACTGTGAGGTGTCTTTTGATGAAGCTAGCCCAGGTACTAGCTCAAACATTTCAGGTCCGGATCCATATCCGCAGGGGGAGATCATTTTCGTTGAAGATGAGGAAGAAGTGGAGCTGCTGCCCGAAACTTCAGCAGCCAATGACTTTGGTTCAACTCTGGATGTTGACTCTTAGCCAGCACCGACAACTATCATTGCTGATCCAGATTGTCCTCAAGTCACAAGCTCATCTATTTGTAATGAACATTAATAAGAATAAGCTTGTGAAGTGTCTACTCCCCTCTGAATTCTCAAAAGTCATCCTCCACAACAAATGATTGGAAGCTTGCACGAACGAGTCACACAGTCCACGTTTTGGGATCCAAACTCTCACGCTCATTCTGTTTTGTTGCTTCTTTTGAACCCAAAGATATATCATACGTACTCACTAATGAATCTTGGATTATTGCCATGCAAGAAGAGTTAGAAAATTTTGAAAGAAATAATGTTTGGAAACTTCTACCTCCACCTCAAGATCACACTTTAATTGGAACTAAATGGGTGTTTAAAAATAAACAAAGTGAGGATGGGGTTGTGATTAGGAATAAGGCTAGATTGGTTGCTCAAGGTCTCACACAAATTGAAGGTCTAGATTTTGATGAAACTTTTGCTCCCGTTGCTAGATTAGAAGCTATAAAAATTTTGTTAGCTTTTGCTGCATCTAAAGGTTTCAAGTTATATCAAAAGGATGTAAGAAGTGCTTTTCTTAATGGCTATATAGATGAGGAGGTTTATGTTAAGCAACCACCTGGTTTTGAAAATCTAGATTTTCCTAATCATGTTTACAAACCGTCCAAAGCTTTGTACGGTCTCAAACAAGCCCCTAGAGCATGGTGTGATAGGTTAAAAACATTCTTACTTGAAAAGGGGTTTACCATGGGCAAGGTTGATAAAACTCTTTGTGTGCTTAAGCATGACAATGACTCATTATTCTTTCAAGTGTATGTGGATGATATTATCTTTGGTTGTGCTTCTCATGATCTTCTGTCCAAGTTTTCAGCAATGATGAGTTCAGAATTTGAAATGAGTAGATGGGTGAACTCTACTTTTTGGGGCTGCAAATCAAGCAAACCGAGGAAGGTACCTTTGTGCATCCAACGAAGTATACAAGTGACCTTCTCAAGTGCTTCAACATGGACAAAAGCAAGCCTCTTCGGACACCAATGGGAACAACATCAACACTTGAACTTGATGAAGATGGTGAACTCGTGGATCAAAAAGAATATAGAAGCATGATTGGATCACTTTTGTACCTCAAGGTATCAAGACAGGACATACAATTCAGCGTATGTCTTTGTGCACGGTTTCAAGCTTCCCCATGTGCTTCACATCGTCAATCCGTTAAAAGAATTATCCGGTACTTACATGGAACTCAATAATTTGGCATTTTTCTTCCTTCTTCCTCAACCGTTACTTTGAAAGCTTTTTCTGATATTGATTTTGGTGGTTGTAGGTTTTATAGGAAAAGTACTTCCAGTGCTTGTCATTTTCTTGGTAATTCACTTGTTGCTTAGTCCTCTAGAAAACACAACTCGGTTGCACAATCCACAACCGAATCTGAATATATAGCTGCTGCTAGTGCTTGCTCACAAATTCTTTGGATCGTTCAAACACTTAAGGACTATGGGGTTGATCTAGATAGTGTTCCACTGTTTTGTGATAACACTAGTGCCATTTGCATTGCTAAAAATCCCGTGCATCATTCTAGAACTAAGCACATTGATATTGGGTATCACTTTCTCCGTGATAATGTTGAAAAAGGAAACATTATGCTTTACCATGTAGATACCGAACAACAATTGGCTGACATTTTCACAAAACCTTTGGATTTCACTCATTTTTGTTACATTCGTAGTGAAATAGGGGTTATGCATCCTCATGGCTTCAATTGAGGGGGAGTTTTGAAACTTGGAAAGTCTATGTTTGAATCTGAACTTAAAATAATATGAGCATAGTATTTCATACATATATGACTTTGTGATTCCTTTTACATGCTGAAAGTTCTTACTACATTACTCATGTTATACATTTTGTAATTTTTGCCATGACTAGTAATTTGAATAATTACTTACACTAAATCTGGTCATGATCAATTTTTTTACTATTTTGAACTTGTTGCATGATCACAAGTGCTTTTAATCATAATTAATTATTCAAGTAATCAACTCACATGTTGAGTTTTATGAACAAATATAAATTAAGAAAAGATCAAGAGAATATGCATGCATCGCACTTCTTCTTTTGAGATGGCTTATCATTGCACTTAGATATAAACTTGGAAGAAGTTGTGTATGACTAAAACCATGTCCTTAAGCTTCTGATTGTCAAATGACATAGGCTTGGCTTGGTTGGTTAGAATAAGGCAGATGCACATATAGTCTCTTGCAAATATCATATGATCTAAATTTGTTCTTTGAAAAATAATAAAATGCAACAACAAGTGTCATACTTTCAGGTTTTGAAATAGTTAAGTTTGTGAGATCATGACCTGCTTAAATTGAAAATTACATTTGACCTCCAGCATGGCTTACACTACTTTATGTATCTCATTATTGTGATAGCGTAAGTTACTTGCTAGTATGACTTGGATGAGCTTTGTTCTATTTGTATATGTTATAATGCCCTCATAACAAATTAAAATTTCTCTTTTGTACCTTGCTGAATACATTGTCAAAGGGGGAGAAGTATGCAAGGAGGAGAAATATATATAGGGGAAAAAATTATTTCTATCTCATTTGATTTTCAAAAGGGGGATAAATTGTTTTCAAAACTTTTCATGTGAATAAGCAAATGTTCAAATTTTAAGTGGTGTTGCCAACACATTCATCAACGGGGAGATTGTGAGACCTATGTGTGTTGAATACATTGGCTTTGATGATAAAAGTTTTGAATACTACCAAAACACCTTTTCAGCAAGGTCCAACGATAGGTCCGACTTGTTTTGGGTAGCTCCGGCAAGGTCCGACGTAAGGTCTGACTTGCTTTGGCTAGGTCCAACTTCTTTGTCTAGGTCCGACTAGCTTTGGTAAGCTTCGGCGCTAGGTCCGACTAGCTTTGGTTAGCTCCAGCGCTAGGTCCTACTAGCTTTGGTAAGTTCCAACACTAGATCCTGTTAGTTTTAGTAAGCTCCGGTTCAAGGTCCGGTTAGCTTTGGCAAGGTTCAGAGCTTGATCGCAGTGGTTCTACTTTTAACTTGCAATGTTTCAAACCTTTTTTTGGATTATGAAAAGTTTGCTTAGTATTCTTTTACTAAATTTTTAGTGTGTTTTGGTGGTTATGGCTGATATCATTTTGCTATGGTTTGCAACATGCTTGTGTGAGGTGCTCACTAAAGGTGTTGTGGTTTCGGAACTAACGAGAGTCAAGTCGAGGACTTGTGCTCAGAAGTATTGGTTGTTTATTCTTGTGCAGGTGTTGCTTGAGTTCAAGACATGGCTGGTGATGGGATCCATTGAACTAGTCTTAGAGTGAATATGAGGTTCAACAACCAAGTTCGGGACGAATTGTGGTTGAGTTGACCGGGAGGTCATGCAACATGTTTGGATCAAGAACATTGCATATGAAGGTATCGTGGATGTCGTTGGAAGATGTTTGCACATGTGCAAGGAGTGCATGGACGTGGCTACATGGTTCCGAGATGTGATGAAGAGATGTGGACGTAAAAAATTGGTCAAAAAGGTCCAACCGACTAGGTTATGGACTCAGGCTGCAGCGTGTTTGACTCAAATATGGAAAGTTTTGAGTTGGTTATGATAGGATTTCGTGTGGGTCATGAATTTGAGTTGTTTTAGGAATGTGGGATACGTTACTAAGGTGTTTGGATGTCTCTATCTGCATATAGAAGAGTCTTGAGCAGCTATAGAAAGTTTCGATTCGTGAATTGAGTAGGATTGGAGTACTAGTTAAGTTTGGGTTGGCCTAAGGGCTGGTTATATAAGCAAGGGAGGCCAGAGCTCGTGGTGAACAACTTTGGGGGCTGTTCCTTTTGAGTTTTGATCAATAAAATTCGTAGTCTTAAGTAGCTTTTGTGCCTTGTTCGTCCGACTTGTTTTCTTCAAGTTTTTCTCGTTGAGTTTCTGCACAACACTATCTTTCTTTGGTGGTTTTATCATAACTCGAGTTTTACAGATGATATTGACGTGATTCTTTTTGTATTGTCTTCACAACTTGATTTTCTATCATCTGTGAAAATTTCAAGGTCATTGGATTTGTGGTTTTGGATCTATATGAGTTTCTTTGCAATATTCTAGAACTATTTTTCTTGGCTAAAACAGATTGACCTTTGTTTGATCTTTCGATCGTAACTTGAGTTTTTCTCAACGGACCTTCGTGATTCTTGTTGTGATGTCTTCGTGACTTATTCTCTACAATCTATACCTGTTTAGTTACAATTGAACACCTAGATTTGTCGCACACACGATTTCTTTAACAAATCATTTTTCCGCCGAGGGGTTTTTCGTTGCTTTCGCTGAAAATTTTTAATCTACCATTCACCCCCCTCTGGTAGCTTTACACGTGCTCTTCGATCCTACATAGTTTTTTTCCATTCTAATCACCCCTGTCGGCTTGATCTTGCTGACTCCGACCGCTTGTTTCTGCTGGCCTTGTCGAGCTCCTCTTCGTCGACTTCTACAAGATCCGTGATTGCGTCTGTACCTCGATTCGGTTGGGCCCTGGCTACCTGTAGTTCATTCCTCACTCGGCATCATTATTTTGTTGGCTTCTTCGTCGATTCTGTTGGTTGCCTCGTCGGCCTGCGGCCCACCATCGTTGTTTCGGCGCTCATTGGGACCCGTTGACGACCGCCGCTGGCCCGTTGCTTCTGAGCCGTGCCTTGTGCCGTGGCTCATCCTGTGCCTTCCCGTGCCCTTGGCCACCGAATTCAGAAGAGGAATGCAGTCTATGTTAAGTGGTGGCTGCTCGAGTCGAGGCCGTGACTCAGGAAGACTAGGGGTATGACTACACTTTTAGCAATTTTTTTTTTAAAAATCAATTTTTTTGTAGTTTGTGCCTTTTTTGAAAATTTTTTATTTTACGCTCTCGCCATCGCCGGTTGTCCTATGAGGATGACTTCTTCGTCCGGGTTCTAGTTTTGCGATGTCCAATGTTTTTAGTGGCACCAATTATCGCGACTGGGTTCTCCGCATATGTCTGACATGCGTGGTCTATACGACTTTGGGAGTATCTCACAGGTGATATCAAATGTATGCCTTGCCCTACGGTTCTCTATGGGCCTGTTATTCCAAAAAAGGCTACTGATGAGGAGAATAAGAAGATGATTGCAGATTATGAGACTTGCTTGTCTTCATACGAGACTCAGTTCAGTCTGTACAGGGCATGGTTGGATGAGGATGCTCGTGCTGGTGCTATCCTTGCTGCTAGTATGGAGGATCGTTTGGCTGCTGATATTGTTGAGTTGGCACATTAGATGTGGGCTTTTCTACGTCACCGATACGAGCCTGCTGGTCAGTCTATCTATGTTGCTGCTATTTTTTACGAGCAACTCTTACTGTCGGTGGTTTTGATCCGGCAGATCTCCCGACACTACTAAAGTGTTTGCGGAGTTTGAAGTTCGATGTGGGCACGCGGAGATTCAAGAAGGTGAAATGTAAAATGAACAGGAGACACGAAGGTTTACGTGGTTCGGGCCGCCTGAGCGTAATACCCTACTCCACGGTGTGTGTTGGTGTTGTATTGGATGTATGGACTCAACGTGAGTTGAGAGTGCGCGATCAGATCAGAGCAGGTCAGATCAATCTAGTGAGCGTAGAGTGAGCGCGTCTCCTATGTATCGTCGACCTGTCCTTTTATAGTACAAGGACATGCCATTACATGTTAGCCTGGCCCGACATGTGGCCCCGGCGCTTACTAATATTGATACACAATTGATGCGCTTAATTATCCTTAATGAC
Source organism: Tuctoria greenei (assembly GCA_036927565.1). Lineage (NCBI taxonomy): Eukaryota > Viridiplantae > Streptophyta > Magnoliopsida > Poales > Poaceae > Tuctoria > Tuctoria greenei. The sequence goes on from JAYESD010000003.1 coordinate 209,918,010, forward strand.
CAAGTTACGGGCTTTGACAGCATCGTTACTGGTAATTAAGGTCGTCCGATCGTGTGTCATGAATATAGTATTAATGACACTTAGTCGGGTCTTGAAGTCCTTGATTCCCCTTTGAAGATCCGGAGCCGCTGTGGAGTCTACCGGAGGTTTGAGGCTGAAGATCCGATGGTAGGACACGTGGCAGCTCCGGAGCATGCTGTGAGGAACAGATAGGTCCGGTGCCACCAGACACGTGTAAGTTCCGGAGCTTCCCTCGGTCTGGGGTTAGGTCCGGGGGTGCCATTATGGTACATAGCTCGGAGCTTCCCCCTTGCGGGCGGTAGCTCCAGTTTGATGGTACACGTGGCGACCCTGAGACTAACCATATTGGCGAAACGGGTCCGGTTATGTCTAACATGTGGGCCTCCGAAGGTCTTCAAATCAAGTAGTTGAAATTTCCTTGAGATCTTTGCAATCTCAAGGGGTATACGGTACCCAGGGTACCGACAGTGGCCCCCTGGTCCCACCTCTAGGGAAGACCCCTTGGGTGAAGTCATTCCTCCGGAGGTGGGTCCATCCTTTAACTTTTGAGCTGAGTCTTCAAAAGTCTTCAGATGTGCCGTTGGTGATAGTTTTGGAGTTAAATCCTCGCCGCATGGCATGTCTCGGGTGCGGCAAATGAGATCTTTGGCGTGCGGATCTCACGCAATTGAAGGTCGCCGGTTCTCGATACGGAAATCGTATCAGTTCCGCGCGCCTTGTCAGGCCGCCACCTTCAGGCTTCCCGCCTTCCATGATGACAACCCTTCACCTGGGTAAGAACCTCAACTTGATCATCGGGGTGGTCCCAGGCCCTCTTGTCATCGGTAGGGTGAAATTTTTGAGTAATATCTTCGACTTCCCTGCGGTTTCCATCCAAGCGTTGCGAGGGCTTACTTAAGAAGGAAAGCGTACACCGTCTGGAGTTCTTTACACCTCTCATCTGATCTTGTGCTCAAACTCCCAACTTGTGCTTGCTTTTCCTCTCTTGCCTCGCCGTGCCGCGATGGAGTTGGGTCTCCGCGAGAGCCGCTTGAAGACCGAAGGTGACCTGAAGAAGGTCCAGGCCCTCATGGGGTGGTCCCCGGACTTCTTCAACCGCCTGGTCTGCGCCGGGGGAGAGCTCCCATTTGAGAAGGAGCACGCCGGTGAGATGGTGTACTTCTCTTCGTACGCCATGGTGGGGTTGATCCCACCTTTTTCCTCTTTTTTCTTGATGCTGCTAGACTTCTATGGTCTGCAGCTGTACCACCTTGGCCCCCACTCCATTCTTCTAGTGTCTGTCTTCGTCCACTTCTGCAAAATGTGGGTGGGCATCCCCCCTGCATTGAGCTTTTCCGGACCTTCTTCACCGTCCATACCACCGGTAGGAGTAATGAGTACCTTGGCTTCTACTACTTCGTGAAGCGCAAGAAGTGCTCATTCAAGTACCTCCAGTTGTTTCCCTCTGGAAAGTGGGATGATTGGAAGAAGGACTGGATAGTCAGCCGGGTGGAGGAGCACGAGAAGCTGGAGTTGCCCGAAGGCCTCCCCAACATCGACACTGCAATCTGGAGTGAAGCTCCGGTGTTGTCGGATGCCTTCAACCCTGCTCTGACCAGGATCCGCCAGTGTGTGGAGGGAGGATTAACTCCTCAGGCGGTATTTTGCAATTTCCTGGTCAACAAGTGGGCACCGCTGAAGAGGAGAGAAAAACTCGCTGGGGCCCTCAACAGTGTGATGGATGACGACCGGGTCGTGACCGGACTGAAGTCCAACATGGAGGGGGCGACCTTGGAGTTTCATCTCAAGAAGTTCCAGCACGACATCGACGTTGCGGGTGATGACTTGACCCCGCCACCAGCTTTCCTCCCTCTGAACGTGGAAGTAGAGTTCAGCAGGGAGCTCCGGCGGACAATGCCGGTGCTTGACGACCTAGGTGTCGTCGAGAGAAGATCGACCTCCAGGGTGGTGATCGCTGGGGCTTCTGAGGGTGGCTCTGACCCTGCCCCGAAGCCAAGGACCGAAGTCGTCAGCAAGGGAAAGGAGCCGGCGGACGAATCCTCGAGCTGAAAGAGGAAGCTGAAGCATGACGACTGCAGGTCCGTCAGGCTTGCATCCTTTGCATCAGCTCCTTCTCCCCGGAGGGGGAGGTCTTCTATAACTGCAGCGACTGTACCTGCAGCGTCTTCCCGGGGTGCTAGCTCTGGGCATGTGACTCCAGCACCAGGGCCAGTTGAGGCCTATGGGTCCGGAGGTCCTTCCCAGTCGAGGAGGGCCTCGACTAAGGAAATGCCCGCGGCTGCAACATGTTCCGGGGGGGGGGGGGGGGGGCTTCCGGAGCTACCACGCCGGTGGCGGCTATGGTTAGCCCAGAACGCCCGGGAAAGAGATTCTATGCAAGCTGGTGCAGAAGCCTTCCGAGGTAATTTTTAATCTTTACCTCAGATAGTTATTTTGTTGTAGTAATTGTTTTTTAAGTTTCTTCATCCAACATCTACAACGTCCCCAAGAAGAGGAGTGAGGCTCCACCCTCAGCCACAGTAGCTGAAGCTATGAGGGCGAAGGCTTCTGCTCCTGTCCCGGTGCCGCCCCAAGTGGTGGCTAAAGCTGCAGCAGCTCCGGCGCCAGCTGTCGTGGTCATGGACCTCGACTCATCCCCCGAGACTCCGGTGGTAGCGCGAGACCACGGGAGAGAAGATGCGCCAGCGGCACCTACCTCGGAGGTTGAAGCCCCGGGTCTTGATGCTGAGATGATGGAAGCTTCGACCGTTGAGCCGAAGGAAGCAGTAATTCCGACCCCAGAGCCAAAAAATGTTGAAGCCCCGGCGGTTGAGCCGGAGGTGATTGAAGTCCCGGCTAGTGAGATGGATGTTGAGGAAGTCCCGGCGGGTGATCCGGCTACCTTCGAAGCTCCAGCCTTAGAGCCGGTCGCCACTGAAGCTCCGGCTGCAGAGCCGGTTGCGGTTGAAGACGTTCCAGCGCCTGAGCCGGTTGAGGTTGAAGCTCCAGCCTCAGGGCCGGTTGTTGCGGAGGTATCAGCACTCGAACCCATGGTGGTCGAGGTGCCAACACCCGAGCCACCAGCGGAGGAGGAGCTCAGGCTGGAGCCTGAAGTTGCCCCTGTTCCGGAAGTGATGACGGCGGAGGTGCCTGCTGCTGGGCTAGGATGCCCAGATGAAGTCGCTGGCCCCCTGCCTGAGGGGGCAAATGAAGACCTGGCGGCAGGGCCTTTGGAACCACTTCCGGAGGTCGGAACTTCTTCTGCGGGACCCTCCTCAGTGGCGACTGAGGCTATCCCGGAGGACGGCCCTAGTGCCGTGGAGGCTCAGGGGACCACTCTTGTGGAGTGGGACCCAATTTTTGTAAGCGAGAATCCGCTGGAACTAGCGAAGGAGACCCCAGCAGGTCCGGACCCTATTCCCCTGTCGTTGTCCATTGACAACGCTTGCTCCAGTCTGCGTCAAGTCCAGCTGGCGTTCTACCACGACAGCAAGGCTCTTGAAGAGGAGCGTCAAACCCTTAGGCGGTTGCATAATCGGCTCTACTTCGAGACCAAGCTAGCGCAGTCGAGGCTGGCAGACGACAAGGAGTGGATCAAGCAGGAGAAGGTCTGCCTGGAATACTGGGGAAAATTGTTGGATGATAGGGAGAGCTTGACTTGTGCCCTCGATGCTCAATCCCAGGCCATTTATGAGCAGACCAAGGCAGCTAATAGTGCGGCTGATGATCGCCAAGAAAGGCTTGAAGCCATTAACACTACTCTCATCAAGCGCCGGGAGGCACTTGAGGAGAGGGAGAAGAGGCTCGAAGATGAAGAGCAAAAACTCCTAGAGCTGCGGGATGACATCTTGAAGAGGGAGGAGGAGCTCGCCAAAAAGGTGGCTCTGACTGACAAGGGCCTCGAGGAACGCGCCAAGAAATTGGAGGAGCGTTGCGTTGAGGAGGAGGAGAAGGCCTGGGTGCGAGGGCAGGAACTCTACCAGCAAGAGTGTGCCATCGCTGCCACGGAGAAGAAAGTTAGGGGCAGGGAGAAGGACCTGGTTGACCGCCGGAACAAGATCTACCTCAAGGAGGAGGAGCTCAGAAAACTCGAGAAGCAGGTTGCTGAAAAGATTCAGCAAAATGCCAAAGAGGTTGAGCGCCTTGCTCGTGAGAATTCTGAACTGGCGGTGGCCAAAAGATCCTTGGAAGAACTGAAGGGCTTGAGGGCTGTGGACTCCTTACATGTTTGGGAGTTCCTGAGCAAAGCCAACGACACGCTGACACCGATGGGCTTCAGTCCCGTGCGTCCGGATGATCCGGAGCCGGAGCCGGACCTGACATTGCAGGCGTTGAGCTCGGCGGGTAGCAAACTCTCCAAGGTTGGTGACGTAATCGCGGAACAGTTGGAGGTTGAGGGGCAGTCCCTGGCGAAGAACGTCGCATAGTATGTGCTGACGTGCTACACCAGCTAGGATCCCCAATTTCTTCTGGACCCGCTGCTTGAAGGTCCCGTCGAAGGAGAAGGTGAAGCCACCCGAGCCAACGTGTCGGAGGTTGCTCAGAAGGTCGCCCAGTTCTTCCATAGGGTCTAGGACCATCTCTGTAGCTCCCACTTGTATTCTCTCTTTTTCTTCCCCAATTTTGTAATCCCTTGTCTCCAGATGAATGAAATCCAAATTTTTGTGAATTCCATTTTTTGTCTTCAACACTTTTGTCTTCACTTGGCCCCCTGGTAGATGTACACAATTTGATTGTGAACATGTACCAAGAGGATATTGTATTTTGTTGAAGACTCGTTTGCTTCTAACTTGTAGAGTGTAGGTCCGAAGTCTTCTATAGTGAAGGCCCCCTGAGGTTGTCGGAGCTTAGAAGCTCCGACATTGACTACTGTCGGAGCTTAGTAGCTCTGACAATAGTCTCTATTAACGCGTAGAGCATCGATAGTTAGCCCTCCGGGGTGTCGGAGCTTAGTGGCTCCGGCAGTGACCTTTGCCAACGCGTAGCTTGTCGGCAGCAGACTCCGCTTGTGGGTTTTTCTCACCATCTTTTATTCTGCGTCGACGGCTGGCCCCCCTAGCTTTACCAGAGCTTGGTTGCTCCGGTGATGCTCGTTTTCAATGTTTAACATCAATTACAAGCCACCTAGGGGGAGTCGGAGCTTTGTTATCTCCGGCTTTTCTCCATCAACGTGGATTCTTTATTTTTCCTGCACACTGAAGCCAAGAAAAATAGTAAAATTCGCTCCTTGCCTATAACTTCGTCGCGGCTTACGATTCCCAAGAAAGTTTTAGGTCAAACACAATTCTGAATACAACCGAATGCATTGCCTTCTTTCTTCCAGATCCAATTGTACTTGGACCTGCCTTACTTCGGCCTGCCGGGGTGTATGTAGAGTGGCGTACTTAGGGTGCTTGACCAGGCTAAGTCGATAGCACACTCCGGCTCTAGATTGGCTTGGCGGCATTCAGGCGAGTTGGCCATGAACACTATTTGAATCCAAAAGAATTGACAATACAACTCGAATTGTACATGAACCAGTCGAACTAAAGTTTCTTAAGAATTGCACAACTTTGTTATAGACAAGAAAGAGAAAAATAAAAAATGTTGAGCCTATACAAAATAAATGCACGTGGAGTCTGTTTCACATGAAGATGTCTTTCATTATAGGTCTGGGGTACAGGGAAAACAAGTACACTCTTAGGGTACGGAACCAGGCTAAGCGTGCTTCATTTCTCGTTTGACCAAGGGTAGCTAGCCACACTTTTAGTCCTGAGACTGTGACAAGTGTTGCATGAACTTTGCGGACCTTCTGGGAAAGGTCCGGCTGTTCTCCCGGAGGAACTACCCGACTCTGTACAATGACTCTATAACATACACCTCAAGTTACTACAGACTCAACTCCGTGATATTAAGTGTAGAACTTACGGAGGTGCTCAATATTCCAAGGATTTGGGAGAGGTGTCTCATCCTCGGTAGACAAGCGAACGCTTCCGGGATGGGATACTTTAATCACTCGGAAGGGTCCCTCCCAGCTAGGGGAGAGTTTGTTTAACCCTTCTCTGGATTGTATTCTCCGTAGCACCAGATCGCCTTCCTCGAGCTGTCGGTTGTGTACATGCCGCTGATGATAGCGCCGAAGGGCTTGGCGGTATCAGGCATTCCGAACAGCTGCTTGGCACCTTCCCTCCTCAAGGAGGTCCAGGTCTTCACGCCGGAGCTGGTCCTGCGTGGCTTCGTCGAAGGTCCGGATCCGGAGTGACCCCAAGGTGATTTCCGGAGGAAGGATTGCTTCAGCTCCGTACACCAGGAAGAAGGGTGTCTCTCCAGTTGACCGGTTTGGAGTTGTCCTGTTGGCCCATAGAGTGGGCGGAAGCTCTTCAATCCAGTTGGCTCCTTGTTTTTTCAAACGCTCATAGGTGCGCGTTTTGAGTCCTTTCAGGATTTCAGCATTTGCTCTCTCGGCCTGGCCATTGCTTGCCGGGTGAGCTACGGAGGCGTAGCAAACTTGAATGCCGAGGTCTTCGCAATATCCTTGAAATGCAGAGCTTGTGAATTGGGTCCCGTTATCAATAATGATTTTGCTTAGGACTCCAAATCTGCATACAATGGACTGCAAAAAGTTGATAGCAGATTGCTTGTTTATTGTCACAACTGGAGTTGCTTCCGACCACTTGGTGAACTTGTCAATGGCGACGTACAGGAACTTGTAACCTCCGATGGCTCTTGGGAAAGGTCCCAAGATGTCCATCCCCCACACAGCGAAGGGCCATGTAGGAGGTATCATTTGTAGAGGCTGAGCTGGTGTGTCAATTTGCTTTGCATGAAATTGGCATGCTTTGCATTTCTTCACCAGCTCAGTTGCATCTTGGAGTGCTGTAGGCCAGTAGAAGCCATGCCGGAAGGCTTTACCGACCAGCGGGTGGGAAGACGCGTGGTTCCCACACTCGCCTCCATGGATTTCTGCGAGGAGCTCACAGCCTTCTTCCCTTGTGATGCACCGCATTAGGACGCCGTTGGAACCGCGCCGGTAGAGATCCCCTTCTACCAATGTGTATCTTTTAGCCAATCTGACTATCCGGTCAGCGGATACATCATCGTCAGGAAGGATATTGTCTTTCAAGTAGCTCCAGATATCCGAGATCCATGCATTGGAGCTAACTTGAGCATTTGAGTCTTGCGTGCTGGGTTGCTCGGAGCTTTCGGCAGCACCTACGACCCTTGATGGCTGCCATGGTAACAGGGCCATTAGGACCGTCAGCTTCGGGATGCTGATCTCACCCCCTTCGCTCAGTTTGGCAGGCTGAGCTGTGGGTTTTGACAACCTCCGGACAAAAGTTTCGTCAGGAGCCGGAGCTCCGGTTGACACTTTCGTCGAGAGTTCGTCGGCTTCAACATTGTGGGCACGCTGGACATGGTGGAGGTCTAGGACTTCGAAGTCCTTTAGAAGCCTCTGGACTTCAAGGAGATAAGCAGCTAGCTGGAGATTGTTGCAGGAGCATTCACCCTTCACTTGTTTAATGATGAGCTGTGAATCTCCCTTGACTAGCAGCTGCTTGACACCGTATGACAGTGCCACCTTTAGTCCGTAGATGAGTGCTTCGTACTCCGCCATGTTGTTGGTCGCCTTGAAGTCAAGGTGTACCATGTATTTTACCTTCTCCCCGGTTGGTGCGAGGAGAAGGATTCCAGCTCCGGCCCACTGCTTTTGCATGGAGCCGTCAAAGTAGAGGGTCCAGTGAGGCTCGGTGAAGACCGGAGCCTTGTGTTCCGGCTTCTGCTCATTGGGGCCACCAGGGTTTGATGGAGAGGGAGTCCATTCTGCCACGAAATCCGCCAATGCTTGGCTCTTGATTGCTTGCCTTGGAATGAATTCGAGATCGAATTCAGCCAATTCTGCTGCCCACTTTGCAATATTCCCAGTTGAATTGGGATTATGCAAGATTGCTCGAAGTGGGTAAGAAGTCACCACTGAAATCTTGTGAGCTTGGAAGTAACGGCAAAGCTTTCTGGAGGCGATAAGAACTGCATAGAGCAGCTTATGCACCTCTAGGTATCGAGTCTTGGCGTCATGAAGTACTTCACTGATGAAGTACACTGGGCGATGGATGGTCCGGACCCTCCCGGAGGGGTCCGGAGCTTCCTCTTCATTGACTCGGACCCTCCTGGAGGGATCCGAACTTTCTTTGGGGACCTCCGGGTCCTTGCTGGAGGGACCCGAAGCTTCTTCAGAAGCGACCTGGACCCTCCCGGAGGGGTCTGTGTCTTCTGAAGTAACTTCTTGTGGACTCAAGTCTGGGAACTGGGACCCAGACTCGCTTTCAAGAACCTCCGGACCCTCCCGGAGGGGTCTGGATCCTGAGCATGGGATGGTTCTGGTCTCTCCGCAACCAGGACCATACTGACGACTTCGTCAGTTGCTGAAATGTAAAGCAGCAAAGGCTCACCAGTGTTCGGAGCTACCAGAGTTGGTAGGGTGGTGAGGAACTGTTTTAGCTCCCGGAATGCCTTTTCTGCTTCTTCGGACCATTGGAATGGTCCAGACTTCCTCAATAACTTGAAGAAGGGAAGTGCCCATTCCACCAGTCTTGAAATGAACCGGCTGAGGGCTGCTAGACATCCAGTCAGCTTTTGGACATCCTTGATGCGGGCTGGTGGCCGCATGTCTTCAATGGCTTTGATCTTCACCGGATTAGCTTCTATGCCCCGGTGATTTACCAAGAAACCAATAAGTTTTCCGGAGCTAATCTCGAAGACACACTTATCCGGGTTTAGCTTTGTGCGGGTGGCCCGCAGCTTGTCGAAGACCGCTTGTAAGGTGTCAAGGAGTGATTCCTTGTTCTTGACCTTGACCACGATGTCATCGATGTACACTTCCACTATGTCTCTAATGAGTTCTTAAAAAGTTTTGTACATAGCTCGTACAAAGGTTGAAGCTGCATTCTTGAGACTAAATGGCATGGCCGTATAACAGTACAATCCATCTACTGTGATGAAAGAGGTATGCTCTTCATCTTCCCTAGACATTCTGATTTGATGATACCCAGAATATGCGTCTAGGAAACTCAGTAATTCACACCCGGAGGTGGAATCCACTATCTGATCTATTCTAGGTAGTGGGAATGGATCTTTTGGACATGCCTTATTTAGTGTTGTGTAGTCAATACACATCCGAAGCTTCCCACCGGCCTTGGGCACAATGACTGGGTTTGCCAGCCATTTTGGATGGAAGACTTCTCGGATGAATCCAGCTTCGAGCAACTTCTTCACTTCTTGTCGAATGAAGTTCTGTCGCTCCACGTATTGCTTCCAAGGCTTCTGATGCACGGGCCGGGCGTTAGGTAGATCTTCAGATTGTGCTCAATCACTTCCCTGGGGATCCCAGGCATTTGTGACGGTTGCCAGGCAAACACGTTGACATTAGCCCGGAGGAAAGCGATGAGCGCGAGTTCCTATTTGTCATTCAGTCCCCCCGATATACGGGTTGTCTGAGCGGCATCGGAACCGATTTGGACGACTTTGACGGGAATGTCGGTGTCGCCGCTTGGCTGCACACGAGGTGCAGAAGTCGAGCCTCACTGACGAATGCTCGGGGGTTTTGGAGCTTGCTCCTGTCTGGAGTCCTCCTCTTGCGCCGCAGTAAGCGCATGAAGTTCTTCCAGAGCAGTTACTCTGGCAGTGCGATCTCCATGGATCCGGAGAACACCTACTCGTGTTGGCATCTTTAACACCAAGTAGCCATAATGAGCAGCTGCCATGAATTTGTACAAGGCAGGCCTGCCCAAGATGGCGGTGAAAGGTAAGTTGATTTGAGCAACGTCAAAGACCAACTTCTCAGTGCGATACTTCTCCCGGGTCCCGAAGGTAACGGGGAGAGTAATAGCACCGAGTGGGGTAATGGCTCCCATACCTACTCTAGAGAAAGGTCGGGAGGGATGAAGATTCAAAGGTCAGAGCTAAAGCTTGGTGAAAGCTTCGAAGCTTATGAGGTTCAGCCCCGAACCTCCGTCTACCATGACATGATGGAGCTGGATGTTATTTATGGTAGGAGATACCATCAAAGGTAACTGGCCTGCTCCAACCATGCTTCGAGGGCAGTCCGAAGCATCAAAAGTGATGGTCGTGTCCATCCACTTCCGATGAGGCTCCGCCCTGACTGTAGGAGCTACAGCGGCCATGTCCCGACGCATTGTCTTGAGGACGCGACAGGAGGGGATGTCCCATGATCCACCAAAAATGGTGTTCATGGTCTTCCGACGCTCGTTGTCAGAGACGTCAGAATCATCATCAACGGAGGTGTAGACGGCCTTCAGGACCTTTTTGGGATCCTGAAAACCTAACTCCTCTTCACCCGAAGCTTCGTCAACTTTTTGTTTTCCTTCCCTCTGTCGGAAAGGAACTTCTTCCCGGCGCTTGCTGTAGCGCTCGACAAGGTTTTGGATCTCCCGACAGTCTTCCAAACTATGGCTGTCCGTCTTATGAATTGGACACCACACCTTGGGTTTGCCACCGTCTTCAGAAGACAGTCGAGGTCGCTTCTCGGGGCCTGGCCCTCGGCCACCCGGTGCTGCGGCAGCTGCAGCATTAGATGCGCCGGCCGACGACTTCTTCTTGCCGTTGGTCTTTTTCTTCTTCTTGCCACTCCCGAAGGTAGTGGTTTCGCCTTTGGAGGATTTTTTGTGATCCTCCGGAGGTGGTTTGGAGTGCATTTCACAGCCCTCCGCAGCTCTGGCACATTTATCAGCCAAGCTGAAGAGTTCCGTGACACTGGTGATCTCCTTGATCGCCAGTTTCTCCAACATCTTTTTATCCCGTACGCCCTGTCTAAATGCCACAATGACAAAAGCGCTAGAGATAGAAGGGATAGTGTTTCGTACCTGAGAGAACCTCTGGATGAATGATCGCAGGGATTCTCCCCCTTTTTGCACAACTGCAAAAAGGTCCAGTTCGGTGCCTGGTCGGGTGTATGAACTCCCGAAGTTGGCGGTGAACTGCCAGCACAACTCTTCCCAACTATTGATGGAGTTGGGAGGAAGGCTCATAAACCAGGACCGGGCGGTCCCAGTTAAAGCCACTGGAAAATAATTGGCCATTACGGCCTCATTCCCTCCAGCTGCCAGGATAGCATTGGATTAAATCTGAAGAAATTCGACGGGATTAACGGTCCCGTCAAACTTCTCCGGCAGGTGAGGCCGGAATTTCTGTGGCCACCTGACCATATGCAGATGCATGGCCAGGGCCGAACAGCCTCCTCCGACTCCTTTAGGAGCAGGAATGTCATGAGCTTCTCGTCTTTCATGAGCACGCTCGATATGGACTCGGCCGTCTTATTGACGGTATTGCTGATCAAGCTCCGCCTGGAGGTCATGAGTCGAAAGCCTTGATACCGTGTGAGTGCGTCATGCCCCGGAGGGCAACGACGTCACTTGCTTTGATGCAGCACGTCTCCTGTTGTTGGAAACGTGCGGACCAAGTCTGCCAGACAAGGTCCGTCACTGTGACGGGGCCCGTCCTGAAGGAGGAGGACCCTGGTTATTGATGCGGTCGGCTGCTACTGCAACCAAGTGTTCCACATCGGCCCTCCACTGCTCCATTGCATCCCGGGAAGCATCCGGAGGTGGTGGGCGCTGAAGGAGAGCACGTGCTGCATGGAGCGCGTGTTCCGGGTTGTCATGATTTGCCGACGCAGTGATTAACGCCGGTGCACCATCGCGCTGCCCAGCTTGATTTGCTGGTGGAGGCGGCGGCGGTGGTAGTGTGACTCCTGCTGGAACTGAGGTTCCTGCTGGTGGCTGCATATTGGAGGGATTGCCCCCAGCAGCTTGAATAGTAGTATGACCATTGGATGATCCAGCTGCTGAGTTCACCATTCTTGAAATCTCAGGCGCCCCCTACCTGGCGCGCCAACTGTTGGTGGTTTTGACCCGGCAGTCTCCCGACACTACTAAAGTGTTTGCAGAGTTTGAAGTTTGGTGTGGGCGCGCGGAGATTCAAGAAGGTGAAATGTAAAATGAACAGGAGACACGAAGGTTTACGTGGTTCGGGCCGCCTGAGCGTAATACCCTACTCCACGGAGTGTGTTGGTGTTGTATTGGATGTATGGACTCAACGTGAGTTGAGAGTGCGCGATCAGATCAGAGCAGGTCAGATCAATCTAGTGAGCGTAGAGTGAGCGCGTCCCCTATGTATCGTCGGCCTGTCCTTTTATAGTACAAGGACATGCCGTTACATGTTGGCCTGGCCCGACATGTGGCCCCGGCGGTTACTAATATTGATACACAATTGATGCGATTAATTATCCTTAATGACCAAGTTACGGGCTTTGACAGCACTGTTACTGGTAATTAAGGTCATCCGATCGTGTGTCATTAATATAGTATTAATGACACTTAATCGGGTCTCAAAGTCCTTGATTCCCCTTTGAAGATCCGGAGCCGTTGTGGAGTCTACCGGAGGTTTGAGGCTGAAGATCCGACAGTAGGACACGTGGCAGCTCTGGAGCATGCTGTGAGGAACAGATAGGTCCGGTGCCACCAGACACGTGTAAGTTCTGGAGCTTCCCTCGGTCTGGGGTTAGGTCCGGGGGTGCCATTATGGTACATAGCTCGGAGCATCCCCCTTGCGGGCGGTAGCTCCAGTTTGATGGTACACGTGGCGACCCTGAGACTAACCATATTGGGAAAACGGGTCCGGTTATGTCTGACATGTGGCCCTCTGAAGGTATTCAAATCAAGTAGTTGACATTTCCTTGAGATCTTTGCAATCTCAAGGGGTATACGGTACCCAGGGTACCGACACTTATGATAGAGGGATGCTATAGTAGATGAGTTCCTTGCCCAGATGTCTGCTATTTGGCGTCAGCTTGACACTCTTGGTCCTCACTTATCACCAGGTACTTGTTTAGCATGTCAGAGTTAGAACGATGCAGTTGAGCTTTGTCGCACTTATGACTTTTTGACTCGACTTCGTGATGAGTTTGAGTCTCTCCGTGCTCAGTTGCTTGCTCGTCATCCTTGTGTCTCTCTTATGTATGCTCTGACTAGCGTCCGTAATGAGGAAACTCACCTTAGTGCTCCAGGATTGCTATAGCCTTCTTCAGTTTTGGTTGCCTGTTCTTCGACATCACGTCACACTTCTCCTTCACCGACAATGCCGTCTTCAGTTGTTCCCCGTGCTTTGGGAGGGCGTGGTGCTCTTCACTATGACTATTGTGGTAAAGATGATCTTGTAGAAGCATATTGTTACAAGAAGAGGAAGGCTCAGGCTCGCCGTACTTCACAGTCCGCTGGTGGTGCTAGTACTGGAGGATCATAGGGGAGTTCTACTACTACAGATACACAGTTTCTCATGCTTCTTCATTGCCTCGCAGCCGCTACACCATCGGGTGCTGCTGGTTCAGTGACTCAACCTTCTGCACCTTCGAGTACCGCTGCTTCTTCTTCATCTTCCACTGAGGGACCACCTCCCGCTTTTGCTTCAGGTACCTGTCCATGGATTCTTGATTCCAGTGCTTCATTCCATATGACTCCTTATCGTACCAGTGTGACTTCCTTGAGTCCTTCGTATCATTCTTCCACTGTTCATACTGCCGATGGTTCTCCTTTTTCCGTTGTTGGACAGGGCACTCTTTTATCGGACTCCTTTGATGTTCCAAATGTTTCCTTCGTTCCTAGACTAACAATGCATCTTATATCCGTTGGTCAACTCGTTGATAATGATTGTCGAGTGCTTCTTGATCAAGAACTTTGTTATGTTCAAGATCATCGTACGAGTCACCTAGTTGGTACTGGCCCTCATCATCGTGATTCACAATGTCTTTGGAAGCTTGACTGGCTTCGTCTTCCTTCCGCTGCGTCTGCCAGTTCAGCCGGCTCTAGTCTTGTTGCTTCGTCCACATCATCATCTGTTCAACGGCACCATCGTTTGGGTCATCTTTGTGCTTCTCGTTTTTCCATCCTAGTTCGTCATAGTCTCTTAGGACCAGTCTCTAATTCTGAGTCTTTTAGCTCATTGTGAGGGTTGTCGATTAGGGAAGCAGATTCAACTTCCTTATCATTCTAGTGAGTTAGTGTCTCAACGTCCATTTGAAGTTTTTCTTCTGTTTATTATTTCCTGCCAAGATAAAATTCCGACTTTGCATCAGATGAGAAAAGATGAAGTTGCCCTTCACTTGAGGGAACCCGCGCTGGCACAGACGGCATGCTGCTTCACAATAGCGCTGCACCCTGCACTTTCCACCAACGTGGGGCAGGTCTGCAAGGAAAGTCATTGTTGGCGAGGATCGGATGAGGTCACTGTGGTTTTCCCTCCGAGCAGGTCTCTCCGTAGCAATAAAAGTACATTCTAACGCGGCTACAACTTTCAAGCTGGCTTGTGTGTTAGCAACATGACATCGGTCCGCACTCAGTTTGACACCCCTATTCGTATTTTTCGAGCCACTCTACTGGTGAGTACCTTTCTGATGCTCTTCATGAGTTTCTTTCTGAGCAAGGTACGCTTGCTCAGTTTTCTTGTCCTAGTGCTCATGCTTAGAATGGCATTCTTGAGCGTAAGCATCGTCATCTTCTTGAGATGACTTGTACTATTCTAATTGCTTCCTTTGTTCCGCCTCGTTTTTGGGCCAAGGCGATCTCAACTGCCACTTATTTGATTAACATTCAACCATCGTCTGCACTTCGAGGGGGGGGGGTTCCTTTTGAGTGTCTTATGGGTACGACGCCTAATTACACCAACCTTCGTCTTTTAGTTGTGTGTGCTATGTACTGCTCGCACCTCGTGAGCCCACCAAGCTGATTGCTCAATCGGTCGAGTGTGTCTTCCTTGGGTACAATTCAGAGCATAAGGGGTGTCATTGTTGGGATCTGATTGGTCAACGGATGAGTTATTCACTAGATATTATTTTTGATGAGACACATCCTTTCTATCCTTGTCCTTCTTCTGATACTTCCTCTGTATCTATGGTCGATCCCATTTGGTTCCTGTTCTTTCCAGATGCTCCAGCTATTAGTGTACCACCTTCACACATGGTGCTGTGTTCCATGATTCCTTCTTCTTTGGAGCCTGCTTCTTTGGTTCCCAATTTACTTTGAAGGCTCCTGTGATGCATGTCTATACTCGACTAGTTGTCTCTCCTTCAAACGTACCATCTTCTTCTAATGAGTCATCTACTCTAGTTGGGTCACCTTCTGATGATCCATCTTATTCGACTTAGCCTGCCTCTCCGGATACACCTTCTTCTCCCGAGGAAACATCTCCTTCCGATGATTCCTCTCCTGGGCAGCCTCTTAGATGTGGTCATCGCCCTCGACAACCTTCTGATCGATTATCTCCTTCTAGTTTTGCTGCCACTACTCTTTCTGAGCTGGCTACATATCGTGATGTTGTTCCTCATCTGCAATGGCAGTATGCGATGGCTAAGGAGATTTCTGCTCTTGAGCACATCGGCACGTGGAAACTTGTGTCGTGTCCCCCCATGTGTTCGTCCTTTGGCTTGTACGTGAGTCTATAAGGTTAAGACCCGCCCTAATGGTTCACTTGAGCGCTATAAGGCTCGATTAGTCGCCCATGGCTTCTAGCAGGAACAGGGTCGTGACTATGATGAGACTTTTGCTCTTGTCACTCACATGACCACTGTTTGCACTCTACTTGTTGTGGCCTCTGTTCGTGACTGGTCCATCTCTCAGCTTGATGTAAAGAATGCCTTTCTTAATAGTGAGCTGCGTGAAGAGGTTTATATGCAACCACCACCTGGACATTCTGTTCCTGAGGGTATGGTTTGTCGTATTCGACGCTCTCCCTATGGCTTTAAGCAAATTCCTCGTGGTTGGTTTCAACATTTTGCGTTTGTGGTACTGCTGCTGGTTTCTCTGCCAGCACTCGTGGTCGCACTCTTCTTTTTCTCTATGTTGATGATATGATCATCATCGGGGATGATTCTGAGTACATAGCCTTTGGGAAGGCCGTCTCTATGAGATTTCTTATGTCCTATCTTTGTCCTCTTCGCTACTTTCTTGGGGTTAAGGTTTCCTTCTCCTTTGAGGAAAATGATCTATCTCAAGAAAAGTACATTCAGGATCTTCTTGATCAGACTTCTCTTACTGATAACTGAACTTTTGAGACTCCCATGGAACTCAATGTCCATTTTCGAGCCACTGATGGTTAGCCTCTTGATGATCCTACTCATTATCATCATATTGTAGGGAGTATAGTGTATCTTGGAGTCACTCGTCCTGATATCTCATACTCTGTTCACATTCCAAGCCAGTTTGTTTTGGCTCCCAGCCAGGTACACTATAGTCACTTGCTTCATGTCTTGCGTAATCTTCGTGGGACTATCTCTAGACGTTTGTTATTTTCACGCTCTAGCTCTTTATAGCTCAAAGCATATTATGATGCTACTTTGGCTAGTGATCCCTCTAATCGTCGATCTCTTTCTGCCTATTGTGTTTTTCTTGATGGTTTTCTCATTGCTTGGAAGACTAGGAAGCAAGTAGCAGTTTCTCGTTCGAGTGCTGATGCTGAGTTGCGTGCTATGTCTCTTGTGAGTGCAGAGGTTACTTGTTTGCGGGTGTTGCTTGAGGACTTTGGTGTATCTGTTGGTATGTCGACTCCCATTTTGTCTAGCAGTGGAGGTACTATCAGTATTGCTCGTGATCCGGTCAAGCATGAGCTTACTAAACATATTGGTGTTGTTCATCTTCAGTATGTTCGTTCAAAGCTTCAACTGACTGATTTCTCCACGAAGGCACAGACCCAAGATCAACATAATTTTTATCTCTCCAAACTTAGTATCTGTGATGCATCTTGAGTTTGAAGAGGGGTGTTAGAGATGTAGGGGTATATTTGTATTTTCTCTTTTGCATAAGTATCTTTCTGCATAATTGTTATCACTTTACATCTATTTATAAAGGCCTATGGCCTTATCAATAATACAATCTTAATATTCATAACAAGTTCAACTTTAAACTAACCAATATCAGTGCTATACTGGCAACAACTAGAATGCAATTTGTGTTATGGTGGAATCATGCAATCAGCTATCCTCGTTCATTGGATCTGCATCTTACGGTTGTTGCATTTTTTTACTCAACTCTCTTGATCTCAGTGCATCCGGTGGAGGGTTTTAAGTAAAAAATGCAATAACAGTAGGATACACATCCAATGACTAGGAATAGCTAATTGCACGATTGCACCGTAACTCAGATTGCATTCTAGTTGTTGCCTGCTATAATATGCAAAAACTTTTTGTAGGATCGAAGAGCACGTGAAAAGCTACGAGAGGGGGGGGGGGTGAATGGTAGATTTAAAAATCTTACGCAGCGGAAACAATTAAACCCCAAACCCTTTCAGCAGAAAAACGATGTGTTAAAGAAATCATGTGTGAGACTAATCTAAACGTGTTTCATCGTGACAAAAGTGATGGATATCAGAGAGAATCAAGTCACGAAGACAACACAAAAATAATCACTCAAATCCGTCGAGAAAAACTCAAGTTATGATCGAAAGATCAAACAATGGTCAATCTGCCCTACTCGAGAAAAACAGTTTCTGGAATGCTGTAAAGAAACTCGTGTAGATCATAGAACACAAATCCAATGACCATGAAATTTTTACAGATGATAGACAATCAAGTTTTGAAGACAACCCAAAAAGAATGACGTCAATTGGATCTGTAAAACTTGAGTTACGATAAAACCACCAACAAAAGGTAGTGCTGTCCAGAAACTCGACGAGTAAAACTTGTCTGGAACAAGTCAGACGAACAAGGCACAAAAGTTCCTTCAAACTATGAATTTTATTCAATAGAACACAAGAGTAAAAACCCCAAAGTCATGCACCACGAGCTCTGGGCTCCCTTTCTTATATAACCAGCTCGAAAGCCAACTCAACTCAAATCAGGAACCCAATCCTACCCTGTTCACGAATCGTAACTTTCCATAACTGCTTAGGATTCTTCTATACGCAGATAGAAGCAATCTTAAGACTTCCAAACACCTGAGGAACGTATCCCACATTCCTAAACAACTCAAACTCGTGACCCACACGAAATCTTATCATAACCAACTCAAATCTTTCCATATTTGAGTCAAACCCGACTCAGCCGCAGCCTGAGTCCATAACCTAGTCGGTCGGACCTTGCCGACCAACTCTTCATGTCCACATCTCTTCATCACGTCTCGGAACCATGTAGCCATGTCCATGCACTCCTTGCACACGTGCAAACATCTTCCAATAACGTCCACGATACCTTCATATGCACTGTTTTTGATTCAAACATGCTGCGCAACCTCCTGATCAGCTCAACCACAATTCCTCCTGAATTTGGTTGTTGGAACCTCATATCCTCCCTGAGACTAGTCCAATGGATCCCGTCACCAGCCATGTCTTAAACTCAAGCAACACCTGCACATGAATAAACAACCAATCCATACGAGCCCAAGTCCTCGACTTCACTCAAGTTAGTTCCGAACTCAACACCTTATGTGAACACCTCACATAAGCATGTTGCAAAACCACAGCAACACGATATCATCCATATCAACCAAAACGCACCAAAAACTTAGCAAATGAATACTAAGCAATCTTTCCAACAATGTAAATCAAGTACGAAACATTGCAAATGAAAAGCAGAAGCACTGCGGTCAAGTTCTGGACCTTGCCAGAGCAACCCGGACCTTGAGCCGGAGCTAACAAAAGATAGTAGAACCTAGCCCCGGAGCTTACCAAAACTAGTACAACCAAGCTCCCGCCGGAGCTTACAAAACTAGCAGGACCTAGCGCCGGAGCTAACCAGAACTACCCGGAACTAGTAATCCCAAAAGCCGGAGCTAGAAAAATCAACTCGAAGCTTAGCAAAAACACGCCGGAGCTATCAAAGACATGTCGGAGCTAAAGACATAACTTCACTAGAGCTGACCAAAGCTAGTCGGACCTAGCATCGAATGTAACCGGAGCTACCCAAACCAAGCCGGACCTACCGTCGGATCTTGCTGTAGCTCAGAGCTAGAGTTGGACCTTGATAAAAAGGTGTTTTGGTGATATTCAAAACTTTTTATCATCAAAGCCAAGTGTATTCACTACAAGCCAATGTATTCAGCACATATAGGTCTTACAATCTCCCCCTTGATGAATGCATTGGCAACACCATTTAAAATCTGAACATTGTCTTATTCACATAAAAGTTTTTGAAGGCAATTTCTCCCCCTTTGTAAATCAAAAGTAAAATGAGAAGAAAATCTCTCCCCCTTTATTATCTCTCCTTATGCACATATTCTCTTTCTCTTCATGCTTATCTCTCCCCCTTTGACAATGTATTCAGCAAGTCATGAGCATATAAACAAATTATCTCTCCCCCTTTAGTTGTTATGAGCATATTATAATATATACATATAAACAAAGCTCATCCAAGTCATACTATCAGTTACCTTACATTATCACATCAATGAAATACATAAAGTAGTGTAAGCCATGCTAGAGATCAAATGTAATTTTCAATTTAATCAAGTCATGATCTCACAAACTTAACTATTTCAAAACCTGAAGACATGACACTAGTTGCTGCATTTTATTATTTTTCAAAGCATAAATTTAGATCATATGATATTTGCAAGAGATTATATGCGCATCTGCCTTATTATAACCAACCAAGCCAAGCCTATGTTATTTGACAATCAGAAGCTTAAGGACATGGTTTTAGTCATACACAACTTCTTCCAAGTTCATATCTAAGTGCAATGACAAGCCATCTCAAAAGAAGAAGTGTGATGCATGCATATTCTCTTGATCTTTTCTCAATTTATATTTGTTCATAAAAACTCAACATGTGAGTTGATTACTTGATAAATTCTTAATGATTAAAAGCACTTGTGAACATGTAACAAGTTCAAAACAGCAAGAAAGTTCGACCATGACCAGTTTTAGTGTAAGTAATTATTCCAATTACTAGACATGGCAAAAACTACAAAATGTATAACATGAGTAATGTAGTAAGAACTTTTAGCATGTAAAAGGAATCACAAAGTCATATATGTATGAAATACTATGCTCATATTATTTTAATTTCAGATTCACACATAAACTTCCCAAGTTTCAAAACTCCCCCTCAATTTAATCCATGAGGATGCATAACCCCTATTTCACTACGAATGTAACAAAAACGAGTGAAATCCAAAGGTTTTGTAAAAATGTCAGCCAATTGTTGTTCGATATCTACATGGTGAAGCACAATGTTTCCTTTTTCAACATTATCTCGGAGAAAGTGATGCCTAATGTCAATGTGCTTAGTTCTAGAATGTTGCGCGGGGTTTTTAGCAATGCAAATGGCACTAGTGTTATCACAGAATAGTGGAACACTATCTAGATCAACCCCATATCCTTAAGTGTTTGAACAATCCAAAGAATTTGTGAGCAAGCACTAGCAGCAGCTACATATTCAGATTCGGTTGTGGATTGTGCAACTGAATTTTGTTTTCTAGAGAACCAAACAACAAGAGAATTACCAAGAAAATGACAAGCACCGGAAGTACTTTTCCTATCAATCCTAGAACCTCCAAATCAGCATCCGAAAAAACTTTCAAAGTAACGGTTGAGGAAGAAGGAAGAAAAATGCCAAATTCTTGAGTTCCATGTAAGTACCTGAGAATCCTTTTGACGGCTTGACGATGCGAAACATGTGGGGAAGCTTGAAACCGTGCACAAAGACATACGCTGAATTGTATGTCCGGTCTTGATGCCGTGAGGTACAAAAGTGATCCGATCATACTTCTATATTCTTTTTGATTCACAGATTCACCATCTTCATCAAGTTCAAGTGTTGTTGCTGTTCCCATTGGTGTCTGAAGAGGCTTGCTTTTGTCCATGTTGAAGCGCCTTAGGAGGTCTTTGGTATACTTCGTTTGGTGCACAAAGGTACCCTCCTCGGTTTGCTTGATTTGCAGCCCCAAAAAGTAAGTGATTTCACCCATCATACTCATTTCAAATTCAGAACTCATCATTGTTGAAAACTTGTACACAAGAGTATGAGAAGCACAACCAAAGATAATATCATCCACATACACTTGAACGAATAATGAGTCATTGCCATGCTTAAGCACAAAAAGAGTTTTATCAACCTTGCCCATGGTAAACCCCTTTTCAAGTAAGAATGTTTTTAACCTATCATACCATGATCTAGGGGCTTGTTTGAGACCGTATAAGGCTTTGGACAGTTTGTAAACATGATTAGGAATATCTGGATTTTCAAAACCCGGTGGTTGTTTGACATAAACCTCCTCATCTATGTAGCCATTAAGAAAAGGACTTTTAACATCCATTTGATATAGCTTAAAATCTTTAGATGCTGCAAAAGCTAACAAAATTCTTATGGCTTCTAATCTAGCGACAGGAGCAAAAGTTTCATCAAAATCTAGACCTTCAACTTGAGAGAAACCTTGAGCAACCAACCTATCCTTATTCCTAACCATAACCCCATCCTTACTTTGTTTATTTTTAAATACCCATTTAGTTCCAATTAAAGTGTGACCTTGAGGTGGGGGTACAAGTTTCCAAACATTATTTCTTTCAAAATTTTCTAACTCTTCTTGCATGGCAATAATCCAAGATTCATTAGTGAGTGCGTGTGATACATCTTTGGGTTCAAAAGAAGCAATAAAAGCAGAATGAGCATGAGAGTTTGGATCGCAAAACCTGGACCGTGTGACTCGTTCGTGCAAGCTTCCAATCATCTGTTGTGGGGGATGATCTTTGTAAAACCGTAGGGGAACAGATGTCTCACAAGCTTCTTCTTCTTCATGTTCATCACAAATCGATGAGCTTGTGGCTTGAGGATGATTTGAATCAGCATTGATGGTTGTCGGTGCTGGTTGAGAATTAACATCCGGAGCTAAACCAAAGTCTTTAGCTGCTGAATTTTCTGACAGCAACTCCAATTCTTCCTCATCTTCAATGAAAATGCTCTCCCCCTACAGATATGGATCTGGACCTGTAATGTTTGAGCTAGTACCTGGGCTAGATTCATCAAAAGACACTTCACAAGTCTCCACAATTTTGTTAGTGTCAAGTAAAAGCACACGGTAGCCTCTAGTATGAGATGGATAACCAAGAAACATGCCATCAATGGATCTAGGTTCAAATTTATCAAGATTACCATGTTTCTTAACAAAGCATTTGCAACCAAAGACCCGAAAGTGTGTAACACTAGGCCTATGTCCAAACCGAAGCTCATATGGTGTTTTACCTAGCTTAGCACGCAAGAAAACACGATTTGAGACATAACAAGCGGTTGCTAACGCATCAGCCCAAAATTTCCTAGGAGTTTGATATTCATCAAGCATAGTCCTAGCCATCTCAACTAAGGTTCTGTTCTTTCTTTCTACAACACCGTTTTGTTGAGGTACATATGGTGAAGAAAGTTGATGATCTATTCCATTTTCAGCACAAAAGTGATCAAAAGATTGATTTTTAAATTCAGTCCCGTTATTACTTTTAATTGCTTTTAATGATCCTGGGTGATCAATTGATAATCTAAGAAATAAAGTTCTAAAGTGACTAAAAACTTCATTCTTAGACGCCATAAAGTAAACCCAAGAGTATCTAGAAAAATCATCAACAATATCAAGAACATACCATTTACCTCCGAAGGATTGAACACGTGAAGGTCGTACGGTGTCAAGATGCAAAAGTTGACATGGTTCAGTTGTCATGATCATTGTGAGAGGAGTATGTGAACCTGCAACCATCTTAGCATGTCTACAAGAAGAGCACACAATTTCTTTATCCCCTTTAAGCTTAGGCAGCCCACGTATGCGATCAAGAGCACTAACACGCGTTAGGTGATCAAAGCCTACGTGACCAAGTCTACGATGCCAAAAATATAAGTCCTTTGAATCATTAGCAACTAGACACCTATGCTTAGAGGAAGACATATCAAAATCAGCTTTAAAAACTCTTCCAAACCGAGACATGTTAAAAATAAGCTCACTATTTGAACCTACAACTTTGCAGCAGTTTTTATTGAAAATATTTTCTAGATTTTCATCTAGCAATTGTGCAACAAAAAGCAAGTTGTATTTCAAATTTTTGACAAGTGCCACATCCTTCAAAGTGTAGTAATCATTTACTCTAACCGAACCCTTAGCAATTATAGGAGTTGAAGAATTATCGGCAAAAGTAACATTCTCTACACGTGACACAAAAAAGAGGGAGGAGAACTAATCTTTGTTACCGGTCATGTGGCGTGAGCAACCTGAATCCACAATCAAAATGTTCTCCTTCCTCAAATGTGTAACCTACATAGAATCACAATACGTCGATAACTCAATACTGGGGTTAGTCAAAAGGCATTTAGGAATCCGGTACTGAGTCACGCGACATGCATCAGGAAAAACACGTGAAAGCTGAGACAAAACAGTAGGTTTATGAGTCAAAGTTTGAGATTTTTTATTCTTGACTACTGACCTATAAGGTGTTACTTGTGTAGCACAAAAATCAGTAGCTCCGGAGGCAAAAACGGAAGGTCCGGAGGTAAACTTTGAATGTTTTTGACTCAAAACAGCAGGTTGTACATTCGGTTCAATGTGTGCAGCAAATTTTGCATGAAGGTTATGAGATCTAGCAACCATTCTTTCCCTTTTCTGTTGTTTAGCTAGTCTATAACAAAAATCTTTGACATGATCATCTTTTCCATAGAAGGTACAATGAAATTTAACTTTGTGTTCATGTCTAGATGAGCAAGCAATATTTTTATTTGAAACCGAATGAGACAACACTCCTGCAGATTTGAAAACCACTCCTTTTTGTTTAGGAACTTTTTGAATCAAACCACTTCCTAATGAATTTACTATTTTAGGTGGATGTGCCTTAGCATGAGCATGAGAATCAAAACCTAAACCAGTTTTATTATTGCAGGACTTGGAAGAATTCAGCAGTAAGTTTAGGTTCTTATTCCCATTACAAAACTGATCTAATGTCCTATGCATGTCATCAAGTTTATTGGACAGATCAAGGCAATGTTCACATGAAGTTTTTCCTTTTAGTTTGCAATTGGAACAAAATTTAACTTCATGAGAACGTAAAGGATTGTTCAATATAGAAATTTCATTCAAAGCAGCCTGTAGTTTCTTATCAAGATCATCACAAGTAGAACAATGCAAATCAATTGTAGAACAGCTAGCATCTTTCAAGTTTTTATCATTAAGTTCAGCAAGCTCTTTGTTCTTTTCAATTTCTAACTCAAGTTTATCAAGTGTGGAGGTGTGCGCACTTCTTAATGAGGACAATTGTTCATATATTAAATCACATGAGGAACATGCATCATCACTAGGAATCAAAGTTTTTAAACGGTTGATTTCAGATTCTAGTGATTCAATTTTAGCAGCACTACCCTAAGCTTTTTGTCCTTTTTCTTAACAATAATAGTGGCACGAGAAATGGCATCACACATTTCTTCGCAAGTAGGACATACCTCTTCATGGTCGCTGTTGTGTTCTGCCTCCTCCATACTTGATCTTGACTTGCCCGCCGTAAAGCACAAGTTTGCCAAATCATCTTCATCTTCATCACTTCCAATGTCCACGTCGCTCGAACTGAACTCTTGAAGCGCGGTGATGAAACTGTTGATCATCTTGCGTCCTATGGT
This sequence comes from Tuctoria greenei, assembly GCA_036927565.1. NCBI lineage: Eukaryota > Viridiplantae > Streptophyta > Magnoliopsida > Poales > Poaceae > Tuctoria > Tuctoria greenei. Next base: position 209,942,623 of record JAYESD010000003.1, read on the forward strand.
ACCTTTCTTCTTCTTGTTGGAATTTCCAGAGGAGGTCTGAACCTTGCTTTGTTTTTCTTCCCGGGTGGTCGGACCTAAAAGGTTAGGGCATTCTGTATGAAAGTGTCCTGTTTTACCACATTCAAAACAGTGTTGAGGTCCGGAGCTTCCTTTCCTTCTAGTTCTCACATTTTGCAATGCTTCTGAGAATCTAGTAGAGATGAGTGCCAACTCCTCTTCTAGAAATTCTTCGATCTGCTCCATGGTTAGTGAGGACAACAAAGCAATAGTATTGCAAGATGATGATTGACCGGAGCTAGACATATCACGTTGTGAAACAAATGCAGTAGACTTATTGGGGTTCTTACGTGAGATTATGTCAATTTCATGAGTTTTTAACTTGGAATATAGCACATCTAAAGTAAGTGAACTCATGACAGTAGATTCACGAATAGATGTGACTTTCATCTCCCAATTTGACATAGCTAATGCACTTAGCAATTGCCTAGCATTTTCAGCATCTGAAAAATTAACATTGACACTACGCAAGTTGCTGAGAATCTTATTAAAGCGAGCAAAAAGGTCATCAATAGACTCACTGGGTTGCATCTCGAAGCGCATGTATTCTTTCTTGAACATGTCTTGTCTTACATCTTTGATCGTGTTGGATCCTTCGTGGTAGTCACAAAGTGCTTTCCACACATCGTATGCAGATCGGAGGTGTGCAACACGGTCGAAGTAGCTTTGTGTTAATCCTTGTATGATCAAGTTCCGAGCCTTGTTGTTGTTATCGACATCTCTCAGATTTGTAGCTGTAACTTGATCGTTTGATGGCACTTCATAAGGCTTGTATACCTTCTCCCATATTGCAAAGCCTTGTGCCTGGATGAAATCCTCCATTCGTGCCTTCCAAACCTGAAAATCAATGCCAGCAAACACACAAGGTTTGGCGGAGTACTTCTCCATGATGATTAGTCAAAAAACACGCGCAAATCATAAAGATTAGAGCATCGTGGCTCTGATACCAATTGTAGGATCGAAAAGCACGTGAAAAGCTACCAGAGGGGGGGTGAATGGTAGATTTAAAAATCTTACGCAGCGGAAACAATTAAACCCCAAACCCTTTCGGCAGAAAAATGATCTGTTAAAGAAATCGTGTGTGAGACTAATCTAAACGTGTTTCATCGTGACAAAAGTGATGGATATCAGAGAGAATCAAGTCACGAAGACAACACAAAAATAATCACTCAAATCCGTCGAGAAAAACTCAAGTTATGATCGAAAGATCAAACAATGGTCAATCTGCCCTACTCGAGAAAAACAGTTTCTGGAATGCTGTAAAGAGAATCGTGTAGATCATAGACCACAAATCCAATGACCGTGAAATTTTTACAGATGATAGACAATCAAGTTGTGAAGATAACCCAAAAAGAATCATGTCAATTGGATCTGTAAAACTTGAGTTATGATAAAACCACCGATGAAAGGTAGTGCAGTCCAGAAACTCGAAGAGTAAAACTTGTCTGGAACAAGTCGGACGAACAAGGCACAAAAGTTCCTTCAAACTACGAATTTTATTCAATAGAACACAAGAGAAACAACCCCAAAGTCATGCACCACGAGCTCTGGGCTCTCTTGCTTATATAACCAGCTCGAAAGCGAACTCAACTCAAATCAGAAACCCAATCCTACTTTGTTCACGAATCGTGACTTTCCATAACTTCTTAGGATTCTTCTATACGCAGATAGAAGCAAGCTTAAGACTTCCAAACACCTTAGGAACGTATCCCGCATTCCTAAACAACTCAAATTCGTGACCCACATGAAATCCTATCATAACCAACTCAAATCTTTCCATATTTGAGTCAAACCCGACTCAGCTGCAGCCTGAGTCCATAACCTAGTCGGTTGGACCTTTCCGACCAACTCTTCACGTCCACATCTCTTCATCACGTCTCGGAACCATGTAGCCACGTCCATGCACTCCTTGCACACGTGCAAACATCTTCCAATGACGTCCACGATACCTTCATATGCACTGTTCTTGATTCAAACATGCTGCGCAACCTCCTGATCAGCTCGACCACAATTCCTCCTGAATTTGGTTGTTGGAACCTCATCTCCTCCCTGAGACTAGTCCAATGGATCCTGTCACCAGCCATGTCTTGAACTCAAGCAACACCTGCACATGAATAAACAACCAATCCATACGAGCCCAAGTCCTCGACTTGACTCAAGTTAGTTCCGAACACAACACCTTATGTGAACACCTCACATAAGCATGTCGCAAAACCACAGCAACACGATATCATCCATATCAACCAAAACACACTAAAAACTTAGCAAATGATTACTAAGCAATCTTTCCAACAATGTAAATCAAGTACGAAACATTGCAAATGAAAAGCAGAAGCACTGCGGTCAAGTTCCGGACCTTGCTAGAGCAACCCGGACCTTGAGCTGGAGCTAACAAAAGCTAGTAGAACCTAGCGCCGGAGCTTACCAAAACTAGTACAACCAAGCTTCCGCCGGAGCTTACAAAACTAGCAGGACCTAGCGCCGGAGCTAACCAGAACTAGTCAGAACTAGTAATCTCAAAAGCCGGAGCTAGAAAAATCAACTCGGAGCTTAGCAAAAACACGCCGGAGCTATCAAAGACATGTCGGAGCTAAAGAAAAAACTTCACCGGAGCTGACCAAAGCTAGTCGGACCTAGCATCGAACGTAACCGGAGCTACCCAAACCAAGCCGCACCTACCGTCGGACCTTGCTGTAGCTCAGAGCTAGAGTCGAACCTTGATAAAAAGGTGTTTTGGTGATATTCAAAACTTTTTATCATCAAAGCCATGTGTATTCACTACAAGCCAATGTATTCAGCACATATAGGTCTTACACTTTTTTTGACGCACAATAGGTACATAGACACTCAATATACGCACAAGAACTCATTATACTCTGTCCAAAATGCTCGTTATTAGAGTATAAAATCATTGACCACGTGGAAACAACGACGTGCTTCCATAGAATGTCATGTCATCATCTTTGTTCTTATCTACAAGGAAGCACAGGGAGGAGATGGACCAAAAATTAGGAACGAGAAGGGCTATAACCTGACATCAGAATCAAATATGAAGCCCAATAAATCCAAAGACTCAGGCTTCAATCTAAAGCGCAACCCAACGAGAGCCCACTGTATGATACATTTAGGTCTTGGATAGAGAAGAATATTCTCCAATTGACGCGGATTGACAATGAATAAGGTAAAAATGATACACATGTTGAACTACAAGGACCAATCACGAGAGCACGAGCGTGGCTACTAAATCAACAAGTGAACTCTTTCCTAAATGCTTACCCATGTGAATTTGAGAATGGATTGATATGTAATGATTTAATTGTTATTAGGAACCATGGAGGAGATCAACAAGTGATGAGAGAAGACCTTGAGAACATGGAGAACCAGCTGGGACATCTACAAGTTGGTGGAACAAGTTTACAACTCGGACTCGAGTTCAACTCGGAGTCCAGAAGCAATCTACCTTAAAACGGACGCCCAGGATGCATACGGACTCCGTTTTCGACGTTCTACATAAGCACAGAAAGAGGAGAAGATAAAATTTCTAATAGATCTGGTCCCACATCAAAATTCCTCAGATTTATCAGAAATCGTCGAAACAAATTGAGTCCAGATTTCTGCCCGGTGCTGCGCCACCGTATTGGGCCACTGGGCCTTGTATCAAGTATACATCCCTTATTTTCGTGTATTAGGGTTAGGTCACGACTCCAACACCCTTTGGACGTCCTCCCACCTATATATACTTCATAGTATCCATCATGAACAATTGGGTTTTGCTTAGATTAATAATATCGCTGTTCTACGGTTTGTGAAACCCCAACTTCACAATTTCAGATCGTGTCTTCTACGTTCTTGCTTGTGTTCTCAGTTGCGCTTGCAGAGATTAGCCTTCTTGGCGAGGTCAATCGTGTGCAGCACAGTTGATAACCAACAGAGTGGTGGTGTATTAATTGCAGGGGTTTTTCGTGTTCTACTCGAGAGTCTCGAATCATCAACGTCGAGATCTTCATCAATTGACTTATCCATTACCTTTTGGAAGATCGGGCCTATACCTCCTTATAAATTGGTATCAGAACGAGGTTGTCCATTAGGTAATTCATCTATCCATTACATTAGTTTTATTTTTCATACCTATAGTCCACAAAAAAGCCAGAAAAAAACTTGCAGTTTAGTAGATCTGTTCATGACTTTGTCCAAACCACATTGAGCCTTTGCAACTTTTGTTTTCAGTTTGGTTTTGTTGAGTTTGTGTCCGTAGTTGAGTCATATTGCTGGTTTAGGAAGTGTTTTTGGCTTTAGTTTGAGTTTTACATTGTGTAGATTCATCCTTTTGAATAACGTCATCACGTCCAGATTAGATTCATCTCTGTCCAGTTTAGTATTTTCATCATATCTCACTCATACGAACTCTGATATTGGTGTTCTTGTACTTTCTGGTGAGAAATTCTCTATAACTTTCATATGCATTAGTTTCCCAAAAAATAGAGTTATCGAGGCGGAAATTGTATTAGATCCGAATCTGTTATTGACCTAGAAATTCTGAACAACCTGTATTTCAGGGGCAATATCTCCTATTGTTCTGATCTAAAATAGGTCTTCCATATACTGAAATTAAGGAGGAGAGATATGTCTATAATCTTGCTGTTCAAAGTTTTTAGATTTGGGGCCTATGAAGGTGCTTAGTTGTCCTTAGAAGATTGAGCAAAAAATTGTAACAGACCTACGAGATATCTTTGATTGCTTTGCATTGTGTTCTTCTTTTGCAGCACATTCCGAAAAAAAGAAGACAAAAATAGGCAAGTGCAAAAGAAAAGATACAAAAGCCGCAAAAAAAAGAAGAAGAAAAGAAAAAACAAAGAAAAATAAAAATGGAAGTGTTTGCATCCTTGTGTCCTATAATTTTGTTTCCTGTCTTGCTAGCTTGAACTACTAGAAACACATTTAGGCCAACAACTTTGACAAGTACTTTGAACACTTATTCAACTTTACTATCTGATTGCATTGTTGCTAATCCTTGGTACATATAAAGTGCCATCCAAGCTCCACTTCCTCTTAAGAAGGACAGGTTACCTTTGGAATCACCTCACACTTCATTGGTTTTTCACTCCGGCCACCGTTTGCCACCTGCAGTGTCGGTAAGAAGACTTGCAAGAGTGTGGTAAGATGCTTGAGAGTGTGTGATTCTACTTTCACTTTGTTATTATCCTTTGTAGTTGATAGGGATAACATCTTCCTGTTGTCTTTTTTTACTACTAACAATGGCAGGAAATAATGGTGATGGAATTTCAAATGCTGAGTTGCGTAACATGATGAACGATATGGCAGAAGTGTTTATGAAAAACACTGCATCAACAACGGAGTAATTGGCGCACTTGACTCGCCAACTTGATGACCTTGCTTTTTGGATGGGTAATCTTGTGGCTCGACTGCCTCTCGCTGGACATGAAGACGATGCTTGTGATGATTTGGATGATCATAATCATCAACCACGACTTCCACTCTATCGTCGAGGTATGGGAGGTAATAATCACCATAACAATTATAACCGTCCTCCTAATGACCCTTTTGCTAAGGTAAAATTTACTATACCCTCCTTTTTTTGGTGCTTATGATGTTGAGGCTTATCTTGATTGGGAGATGACAGTAGAGCAAAAATTTAATGCCCATCTTGTTCCTGAACAACATAGAGTTCGTCAATCCACTAGTGAGTTTAAGGATTTTGCTATCATATGGTGGAATGAACTTGTTAAAACTAGAACTAATCCTCCAACATGGGATAAATTAAAAGAAGCTATGTGTGTTCTTTTTGTGCCTCCTTCTTTTCAGCGAGACCTTCGAAAAAAAATACAGCGTTTAGATCAAGGTAACATGTCTGTAGAAGAATACTATCAAGAGCTACAAAAGGGTATGTTGCGCTGCGGGGTAGTAGAGGACATAAATGATAAAATAGCTCGCTTTTATGAGGGATTGAGACGCGAAATTCAGGACACTGTTGATTACAAGGAATATGATACTGTTAACAGATCATTTAATCTTGCTATGTTGGCAGAAAAAAATTGCAGGGCCGCCAACAGCAGCAACAACGTACGAGGACCACCTTCACGCCGTGTTCAACGTCTACACCATCCAAAACAGCACCATTTGCAAATTTCTGTGCAGCCACTACACCATCCAATGGCGGCCAAAGAACTACATCTGCTGCTCCACCTTCTCGCGTGCCGGAGGGCAGCAAGTCAACATCATTCCATCTTTCATCTTCCACTCCTATGAGTCGTACTTCTGACATTAAGTGTCATTGCTGCCAAGGACTTGGTCACATGATGAGAGATTGCCCGAGAAAACGAGCATACATAGCACACGACGATGGCGGCTATGATACTACTTCGGATCATGAAGATGAATATTCTCTTGCTACTAACGTTGTAGGTCGTACAAATGACGAACAATTCAATGGAGAGGTATTTGGTACTGCAGCGACGGGGAACTTTAGGAGCATCATTGTGCAGCGTGCCTTGAGAACCAAATTGGAGACCGACGACAAGATACAACGACACAACCTGTTTCACATGTTTCTCATCGTCAAGGACTACCGTGTACACACTATAATTGATGGAGGCAGCTGCAATAACTTGGTGAACACGGACGTAGTCCAGAAACTTGGTTTGTCAACAAGAGCACACCCTCATCCATACAACATTCAATGGTTCAACAATAACGGTAAGGTTCGGGTAACACAAACAGCAAGAATAAAATTTTCAATTGGTTCTCACAATGATTTTGCTGATTTTGATGTTGTTCCTATGGATGCATGTTCTCCTTTGTTGGGTCGTCCTTGGGAATTTCATACGGATGCTATTCATCATGGTAGAATTAATAAATACACTCTCATGCATAAAGGAAATAAAATCATATTGCTTCCTATGACTCCTACTGAAATTGTGCATTTTGAGAAGAGTAAAATTCGTGATGATAAAGCAACAAAACTAGAATATTAAAAATAGCAAGTCATTAAGTTAAAATCACCTTCATTGCTCGCAACTAAATCTGACCTTGCTGATTTTTTTTGATGCAAAGGGGATGTGCTATGCTTTAGTATGCAAAGAAGCCTTGTTTTCACTTTCTGAATTGTCTATTGCGTTGCCCCTGCTGTTGCTAACCTTTTGCAGGAGTTTGAGGATGTGTTTCCCTCTGAGATACCCCCTGGTTTACCACCCATGAGGGTCATTGAACACAAGATCGACTTAATTCCAGGAGCAAGCTTACCAAATCGTGCAGCGTACAGAGCCAATCCAGAGGAGACTAAAGAAATTCAGCGTCAAGTCCAAGATTTTTTGGACCACGGGTACATTCGTGAAAGCCTTAGCCCTTGTTCCATTCCTGTTCTTTTGGTTCCTAAGAAAGATGGTAGTTGGCACATGTGTGTTGATTGTCGTGCAATTAATAACATCACAATTGGATATCGTTATCCTATTCTTTGCTTAGATGACATGCTTGATGAATTGAGTGGTGCTATCATCTTCACAAAAATTGACTTGCGTAGTGGTTACCACCAAATTAGAATGGCACTAGGAGATGAATGAAAAACTGCATTTAAAATAAAATTTGGACTTTATGAGTGGTTAGTCATGCCTTTTGGTTTAACTAATGCACCTAATACCTTTATGCGATTAATGAACGAGGTTTTACGTGCTTTCATTGGAAAATTTATGGTGGTTTACTTTGATGATATTCTCATTTACAGCAAGTTATATGATGAACATCTTGATCATTTACGTGTTGTTTTTGCTGTTTTGAGAGATGCACGCTTGTTTGGTAACCTCGAAAAGTGCGTCATTTGCACCAATCGAGTCTCGTTTCTTGGATATGTTGTTTCCTAGCAGGGAATTGAGATGGATGAGATAAAAATTGTCGCAATCACTAGCTGGCCAACTCCAACTACTGTCACACAGGTGCGTAGTTTTCTTGGTCTTGCAGGTTTTTATCGCCGCTTTGTGCAGGATTTTAGCACTATTGCAGCACCTCTACATGAGCTAACAAAGACGGGAGTGCCATTTCGGTGGAGCGAACAGCAGCAACAAGCTTTTGATGCTCTCAAAGTGAAGCTTACACAAGCACCATTTCTACAACTTCCTAATTTTGACCAGAGCTTTGAGCTAGAATTTGATGCAAGCGGCATTGGTATTGGAGGTGTTCTCATACAAGGAGGTAAACCCGTTTCTTTCTTTAGTGAAAAACTGCATGGTCCTTCCCTGAATTATTCTACTTATGATAAAGAATTGTATGCCTTAGTACGAGTTCTACAAACTTGGCAACATTATCTTTGGTCTAAGGAGTTTATCATACATTCCGATCATGAATCTTTGAAGTATCTTAAGTGTCAAACCAATCTGAATAAACGACATGCTAAGTAGATTGAATTCATAGAGTCGTTTCCATACATAATTAAGCATAAAAAGGGAAGGAAAATGTCATTGCCGATGCGTTATCTAAACGTTATACTATGTTGTTCCAACTTGACCATAAAATCTTTCGTTTGGAAACTATAAAAGCATTATATCCTACTGATTTGGACTTCAAAGATTCTTTTCAAAATTGTAGAGAAGGAAGAACTTGGAATAAATATGTGTTGCGAGAGGGTCTCCTCTATCATGCTAACAAGCTATGTGTTCCAGCTAGCTCCGTTCGTCTATTACTTTTGCAGGAAGCAAATGGAGGAGGATTGATGGGACATTTTGGCATGAAGAAAACTAAGGATGTGCTGTCCACACACTTTTTTGGCCGAAGATGAGGCATGATGTCGAGCGGTACGTATCACGATGTACTACTTGCAATAAAGCTAAATCTCGCCTTAACCCATATGGTCTTTATATGCCTCTTCCTGTTCCTAGTGTACCTTGGACGGATACTTCTATGAACTTTGTTTTAGGATTGCCTAGGACTAAGAGGGGAGGGATAGTATTTCTGTGGTTGTTGATCGTTTCTCCAAAATGGCACACTTTATACCTTGTCATAAGAATGATAACGCCTCACATATTGCTGATTGTTTATGACGGAAATTGTTCGTTTACATGGTGTGTCAAATACCATTGTTTTTGATCGTGATGCAAAATTTTGAAGCCATTTTTGGAGAACTTTGTGGTATAAATTGGGAACCAAGTTGCTGTTTTCAACTACTTGTCACCTACAAACAGATGGACAAACTGAGGTAGTTAATCGTACTCTATCCACTATGTTGTGGGCTGTGTTGAAAACAAATTTAAAGTTTTGGGAGGAGTGTTTACCACATATAGAATTTTCTTACAACAGATCCATTCACTCCACAACGATGGTAAGTCCATTCCAGATAGTGTATGATTTTAATCCCCATGCTCCTATTGATTTACTATCTTTGCCTCCTTCTGAAACTATAAATTTGGATGCTTCACAACGATCTGAATTCATTCTTAAGATGCATGAAACTACAAAGAAAATATTAAAAGAATGAATGAGAAATATTGGATTGCAGGTAGTAAAGGTAGAAAAGAAGTAAAACTTGAGCCAGGTGATTTTGTATGGTTACATTTGAGAAAAGAGTGTTTCTCTGACTTGAGAAAATCTAAACTTATGCCTCGAGCTGCTGGTCCTTTTAAGATTATTGAAAATATTAATGATAATGCATATAAGCTTGAGTTGCCTCCCGATTTTGGAGTTAGTCCCACATTTAACATTTCAGATTTGCGACTGTACTTGGGAGAAGAAGATGAACTTGAGTCGAGGTCGACTCCGATTAAAGAGGGGGAGGATGATGAGGACATCACAACAGTGGATACACATATTGAACTACAAGGACCAATCACGAGAGCACGAGCACAACTACTAAATCAACAGGGGAACTCTTTCCTAAATGCATACCCATGTAAATTTGGGAATGGATTGCTATGTAATAATTTAATTGTTATTAGGAAATATGGAGGAGATCAACACGTGAGGAGAGAAGGCCTTGAGAACGTGAAGAACCAGTTGGGACGTCCACAAGTTGATGGAATAAGTCTACAACTCGGACTCGAGTTCAACTCAGAGTCTAGAAGCAGTCCACCTTAAAACGGGTGCCCAAGATGCATACGGACTCCGTTTTCGACGTTCTACATATGGACTGAAAGAGGAGAAGATAAACTTTCTAATGGATCTGGTACTACATCAAAATTCCTCGGGATTCATCAGCAATCGTCAAAACAAATTGAGTCCAGATTTCTGTCCGGTGCTGCGCCACCGTATTGGGCCATTAGGCCTTGTATCAAGTATGCATCCCTTATTTTTGTGTCTAGCGTTAGGTCACGAATCCAACACCATTTGGACGTCCTCCCACCCATATATGTTTCATAGTTGCCATCATGAACAATTGGGTTTTGCTTAGATTAATAATATTGCCGTTCTACGGTTTGTGAAACCCCAACTTCGCGATTTCAGATCGTGTCTTCTACGTTCTTGCTTGTGTTCTTGGTTGCACTTGTAGGAATTAGCCTTCTTGGTGAGGTCAATCGTGTGCAGCACGGTTGATAACCAACGAAGTGGTGGTGTAGTAATTTCAGGGGTTTTTCGTGTTCTACTCGAGAGCCTCGGATCATCAACGTCGAGATCTCCATCAATCGACATATCCATTTCCTTTTGTAAGATCGAGCCTAAACCTCCTTATCAAATAAATCCAAAGACTCAGACTTCAATCTAAAGCACAACCCAACGAGAGCCCACTGTACGATATATTTAGTTCTTGGACAGAGAAGAATATTCTCCAATTGACGCGGATTGACAGTGAATAAGGTACAAATTAATTCATTTTCCATTCCATTCCACTCCTACGTGAGTGGATTGATTATACCAAACAAGCCACTGGACCGACAATGCCACATGGCTAAATCCTTAAGTACGCTACGCATCAGCCTGCTCTAGAGTAACTGGAAGCAAATTCTCTGGATACCGGATGCATAGTAGCGCCCACGAATCCCCGCTTCGATGATAGCCACATGGACACTCACGAATCGCAAGGCATCGAAACACTTCCGCCCGCCAATTTGCATTCTGTTTCGCTTGATGACACAAGGTCCATGATCCGACTTCCCTTCGGCTCACACACTCGCGTTTTTCTCGGTTCGATCTAGTCACGCGCGCGGCTCCGCATCACCTATTCCCCCGCCACTGCTACAATAAGCCTCATCACAGGCGGCTCCAAACCTATTATCACAGACGGCTTTTAAAACCGCCTGAAACGAAGAGTCTGTGATAATCCACAATTTCACAGGCGGAGAAGTGAAACCGCCTATGAAGACACATTATCATAGGCGGTTCTTCACTTAGGCTAGCCGCCTGTGAAGACAGATTATCATAGGCGGTTCTTTACTTAGAATAGCCGCCTGTGAAAATACTTTATCACAGACGGGTCATGCAGCATATATAACCGCCTGTGATAAATGTCTTATCACAGACGGTTATTGAAGCATAACTAACCGCCTATGATAATGTGTCTTCACAGGAGGGTATTGAAGCATAACTAACCGCCAATGATAATGTGTCTTCACAGGCGGGTTTTGAAGCATAACTAACCGTCTATGATAATGTGTCTTCACAGGCAGATTTTGAAGCATAACTAACCGTCTATGATAATGTGTCTTCACAGACGGGTATTGAAGCATAACTAACCGTCAATGATAATGTGTCTTTACAGACGGTTATTGAAGCATAACTAATCGTCTATGATAATGGTGTTATCACATACGGAGTTTACCTATATCAGCCGTCTGTGAAGACCCTTTAACGCAGCCGGTTTCTACCATAACAGACACCGCCTGTGAAAATTAGGTTATCACAGATGTTTCTTTACTTGTATCTAGCCGCCTGTGATAATTGTTTTTCACAGTCATGCCTAGCCGTTGGTTAATAACCGCCTGTGATAAGGTATAACCTATGCAATACTACTGCAGTTATTTCTAATTTCCAGGTCAATTCAATATAATCACAGAACAAAAAACAACAATATCATCACAGAACAAAAGACAACAATATTATCATCACAGAAGTCAATTTCACTAAAACAATATACATATGTACAAGTTACAGATACAATTCATCTCAAAGTTTACAAGATTTCACTAAAAACTGTTTATATTGGCATAGTCGCAAAGTTCTGGCACATCAGCTGCTGAACCATTCTTATCAAAGAACTTCCCCTTTTTGTGCAAAATTTCGCGACGAATGAACTAACAGAGTTCAGAAGCAATCCTGTCGGCTCCTCCATCAGGAATACTTCTACAAACCGGCCATTCTTCGTTCAGATTCTTTTTGTGCTGCAATATAACACATAACAAGGTTTAGAATGTGTTGGTTTGAACAATCTCAAAGTATAGATCAAAGTGAGAGTATACAAGAATTTAGTAGGTATTTTAGCAGTAGTTGTACTATGAGCAATTGAATTTTGAAGTTGGAATCAAAATATGAAAATAATGTTTCTGGTAATATTGAACAGCAGAGAATATAAGCATTAAACTATGCTAGTTACAATTAAAATGAAACACAAAAGTAAGAAAATAAGGTATCGACATTAAGGATAACTTACATCCTCACGATTGACTCTATATACGCCGGCGGTCCGAAGATGCTCGCATACATAATACCCGCATAAGACACTCCCAACAGGCTGCTTCGGACAAGCATAATACGTTTTAATGTCTAATGCATTCGTATTAGGAGGTCTCTGACCGCCAAGCTCCGCATAAAACTGCCAAGCGCTGTAATACAAGAAATGTCATATAAAACTTGTCAACACATTCTAAATGTGTGTAAATTAAAATTATTGAATAAACGTACTTTTTCAAAATGGAAAGGAAATCTTTGTAACGATCTGGTGGGTAATCGGCCGAGTCCAAGACTGTTGCCATTCCCTGCGTTGGCTTGATGAAGATCATTATGTAGTGATTACTGCAAACATACAAACACACGTGTTAACAATTACCAATAATTGCTATTTCAATGTCATGTGTCGAACTTACTCAAAGTGGTACGGAGCCTTTACGAGGTCCTTGCCGTCTCTGACAAAGTTAAACATTGCATGTCCTATGTAAGCTACAACTTCTGCCTTTCTATCCTTCTTAAGTTTTGCAATTGCTCTTTCAAAATCTTTTTTTTTCATGTGTTTGTACTGGCTTGATTCTCGATTCGCCTGGACGTCGAATAGCGACTTTGCAATCCTAGTAGGGTCAAGGATACATGTCTTGTGCGCCAACTTTACATTATCCATGTATTGCATCCTATTGAAGAAGTCCAGAATTGTTATAATATCATGAAATGCGTATGCGTGTAGTAAGAAAAGCAAATACAAAATATTAGAGCACTTACAAGCACCAGACGAGCAGCAGGTTGATATCGGCATGCCCCGATGGAAAAGGGAAAGCAGCTCTTCAAATAAAATGACTCGTTTATCTACTCCAGTGCTCCAGAATGCTTCTTTTGGAATACGAAATGTGACGCAATTAAGACCAAATTTTGTGCTGGCAGTGATGTACCACTCATGCATTCTTCTGAGCTGGACGGGTTGTTTGCTAAGTTGTACGGATGTCATGAACGACTTCCCATTCTCAAATTTAGGAGGAACATCCTCAAGCTTGTATATTGGAACTCCTGGTTTAACTAAAGCCGTCCGCCGATTATACATGACACCGTCTTCTTCCCACTCCTCGATATCTTCTAATGCTGGCTCATGAGAAGAACGAGATGCACTCGATTTTCTAATATTTTCCTTCATAGCTTCCAAATACTTTGACACTTCTGATGAAGGTTTCTTATTTTCGTATGAGCTAACTTTGATAGGCACCGATGATCGAGGAGTAGTCGTCGGAAGTTGGACACTGGCTTGTTGTTGAACATGTTGTTCAACTGATTGCTCTTTACTCCCAGCAGCTGGCTCTAGTACTACTTCAAGCTGTTGCTCAACTAGTTGCTCTTTACTAGCAACAGCTTGCTCTGGTACTACTTGAAGTTGTTGTCCAACTTGTTGCTCTTGGATATCATCCTTGCTCAGACATAGGGGGAGTGGATCTTCCCGGACTGGGAGTGGATCTTCATGCACTTTTGCCTTAGAAGATGGGGTTAAAGTATTTGGAGATGCGACGGGGCTAGAAATTGGCTCATCGTCCAACACGATATCGCGTCGGTGCCAAAGGATTAATTGGTTGACAGCCTGCCCCAGATTCGCGATCCCCTCAGGTGTGACGTGGTCTATTTCATAATCTTCATAATCATTATCAATGATCTGAAGAAATTGCACCACAGAATAATACAACGGAAGTGGATTCCCGTTGAAGTCACGATCAGGCTTTGTCATAGCAGTGGCAACCTGTTTGGTTTTGTTCCCTGCTCTGCCTATCGGGAAAAGAAGACGACAAGATTTGTCGTTAGCAATATCATCGACAGGGAACTTATGGGCTGACCCTGAGCCTGGCACGGAACCAACGCTGCTAGGGTAGGCAGTTGGAGATACTAATTGCTCCTTTTGCACCGGAACCATCATTGTACACGGTGCCACTAATTGTCCTGATTGTCTAAGTTGTTCCATTATTTCTTGCATATTTTCTTTGACCTTTTGAGCAATCATTTCATCAAGTGTTTTCTTAAACTTCTCACGTCTTCTATATGTGTCTTTATCTTTAGGGAAACCATCTAGCCAAGACATTTGAGAAGAGACCGCTCGAACCCGTCCGCTGTGTTCAGGGTTTCCTAAGATAGCGGTAAGTTGGTCATTCTCCCTCTTCGGCTTGAAGAGACCCTTCTGTTGCTTTTCAATTACTTCTTTCATTTTATCCTCTACTTCATTCAGAGAGTCGGGCTTTTCAAGTTTGCCAAAGTTGAGTTCGCTCATCGCACCCTTCTAATGGGTGAGGATTGCCCTTACTAAGAATTTCGTCTAATATCTTATTCCATTTCTGTACTTTGGGGGCATATCTGGCAGACCCCAAGCGATGATGGTATTTGTTCTTTTTTGCCAGCTCTGACCTAGTTGCACTTAGATCTTTAGCATCAGGTGTGCTCTTTTGACGAACAAACTCTTGCCACTGAGCTTGTGTGATTTTTCCCATCTTCCTCGGGCTAGGGACCTTATCGGCCTTAACATAAGCATTCATTTCACTCTTCCAGCATCGAAACTTCTTGCTGCAAGAGATCAATGTTGCTTTCTTTACAGCTTCTTCTGTGCCTTTCGGGAACTTGAATTGTTTCTTTATGTTTTCCCACAACTCATTCTTGGTCTGCTCGGGTAATTTCCTCCAATTCTCGATTGTGATCGGCACAACCTCCCTAACAAGAAAATTGCATGCATTACGGTACTTGGTAACTGAATCCAGTGGTCCTTAGGGAAGCCCACCTGGACCGACCCTTATTATGTACATGATGCGGTCCAATGGACCCTTATTGGGACCTCGTTGCCCTCGTTTCCGCTTGAGTGAAGCTGAGGATTCATCCATTGGAGAACCTTCTGCGGTTTTAGGAGCCGATGTCACCTCATTGTCTTCGAGATTAATCTAGGTAGAAAAAAATTATAAGACTTCGTATACTTGACAACCAACATTAACTTGAACTGCTGAAGTTAAGATTCGTGATCCATACCTCGTCAGCAGGATCATATTCCGTGTCTATATCCACTGAAGTCTTTTTAATTTTTATATTCGGAAAAGGATCCGAAGGACTGTGATAGGAGCCTGAACTGCTGGAGTCAGTAAACTCCATATTGTCTTCTTTGTTGTTACTATCAGGACCAGTCTTCTTAGGGCTTTCCATGCTAGATCTAATAATACAAAAAATCTAATAAATGGCATAACTAAATTTAGTCATATTTAAAACAAATTTTCTCAATTTTGGCTCAATTAAGTAAATTTAGCTAAACACATTTTTGAAGTTATATAGGTCTAACTAAATTATTGTATCATAGAGATCGGCATCATATGCTCAGACTCCATCGCCACACCTAGTGGTACCTAGATATGGGCGTGAGGATGCTCCTGGCATCACAAATGAGTTGGCCAGCAACTTGTTTGGCTTCAGAGCTAAATATAGCATAACTTTGGTAGCTCAGATTAGGTACAATTGCTCAAATGAAGCTGATGGAGCCCCAAGTGCAGACATCTTTGGTTGCACAGATTAGCTACAATTGCTCAAATGAGACTTAGAGAAATAAAAGCAAACTTAGCCAAACTTAGTCTAGCATAGCTAACTCTAAGCAAAAGTAGCCAAATATAGCTAAATATAGCATAACTTAGTCAAAATTAGTCAAGTATAACTATATCTAATGTAACTTAGCCGAAATTAGCCAAATTTGGTCAACTTAACCAAATATAGCTAAATCTTGCCCCTAATAGAGAATTATGTGGCATATGCAAGGCCGATGACAGAAATAGGGAATATACTGCTGTTACTAGAGTCTAGAATCATGTTTACCACTAATGTGTCAGAACAGTTTCAGACACACACAACCAACTACCAATTTATCGTGATATAACCATCCACGACGAAGGGAGTAACTCCTATTCATTCGAACTTGACAGTTTTATCTCTGCAAACTACCAGAAGATGAAATGCTACTGATTTCATAGTTTCAGACACACAAAACCAACTACAAATTTATCGTGATATAACCATCCACATAAATCTTTCCCTACCGAACCTTAACCAAAGATGCCATAGAACTTGACAGTTTTTCGAATTCCACCGAACCCTAACCAAGGATGCCTACCATTTTCTAATTCTCGAACTCTAACCAAGGATATGCAAGGCGGCAGCGAGGGTGGGGAGGGAGGCGGCACGGTGAAGGAGGATGGAAGGTCGAAGGGTTTAGGGTTTACCTTGAAGCTCGGCGGCGACGGCAATGGCTTCGCTCGGCGTACCTAGAAGTGAGGAGGGCGAAGCTCGACAGCGACGGCGAAGCTCGGCGGCGACGGCGAAGCTCGGCAACGGCGAAGCTCGGCGGCGTACCTGGAAGTGACGAGGGCGAACACTTGGCGGCAAACAAAATTTTGGCAGCCTAACGGCGTCTAAGTGTTTCGCCCGGGTTAGGTTTTTCCAATGCTGCCGAGGGGTATATATAGACTCACATTTTCTCAGGCGGATTTTAAGTACCGACCGCCTAAGAAGATGGTTACCTCATTCGGATTTTACTTACCAACCGCCTGAGAAGATACAATTATCTCAGACGGTTGGTTAGTAACACCCGCTTGAGTTAAACATGGGCCTGTGAAGATATTTACTTCTTCTTAAAGACCCCCCACCAACCGTGCGCGACCTTTCTTTTCCCCGAGGCGCGACCTTTCTTTTCCACTCCGCGCGGCCTTAAAGACGCGCTATCGCTCACAAGCGCATCGCTCACTTTGAATCCTCTTGTTTTCTTCGTCTTCCTCCGCTCTGACGACCCAACACCACTATGGCCGACCTTCCGCCGCCAAGCCCTCCGAGGGAGCCACCTTGCAAGAAACTATGTTGCAGCTCCCCCAAGAAGATCAACACCGAGCAGCGCCTCCTCATGGCGTGAGAGGCGTACAAAAATACGTCTCGCGCCATGAGTTCCTTGGGGCTGGGTACCCTTCCAGAGTATACTGGAATGGGTACCATGAGCCACTACCTCTACGCCCTCACGGGGGTGGCTGATCCTCTCGACATTCTGTTCGCGACGATGGCCCAGGTTCTTGGCCCCGAGGGCCGTAGAACGCTGGTGGAGGCGACGTCTAGCAACCTCGGGGTTGCACTGCCGGTGCAGCCGGTGCAGCCGGTCCTGTCTCCTATTGCACCGGTGCCGGAGTCACCACCGGAGGAGGAGGAGGAGGAGGAGGAGGAGGAGGAGGAGGAGGAAGAGGAGTAGGAGTAGGATTTAATTAGTTTTTCTTTTTGTTGTTTTTAGTTGCTTCTATTTTGTAAATATTGTTAATGAATAAAATCTATCTTTGTTCATCTATGTTAATTTTATACAAATGTAGAAGAAAGAATCATTGAATTTGGACACAATTTGCAGAATCTAAACATGTTTGAGTATTTATATTGGAATCTAAATAAAAAAGAAGCAAGGGATAAGGAAACTGAAGAACAGTATCGGACATTATCTCAGGCGGTTGTTAAGTAATACCCGCCTGAGGTAAATATATTTTCAGGTGGTTGTTAAGTACCAACCGCCTGTGAAGATATTTACTTCTTCTTGATTAATATTCTTGATTAAATGTGGTCCTTTAAAAGTAAAAAATCCACTTTCTTGTAATATTATTGATAAGTAAAGGTTACCATTAAATTTCACTTCATAAATCCTTTGAAATTGGTTAGAACATAAAAAACATACAACAAATGCTATTTTTCATTTTTCTATCTTGATGAATATAATGCTTTTTTCATTTATTTTTTCAGTGGACATTTTTTCTCATCATACCAACCTCTGCGAATTTTTTCATATTTTTTTAAAATTTTTTTGAATCAATGTGTGTTCATAATTTGATGAATGCCTCATATGAATATGAGCATTTAGTTAGAATGGTGGATAATTTGAAGTTTGACATGTTGGAATGCTTTTAAAAAAATTAAAAAAATTCATACATGTATAAATTATACAAATATGTTCATACCAACAATTTTGAGTGAAGGAACTTTTTTTTATGAGATACACAAATGTGAATAATATGTGAGTAGAAATTAATTTGATATTTACCAAAACATTACAATGTCAGCTATACAAGTTTTAAAAATATTTTGTTCAGGTGGTAGATGTTAATTTTATACAAATGTAGAAGAAAGAATCATCGAATTTGGACACAATTTGCAGAATCTAAATATATTTGAGTATTTATATTGGAATCTAAATAAAAAAGAAGCAAGGGATAAGGAAACTGAAGAATGGTATCGGGCATTGTCTCAGGCGGTTGTTAAGTAATACCCGCCTGAGATAAATATATTTTCAGGCAGTTGTTAAGTACCAACCGCCTGTGAAAATATTTACTTCTTCTTAATTAATATTCTTGATTAAATGTGGTCCTTTAAAACGCAAAAATCCACTTTCTTGTAATATTATTGATAAGTAAAGGTTACCATTAAATTTCACTTCATAAATCCTTTGAAATTGGTCAGAACATAAAAAACATAAAACAAATGCTATTTTTCATTTTTCTATCTTGATGAATATAATGATTTTTTCATTTATTTTTTTAGTGGACATTTTTACTCATCATACCAACCTCTACGAATATTTTCATATTTTTTAAATTTTTTTGAATCAATGTGTGTTCATAATTTGATGAATGCCTCATATGAATATGAGTATTTAGTTAGAATGGTGGATAATTTGAAGTTTGACATGTTGGAATGCTTTTAAAAAAATTAAAAACATTCATACATGTATAAATTATACAAATATGTTCATACCAACAATCTTGAGTGAAGGAACTTTTTTTATGAGATACACAAATGTGAATAATATGTGAGTAGAAATTAATTTGATATTTACCAAAACATTACAATGTCAGCTATACAAGTTTTAAAAATATTTTGTTCAGGTGGTAGATGTTAATTTTATACAAATGTAGAAGAAAGAATCATCGAATTTGGACACAATTTACAGAATCTAAACATGTTTGAGTATTTATATTGGAATCTAAATAAAAAAGAAGCAAGAGATAAGGAAACTGAAGAACAGTATCGGGCATTATCTCAGGCGGTTGTTAAGTAATACCCGCCTGAGATAAACTTATTTTCAGGCGGTTGTTAAGTACCAACCGCCTATGAAGATATTTACTTCTTCTTAATTAATATTCTTGATTAAATATGGTCCTTTAAAAGGCAAAAATCCACTTTCTTGTAATATTATTGATAAGTAAAGGTTACCATTAAATTTCACTTCATAAATCCTTTGAAATTGGTCAGAACATAAAAAACATACAAAAAATGCTATTTTTCATTTTTCTATCTTGATGAATATAATGCTTTTTTCATTTATTTTTTCAGTGGACATTTTTCCTCATCATACCAACCTCTACGAATTTTTTCAAATTTTTTTAATTTTTTTTGAATCAATGTGTGTTCATAATTTGATGAATGCCTCATATGAATATGAGCATTTAGTTAGAATGGTGGATAATTTGAAGTTTGACATGTTGGAATGCTTTTAAAAAAATTAAAAAAATTCATACATGTATAAATTATACAAATATGTTCATACCAACAATTTTGAGTGAAGGAACTTTTTTTTATGAGATACACAAATGTGAATAATATGTGAGTAGAAATTAATTTGATATTTACCAAAACATTACAATGTCAGCTATACAAGTTTTAAAAATATTTTGTTCAGGTGGTAGATGTTAATTTTATACAAATGTAGAAGAAAGAATCATCGAATTTGGACACAATTTGCAGAATCTAAACATGTTTGAGTATTTATATTGGAATCTAAAAAGAAGCAAGGGATAAGGAAACTGAAGAACAGTATCGGGCATTATCTCAGGCGATTGTTAAGTAATACCCGCCTGAGATAAACTTATTTTCAGGCGGTTGTTAAGTACCAACCGCCTGTGAAGATATTTACTTCTTCTTAATTAATATTCTTGATTAAATATGGTCCTTTAAAAGGCAAAAATCCACTTTCTTGTAATATTATTGATAAGTAAAGGTTACCATTAAATTTCACTTCATAAATCCTTTGAAATTGGTCAGAACATAAAAAACATACAATAAATGCTATTTTTCATTTTTCTATCTTGATGAATATAATGCTTTTTTCATTTATTTTTCAGTGGACATTTTTCCTCATCATACCAACCTCTACGAATTTTTTCAAATTTTTTTAAATTTTTTTGAATCAATGTGTGTTCATAATTTGATGAATGCCTCATATGAATATGAGAATTTAGTTAGAATGGTGGATAATTTGAAGTTTGACATGTTGGAATGCTTTTAAAAAAATTAAAAAAATTCATAAATATATAAATTATACAAATATGTTCATACCAACAATTTTGAGTGAAGGAACTTTTTTTTTATGAGATACACAAATGTGAATAATATGTGAGTAGAAATTAATTTGATATTTACCAAAACATTACAATGTCAGCTATACAAATTTTAAAAATATTTTGTTCAGGTGGTAGATGTTAATTTTATACAAATGTAGAAGAAATAATCATCGAATTTGGACACAATTTGCAGAATCTAAACATGTTTGAGTATTTATATTGGAATCTAAATAAAAAAGAAGCAAGGGATAAGGAAACTGAAGAACAGTATCGGGCATTATCTCAGGCGGTTGTTAAGTAATTACCGCCTGAGATAAACATTTTTGAAACTACAAGATGTTAATTAACGGCCTGAGAAGATGTTAATTAACTGACGCGCCGCACGAGGTCTGCGAAGAAGTTAAGAAGCCGTGGTGCAGGGACGCGTGCGATGGAAGGATCTCTGAAGATCGTCTTCCACAGTGGTTTAATTGTGCGCCGCATGAAGTTTGCAAAGAGTTCAATGGGCAATGAACATAATATTTTGTTCAGTTGGTAGATGTTAATTTTATACAAATGTAGAAGAAAGAATCATCGAATTTGAACACAATTTGCAGAATGTAAATATGTTTGAGTATTTATATTGGAATCTAAATAAAAAAGAAGCAAGGGATAAGGAAACTGAAGAACAGTATCGGGAATTATCTCAGTCGGTTGTTAAGTAATACCCGCCTGAGATAAATATATTTTCAGGCGGTTGTTAAGTACCAACCGCCTATGAAGATATTTACTTCTTCTTAAAAAATATTCTTGATTAAATGTGGTACTTTAAAAGGCAAAAATCCACTTTCTTGTAATATTATTGATAAGTAAAGGTTACCATTAAATTTCACTTCATAAATCCTTTGAAATTGGTCAGAACATAAAAAACATACAACAAATGCTATTTTTCATTTTTCTATCTTGATGAATATAATGCTTTTTTCGTTTATTTTTTTAGTGGACATTTTCAATATAACCCATAGAGTACAACACATTATGGGAGAACAGGTCATACTCGCGCTCAATCCTACAGTTCTCAGTACAGGAGACGGTCTCGGACCACCCTCGCCTGCCGCAGCGGGCAGGCCCCTGGTTCCCCCTGTTGGGCAGCGGCAAACGCCATCGTCAATGTCGGGCAGCGCCACCGGCGGCGGTCCGGGAGGAGGCCTACGCAGTAACCTCCAGCTCACGAAAACGTCGAGCCTCTGCATGGCTTGATTCCGACACCGGCAACACTCCTTGTTGGTCCTCTTCATCGCGACGGACCCGACCGCGTTGTCGCCGACGTGGGCCTCGCCTTCGACCTGCCGGATATACTCGAGGGCGTCGTGGTCCCCGCGGTCGGCGTCGTAGCGGAGCATGGCGAGGACGTAGGCCGCCCGGGCAAGGAACTGGGTGCCCCACCGTGCCTGCGCGCGGCCGTAGTTGAAGACGAGGTCGAACCCGATGACGTAGCACGCATGAGGGTTGCCCACGTTGGCCAGGCGCTCCACGAGGGCATCTTAGCTTCTGTTCCCGTGCCGTTGGAACCACTCCCAGCTGCTCTCCCGCTCCAGCGCCACGCGCCTGCCCACGATGGGATCACGGCACGCCGCGTGCATGGCCTTGCAGGTGGCGCGCATACTGGAGAGGTCGTCCATGGGCTGGGTGGAGGTTGCGGTGACCCACTTCGCGATCAGGACCGCAATATCGTGCGGCAAGGGGAACTCCATGGGCTTATCTCAGGCGGTTCGTAAGTAACACCCGTCCCCGAGATAAATATATTCTCACGCGGTTGGTAAGTACCAACTGCCTGAGAAGATGTTAATTAACTGACGCGACGCACGAGGTCTGCGGAGAAGTTAAGAAGCCGTGGTGCAGGGACGCGTGCGACGGAAGGATCTCTAAAGATCGTCTTCCACAGTGGTTTAATTGTGCGCCGCACAAGGTCTGCAAAGAGTTCAATGCGCAATGAACAAAATATTTTGTTCAGTTGGTAGATGTTAATTTTATACAAATGTAGAAGAAAGAATCATCGAATTTGAACACAATTTGCAGAATGTAAACATGTTTGAGTATTTATATTGGAATCTAAATAAAAAAGAAGCAAGTGATAAGGAAACTGAAGAACAGTATCGGGCATTATCTCAGGCGGTTGTTAAGTAATAACCGCCTGAGATAAACATTTTTGAAACTACAAGATGTTAATTAACGGCCTGAGAAGATGTTAATTAACTGACGCGCCGCACGAGGTCTGCGGAGAAGTTAAGAAGCCGTGGTGCAGGGACGCGTGCGATGGAAGGATCTCTGAAGATCGTCTTCCACAGTGGTTTAATTGTGCGCCGCATGAGGTTTGCAAAGAGTTCAATGGGCAATGAACATAATATTTTGTTCAGTTGGTAGATGTTAATTTTATACAAATGTAGAAGAAAGAATCATCGAATTTGAACACAATTTGCAGAATGTAAACATGTTTGAGTATTTATATTGGAATCTAAATAAAAAAGAAGCAAGGGATAAGGAAACTGAAGAACGGTATCGGGAATTATCTCAGTCGGTTGTTAAGTAATACCCGTCAGAGATAAATATATTCTTTGACGGTTGGTGAGTACCAACCGTCTGTGAAGATTTTTACTTCTTTTTTTCTCAGGCTGTTTGTAAGTAATACCCGCTTGAGATAAACATTTTTGAAACTACAATATGTTAATTAACGGCCTGAGAAGTGTTAATTAATTGACGCGCCGCACGAGGTCTGCGGAGAAGTTGAGAAGCCGTGGTGCAGGGACGCGTGCGACGGAAGGATCTCTGAAGATCGTCTTCCACAGTGGTTTGATTGTGCGCCGCACGAGGTCTGCAAAGAGTTCAATGCGTGGGAAACGAACCGCTCCCTCGTCTACTCCGCACAGACCATATATAAGGCGCGTCGTCGGTTATGTACAAGCACAGAACTTTTGCACTCCTTTCTTCTTCTTCCATCGTTCCACCTCTCCTAGCCCGGCGCCGACGAACCACCACAGCCATGGCCAACCTTCCGCCACCTAGCCCGCCGAGGCAGCCACCCTGCAAGCGGATACGCTGCAGCTCCCCCGAGAGGGTGAATGACGACCAGCGCGTTCCACCGCCGGTGCAGCCGGAGCCACCGGTACAGCCAGAGCAATCGGCTCAGCCGGAGCAGCCGACCCACTCTCCTGCTGCATCATCGCCGGAGGAGGAGGAGGAGGAGGAGGAGGAGGAGGATTAGGAGGACGACGACGACGACAACGATAACGATGATGACGACGAGTCGTCCTCCGACGACGGCGACGACGAGTCGTCCTCCAACGACGGCGACGACGAGTCGTCCTCCGACGATGGCGACCACCACCATGGTGACGACTACGACGACGACGACGACGAGTCGGAGGAGGACCGCTTGGCGTGGTTTGAGAAGTTGGCGGAGAGGATGGACGAGGCGGGGCCGTAGTGTAGTTTTAGGATTTCAATCAAGTGTTCTTGTACATATTTCTTGTGTTTTGTACATATTTCAATCAAGTGTCAATGAATACTGGTGGATAATTTGAAGTTTGACATGTTGGAGTGCTTTTAAAAAAATTTAAAAAATTTATACATGTATAAATTATACAAATATGTTCATACCAACAATTTTGAGTTAAGGAACTTTTTTTATGAGATACACAAATGTGAATAATATGTGAGTAGAAATTAATTTGATATTTACCAAAACATTACAATGTCAGCTATACAAGTTTTAAAAATATTTTGTTCAGTTGGCATTATCTCAGACGGTTGTTAAGTAATACCCGCCCGAGATAAAAATCTTCTTAGGCGGTTATTAAGTACCAACAGCCTGTGAAGATATTTACTTCTTAATTAATAAACATCTTCTCAGGCGGTTGGTAAGTAAAACCCGTCTGTGATAAAGTTAAAAACCGCCTGTGAAAAACTGACGTCTATATAAGGACCCCTCAACGCAGTCAAAACGCAACCTTGGAGAATTTATATCGACGCCGCAAGGCTGTTGAATTTCCCCTGCGCCGCGCCGCCGCTCCGCCGCCCAGCCCATACTGCCGCGCCGCCGCTCAACCCCGCACCGCCACTTCTCCACCCAGCCGGCCCACTGTGCTGACGCCTCCCCACCGTGCTGACGCCTCTGCAAGGTAAATGTAGTTTCCTTACTTTTTCTTTGTATATTTTCATTAGCTGATAAGCTGTTAGTTTTGTGTGTTCTGGTATATGGATTCTGTCCTTTTGCATTTGTAAGGACTGTATGGATTGTGTTCTGGTATACTGATGTATGGACTATATGGATTGTTTCCATTTTGTACCTATTATGTGACATGAATATGATGTTTAATTAACAGATGCTATTGTAATATATATATGATGCATCTGGGCCTGTTTCCCGATATAACGGACCGGATCCCACCCAGACCTAGCCCATGCTGCTGGGCCTATTTCCCCCTTTGACTCCGTCCGCCTCAAGACGTCGCCCGTATCCTACATTAGTCGCCCTAATCATACTTGTTATGTCTCTATAAATTAATTTTATAGAAGACCTTTAGAGAATATTTGTGGCCAAATTTCGTAAATCTGACAAAAATTCTATTATTGAAGCATGGACCGTCGAGCGTGGATGTATAACATGCCAAGACCCGATCCTATGTACATTCGTAATGTTGCAAATTTTATTGAAGAATCCAAGAGACATGCGAAGTTGCAAAAGATAGATGACATATTATGTCCATGTATCGACTGTGAAAATAAGATTGCTTGGACGGATACTATAGTAATCCAATCTCATTTGGTGAAAAGAGGTTTCAAAAATAACTACACAATATGGACAGAGCATGGTGAGTTAGATACACATGATGTGGATAAAGATGATGAGAGAGGCTCAGATGATGATAATGTTCATATCGATGATGGTAGTGACAATCAAGCTGGTGATGATGATGATGAGTTCGATTGTGAGGAGATGTTGCGTCACATTGAACCATATGTACTGACTTCTATGGGAGCAAGCAAAGGTTTAAGTAAAATGGAGACATTGCAGAATGCGGCGACATAGCTTTTATATGATGAATCAAATGGTTGTGATAAAGAGTTTACTACATTGCGTGTAGTCTTAGAACTACTAAAGTTGAAAGCTACGCACGGATGGTCCAGTTGTAGTTTCTCTGATCTTTTGAATCTTCTGGCAGAAATTCTTCCAAATCCAAATAAACTGCCCAGATGCACTTATAAAGCGAAGAAACTTCTTTGCCCGATGGCACTAGGTGTGACAAAAATACACGCTTGTGTGAACCATTGTATTCTGTATCACAAAGAGCATGAGCTCGCAACTAGATGCCCCATTTGTGGTGTCAGTAGATACAAGAAGGACTACAATCACCAGTATGTTACCAACATGAAAAAGACTCAGAAGAATAAGAAGTTTATTATTGGTCCTGAAGGTGACGATGACGATACTTCTGGCGATGCAGACGGGAAGAATAAGAGAAAAAATCCTGCATTGGTGATGTGGTACCTTCCGGTAATTAATCGCTTGAAGCGTTTGTTCTCAAACCCTAGGGAGGCTGAACTTATGCGTTGGCATTCCGAGCAACGCAAGAAGAATGAAAAACATATACGACACCCTGGTGATGCAACGCAGTGGAAAAATTTTGATATTCAGTATCCAGAATTTGCGAAGGAAATCAGAAATGTGAGGTTTGCCTTGGGTACGGATGGAATGAATCCGTTTGGTGAAAAAAGGAGCATACACATCACATGGCCCATGGTCTTAACTATGTACAACCTACCGACGTGGTTGTGTCACAAAACGAAATATATCTTATTATCTGTTCTTATCCAAGGTCCGAAACAACCCGGCATCGAAATTGATGTGTTCTTGGAACCTTTAATGGAAGATATGGCGAAATTGTGGAATGAAGGGGTACGTACATGGGATGAGTACAAGCGGGAGTATTTCACGCTAAGAGCAATGATATTTGTTACCGTGCATGATTATCCCAGACTGTTTACATTATCGGGACAAATGAAAGGGAAGAAAGGTTGCGTTAGGTGTGTGGATAGAACTGGATTTCTATACCTCACTTCATCCAGAAAGACGGTGTACATGAGACATCGACGGTTCTTGACAGATACACACAAGTATAGGAAGATGAAAGAACAATTTGATAACAAAATCGAAAAAGATACTGCAACGAAACCTTACAGTGGAAAACTTGTGTTTGAAATGGTCAAGAACATTCATATTGCTTTCAGTAAGGGAAAAAAGAGTAAAGGAATTAAGAGAAAGAAAAGTACATCTTCGGATGATACAACTGACATGGCTTTCAAGAAAAAATCAATTTTTTCAAGTATCTTCCGTATTGGAAGAATCTGGAATTTTGCCATAGTATTGATTTGATGCACGTTACAAAGAATGTATTTGACAGCATCATTGGGACCTTGCTGGACATGCCGAGTAAAACAAAGGACGGATTAAATTCACGTATGGACCTAGTAAATCTTGATTTGAGACCTGAGCTTCATTCAGTAGAAAAGGCGAACGGGAAGCATTACCTTCCCCCAGCCAGCTACAACTTGACGCTAGAAGAGAAAAAAGCAATTTGCGAATGCTTGCGTGGGATCAAAGTGCCCACAAGTTTCTCATCCAATATCTGCAAACTAGTCTCGATGAAAGACTTGTCTTTATTCGGTTATAATTCTCACGACTGTCACATGATGATGACAGTTTTCCTTGCCATTGCAATAAGAGTAATCAAACCTGAGCATATAAAAGTTGTCATCACACGTTTGTGTTACTTCTTCAATGCAGTATCGCAAAAGGTGATAGCACGTGAAGATTTAGACTATCTGAAAACATACATCGTCGAGACAATGTGCAAGCTTGAGATGTGTTTCCCACCATCCTTTTTTGATATGCAAGTACACCTAATCATACATCTTGTTGATCAGATAAAAGCATTGGGGCCACTATATTTACATCATATGTTTTCGTTGGAGAGATATTTAGGAGTATTAAAAGATTATGTGCGGAACCGTGCTCACCCAGAGGGTTCAATTATGGAAGGATACACCACTGATGAAGTGATTGAGGGTTGCGCTGATTACATCAAAGATGGAAAATCGATAGGTGTGCCTATACCGGTACATGAGGGTAGACTACGTGGGAGAGGCAAAGTGGGTAAGAAAACTTTTATTGTTCAAGATTACAAGAATGTACACCGTTCACATTTTTGTGTACTACAACAACTCGCAATAGCTGAGCTGTACATCGAGGAACACCAAATTGAGATTCGTGATAAAAACCAAGACCGCAAAGAGGACTGGATCATGAAAGAGCATAGAAGATGTTTCACTGAATGGTGAATGGACAAAAATATATCATACGAAAACACTATAGAAGAGGCAACAATGAAGAGGTTAGCTTGTGGCCCATCTGCTTTGGTAACATCATGGCAAGCATATGACATCAATGGTTACACATTTTACACTAAAGAAAAAGATGGTAAGAGTGTTGCACAAAATAGTGGTGTTCGTATTGAGGCTTATGATTCACAAGGGCAGAAGACCACATACTTCGGGTTCATAGAGGAAATATGGGAACTCGATGATGGCGAAAGAATGGTAATCCCCGTATTTAAGTGCCAATGGGTCAAACATCCTGATGGTTTGAAAGTGGAAAATTACGGGCTGATACTGGTAGACTTGAATAAAGTGGGTTACAAAGATGACCTGTGGGTTCTCGCCGATAATGTTGCACAAGTTTTTTATGTTCAAGATCCAGAAACTGAGAAGTTGCACGTAGTTGTTTCTGGAAAGCAAAATATTGTTAGGGTTGACAATGTGGGAGATAATGAAGAGGAATATAATCAGTATGAAGAGATGTACCTTTTCACCGAACCAGAAAACATCAAGCGCGTAGAGAGAAGCATTAAAAAGAATTTGAAACCCTATATGCAAGAAGATGTCAATGCTGGAAAAATGTATATAGCAATGCGAGATGATATATATTGTATATATTTGTATCTTCTGAAATCAACTTAGAACAATGTTGGTATATGGATTGTGTCCTTTTTCATTTGTGTACATATGCGTTTGGACTCAATGATTTGGAAGTTTGGAAGTTTGGTCTTTCAGATAATGATGTCTTGGGTGTGTAGCCGATTGAAGGAGGAGCGCTTGGCGTGGTGCAAGAACCATCCCCATGTATGTACATATGGCACACCGGTCACATTGTTGTATATACATATGTATCTGTAATGGACTGATGAACTTAACTGTAGTTTGTTTTTCCGTCTTGTTTGTTTTTGGTATTTTCAATTTCTCCGCGTAGGGTTTCTCTGCGAAGCCTGAATTGGGAGATTTATTGAAGTGGCAGTGCATCGTCCCCGGTAAAGAAGGGGTAAGTCATGAAGAACAAGCACAATATGAGTTTAACCATCATCCTCCTATTAATAAATTTCTTTTGCAGACTGACTGGGAAGATGGTTACTACCCCCTGACAATCTCCTTCTCTGAGGACTATCCCTTGGTGCCTCCAAGATGCGCCTTTCCAATTGGGTTCTTCCACCCAAATGTCCATCGTTCGGGAGCACTCTGCATCGGGATTCTTGATCAAGAGACTGTAAGATAGACCTATTTTGTTCATGTAATTATTACTTATAATTGTTGTCGAAATTATTTGAACTGGTTTCTTATATTGCTTAAATTATATTTCGTAAGGGTGGTGCAGTGCTTTTACAATCAAAACTATACTACTTGAAGTTCAGCGTTTGCTGCATCAGCCAAATGTGCCTCATGTTGAAAATGATTGCTATAATCTACTTATCAAGGTTAGATGACACTTTGACTTAGTGACCAATGTAGGTTATTCATTCCTCCTTCGACATTTGTTAATTTAAATAATGTCAATATTTTTAGGATCCAGCGGAATATAAGAGAAGTGTTCGGGAGCAAGCAGGACAATACAATTTAGATTGATCGATGGGAGCTTCATCGTCGATCTACAATGAATGTAGCATGATTTTTGTTCAGTGTGTAAAGAAATTATCTTTGAACAATTGTAAAGCCTCTAATGGTGTATTATCACAATTAAGCCAGCCTCACTAGTGATCGAGCATTTCCTATAATGCATTACTGTACTAGTATCCGCTTGCTCATCTGTGTTTTTTTCCTGATACAATTTTGCCTACACGACTACATACGGTTGTGATAATTGCAACTACATCCCTGTAATTTCAATGAAAACCGCTTATGATAATTAAAAATGGCCGCCACTGAAAATACATGATCTTCTCAGGCCGTTGTTAATCAAGAACCATCTATGAAGTTCATTGCATTACATACGGTTATTAATTAAGAACCGCCAATGAAGATCATGTATTTACCCAAACGGTTGTTCCTTAAAATCCATCTATGAAGTTCATTGCATTACAGACGGTTATTAATTAAGAACCGCCAACGAAGATCATGTATTTACCCAGGCGGTTGTTTCTTAAAATCCGTCTGTGAAGTTCATTGCATTACAGACGGTTATTAATTAAGAACCGTCTATGAAGATCATGTATTTACCCAGGCGGTTGTTTCTTAAAATCCGTCTATGAAGTTCATTGCATTATTGACGGTTCTTAAATAAGAACCGTCTGTGAAGATAATGTATTTACCCAGACGGTTGTTCTTTAAAATCCGACTGTGTTGTTCTGTCATCACAGATAGTTATTATATCATTCGTCATCACAGTCGCATATTTTTAAGGACCGCCTGTGTTTGAAAATTTGAGGCTCCTGTAAAAATGCTTTTTGTAGTAGTGCGCACGCATCTCGGCTTTGTGTTCCCTTGCCAAGCCGGGAAGCTCAGCAGGAGGTTCACCTTGATGTCTAGGTAGTCGAACGTTGGCGCCAGCACTGGCGCGTCCGGCTAGCTTTGGTCCCGCGGGTTCATCATCAAGTATGGCTTCGCGTAGCAAAGGACGTCGGCCTTGCCAGTAAGCTTGGCCGAAGGCTGCTTGAGCACATTGGGCATGTACCAGATGCACCTTTCCCCGCAGCGTGGGCAGGAGCTCGGTGAGCCGATGCTCGTACTGTGTCAAATGATCTGCTGATGTGGCTCCTTTTGGTTCCTCGAGCAGCTGGGCGAGGAGCCACCGGTCCTCCTTCCACGCCATGTCCATCTCGGTTGCGAGCTCCCGCATGACCTGGTACCGCTGACCGAGCTTCTCCCGGAACAGCCCATCACCTCGCGGTCTCGTTAGGATCAGACGCTGTGACCTCCGATACCCCGCCTCGATGACCTCGAGCACGACGGTGACACAAGGCAGGTTGTGCAGCAAGTGGAGCTCGACGCACTAGGCGGCCTCGGAGATCAAGAAATCTTTGGGTCTCAGCCACCAGAGAACGTCTCGCGTTCAGGGAACATGGAGTCTCTGGGCTCGGAGCAGATGGAAGAGGATGCGCTGGATCCCCGAGGAGGGTCCAGACTATCCAGTGCCCGATATACTTCGTTAGCGAAGTCTTACATGAAGCAAAAACAAGGTACCTTGAGGTGCACAAGTTACTGTAAGCAGTACTAATCGCATTGAGGAAGCTCCGCCATTAATTTCACGCACACAAAGCCCTCAGTGGTGACCTTGTTCCCACTAAGGGCGGTGCTCTGCAGTCCCAACGCGACTGGCAACATCGCCAAATGGGCAGCGGAACTGACAGAGTTCGAGCTCGACTTCTTGTCGCAGCATGCAATCAAGAGCCAAACACTAGTAGATTTCGTTGCTGAGTGGACTACCTCACCAAGCAACCCAGGGGGCCTGGAGGTCAGCAAGATGGAGCCCAAGGCTCCGGTGCTCACTGGACCCCAGTGGACACTCTTATTCGACGGATCATCGTAGAATAAAGGGGTTAGAGCTGGTGTACTGCTCACATCACCAACATGGGAGCAGTCCAAGTATGCGGTGCGCCTTGACTTCAAGGTAACCAACAACATGGCAGAGTATGAAGCCCTCATCTTCGAATTGACAACTACGCAAGGTCTCGGTGTCTAGCAGATGCTGGTGAAGGGAGACTCCCAGCTGATCATCAAGCAAGTCCAAGGAGAATGCTGCTGCAACGACTCTCAACTTACAACATACCTGCTGCACGTCAAGAAGTTAGAAGCTGGTTTCGAGGCTTTGGACCTCTGCCATGTGCCACGCGCCAACAACTCCATCGCCGACGCCTTGTCAAATATGGCGTCCACTGGGGCCCCAATCCCTGAAGGTGTCCTTGGCTGGAGATTAGTGCGACCAATCGCTAGGCCCACAGTGCCTAATGAAGAAGGCGAGCCCAACACCTCGAAACTGGCAACCTCAGCGGCCTTGCAACCGTGGGCCCATCGAGATTCTTGTGCGTCTTTGAGGACCTCAGATTACCCAGCGCCCAAGATCCAGAAGCTCAGGAGAGTCTTGATGCATGGATCACGGAGATTTGGGACGACCTAAAAGAAAACATCCTTCCAGAGGAACCCGTATCCGTTGAGCGGATCGTAAGGATAACGAATTGCTACACGCTGGTAGAAGGATACCTCTGCTGACATGGTGCCAACGGCGTCCTATTACAATGCATAACTCAGGAGGACGGCTGCGACTTGCTCATAGAGATCCACGAAGGAGAGTGAAAGAATCATGCTGCTTCCCGCACACTGATCGGTAAGGCCTTTTGACATGGCTTCTACTAGCCAACAACACTCCAAGACACCGTCAAGCTGGTGAAAAGGTGCAAGGCGTGCCAGTTCAACACCAAGCAGATTCACACTCCAGCACAAACACTGCAAATGATCCCACCCTCCTGTTCGTTCGTGGTCTGGGGGCTGGATATCCTGGGACCCTTCCGCAGGGTAGTCGGAGGGTACCGGTTCCTCTACGTCGCTGTAGACAAGTGCACCAAGTGACCGGAGGAAGCCCTAGTGATCAACATCAACATGGAGTCCGCAGTCAAGTTCATCAAGTCGATTGTCTGTAGGTTCGGTGTCCCGAACAGGATCATCACCGGCAATGGGACCCAGTTCACTAGTGCAGCATTCCAAGACTACTGCGAAGACCTTAGTGTCCAAGTTTTTTATGCGTCCGTAGCTCACCCAAATAGCAACGGTCAATTTGAAAGAGCCAATGCCGAGATCCTCAAGGGCCTCAAGACACGGACGTATGACTGCTTGGATAAACATGGTGCCAAGTGGGTTGACGAACTTGGAAGTGCATCTAGGCTAATCCCCGTGGGTTTTGATGATTAATGACAACACTTAAGGGACTAATGATCTTTACAAGTGTAAGCACAGGTGATTGAAAGTTGGACAGCATTGAATGCACTCAAAAAGGAAAAAAAAGTGAAGAAAAAAGCGAAGACCTCAAAGGAAAGAATTTAGGCTTTTAAATTCTTTGTGTTGAGTTCAGCTACTTAGCTTGAGTGTGTTCAATGAGTCAAGTGTTGAGAATCTCCTAAGAGCTCATAGTCCAAGCTAGACTAGATTGAGAGATGAGTTGAAGCAGCCCTAAGGACTGGGCCGAACTTGTCCGGGCTGGAAGGCAGGACAAGTCTGGCCACATCGGTCTGATCCGATGTTAGGCAGACCAAGAGTCCCTGTCTGAATTCGGAATTGTTCGTTTGGGGATGGAATAGTCCGTGGTGAGCGTGTTGGTGTCTTTCTGGGACTTAGTCCTGAAGGATCGAACTAGTCCGTCTTGGGAGGTTGGACTAGTCCGCTCTGACAGACTAGTCCGTTTCAGTCCTGAAAAGTAGTTCCTGATCGAGATCAGACTATTCTGTCCCTTGACAGACTAGTCCACAGTGGACTTGGAGGGAGCTGTTGGGACTAAGTGATGGACGGCCGGACTTGTCTGCCCTATGGGGCTGAACTAGTCCGGTGTGCCAAACTGGTCCGTTCTCAATCGGAACAAACAGTTCTGTGTGAGATCGTACTAGTCCTCCGTGGGACAGACTAGTTCGTAGTCTGGTGACCATTTGAATTCAAAAGGTGGCGGGGACTTTGTGGTTGGTCAAGGGTGACGTCACTGGTCCCCACAGGCCGAACTAGTTCGGGGTCTAAGGCCGGACTACTCCGCACTTTTCTGGTGGCAGCGGCTACTTATCGGGATCCCGATAAAAAGGGATCCCCTGGGCTCCAAAGGACCACCCTCAAACCCTAGTGCCGCCACAACCTTCCTAGAGCGGTCCTAGCCCTCTCTCAACCATTATTGGAGTCCTAAGAGCGATTCTTAAGGATTTGTGAGTTCTTGAAGAGAGGAGAGAAGGGTTTGCTTGATCTTGAGCTCTTGGTTGATTCTCTCGATTTGACTGATTGATTTTAGTTCGTGTGGGTGTTGATCTTCGATCTTTTTGAGTTGTAAACTTGTGGGAGCCTCAGGTTGTGAGTTGCTCCACGAATTTGGTGATTACCCTTCTGATTTAGTGGAAGAATAGTTGGCCTTCGTGGTGGCTAAGTGAGCAAAGGGTTGAGTGAAACCCGACCTTTCGTGGGCATCCTCAATGTGGATGTAGGCTCCTTTGTGGGGTTGAACCATGGGATAAATCTTGCGTCTTATGTTTTTGATTTGACTTTCTCGTTCTTCGCTAGATCTAGTTAGGTCTACTTACATTCTTTGTCTCAATCTTGTGATCCGCCTCAATCTAGTTGATTTTACTTCGTGCACATCATCTACTAGATTTCTAGGTTCATACACTTTATATTTCATCAAGTTAAGTTTGTTAGATCGCATAAAAATCTCACCTTTGGTCAAGTTTGTCATTCTGGCTGGACTAGTACGCCCTCAAACCGGACTAGTCCGTACTCTATAATTTGATTAGATTTTATTAAGTTAAATTTCAGGTTATCCGCCTATTCACCCCCCTCTAGACAACATTCAATTGGTATCAGAGCCTAACTCTCCTAAAAGCTTAACCGCTTGGAGAGGAGATGGGAGAAAACGGTGAGAAGGAGATGTCGATCATCGACACCACCAGCACCGGCGAGAACAACCACACCGAAGGACAAGGATCCAATCCCTTGCACGACAAGACTAGCAACACCTCCAAGGACAGGCCAAAGCCTCCTCTCTTCAATGGCGAAACTGAACATGAAGATGAAGAAGTGAAGCGCCTTGCGAACCTCCTTCAAAAGGCAAGAGATGAGGCCAAGAAAAGGAGAAGGCTTGAGAAGGAGAAGAAGCTCAAGAAGCACGAAGAGGACTACACGCGATATCCTTTTAACTATGAGTGCCTCAATTCTCATTCAAACTACCTTTCCATTCCAATGGGCAAAGCTCCACATTTTGATGGGACTAACTAAACTATGTGGAAGCACAACATGAAGTTGCATCTTATTTCACTCAATCCCACACTTTGGCATGTTGTTTGCACAGGTGTAGATATCCTCGTGGACGACGAAGAGCTGACCCAGGAACAGGAACAACTCATTCACCGCAATGCTCAAGTGGCGGCCATGCTCAACTCAGCCTTGAACCAAGAAGAATTCAACAAAGTGGATGAGTTGGAGCAAGCCAAGGAAATTTGGGACACTCTCAAGATTGCACGTGAAGGCAACCAGTCCGGGAGGGAAGCCAAAATTGAGATGATCGAGGGGGAGCTTAGAAGATTCACCATGGTAGAAGGCGAGACCCCTCAAGAGATGTACAACCGACTCAAGACTCTTATCAATAGGAGTCGGGCGTATGGATGCAAGAAGTGGACCGGACATGATGTGGTCAAGAGGATGATAAGAGCCTTCATGCCTTGCAATGTGACACTTTGCACTCTCATCCGCGAGAGTCCCAACTTCCACAAGATGACTCTGGAGGAGGTGCTTGGCAAGATCATTAACCACGAGATGATGGAGATGGAAGCACGCCATGAGAGCAAGGGTAAGGACAAGAGCAAGTCAAGACCAAGGAGAGCGTGCTACAATTGTGGTGAGTATGGGAACTTCACACGCTACAATTGTGGTGAGTATGGGAACTTCATTGTGAATTTCCCATATGAAAAGGAAGAAGACAAGAATAAGAAGATCAAGGATGAGAAGCCTCAAGAGAGGAAGAGGTTCAAGAAGAAGAAAGCACATGGGCACGCTCATGTTGGCAAGGAGTGGGACTCCAACTATGAGTCCTCCTCCGATGATGAAGTGGGAGTAGCAACCGTTGCTATCAAGAAGCCAACAATGAAGAAGACTCTCCTACCAAACAAGGGAGAGTGGAAAAGCTCAAGCCACACTTGCCTTATGGCCAAGGAAGGAAAACAAAAGGTTAAATCAAAAAATTCCTTGCGTTCCGTTAAAGATGAGGATTTTGATAGTGATAGTGAGAATGAGTATATGTTTGAAGGTTTGAGTAAAAGTGCTATTATTAAAATGAAAAAGCTTTCCAATGAAATTTTAGACAAGGAAGAATTTCTCAAGGAACAAGATGAATTGCTTTTCAATGAAAGGAAAAGGAATCTAGACCTTGAGAAGCTTCTTCATCTTTAGAAGGAAAAGAAAAAGGCACTTGAACTTGCAAAATGCAAGGAGGCTTCTTGAAGCCTCAAGAGTTCGAATGTTGTGCTCCAAGATGAACTTGTGTGAAAAAAGCTCACAAGAGTCTTGGAGCACAATTCGCAACTCTCAAGTCAAGTGTCCCTTCTTCTCACTCAACAAGCTCAAAGTTGCCTAAAATCGAATCAGACACTAAAGCTTGCAAATGTGCCAACCTTGTGCTTGACCTGAAGAATGAGCTCAACTTGGCTGTAATGTCCTCATTTTCATGCACCATGCATTGCATAAGTTCATTAACCATGTTAAACATTAATCCACATAAAAAGAAATAAGGTTAAAATGAATTTAGAGCAAAACCGCACTTAAGAATTCTAGGAAGTGTGGACTAGTCCAGTTTTCGTGCGGACTAGTCCGATTTCTCTCTGACCTCCATCAGACTAGTCTGTTATTGCTGCGGACTAGTCTGATTTTGCTTCTGGACAGTTTCGGACTTGTCCGGTCCATTGGGGACTAGTCCTGTATTCCAGGAATACTTGAAATTGTGCTAAGTCCTTGGACTTGTCCGGTATTCCAGTGAACTTCTCCGTTTTCCCTCTGACTAAAATCAGACTTGTCTGGTTTTTGCCAGACTTGTCTGATTTCCCTCTGACCAAGTTTGGACTTGTCCGATATAGTCCAGACTTGTCCGTTATCTCTCTGTCTAACTTCGGACTAGTCCAGCCCTTTTCGTACTTGTCCAATCGCGATTTCGAGTTGATCTTCCGTCCCATGATTTGTTTTTGGGTTTTACCTAAAGTGGGCCTAAGAATGTTGTGTGTAACTCTTTTTGGAGTCCATGTGGGATCCCACACTGGCCTCAACCCTTCCCAAACTCGAATTCATTGAAACCCTAGCCTCCACACTTATATAAACAACCCCACCCCTTGACTTTATATCCTTTTGCCTCAATTGAAGACCACCCAAACCCTATTTCTTGGAGAGCCACCACCAAGGAGTTAGAAGGAGATCCTGAGCAAGAAGAAGAAGAGGAGGAAATGAAAGAGGATCAAGATCTCCATCAAGTTTCGTCCTCCATCAACAATTCACCTTCAAGTTCTTCATCAACCCTAGAACATCAAGATCCAAGTGTTGTCTCCAAACTCTTGATTCATTGGGGCTCTAAACACCTGGTATACCTTCTACTCTCTATTCTCCATGTGAATTCAAACCCGTTCCTCCAAATTCACGTCGATCTAGAAAACCCTAATTCGCTGTTCCTTGGAAGGGCGGACTAGTCTGGTCCCAAGCGAACTTGTCCAATTTTGCAATCTATTTCCTTTTGAATTAAATCTGAATTGGTTCAAATCAATTCCAAACCTGTCCAAACTTGTTAATAACCATTAGAACTAGTTAGTAAACATCATTAACAACTCATTAACAAGTTTTACTTTGCATTTGCATCAATCATGCATGTCATGTCATATTGAGTAATATATGTGCACTTATTGATTGTGATTCTTGTCTTGTATGTTCGTTGTGCGTATTAGACGGATTTGCGCTAGAGAGTGCTGCGGAAGATCTCCAGCACCAAGAGTTTGAAGTCTTTGATCCTAATCAAGCCCAAGAGCAAGGCATGTGTCCTTGAACATATTGATCCTGTTTTGACAATAAATGTTTTGTTTGCAAATTGCATGCTTGTGTCAATTTCATGGGAATCCTATGATAGGAAGTTTACTAGAT
Source organism: Tuctoria greenei (assembly GCA_036927565.1). Lineage (NCBI taxonomy): Eukaryota > Viridiplantae > Streptophyta > Magnoliopsida > Poales > Poaceae > Tuctoria > Tuctoria greenei. The sequence continues at coordinate 209,980,887 of JAYESD010000003.1, forward strand.
TTGTTTGACCACCCTTGTCACCTAGAATTCATGGTAGCGAGTCAGGAAGGGCTTTTTACCTTTTTGCTTCGCTTAATAAATTGGGATGGGAAAACAACTATACTATTTATTTATGCATTAATGAGATTATAGTTAATATGAACTGGTCAATATGATATGGTAATGGGTGATCTAAGAAAGCATGGTATGTTGATTGGGTTGGATGTTATGGTGGTTTTTTTGCTTTAGATCTAAGGACCGGTTCATGCGAGAATAAACCAGGACAATAGTGCCACCACGAGGCCAAGTATGGGTGCGGTGTAGCTGATTAATTAGGGTATTGCTAGTATTGAATGGATCATTTGGCGCACCGGGGAAGGGGAGTCAGATTGGGTTTGGGTATGGTTGGCGGAACTCACTGGGATCTGAATGGCACAAGAGGGGGCCCTTGGTTGAAGATGTGCTCAGTTGGAGACATCACCACCGGTGAAACCTCAGTGGGTCCGTACATACTAGTAGTCCCTTTGTAAAAGCTATTTTGCGATCTCTTGGTCATACATCAATGGTAGTGTTTGGCATAATAGAGGTTTTCTTAGTCGCCGACGGGTGATGAAATCACAAACACATGGGTAAAGTGGTACAAACTCTGCAGAGTCTATTAAAACTATCATGATAGCCGTGCTCACGGTTATGAGCACCTGGACAACTTCCATGATTAGAAGGGTTTTGGTTATGGATATGGGTAGGTATGGTTATGGTTTGGTACTGGTTATGGCTGGTTATGGGATGGTATTATGGTTTATGGCAATGGATATGGTTGTTGGTATTGAGAAATCTGGAATATGGATATTGGTAATGAGATATGGACTAGTATTATGGTAACTTCATGGTTTATGATGGGATTACTTCACATACATATAATATTTTGCTTTTCAAATGTTTTAATGTACTTTTCAGTATTTAGCCTTATTATATTCGTCATTTGAATCAGCTACATGTCATACTTTCCACACTTGCTGAGTACGACATGTACTCACCCTTGTAATTCCCCCACCAACAGTTGCAGGTCAGGATTGGGAGTATAACGACGATAATGCGGAGTTCTAGGTCGTGTCTGCCGTCAACTTTGTCTGTGGTGTTGATTGGAGCTGCTCTATACCCTATTTGATTATGCTACTTAGATGCTTAGTTTGCTCAGTTTAGTTTATTTCCGTTGCATTAGTTCAAACTTGTCATTAGTGTTCATTAGAGATTGTATTCGAGGATATTAGGAATTGTGTAATAAAAGTACTTAATTTATCTTGTTCTGTGGTAATTTTCTGTATATCCTTTTGTGATTGCACTCATGTATGTGTGTTAAACATCCTGAGCACACATATACTGCACTTGGTTCATTTTTGGAGCCGGGTTTCACAAATTGGTATCACAGCCACAGGTTGACCCTTGGATGCAACCTAGATAGAATGGACACTTTAGAGTGTATAGGAACACTCGAGGATCGATGTATTTTTGTTTGGTGTGCTGTTTGCTATATATTGTTTGCTTGTGTGCTTAGTAGATGATTTTGGGATGCTTTAGCATTGCCATATCCACATAGGCTAGTATAGGTAGTTGCTTAGTTTCATATCCCTTGATGCATATAGTTGGGGACGTTTTCTAAATTCTTATCTCTTGCTTGTCTTCATATGGTGAGGATTCGTAGCTAGAGGGATGACAATGATGAGGAGGAGAACAATGGAGCAACTCAGAACAACATGTACAAGGACCTGCCAAAGGAGCTATCAACCTTGAGCAGCTTTTGGTGATGCAAAACCAGCTCATGCAGACTATGATTCAAACTATGGGATAGCTGCAGGTTGGCAACAACCTCAACAATCATCCCAACATGCCTCCACCGCCACCCCCGCCTCCTCATAACCGGTTGGTAGAGTTTATGAGGACTAGGCCACCGACTTTTGCTCAAGCTGCTGAACCTATGGATGCTGATGATTGGCTCAAGTCTGTGGACATGAAGCTAGCTATTGTCCAATGTAGTGACCGAGAGAAGGTGCTCTTTGCATCTCATCAACTTGTTGGAGCAGCTGCCGATTGGTGGGATTCACTATGCAACGCCCATGAGAACCAAGAGAGGATTACTTGGGTCGAATTCAAGGAGAGCTTCCATTCTCATTATGTGCCTGAGGGTATTATGATTTTGAAGAGGCAGGAATTTAAGAACCTGAGTCAAGGAAGATCGAGTGTGGGTGAATATCTCAATATATTCACTCAACTTTCAAGGTATGCGCCTGAGGATGTGAGCCGGGATAGCCGGAAGCAATACTTGTTCATGAAGGGGTTGAACAATGAGATCCAAGTGCAATTGCTCAATTGTGATTATGCCAACTTCCAGAAGCTTGTGGACAAAGCAATTGTTGTGGAGAACAAGGTTCGAGAGATGGAGCTAGATAACAAGAGGAAGATGCCATATCAAGGACAACAAGGAAGTAATGTGCACCCTCGCTTTGCACCACCCAATGCGCCATATTACAACTCTTCCGCTCGTGTATAGCGTCCTGGTTATGCACCGCACCCAGCTCAGTTGGTGCAACAACGCCCTGTCATGCAAGCACCTAGGCCTCTAATGCCTTTTGAGCCTCATGCAAATTTTCCTGATGCCAATGTGCAAAACCAAGTCCGTCCAAATTCTAGTGCAGCAAGGAAGTCCTATACATGTGGAGAAGCAGGACACTTTGCACATCAATGCCCTAAATCAGGCCTTGGTCAAGGAAGCAATGCGCCGAGGAAAAACCCAAGACCCAATGGAGGACAGTCGCAAGGGAACCGTGGACAGCAAAATTTTTCTCATGGCAATGTGAACCATGTTTCTACGGAGGATGCTCAACAAGCAGATGATGTGGTGATTGGTATGTTTCTCGCAAACTCCAACCCAACGACTATGTTATTTGATTATGGAGCATCGCATTCATTCACTGCATCAAAATATGTTGCCAAGTATAGTTTGCCTATCTCTCATATGAAGTTTACTCTATTGGTTAAGTCTCCTAAAGGAGATATGAGGACAAATATAGTATGTCCAAAAGTAAGCCTTAGAATAAGGGGGGTAGACTTCTTGGCCAACCTCATTGTCTTGGATTCTCAAAGATTGGACATTATACTTGGTATGGATTGGTTGAGGAAGCACAATGGAGTCATTGAATGTGCCACAAAGACGGTGAAGTTGACCAATGAGGAAGGGATCACCATAGAGTTTGAAGCATCTCAACACGCACCGAAGCAATTGGAGCTGAATCACCTGGGCGGTGCCACAGTTGAGGAGATTCCGGAGGTGTGTAAATTTTTGGATGTGTTCCTGGACGAGTTGTCAGGTATGCCACCTAACCGAGATATTGAGTTCATGATTGAGTTAATACCTGGAACTGCACCTATAACTAAGAGGCCATATAGGATGCCTCCTAAGGAGTTAGCGGAGCTCAAGAAGCAGATTCAAGAGCAACTAGAGAAGGGCTTTATTCGCCCCAACTCTTCACCTTGGGGAGCGCCCATTCTTTTCGTGGATAAGAAGGATGGATCACAAAGGATGTGTGTGGATTACCAAGCTCTCAATGAGGTGACCATCAAGAACAAGTACACTTTGCCACGCATAGAAGATTAGTTCAAGCAGATGAAGGGTGCATATGTTTTCTCCAAGTTTGATTTGAGGCCGGGATACTTCTAAATGAAGATTAGACCATCGGACATACCCAAGACAGCTTTCAGGACACGGTATGGATCTTATGAGTACACCATGATGTCTTTTGGATTGACAAATGCACCTGTATACTTTATGTACCTCATGAATAAGGTCTTCATGGAGTACTTGGATAAGTTTGTTGTTGTGTTTATTGATGACATTATGATCTACTCGAAGGATGAGAAGGAACATGAGAAACATTTTAGGCTTACGTTGCAGAAATTGAGAGAGCACCGATTATATGCCAAGTTCAACAAGTGTCGACTTTGGTTAAGGGAGGTGTCGTTTTTGGGTCATATCATCTTGGGAGGAGTAGTATCGGTTGACCCAGGAAAAGTGAGGGATGTGTTGAAATGGGAACCCCTGCAGAATGTCAAGGAAATAAGGAGCTTTCTTGGAATGGCTGGATATTACCGTCAAATGATCAAGGACTTTTCCAAGATAGCCAAACCAATGACGGAATTAATAATGAAGGGGAAGGCGTTTCAATGGACTCAAGCTTGTCAAGAGAGTTTTGAGGAGTTGAAGAAAAGGTTGACAACAACCCCAGTTTTGATATTGCCGGATGTGAGCAAGAGTTTTGATATATATTGCGACGCATCAAGACAAGGACATGGATGTGTATTGATGCAAGGAGGTCATGTGGTTGCATATGCATTGAGACAATTGAAGAAACATGAGCAGAATTATCCAATGCATGATTTGGAACTTGCTGCTGTGGTACACGCATTGAAGATTTGGAAACATTATATCCATAGACATAGGTGCAAAATTTATACGGATCATAAGAGTCTCAAGTACATATTTACACAAACAGATTTGAATTTGCGGCAGCCCATGACCCCGTTGAACACTCTAGAACCAAACACATTGACATCCGGTACCATTTCTTGAGAGACCATTCAATAAAGAGAGATATTGTCATTTCACATGTGAGAACTGAAAAACAACTAGCCGATATCTTCACCAAGCCACTAGATGAAAAAACGCTTTTGCAAACTTAGGAATGAACTAAATATCCTTAATTCTTGAAATTGGCTTAAGATGTTGCATATTTGATTGTTAGTTTTGTTTTCTCTTCAAAATTATGCATGCTTTCGAAAACTTGCCTGCCTCAAATTTTCTATCAAATTATTCTCAATTATTGTCTCCTTGAATCACAGTCACTGTATGAATATTTGTGTGCTTTACTAGCCATATTCATTGAGAATATTTGTGGAAACTTAGTCCATATGGATCATTCCTTGCAAATTCCTCAATATATATGAGAATTTGCTGTCTAGGACCAGACTAGTCTGCCCATGGGGCCGGACAAGTCCGGTATCCTGGACATGTTCGGACAGGCACAAACTAGTCCACACCGGGTTTGTCTGGACTCCCAGGTTAGTTTGGACCTGGTATGGCGCCCGGACTTGTCCGATATAACCAATGGACTAGTCCGGACCTCTAGGGACTTAACCCCCAAGCGTCGGGCCCAACCATTTCCATTCTCCCTTTCCACTTCAACGTGTGCCCCTCTCCCAAAAACTGCCCTTATTGGTGATTTTGGTTCCAACCCTCAAACTCTTCGGGGAATCCGTGTGGAAGCTTCTCCGAAGTGTCGAGAAGACGAATCCTAGACTACTCTGCCTTCCATCCGCGGATTGTCCGATTCTCTCATCTTAAGGTGAGTTTTTGACCTAACTCAAACTTTTTCAATTCCGTCGATTCTAGGTCGTTTCTTTTGTTACTTAGAGTCTCCTTTGAATATCAATTAACTTGTGATCCTTTCCATGCAATATTGCGCCTTGGTATCGAAATTTGTGGGAAAAATCGCATAGTTAGGGTTTAACACTAGGTGGTCCGGACGGACAATTCTGTTCTTGACCGGACTAGTCCGGCCAGGGACTGGACAAGTCCGGCCTAACCTAGGGTTAACTCATAACTTAGTGAATTTTCTACACTTCCACCACAATATCTTGCTTGATCTCACCTTATATTCTTCTGTTATCCTTATTTCATCATGTCTAGGCGCAACAAGTCTCCTCTTTCCGACCCGGAAAGGGAGGGGGCTTGTGAAGAGTGCCATCGTCGAAGGGGTAAGGAGGAAGCTTCTATTGCAACAGAGTTTGAGCGCATGCGTGAAGCTCGGCTCAAGAAGAAACGTGATCAAGAGGCAGCCCAAGCTCAAGCGGCTGAAGAGCAAGCAAGCCGAAGGAAAAGGATTGTTACAATGGGTGAGAAGCAAAAGGCCCAAGCGGCCGATAACGGCAAAGCACCAAAGGGAGAGAGCAGCATAGCAACGGGCAAGGGAAAAGAGCCCGCAAAGAAGATGCCATTCAGAAAGGCTCCTCCTAGGAAGAATGCCCTTGCAGGGAGAGGCTTGGTCATTCGTGACCAACCCGCGGAGCCTCATCGTCCTCCACAAGGCCACATTGTTCCTTTGGTCATGCCTCCTCCTGTGCATGATCCCAACCGACAAACAGAGCTAGGAACCAATGTTTTCAAAGGGCAAGGGGCGGTGAAAGCAAAACGGCTAAGATTAAAGGATCCCCACAAGTATGAGAAGGCTACAGCGAATCCTCACATTTGGTGTGATTTCCATTGCGATTACTATTGCCTAGTATACCTATCCAAGAAGACTCCAGTGACGTATGCTCAATGAGTAAATTGGGCCTATATGGAAAAGAAGAATCACCAAGCTTTCAATGCAGTAATCCAAGTTGTTGAGCATCATGGACTTAGTGAGTTGATTGAGTTTAGGTACAACTGCAACACGGAGGTGGTGGCTCAATTAAACACCACATGCTACTTCTTCACCTTTGGAGATAGGAGAATCACCTGGTTGACCAATGGAGTTCAATACTCCATGCTCTATGATGAGTTTGCTAAGATCCTTGGACTTGAGGAGTTCCTAAACTATGAGTTGATCGTTCACAACCTCAAGGCTCTAGATTTGGGGGAGATGGAGTTCATGTACGAGGTTGGCTTCTACAATCCCCCAACAACCAAGATTCTTCGCCCCTTCTTTAGTGTGCTCAATCGAATATTTAGATAAACCCTAGCACCTAAATAGGGGGATATAGGCATGATTCAAGGAAATTTGCGGCACTTCATGAAGTTGATAGTTGACGATGAGAAGTTCAATGTCTTTGACTCTATTTACAATGACATCTTGAATGTAGGCCTAGAGGGGGGGGGGGTGAATAGGCCTTTTTGAAATTTCTCGGTTCCTGTAGCACTTCAACAACAAGGTCAAAACCAGATATATCGGACTAGTCCGGTAAAGTGCGGACTAGTCCGGATTTCACGGGCTAGGTTGATCAAGTTAGGTCAATTTGATTGTTTCGTTGACGTTTGCAGCGGAAATATAAACTTTAATAACAGTTCAATAGTTGTATGTCAAGTTCTATTGCAAGTATGATTCTTGTTCAACTATTTAACTTGAATTCAACAAAATGAATCAAACCCTAGATAATGTTGATCAACTAGAATGATGAACACAAACGAACAAGACACAAGATTTATCCCGTGGTTCGGTTACCACGAAGGCAACCTACGTCCACGTTGAGGAGCCCACAAAAGGACCGGGTCTTCACCAACCCTTCCCTCGTCGGATCGCCATGAAGGCCAATCCTCTTCCACTAATCACACAGGGGTAAATCACCAAGTTGAAGGGGCGATCTCACAAGTTGAGAGCTCCCTTGATTACAAGTTTCAAGACCACCAATAACACACTTCGAAATATACAAATTGAGATACAAGAGTGTGTTAGAGATTCAAACCAAGAGCTCAATCGTGTGCCAATTGCCCTCTCCAATGATCTACAGGTGATCTTCAATGGATTGATCAATTTTTCACTTAGATTCGTGGAGAGAGGTAGTTTTTGAGTCTCTTGGGAGGTGTGACGGCGCTAGGGTTCGAGAGAGGGTGAAAGTGGGCCGTGCACCTCTATTTATATGGGGTTTCTAAAAGTGACCGTTAGGGTTCAGAAAGATCGGACTAGTCCGTGGTGGTCACCGGACTAGTCCGGTGTGCTGTGTGTAGCAAACCCTAAGTGTTCAGGAATATCGGACTAGTCCGGTTGAAAACGGACTTGTCCGATTTTGCTACTGGAAAGCTTCGGACTAGTCCGATTGCCACCGGACTTGTCCGGACAAATGAAACCCTAAGTGTTTGGGATGACAAGTCCGCACTTGGAAGACTTGTCCGATTTAGATCAGTGTGTATATCGGACTAGTCCGTGTAGACACCGGACTTGTCCGAAGTGGATCAGAATGAATATCGGACTAGTCCGGGTCACAACGGACTTGTCCGATTTTGTGTGACTTGTGCATTGTGTTAAGGACTAGTCCGCATTGGAGTGGACTAGTCCGAAGTGGATCAGAAAGATATCGGACTAGTCCGGCTGATATCGGACTAGTCCGGTCCTGTATAGCTTTGTGCATTGTGTGTGTGTGTGATTAAATGAGATTGAGCTCTTGGGTGTGTTTCCTTAACACACTCCATACATACTAAACTACTAATTTCTTCTCCTTGAGCTCAAATTCATTTTCCTTCTCAATTTCCCTCTTTTTGGCACTTTGCTCATTTTTCATCATTTTCCTGCATTCATCTCAACAAAAGGATTAGGATCCCAATTGCTTGTCATAAATCATCCAAAACCCACAAGGGAGTCCTAGATGCATTTTCAATATCCCCCTTTTTGGTGATTGATGACAACCAATTGAGATTTCACAATATGAGGTATAAAATGAGATTTTCATAAAGTATGCACATATGACTCAAAAATACATCAAGCAACAAGATAATTATTCATGTGTGCATTCTTTATGGTGGGATGCATACTAAGAGCATGAATGCATTAAGAATGACAGAATTTGCATTGATCAACTAATATCAAGTGAATATGGCATTTCAGGAGCAAAAGTTCAGATTTCATCACACACTTGCAAATTAATTGAGCAATTTAACACAGGACCAAACATGATATGAAAATAGTGTTAAACAAATACAATCACAATTAAAAAATACATAGAGAGCTCTCTCCTCGCATCCTATTCAGCTAAAGCTAAGACTAGAGACTCCCCCTCAATCTCTCCCCCTTTGGCATCAAGACACCAAAAAGAGAGAGAGGAAGGTCCTAGGGCTTCACTCTTCGCTGTCAGTCCTCTCGTTGTCTTTATCGTCTTCATCGCTTTCCGCTTGACGAGGTTGAGAGGGAGGAGGAGGAGCGGAGCTGCTCGAGCCCCCAATGCCAAAATAGGCAAGCTCGGAGGGAGTCAAGGGGCTGAGCTCGGTGATGTCCGGATCAGAATCTTCAGAAAGTACTGGAGATCCAATTGGGTTGATCTCCAGCTTCTCACTCAGCTGCTTCACATTGGCTTTTATGTACCTCATGTTCTCCTTCCTCTTCTGATTTAGCTTGTGAAGCTTCACTTCAGTTTTCTTGCATGAGGAGAAAATTGCAGCCAAGTACTTGAGGATCCCACTGGCGGATCCTTTTTGAGGAGCTTCCCTGGAGGGAGGAGGAGCCCTAGCAGCTTCTTCTTGCCTTGCCGGTGCCTCGGGGCTTGAGGCCGGCGATGGAGCAGCCTGGACACTCACTGGCTAAGGCTTCTGAGGCCTCAGTGGGGTGTGCTCCACATCCTTCACAAAGTCGATCCCTGTGACCTTCTCAATCATAAACATCAAGTAAGGGGCATAGCCACAGGATCGGTTGGGGGTACTTGAGATATTGACCATATCATTCCAAATATAGTCTGCAACATCGAATTGCCTTTGCTTGCTTATGACCCTCATCAGGGTCCGGAGGTAGCCTTGCACACTCCCTGCATCCCCATCCTTGGGGGCAATTGTCTTCCTGAGGACTCTGTTGAGGACCACTAAGAAAGGCTTCATATTCTTTGTGGAGGGAGGAACATACTTAGAGTTGGGCTCATACATGAACTTCATTCCGTCCCTCTCAATGACCCCTATGTTGTGGATGATCAGGTGGTCATTTCCAGCAGAGTCTAAATGGAGCAGGTTTGCAAAATCCTCCTGAGTGATGGAGTACTTGGATCCATGGGTCATCCAAGTCACACTTTCTTCATCTTCACTCGAGAAGTGGCACGTTGCATAGAATTGTGCAATCACTTCATCATTCCAATTGTGTCTGAAGGCAAAGAGATCCTTCAGACCATGTCTCTCTGCAGCTGCTATCACTTCATCAAAAGCTGCACATTTCTTCTTCTCAAGGTGGGCCCAGTCAATCCATTGACTGCGCACCACCGGGTCTTCATCGGCAAGTAGACCAACTTGTAGAAATCAGCATGGAAATTTGACCAAAATCTGCCATCAGCTGTTTGCTTGGGCCTTGCATAGCAATCAACACTTCTCAACTTCGCAGCCACATCGCTGCCCTTGCGAGTGAATCTTTCCTCATTGGGGTCCCGGACCCCTTCTCTGGGAGTATGCAGCTTCAGGGGCCCAACAGGCCCTGTGGCAACCCCCTTGCCCTTCCCTTTAGCTTGTCGAAGGCCACTTGAAGAAGTAGCGGCCTTTGAAGCGGCTTTCTTAACGCACACCTTCCTTCGAACTTGGGTAGGTGAGGGAGCAGGCTCGGAGGGTCTCTCTTGGCGTTTCTTGCCAAGACCCGCCGAGGACCGAGGTGCCACCTCGTGGTCCAACTCGGCCTCGAAATCGGAGATTTCATTGTCGGAGCTCGACATGATCTAAGAATGAGTGATCAAGAGAAAGGACAAGTCATACATGGTATTAGTGAGGTAAGATGGCAATGGAAGGCATTAGGGAATTAAAGAATTAGGTTTTGGTTCAGAAACAACGGACTTGTCCGGTGCACAGGCACGGACTAGTCCGGGGGACCGGACTTGTCCTTACCTGGATCGGACTAGTCCGTTGTTCATCTGCAAAAAACCTAACAGACTGGACAAAAATTGATCCCTAAGGTAAAACTAGTCTAGCATACACATAGTACATCAACTAGACATGTAACTAGTGAAGAATGCTAGGCCAAACGATAAGCAATAGAGAAATTTGTGATTTCTTAGGGTTTTGAAGAAAATTTACCAAGAAATCAAAGGAAGCTTGAGATTTTGGGGGTTGGAGGCCGGACTTGTCCGCTAACTTCAATCCCCGAGTCTTCAAGCTTGATCTCCGCCCAAGATTGAGGCTTTTCGACGGAGGAATCAAGGATTTGCCTTGGGAGCTCGAGCGCAAGAGAGAGAAAGCTTGGGGGCGAGTATGGGGTGAAGGGATTAGGGTTTGGTGGCGGCTAGGGTTATGGACACGAAAAATCGGACAAGTCCGGACATGATCGGACTAGTCTGAAGTCATCCAGAGACCTATATCGGACTAGTCCGTGGTCTGTCGGACTAGTCCGGCCTAACCGGCACTCTGCGGACTAGTCTGCAATGGCGGACTAGTCCGGGTAACCACGGACTTGTCCGTGGTCACCAGGAAAGAATTGCATAGCCCATTCATATATATTTGAAGGTCCAATAATTGAGAGTAGAGAGGCAAAACAATTCAAATAATCTTGATGAATTTGACCAGTAAGCAAACAACAATCATACTATGATCAAAAATTCATCAAGATCTAATAATTGACATAGTTTTTCGAGAGAAAAATGAAGAGGGATGATTTTCACAATTCAATCAATATTTTGAAGCAATCATACAGGTATGCAACTTTTCAAGCCACACTCCGAGAATCAAGAATGTTTAGCTCATTTCGGAGTTCGCAAAAACGTTTTTCATCAAGTGGCTTGGTGAATATGTCGGCCAATTGTTTTTGGGTGTTGACATGAGAGATGGATATGTCTCCTTTCATGGAATGGTCTCTCAAGAAATGGTGTCTTATGTCAATGTGTTTAGTCCTAGAGTGCTCAACTGGATTGTGTGCTATTTTAATGGCACTCTCATTATCACAAAGGAGAGGAATACGGTTCATATTGTAACCGTAATCCCTTAGAGTTTGTCGCATCCAAAGGAGTTGTGCACAACAACTCCCGGCTGCAACATACTCCGCTTCGGCTGTGGATAATGCAATGGAATTCTGTTTCTTGGATGACCAAGAAACTAAGGATCTTCCTAGGAATTGGCAAGTGCCGGAAGTGCTTTTTCTATCAACTTTGCACCCGGCATAATCTGCATCGGAATACCCAATGAGATTGAATTTTGAGCCTTTTGGGTACCAAAGACCAAGGTTGGGTGTATGAACTAAATATCTTAGGATTCTCTTTACGGCTGTCAAATGACATTCCTTAGGGTTGGCTTGAAATCTTGCACACAAACATACACTCAACATAATATCTGGCCTAGATGCACATAAGTATAGTAAGGATCCAATCATGGAGCGATAGACCTTTTGGTCGATGCTCGGTCCATCTTCATTGAGATCCAAGTGGCCATTCGTTGCCATGGGAGTCTTTATGGGCTTTGCCTTGTCCATGCCAAACTTCTTGAGGATGTCCTGTGTGTACTTGGTTTGGCTTATGAATGTTCCTTCCCTTTGTTGCCGCACTTGGAATCCCAAGAAGTACTTCAATTCTCCCATCATTGACATTTCAAATCTGTCTGTCATAATTTTACTAAACTCTTCACAGAAAGATTGGTTAGTTGATCCAAAAATTATATCATCAACATAGATTTGGCAAATAAAAAGATCATTATCCAGATTTTTTGTGAATAATGTATAGTCTACTTTGCCAATTTGAAAACCATTATCAATTAAAAAATCTCTAAGACACTCATACCAAGCTCTAGGAGCCTGTTTGAGGCCATAGAGAGCCTTACGCAGTTTATACACGTGGTCGGGGAACTCTTCGTCTTCAAACCCAGGTGGTTGCTCCACGTACACCTCCTCCTTGATCGGTCCGTTGAGGAAGGCGCTTTTCACATCCATTTGATACAGCTTGAAATCATGGTGAGTAGCATATGCAAGTAATATTCTAATTGATTCAAGCCTAGCTACTGGAGCAAAGGTTTCATCGAAATCCAAACCTTCGACTTGTGAGTAACCTTTGGCCACAAGTCGTGCCTTGTTTCTTGTCACCACTCCGTGTTCGTCTTGCTTGTTGCGGAAGACCCACTTGGTGCCCACAATATTTGCATTGGGTCTTTCCACAAGTTCCCAAACTTCGTTTCTCTTGAAATTGTTCAACTCTTCTTGCATTGCCACCACCTAGTCCGGATCCTTTAATGCATCCTCAGTCCTGCGGGATTCCAAAAAGGAGACAAACGAGTAATGTTCACAGAAATTTGCTATACGAGATCTAGTGGTTACTCCCTTTTGGATGTCGCCGATGATGTTGTCGATTGGATGATCCCTTTGAATGCATTGGTGTACTCTTGGGTGTGGCACTTGGGGGTCGTATGTTGGTGATCATCTTCTTCTCCCCCTGAGTTGTTGTCCTCGTTGATTTGTTGATCATGTTCATATTCCTGTGATTGATCTTGTATCGAGGCTCCCCCTTGATTGTTGATCTCCTCTTGTGGTTCACTTTCCTCTTGTATTTGTGACGATGACTCTTGTGGTCGTACTTCGTCTAGAGCCATCCTCTTCAATGCTTGATAGGGGGCTTCCTCTTTACCTAATTCACATTGATCAACTTGCTCCTTTTGGGAGTCATTAGTTTCATCGAACACTACGTCACGTGCCACTTCAACAAGTCCGGAGGCCTTGTTGAAAACACGATAGGCGTAAGTGTTCGAATGATAACCAAGCAAGAAACCTTCATCGGACTTCGAAGCGAACTTTGAAGTCCTGGGCTTCTTGTTCAAAATATAGCAAGGAGAACCGAAAACTCGAAAATATGAAATGTTCGGTTTGTTACCGGTGAGTAGCTCATAGGGTGTTCTTTAGTAGTCGATGAAGGTAGAGTCGATTTGTGGCATGGCAAGCGGTGTTGATTGCTTCCGCCCAAAATCGATTCGAAGTCTTGTATTCATCGAGCATTGTTCTTGCCATCTCTATGAGCGTTCGGTTCTTCCTTTCGGCAACTCCGTTTTGTTGTGGAGAGTATGGTGCTGAGAATTCGTGCTTGATTCCTTCCTCATCAAGGTACTCCTCCACTTGTATGTTCTTGAACTCCGTGCCGTTGTCGCTCCGAATACTCTTGATTGATAGTGAGAACTCGTTTTGCGCTCGCTTGAAGAATTTCTTGAGTGTTCCTTGTGTTTCTGACTTGTCATGCAAAAAGAACACCCAAGTGAAGCGGGAAAAATCATCAATAATAACTAAACCGTATTTATTACCGCCGATGCTTATGTAAGCAATTGGACCAAACAAGTCCATATGAAGTAGTTCGAGCGGTCTTGTCGTGGTCATGATGTTCTTCGCGGGATGTTGTGCTCCAACTTGCTTCCCTGCTTGGCACGCGCTACAAGGCCTGTCTTTCTCAAACACAACATCTTTCAAACCTCGGATGTGATCGCCCTTGAGGAGTTTTTGAAGGTTCCTCATACCAACATGTGCCAGCCGTCTATGCCACAGCCAACCCATGTTGGTCTTTGCAATCAAGCATGTGTCGAGTTCGGCTTTATCCTTGTTGAAGTCAACAAGGTAAAGCTTTCCCTTCAACATAACCTTGAATGCAACAGAACCATTACTTCTCCTTGAGACGGTCACACCCTTGTTAGTGAACAGGCAATTATAACCTTTGTCACATAATTGAGATATGGACAGCAGGTTATAATCTAAAGATTCAACGTGTAAAACATGCGAAAGAGTATGTTCAGAGGATATTGCTATTTTACCGGTACTGAGGACCCTTCCTTGACTGTTATCCCCAAAGTAGATGCCTTCGTTTGGGTCCTTGTTCACTTCATACTCCACAAACATCCTCCTTTCTCCTGTCATGTGGTTGGTGCATCCACTGTCTAGCACCCATTTGGATCCACCGGAGGAGTAGGCCTGCTAAAACAAATTACGCCTTGGTTTTAGGTACCCAAGCTCTCTTGGGTCCTTGGAGGTTAGTAACAATACATTTGGGCACCCACACATGGGATTTTGTGTTCCCATGGCGTGGCCCAACATAATAAGCATACACTTTACCAACATTATTTTTCATTAATACATAAGAAGCATCAAAGGTTTTAAACAAGAGTTGTTGTTGATTATGGGTCGGACTAGTCTGTGTGACCGGACTTGTCCGGATGACCGGACTTGTCTGGACCACAACCGGACTAGTCCGATTTTCATGAGAGTTCAGGTTTTTAGTTTTCGAGTTACCAGGTTGTGAGGGTCCTCCCTTCACAAAGGTAATCCTTCCCTTGTTATTCTTATGATTTCCAGCTCTTTGCTTTCCATCATAAGAGTAACCAATGCCATACTTGACATTTGGAGGTCTTTGGACCAAATATGCACTACGTGCATAGTTGATCCTCTCCTTGTCAAATATTACACATTGGGTAGGATTTTTGTCCTTTGTGGAGGTAGAATTTTCCTTCAACCTGGTGTTAATTTTATCACATTTGCAAATATGAGTGATATTAGTTGAAGTGGGTTGAGAAGGTAGGCTTGAAGAGGAGGAAGGTTCACTAAGCTTGAGTGACTCAACCTGCACTTCAAGGATCTTGTTGACCTTGATTAGGTTATCAAGTTGATCCTTGATTGCAACGTTTGAGTTGGTTAACCCCAAGCAAGTTTTCTTGCTTGAAGCTAGCTCAAGCTCTAGTGAGTGGTTTCTCTCCTTTTCAAGAACTAGATGATTGTCAAGTTTGAAATGCTTCTCCTTTTGGGAGATAATCATGTCTTCTTGACGATCAATTAGCTCTTCCTTCTCAACAAGTTGGTTAAGCAAGAATTTCATTTTAGCAGCAGTTTTTCTATCTAAACCAATTAGCATATCTTCATCATCACTATCTAGATCATCATCACTTGAGTAAGAATGCAAGGAAGGAGTTTTGATGTTTACCTTGTGTTTACCTTCCTTAGCCATGAGGCAAGTTCCATTTGCCTTCTTTGCACCGAGCGTGGGGAAGAGTGTGGGTTTCTTGGACATGCTTTCAATGGCTATGCTAGCCATTTCTTCTTCATCGGACGATGAGGACTCATCGTTTGAGTCCCACTCCTTTCCGATGTGTACTTGTTCAGCTTGTTTCTTCTTCTTGAAGAATTTCTTCGGTTGAGGCTTGGACTCTTTACTCTTCTTCTTGTTGTCCTCATACGGGCAATCGACTATAAAGTGATTGTACTCACCACAATTATAGCATGCCCGCCTCATCTTCGGCTTTGTCTTCTCCTTGTATTTTACTTCACTCGATTTTGTTCCTTGTCTTTTCTTCATAATTCTTTTGAACTTCTTCATGAACAAAATCATATCTTCTTCGTCCAGCTCGCTGCTTTCATCATCGCTGTCCTCCTCAAGCTGTGCTTCTCTTGCTTCTTTGGATAGAGGCTTGAGTGAGGACTTTAGGGCAACTCCCTTCTTCTTGGCTGATGTGAGGTCGGCTATTTCTTTTACGTGCTTGGCTTGCTTCTCCATCATCTCAAAGTTGATGATTTTGCCAAGCAGTTCATCCGGAGTCATTTTCTTGTACCCGGGACTTTCTCGGATCATAGAGCAAAGTGTGGCGTTGCGAGGCATAAAGGCTCTAAGGATGAGCTTTACAACCTCGTGGTCATTCCACTTTTTGCTCCTATATGATTGAACCTTGTTCACAAGAGTCTTCAGTCTGTTGTACATGTCCTGGGGAGACTCATCTTCCTCAATCGCGAACCTTCCTAGTTCGCCTTCAATCATTTCAATCTTTGCCTCCCGCACATGCCGGTCACCTTCATGTGCTGTCTGTAGTGTGTCCCAGATTTCTTTGGCAATTTCCAATCCGTCCACCTTTGTGAATTCATCTCGACCTAGAGATGAGGTGATAACGGCTGCGGCTTGGGCATTCCTGTGGATGGCTTGCTCTTGACTTGGCGTGAGCTCTTCATCGTCATCAGGGATGTTTATTCCTGTGCACACAATATGCCATAAACTTGGGTTAAGGGAAATCAAGTGCATCTTCATATTTTGCCTCCACATGGAGTAATCACTCCCATCGAAGTGTGGGGCTTTTCCGAGAGGAATAGATAGATAATGACTGCTGTTAGAATTTAAACGGTTATAATTAAAAGGATATCGGGAGTAGTCGGTGTGACTACTCCCCTTCTTCTTTTCTTCGACTTTAGATTTCCCTTTGGAAAGCGCTTTCTTTCTAAGGAGTGCTTTCAGCTCCAATGTCTCCTCATCATCATCATCGAAGTCTTGAATGGCTTCGAGATACTTTTCAAGCTTTTGGTGCTTGTCATTGTTCATTTCTTCCTGGTTGTTGATTTTCTGGACTTCCTTCATGTCCGACATGATCTCTTCGAGTGGTTGCACTCTTTCTTGAAGAACCTGCTCCGATACCAATTGAATGTAGGCCTAGAGGGGGGGGGGGTGAATAGGCCTTTTTGAAATTTCTCGGTTCCTGTAGCACTTCAACAACAAGGTCAAAACCAGATATATCGGACTAGTCCGGTAAAGTGCGGACTAGTCCGGATTTCACGGGCTAGGTTGATCAAGTTAGGTCAATTTGATTGTTTCGTTGATGTTTTAGCGGAAATATAAACTTTAATAACAGTTCAATAGTTGTATGTCAAGTTCTATTGCAAGTATGATTCTTGTTCAACTATTTAACTTGAATTCAACAAAATGAATCAAACCCTAGATAATGTTGATCAACTAGAATGATGAACACAAACGAACAAGACACAAGATTTATCCCGTGGTTCGGTTACCACAAAGGCAACCTACGTCCACGTTGAGGAGCCCACAAAAGGACCGGGTCTTCACCAACCCTTCCCTCATCGGATCGCCACGAAGGCC
This sequence comes from Tuctoria greenei, assembly GCA_036927565.1. Lineage (NCBI taxonomy): Eukaryota > Viridiplantae > Streptophyta > Magnoliopsida > Poales > Poaceae > Tuctoria > Tuctoria greenei. Next base: position 209,998,428 of record JAYESD010000003.1, read on the forward strand.
AATCCTCTTCCACTAATCACACAGGGGTAAATCACCAAGTTGAAGGGGCGATCTCACAAGTTGAGAGCTCCCTTGATTACAAGTTTCAAGACCACCAATAACACACTTCGAAATATACAAATTGAGATACAAGAGTGTGTTAGAGATTCAAACCAAGAGCTCAATCGTGTGCCAAGTGCCCTCTCCAATGATCTACAGGTGATCTTCAATGGATTGATCAATTTTTCACTTAGATTCGTGGAGAGAGGTAGTTTTTGAGTCTCTTGGGAGGTGTGATGGCGCTAGGGTTCGAGAGAGGGTGAAAGTGGGCCGTGCACCTCTATTTATATGGGGTTTCTAAAAGTGACCGTTAGGGTTCAGAAAGATCGGACTAGTCCGTGGTGGTCACCGGACTAGTCCGGTGTGCTGTGTGTAGCAAACCCTAAGTGTTCAGGAATATCGGACTAGTCCGGTTGAAAACGGACTTGTCCGATTTCACTACTGGAAAGCTTCGGACTAGTCCGATTGCCATCGGACTTGTCCGGACAAATGAAACCCTAAGTGTTTGGGATGACAAGTCCGCACTTGGAGGACTTGTCCGATTTAGATCAGTGTGTATATCGGACTAGTCCGTGTAGACACCGGACTTGTCCGAAGTGGATCAGAATGAATATCGGACTAGTCCGGGTCACAACGGACTTGTCCGATTTTGTGTGACTTGTGCATTGTGTTAAGGACTAGTCCGCATTGGAGAGGACTAGTCCGAAGTGGATCAGAAAGATATCGGACTAGTCCGGCTGATATCGGACTAGTCCGGTCCTGTATAGCTTTGTGCATTGTGTGTGTGTGATTAAATGAGATTGAGCTCTTGGGTGTGTTTCCTTAACACACTCCATACATACTAAACTACTAATTTCTTCTCCTTGAGCTCAAATTCAATTTCCTTCTCAATTTCCCTCTTTTTGGCACTTTGCTCATTTTTCATCATTTTCCTGCATTCATCTCAACAAAAGGATTAGGATCCCAATTGCTTGTCATAAATCATCCAAAACCCACAAGGGAGTCCTAGATGCACTTTCACATCTTCAACATATCCCACACTCCAAACCGCTCATGTGGATATGCTCCTCTCATCATGTGCTTGATGGAGAAGGTCCCAGACTTGGAGTTTGTGAAGGATGTAAAGCATAGAGCTCTCCACCATCATATTCCTCCTCCTGCGTCGAATATTGGCGGAGCCTCGAGGAGAGGTACCTCTTTTGTGCCTTTTCCTCCTCCTCTGGCTCCCGCTCCCTCCTCCTCCGACGACCTCACAATTGCTACATTGAAGTTTCTTAAGTCAATCTTCACCTCATGTCGGAAAGAGGAAGCAAAAGCTCACAAGACCACAAAGAAGCACGACAGGTACCTTCGCAAGCTTTGCGAGAAGACGGATATTCCTATGTCACCGGAGGCCTCTGAGGATGAAGACATCACTCCCTTTTCGGAGCTCTTGGAGGCGGAAGCTGCACTCTTTGGTGGTGGGGGTGGTTCCTCTAGTGCCGCTCCTGCTGCTCAGGAGGTCAGTGATGATGATGAAGACGACACCCAAAATGGTTATGACGATGAAGAATCGGAAAGCAACCAATACCGTGGAGAGGCGAGCGAGAGCGACGATGAGTAGAATTAGGCTCTCTCTTCTCCCTTATTGTTTTTCCTTTTTGGTGTCTTGATGCCGAAGGGGGAGAGATTGAGGGAGAGTACTAGATCCATGGACTGTGCTATGTTTTTAGAAAATATGGGTTGTAATGTTAACTTTTGCTACTCGTTCTCATTTTGGTTTGTAATGACATTATCACTATGCTATATTTCTCGATGTTATGTGAATCTTATTGTCTATTTTGTCATGTTGATTCTATTGAATATCATTCTAGTCAACTATGTGTGGTGATGGTAAATTAAAATTTGAGATGCATGCTTCACTCCACTTTACACATCTCAACACTTGCATCACACGTAGGTACCCCACCATAACACACAAATGTATAAGTCTCCCATAAACTTTATTCTTGTGCATTTAACTTATTGCAAATCTTCCATGCACACATTTAGAGGGTGCTCTTTATACAATGTGTGTTATGAAAATCAACTCAATTTTATCTTTTATCAAAAACCTCAATGTGTTGTCATCAAATCACCAAAAAGGGGGAGATTGAAAGTGCATCTAGGCTAATCCCCATGGGTTTTGATGATTAATGACAACAATTATGGGACTAATGAGCTTTACAAGTGTAAGCACAGGTGATTGAAAGTTGGACGGCGTTGAATGCACTCAAAAAGTAAAAAAGGGAAGAAAAAGGTGAAGAACTCAAAAGATAGGGGCTTTTGAATTCTTTGTGTTGAGTTCAACTACTTAGCTTGAGTGTGTTCAATGAGTCAAGTGTTAAGAATCTCCTAAGAGCTCATAGTCCAGGCTAGACTAGATTGAGAGATGAGTTGAAGCAGCCCTAAGGACAGGGCCGAACTTGTCTGGGCTGGAAGGTCGGACTAGTTTGGTCACATCGAACTGATCCGATGTTAGGCGGACCAAGAGTCTCTATCTGAATTCAGACTTGTCCGTTTGGGGACGGACTAGTCCATGGTGAGTGTGTCTGTGTACTTCTGGGATTAAGTCCTGAAGGACCGGACTAGTATGCCCTGGGGGGCCGGACTAGTCCGCTCCGACAGACTAGTCCATTTTAGTCCAGAAAAGTAGTTCCTGACTAAGATCAGACTAGTCCGTCCTTTGACAGACTAGTTCGAAGTGGACTTGGAGGGAGCTGCTGGGACTAAGTGCTGGACGGCCGGACTTGTCCGCCCTCAGGGGCCGGACTAGTCCGGTGTGCCAGACTGGTGCGTTCCCAACCGGAACAAATAGTTTTGTGTGACATCACTGGTCCCCACAGGCCATACTAGTCTGGGGTCAAAGGCCAAACTAGTCTGCACTTTTTCTGGTGGCAACGACTACTTGTCGTACCATCCCACCAATAGCGTGTCTTCAGGTCCTTGTACATCTTTGTACAACTGGGATGGATGGAGTAAAGTGAGTCATGTGCCTCCTTTTAATATCAGCTGTCGGACACGCTTCTTATTGGCACAACAAACCGTTTTCCAAGCCATAGAGTACCATGGTCATCCTCATCGAATCTGAATTCTCTCCCTTCTTGGGTCCTTTCCTTGATTTCTTGGATTTCCTTATCCTTGGTTTGACCTTCTCGAATCTCCTGTTCCAAGGTCAGATTTAACTCCATTATTCCCATCTCATTTGAAAATCCAAGATTCAATCGTTCAAACTCCTTGCATAGCTCGGATGGCAATTCCCGAACTGTGAGCTGGTGGCTTGCTTCCTTTCTGTTCAAAGCATCAGCCACTACGTTGGCCTTTCCTGGATGATAATTGATTCTCACATCATAATCCTTAATGAGTTCCAACCATCGTCGTTGCCTCAAATTCAGATCCGTTTGCGTGAATATGTACTTGAGACTCTTATGGTCCATATAAATTCACATCTATGGCCAATAACGTAATGTTTCCAAATCTTCAACGCATGCACTACGGCTGCAAGTTTGAGATCATGTGTAGGAAATTTTGCTCATGTTTTTTCAATTGCCTGGATGCATAAGCTACTACTCGGCCTTCTTGCATCAATACACAACCAAGTCGTTGTCTTGACACATTGCAATAGATGTCAAAGCTCTTGCTCACTTCTGGCAATACCAACACAGGTGCTGTTGTCAACCTCCTCTTTAGCTCCTCAAAACTGTCTTGAAAAGCTTGAGTCCACTTGAAAGGCTTCTCCTTCATTAACAACTCAGTCATGGGCTTCGCTATCTTGGAAAAGTCCTTGATGAACCGACAGTAATATCCAGCCATTCCAAGAAAACTCTTTATTTCCTTCACATTCTGCGGTGGTTCCCACTTTAGCACATCTCTAACTTTTCCTGGGTCAACTGAAACTCCTCCTCCAGAGATGACATGGCCTAGGAATGATACCTCCCTCAACCAGAATTGGCACTTATTGAACTTGGCATACAACTAGTGCTCTCGTAGTTTCTGCAATGTCAGCCTTAGATGCTCCTCATGCTCCTCTTTGCTTTTTGAGTAGATCATGATGTCATCAATGAACAATACCACGAACTTGTCAAAATACTTCGTGAAGACCTTGTTCATTAGATACATGAAGTATGCGGGTGCATTAGTCAATCCGAAAGACATGACTGCATACTCATAAGATCCATACTGTGTCCTGAAAGCTTTTTTGGGTATGTATGATGGTCTAGTCTTCATTTGGAAATACCCCGACCGAAGATCAGTCTTAGAGAATATTCTGACTCCCTTCATTTTGTCGAACAGGTCCTCTATGCGGGACAATGTGTACTTATACTTGATCGTCACCTCATTGAGAGACTGGTAGTCCACACACATTTTTTGTGATCCATCCTTCTTATCTACAAAAAGCACTGGGGCTTCCTATGGCGACGAGCTTGGGCGTATAAAACCCTTCTCTAACTACTCTTTAATCTACTTCTTGAGATCCGCAAATTCCTTAGGAGGCATCCTATATAGCCTCTTTGCTATAGGTGCAGTTCTAGGTATTTAATCAATGACGAACTCGATGTCACGATCAGGTGGCATACCTGGAAATTCCTCAAGAAACACATATGGGTACTCATGAACAATCAGAATTTCCTCCAAAGTAACTCCTTCTGCGTGATTCACCATTGCCTTCTCGGTTGTCGGCTGAACTGCCTTGAATTCTATACTGACCCCTTCTTCATTTGTCAATTGCACTATCCGAGTGGCACACTGAATTACTCTGTTACGCTTCCTTAGTCAATCCATTCCAAGTATGATGTCCAAGCCTTATGAGTTTAGGACTATAAGGTTGGCGAGGAAATCTACCCCCTTATGGAAATACTTACTTTTGGACATACTATATTCGTCCTCATCTCTCCTCCAGAAGATTTAACCAACAAAGTATACTTCAAGTATGATATAGGCAGACTATGCTTGCAACATACTTTGATGATATGACAGAATGGGATGCTCCAAAATCAAATAATATGGTAGTAGGGTTTGAGTTTGTGAAGAACATACCAATCACAACATCTTCAGCTTGTTGAGCCTCTTCTGCAGATACATGGTTCACCTTGCCACGAGCGAAATTCTGTAGTCCTCGATTGCCTTGAGTTGTTCCTCCATTGGGACTTGGATTCTTCCTTTGAACATTGTTCATCTGACCCAGTCCTGACCTTGGGCATTGATTTGCAAAATGTCCCGCTTGACCACAGGCATAGAAGTTCTTTCCACCAGTGGCGCCAGCAAAGTTAGGGAGAGGCTAGTTTTGAGCGTAAGCAGTCTTATTTTGATGCAGTGTAGGCTGCATAGGTAAGCGAGGTGCTTGCATGGGCGGGCGTTGCGGCATTGGCTGCTGCGGTCGCGGTGGGTAAACAGGGCGGTATGCAGCTGCAGAAGAGTTGTAATAGGGTGCAACAGACGGTGCATAGTGAGGACGAACATTGCTTCCTTGCGGCTGTGCCTAATATGGAATTTTCCTCTTGTGGTCTATCTCCATTTCACGAATCTTGTTTTCAACCACAATGGCCTTGTCAACCAGCTTCTGAAAATTTGCATAGTCAGCATTGAGCAACTGAACTTGAATTTCATTGTTGAAACCCATTATGAACAGATACTGCTTCCTGCTATCAGTACTGATGTCCTCTTGAGCATATCGAGATAGTTAAGTCAATTTATTAAGATACTCACTCACACGCATCCTTCCTTGCCTGAGATTCTCAAATTCCTGTCTTCTCAGTATCATGACTCTCTCAGGTACATAGTGAGAACGGAATTTCTCCTTGAATTCAGCCCAGGTGATTCTCTCTTGATTTTCATGGGCATTGCAAAGGGATTCCCACCAATCTGCAGCAGCTCCAATCATTTGGTGTGAGGCAAAAAGAACCTTTTCTCTGTCACTGCACTAGACTATAGCAAGTTTCTTCTCAACAGATTTCAGCCAATCATCAACTTCCATAGGGTCTGTGGCTTGAGAAAAGTAGGCAGTCTGGTCCTCATGAACTCTCCCAAACGGTTGTGGGGTGTAGGGGGTGGTGGTGGTGGAGGCATGTGGGACTGGTTGTTGTTGCCAGCTTCCAGCTGTCTCATGGTCTGTATCATGGTCTGCATGAGCTGGTTCTGCATCGCCAACAGCTGCACAAGGTTGATAGCTCCATGTGCAGGTCCCTGGTTGTTCTGGGGTGCTTCATTATCCTCCTCCTCACCATTGGCATTCCTTTAGTTACAAGTCCTCAACATCTATTGGCGAAAGAATAGTAGAGATGGAAGAATTTAGAATTTAAAAAGAAACGCCCCAACTATATGCATCAAGGTATACGTAACTAACAATTCTCTTATTAGTACTATAAACCCTATTAGAGGATATGGAGAAGGATCCCACAACTCTCTACTACGTGCGGATGTTGACAAAACGCTAGGCGTCCCACAACTCGCACAAGCACACACAAAGAAAATTCAGCACACCCTAAACATAACTAAAATGATCTAAACGCTCTTCTAACTTCTAAACAGGAGACCTAGACTTAATTGTGTGAGCAGTGGCTGTCCTGGCCATGAGGCGGCGAAGGCGACGGTGAGGCATACATGGGCGCACGCCAAGGCGAGTTGGCCGTCCATGCAGGCGCTGGAGAGGTTGCTACACCATTGACCTCTATGGTGGCACAGACTTCCTCTTGCTTCTCCATGATGAACAACTTTTTACGGAGGTAGCAAATCTCTTCCATGGCATCAACATAGCAATTTCCCAAATTCACCAATACTTCCTGAAATCTGTCAATGGCACGAGAATTGATTTGAGCTCCTCTTGTGGCCTTAAGACTTCTCTTGTACCCCTCTTGCTTTGCGTGTGCAGTGCAAAACTAGTAAAGCCAACCTGCTCCTAATAGATGTGGTATAATCTAGTTAGTGCATCCCAGGCCACATCATCAATAGCTTGCTCCCTGGTGCTTCTCCATGTGGATGCAAATTGTCGGATGACCACCTCATCTTTGGCAAGAACAGTAACTTGAGCCCTCCATTCTTCACGTCCATGGCGAGGAATCCTCTTGACATAATATTCCGGGTGCATCTTGCATAGATCAAGAAACTCCTTCAATTGCTTAGTTGCAAACCCTCCATCAGTGCCATCATAACCGAATTCTTGGGCATCATGGTAAACTAGGAATTTGTTGTAAAAGCCCTAACATTTCATAATGCAAAGTTCATATGGGAGATGCAAAAATTTGAATGTGAAAAATAAAACGAAATGGCAATTGAAAATCAAATCAATTCAAGCTTCAATAAAAGGAATTCAAGAATTCAGAATTTGCTCCTGTTCAAACTTTGCCAAAATAAAAATCAGAGTCCTCCATTAAATTACAAATATTCCAGTTAGTCTCTCTGTAAATTTTCAAAATTTTTGAAGCTCATTTTCTATTTAATTCAGTGGCTCCATTGAATTTCATTAAAATTCATATTTGAATTTGAATTTCACATGAAAATTGTCCAAATTTGAAATCCAATTTCATAATCGTAATCTCCATAATTGAATTGGCCTCTTCACAAAAATCTAACATTTTTGGACAATTTTTGGTGGGTGAATTAAATGGAACAGCGAAGGGATGAGGATGGGAGCTGTGGGACCCACTGGTCAGCCTCTCCAACTCGGTGAACCGACGGAGCCCCTCTGTTTCCCTGCTGTCCCCGCGCTTCAACATTGGGAGGACGTGTAACCGCGATTTCTTTGCATGGAGCAAGCATCTGTGTGGCCTAAACCCTCCTCTCCACTCTACTAAAGCACCGGTTGCTTCTCCCCGACGCAGTTCGTCGTCCTCCAGTGAAAACCGAGCACCACCGCCATTTTTGACCACCTCCAGCTCATCACTTCATGCTGCCATTCTAGCCATCGTTCCCTCCCAACTTCAAAAGCAAAGTAAAGCCTAACCTTCTACTCTACCTTCTGGTGCCAACCATTCTTCGATTCCTCACTGGTTGGCATGCTATTTTGAAGTTTTTGCGGAGCTCACGGTGAAGCCGCCGGGAACCGCCTCTGCTCCATCGTCACCAGCCCTCCACAAGCAACGTTACACCTTGACTTCAACAGCAAGAAGGATCACCAACACGAGCTCTTTCTCACGGTAAAACCCGTGCCTCCTTTCCTTCGGTATCGAGCAAATGATTCAAGTTTTACTTTCGGCTATTGCACATGTACTAGCTGGGTTATCCATTCAATTCACTTCCTACGTGCAACCATCCTTTAATTCGTTCTTGGATATTGTTCAATACCTCATAGTGCACGTACCTACCATATCTCAGTGGAATCCGTCGAGTGATTGTCGAGATATTCGAGTTTTCCTCTCCGCCATTTAAACCACCCCTGTTCACCGACGAACTCGTGCTTACCGGCAATTCCACGTCGTTTACACCACCTAGTAACCTTCATCATGATCCCAGGATCCTCCCCAACCTTTTTCTAAAGCGTTTGCGCTGCGAATGCGAGGTTCCGACATGACCGAAACTCTAGCCGCCGCCGCCGCTGTCGTGCGCTCATCTCCGGCCATCGCCGACTCGTCTGGACCTCACCAGCGTGTTGCACGTCCGATTTTAGGGCTAGGCGGCCATGGCTGAGCTGAGAGGAGGTCGACGCAGCAAGTCCGGCGCACGCCACTGTTGCTCCGGCGAGGAGTGCTGCCTCTGGCGCAAGGTAGACGAAGGAGTGGCAGGTCCCGCATGTCAGCGAATATCACCCCCCCCCCCCCCCCCCCCGTGGATCTGCTGTGGCCACGGATCAGATGCGGCTGCACGGGTTAAAACCCTATGGCCCATGTCTGGCCCAGTTGCGATTGGGTCGTTTTAAACAGTGGGGCCCAGTGGATTAATTCAAACATTTTCCTTTTACAAATAATTCCAGATTTCATTCAAACTTCTAAATTCAGTTACTCATAGTAGATTTGCTCAAATAATTCCCAATAAATTATAGTAGACTCATCTTGATCCCAATGTTGTAGTGGTGTTGGACATGAGAATCCCAGAGTTTTCATAATTAATTCCTCTGAGCTAACTGCTTGGGAAATTAATTAGCCCTGTTCTGTTAATTTGAAAATTTGCAATTTAGGTCAGAATACTCTTAAAGATACACTTGATCTCCAGTAAAAGTTTCATGTTCATTGGACTTCATTTACTGGGTGTATCAGTATTTCAAAGGTCTATGTAGTATAAAAATTGTGAAATATACAGAAACAATTTCAGGAATTTCCCCAAACTTGTAAAATCAATTTCTCCCTATAGGAAGCTCATAAAAATATGGATTTTTTTCCCAGAACCAGAAGAACCTCCTCTGCCATAATCATCCCCTTTTAGCCATGAAAAAACTTCGGAATTAATACCAAATTTCAGAGAAGCCTTTTTCTTGTTGGAATTTTAGAGACAACAAGCTTCCTTGAACATCTCCAAATTTTGGTCCAGATCTTCCTCATAGAACCTAGTGTCCACCAAACAAATGATAAAGCCAATTAAAATCATTTACATACCTGATAAGTAATTATAAGATCTTTTCTATAGTTTCTATATCACTCATGTACTTTATATATTGCATATCATATAGTGACCGAGATCAAGGAGGACCCGAAGCCCTTGGAGAGTATACTTCCAGAAGCTAACTATCCCTCTGACTCACAGCCAGGCAAGCCCCTGTTTGCATTTAAGTGCTATTTCAAAGCTGCTATTTGTATCACTTATGTCTAGAATGATTTTTGTGCATTAGGGAAAAGGTGCTTGTTACTCCACTTGTATGACCCACAAATCCCATGCAGTATTGGGTAGGTCTACAGACCGACGAGTAGAAATGTTTACTAACTAGTTGCAGTGGTTTTTAACAAGTTTGAACAAGTTTGGATTTGATTTGAGTCAATTTGGATTCAATTCAGCACAATACAGATTCAGAGGCCGGACAATTCCGGTGTCAAGGCCGGACTAGTCCGCCCTGATCAGAACTGCGAATTAGGGATTTTTGATCAGCGAGAATTGGGGATTGATTTCACATGGAAAATTGGATGTAAGGGGTGTACCGTGTGTCTAGAGGTCCAAGTGTCGAAGATTGGATGCAAAGCTTGAATCTTGACGTCTAGGGCTTGATGAGAGGTGTTGATGAAGATTTGGTAATGAAGAACGTCGATTTCAAGAAGTTGATGAAGATCATGCTCGATTGATCCTCCTCCTCCATCTCCTCATTCTCCTTGCAGTTGTGGCTCCTCTTGTTGGCGGCACACGATCAGAGACGGCAGCAAGGGATTTTTTCAACGTGTGGAGAGGTGTGGGGTATTGGGTTTTTTATATAGGTATGGAGAGGTAGGGTTTTGGGGTGAATTCCAAGTGGATTTCGGTGGGGGACGGGGCCGATGTGTGGTCCACTTGGGCTCCTCTGAGGTTGGGCATGAAGTTCTTGGGCCCAATTAAGACAATTACCCAATATCAAATCGTGGAAGAATAATAGAATTCGAGTAGAATTCAGCAGGCCGGACTAGTCCGCAATTGGGACCGGACAAGTCCGTTGTGGAATAGAGACTATTTCGGACAAGTCTAGTTCTATGGGCCGGACAAGTCCGGGGTTGCAAAATAAAAGTCTTTAAGACAAAAAAATTGGGCCAAATCGGACTATCCGCTCAAAATCAGACAAGTCTGGAATAACATCAGAACCTCAAACGGAGTATTCCGTGCATTATGTCGGACAAGTCCGGGCTCAGAAGAAGACTGTATTTTCTAAATAGAAGGGGAATACTAGACTAGTTCGGGTTTGGGGCCACACAAGTCCGTACCCTGACAGACTTGAATTCCTGATTAGACCTAAATTCATTTTAATCTTGTTCCTCTTAATTTTGCTTTATGTTAACCATGTATGAGGATGTATGCAATGCATTATGCATGAAAATGAGGGTGTTACAAGAAATTCCTTGTTGAGATCCTCTTCGCGCTCCCAAGTCGCTTCTGATTTTGTATGATGCTTCCATTGCACTTTGCACCATCAAATCACCCTGTTCCTTGTGACCCTTTCCTTGGCGTCCAAAATTTTGATTGGTTTCTTGGCATAGGTCAAATCTTCCTCAAGCTCCAATTCCTCCATCGGTACTTTCTCTTCCAGAACCCTCAAGCACTTCTCGAGCTGAGAAACGTGAAGCACATCATGAACATCGGAAAGATGTGCTGGCATCTCCAACTTATATGCTACTTATCCCCGTTTGTCCATAATATTGAATGGTCCAATATAGCGAGGCGCCAAATCTTTTTTGACAGTAAATCGCTTGTGACCTCGCATAGGTGAAACTTTGAAGTATACGAAGTATCCCACCTCAAAAGACAGGCTTCTCCGCCTGTTATCCGCGTAGACCTTTTGTCTCAACTGAGCAGCTCTTATGTTTTTGCAGATTATTTGAACTTTCTTTTCGGTGTCCTGGATTACATCCAGTCCAAATACTTGAGTCTCCTCTGTCTCATTCCAAAACAATGGTTTCCTACACCTTCTCCCATACAACGCTTCATATGGTGACATCTTCAAGCTTGCTTGATAACTGTTGTTGTAGGAGAATTCACATACATCAGACTTTTGTCCCAACTTCCTTCATACTTTAGCGCAGAAGCCCTTAGCATGTCTTCCAAAATAAAATTTGTTTTCTTGGTCTGTCCATCCGTCAAAGGGTGACATGCAGAAAAATTCAGTTGAGTTCCCATAGACTCGTGCAAATTTTGCTAGAACCTTGAGGTAAATTGAGAACCTCTATCGGACACTATTTTCTTGGGTACTCCGTGTAAGAACAATATTCTCCCCATATCAATTCTACCAACTTGGCCCCACTATAGGTAGTCTTGACTGGAATGAAATGCGCTGATTTTGTCAACCAGACAACAATAACCCAAATCGAATCATATCCTGCTAAAGTGCGAGGCAAACCAACTATGAAATCCATACCAACCTCTTCCCACTTCCATTCCGAAATATTTAATGACTGCAATAATCCAGCGGGCCGCTGGTGTTCAGCCTTGACTCGTTGGCATACATCACATAATGCGACATATTCAGCTATGTCCCTTTTCATGCCATCCCACCAATAGCATGTCTTTATATCCTTGTACATCTTCGTACAATCGGGATGGATGGAGTAAAGTGAGTCATGTGCCTCCTTTAATATCAACTGTCAGAGACGCTTCTCATTAGGCACAACAATCTGCTTCAAAAGCCATAGAGTACCATGGTCATCCTCATCAAATCTGAATTCTCTCCCTTCTTGGATTCTTTGTTTAATTTCCTGGATCTCCTTGTCCCTGGTTTGACCTTCTCAAATTTCTGTTCCAGGGTTGGATTCACTTCCATTGCCCCCATCTCATTCACAAATCCAAGCTTCAAGCGTTCAAACTCCTTACATAGCTCGGGTGGCAACTCCCTAACAGTGAGCTGGTGGCTTGCTCCTTTTCGACTCAAAGCATCAACCACTACGTTGACCTTTCCTAGATGATAATTGATTCCCACATTATAGTACTTAATGACTTCCAACCATCGTCGTTGCCTCAAATTCAGATCCATTTGCGTGAATATGTACTTGAGACTCTTGTGGCCCATGTAAATCTCGCATCTATGGCCAAGAACGTAATGTCGCCAAATCTTCAACGCATGGACTACGGCTGCAAGTTCGAGATCAGGCGTAGGATAATTCTGCTCATGTATCTTTAATAACCTGGATGCATAAGTGTTGACGGTCCTTAAGTACCACATTTTGACTGTCATTTCACCTCATAATGTGCATAAAAGAAACACAAAACATAGTGGTAGGGTTATGCACTAACCCAATTCCACAAGTGTTGGTGTTTATTTGTATGCAGGTGATTTTTTACCCAAAATACCAAAACATGTAGGGATGAATCCATGAAAATGGATTTCAACAAATCAGGCAATGACACGTGGCAACACATGGATCAAATGGCCCACAAACAGAAGAATACGAGGAGATCCACTGGTGTTGCACCCATATATATCAAGAGGGCCCACTTGAAGGAAGCAGTCCCCGAGGGGAGCCTTGACCAGGTCGGCCGAACCCCCTGGTCGGCCGACCTATTCCTGGCACAAAACTTGCTCAAATGACACGTGTTGGCTCCTCCCGACTCCCTGGAGTCAATGGTGACTGATTCGCGCGTTAATTGTGGCGGCAACCGACCCTTCTCCACCTATAAATAGACCCCCTCACCTCACTTCTCACACACACCAAAAGTTGAGAATAGTGCTACACTCCAAAGGTTTAGAGTAGTCCTAGAGGTTGCAAAAGTAGAAGGAGAGTGTGGTGAAGACTCTAGGAGAAGGAGGCTTGGGCTTGTCAAGTCCCTCTTCTACACTTGTACCCCTACGAATGTTTTACTCAATCAAGTAAGCCTTTGTGAATTCAATACATGTTGGATCTTTTATTCTTAGTAGTTTGCATAAGTAGTTACTTGTGGGTTCACTTCTTTAATTCATTAGAGGCTCTAGTTGTAGCTTTGTGTTCGAAACAACTAGAGTAGTGATTTAGAATGTAAGCGTGGTGCTTAGGTTATAAATCATCAGTGGATATCTCGTAGACCCACGGATTGAAGAGGTAGGCAGTAGGTGGTGACAGCCCTATCTGTCCTTCGTAATCCTCCACGTTCGGCTATGCCATAGGCTCTTGGCGGGAGTTGTCCTAGTATTGATAGGAGTAAGCCCGTGCCTGAAGCAAGCATCTACTGCAAACTACCTTTAATTAGGATCAATACTTTGAATTCCTCTCTGTCCCTTGCCTACCAAACAACTTTGTGTCCTTGGGTGAGATAGTTCGAAGGATTAGCACACACGTTCTTTGGATTCTATACCCTTGGGAATACTCTTTAAGGGGAAGTGCTACAACGGTATTTCCGTGCGCTTGCGGATAACTCTATGGTGTTAAGAAATACCAACAAGCATTTCTGGCGCCGTTGTCGGGGAACGGTTGCTGTTAATCTTCAAACCAAGATCACCCTCGTATCATATCCCCCTTATCTATCATCTTACCCTACCACCACCATATAAATGGAGCAACCCACCATTCTTTCTTATTCTGCTCCGAAGGGCATGTTCTGTGAGCCACCGCCTTCGGCGGAACCTATTTGTTCAACCAGCTATGAACTTTGCCCTGGCTTTATAGCCATGGTTTGGGAACAATCATTCTCAGGAACGGATTGTGAAAACCCTTACCACCATCTACGAGAGTTGAAACAACTATGTTCATGCCTTCTAATCAAAGGTATGACACAGGAAACTCTCAAATGGAAGTTGTTTCCTTTTTCCCTCAAGGAAAAAGCCAAACAATGGTACAACCACTATGTTGGGAAGACAAATGGTGATTGGAGTGAATTACGAGACAAATTTTGTCTTGCTTTCTTTCCCATTGCCCGAATTGTTTCCTTACGAAAGGAAGTACTATGCTTCCAGCAGATGGAGTAGGAATCCATAGATGCAGCTTGGGACAGATTTTCTCTTTTGAAAAATTCTGGCCCAGATTTGTTAATCCCTGATCCGATGCTCTTGCGACATTTCTTCATGGGATTGAACAAAGAGTCTACCCTATATCTTGACATTACGGCTGGAGGATTTTTCCTCCATAAGACTCCAGAAAAAGGCAAGGATCTTCTGGATAGAATTCTAGAAAATTCTTCCTTCATTATGGGTCTTAATGAGCCTCCCCAAGAGGAAGTCATGTCAAGAACGGAGGATACACTCTTGGACAAGGATGAACCCATTTCTTGTCTACCCAAGCCTTGCTAGAGGAATCCTCTCCCGAACCTGAGACTACGAAGGTAGAAGAAGTTCAACCCTCGCAGTTTCCATTTTACTTCGAGGAAGAGCTTTTTGAAGATTATGGAAATACCTCAAAGTATTGTTGCCATAGGAAACCTTCATTGGCACCAACTCCACCTGAACCACCTGACGGGGTGTTCGTCCATCAGACGGTCAAGGAGTTGACCTCTATCCTGAGTAGAGTATGGACAGCTGAAGTCGAGAATTTACCCGAAATTCTTCGGATGACCTCACCTTTGGCTACCATTTTATGTTCTATTAGAGGGACACCAATGATAATCCTATACAACCCTACTGTTGGAGCAAATCTCATTTCCGATTCTTGTGCTCTCGCCATTCTTGGCGATGTGCCATTGGCACCAACACGCAAATCCTTCCGAGATTCATTCAGAACAATTCTTGGAGGATGTGGGGTTTTGCAACAAGTGTCCATTAGACACAAAGATGTTGAGGCTCTCCTAGATTTTCACGTGTTCAAAATCAAAGATTTCGACATCATGATAGGTATTCTAATAGAGAAATTTCTCATGGAAGTTCCTTTGGAAGGAAGCCTCAATGTCAATCTTGGAGGGAGATATTTCTCCATACCTATTCTGTGTTCAAAGAACACATCTGCAGAATCTCCCATCCAAGATGAGCCAATGGAGGAGGTTACAACTCTTCAATTTTTAGAACCCCCTGAAATTGAAGGAGAAGAATACTTCATCCAAGAGGAGGATGAATTTCAGGAAAAAATTGAATTACCAAAAGAAGAGCCCTCCCCAAAACCTCTTGTTGAGCTCAAGATTCTGCCTCTAGGCATACGTTATGCCTTTCTAAATGGCGATTTGGAAGCCCCTGTCATCATAAGTGACAAGCTTTCAGATGATGAAACACTCAAACTCATAGCCATGTTAGAAAGGTATAGAGCTATTTTTGGATATTCACTTCAGGATCTCAAGGGAATTAGTCCAATGTTATGCACCCATCGCATTCCTATTGACCCTGAGAGTGTCCCCTCAAGGGAACCTCAAAGGCGATTGAATAATGCGATGCGGAAAGTTGTCAAGAAAGAAGTCTTGAAACTTCTGCATGCCGAGATTATTTACCCGGTTCCTCATAGTGAATGGGTAAGTCCAGTTCAAGTAGTGCCTAAGAAGGGAGGTATGACGGTCGTTCAAAACGAGAGGAATGAATTAATTCCTCAACGGACCATCACGGGATGGAGAATGTGCACTGACTACCGAAAACTTAACAAGGCAACAAGGAAAGACCATTTTCCATTGCCCTTCATCGATGAGATGTTAGAGCGATTGGCAAAACACTCCTACTTCTGTTTCCTTGATGGGTATTCGGGATATCATCAAATTCCTATCCATCCCGATGATCAAAGTAAGACCACGTTTACATGTCCTTACGGGACCTATGCCTACTGGCGTATGTCCTTTGGACTGTGTAACGCTCCTGCCTCTTTCCAGAGATGCATGATGTCTATAATTTCTGACATGATCGAGGATATCATGGAAGTTGTCGGTATCCTAGAAACCGTACATCCCTTGAGGTTATAAAGATCTCAAAGGAAAATCATTTACTTGGTTTGAAGACCCTTGAAGGCCCACATGTCAGACATAACCGGACCCGCTTCTCCAACATGGTTAATCCCTGGGTCGCCACGTGTACTACCAAACCGGAGCTACCGCCCACAAGGGGGAAGCTCCGGGCCATGTACCGAAATGGCACCTCCGGACTTAGCCCCAAACCGAGAGAAGCTCCAGACCTGACACGTGTCGGGTAGCCCCGGAGCTACCTGTTTCCACAGTATGCTCCAGAGCTGCCACGTGTCCAATCGCCGGATCTTCATCCTCTAACCTCCGAAAGACCCTGCAACGGCTCTGGATCTTCAAAGGAGAATGAAGGACTTCAAGACCCGATTAAGTGTCATTAATACCATATTAATGACACTTAAACGGACGATCTTAATACCAGTAACGGTGCTGTCAAAGCCCGTTACAGGGTCATTAAGAGCAATTAAACGTGTATCAATACTAGTATCCGCCAGGGCCACATGTCGGGCCAGGCTAACCTGTAACGGCCTGCCCTTGTACTATAAAAGGATAGGTCGACGATACACGTGGGCTGGACACACACACGCGCCTCATACGCTCATCACAAGCTCATACTGCTAATACAACACCAACACACCCGTGGAGTAGGGTATTACGCTCAGGCGGCCCGAACCACGTAAATTCTTGTGTCTCCTGTGTCAATTCTTATTCACCTTCTTGAATCTCCGCGCGCCCACACCGAACATCAAACTCCCCTATCACTTTAGTAGTGTAGGGAGATCTGCCGGTTCCAAACCACCGATAGTTGGCGCGCCAGGTAGGGGGCGCGTGAGATTTCGAGAATGGTGAACTCTGCTGCTGGATCATCCAACGGCCAACCTGCTACTCAGGCTGTGGGAGGCAATCCCTCCATAGGCAGCCACCAGCAGGAGCCTCAGCACCAGCAGGAGTCACACTCCCACCACCACCGTCTCCTCCAGGAAATCGTGTTGGGCAGCGTGATGGTGCGCCGGCGTCAATCACTGCATCGACAAATCATGACAACCCGGAACACGCGCTTCATGCAGCGCGTGCTCTTCTCCAACGCCCACCACCTCCGGATGCATCCCGGGATGCACTGGAGCAGTGGAGGGCCGATGTGGAGCATTTGGTTGCAGCAGCAGCCGAACGCCTCAGCAACCAGGGTCCTCCTCCTTCAGGACGAGCCCCGTCGCAGCGGCGGACTTTGTCTGGAAGACTTGGTCCGCACGTTTCCAATAGCAGGAGACGTGCTGCGTCACAACAAGTGACGTCATTGCCCTCCGGGGCACGACACACTCATACGGTATCCAGGCTTTCGACTCACGACCTCTGGGCGGAGCTCTATCGCCGTTACCGTCAGCAGGACGGCCGAGTCAGTATTGAGCGTGCCCGTGAAAGACGGGAAGCTCAGTACCTTTCTACTCCTGAAGGAGTAGGAGGAGGCTGTTCAGCCTTGGCCATGCATCTGCGCATGGTTAGATGGCCACAGAAGTTTCGGCCTCACCTGCCAGAAAAATTTGACGGGACTGTTAATCCTGCCGAATTTCTTCAAATCTACTCCACTGCAATCCTAGCAGCCGGAGGAAACGAGGCCGTGATGGCCAATTACTTTCCAGTGGCCTTAACTGGGACTGCCAGGTCCTGGTTTATGAGCCTTCCACCCAACTCTATCAACAGTTGGGAGGAGCTGTGCCATCAGTTCACTGCCAACTTCGGGAGTTCATACACCCGACCAGGCACTGAACTGGACCTTTTTGCAGTCGTGCAAAAAGGGGGAGAATCCTTGCAGTCATTCATCCAGAGGTTCTCTCAGGTACGAAACACTATCCCTTCTATCTCTAGCGCCTCTGTCATTGTGGCATTTAGACAGGGTGTACGAGACAAGAAGATGTTGGAGAAACTGGCGATCAAGGAGATCACCAGTGTCACAGAACTCTTTAGCTTGGCTAACAAATGTGCCAGAGCTACGGAGGGCCGTGAGATGCACTCCAAACCAACTTCGGAGGGTCACAAGAAATCCTCCAAAGAAGAAGCCGCTACCTCCGGGGGTGGCAAGAAGAAAAAGAAGACCAACGGCAAGAAGAAGCCGTCGGCCGGCACATCCAACGTTGCAGCTGCTGCAGCTCCGGGTGGCCCGAGGCCACGCCCCGAGAAGCGACCTCGACCGTCTTCTGAAGACAGTGGCAAACCCAAAGTGTGGTGTCCCATTCACAAAACGGGCAGACACAGTTTGGAAGACTGCCGGGAGGTCCAAAACCTTGCCGAGCGCTACAACAAGCGCCGGGAAGAATCTCCTTTCCGACAGAGGGAAGGAAAAAAAAAGTTGACGAAGCTCCGGCTGAAGAGGAGTTAGGGTTCCAGGATCCCAAAAAGGTCCTGAAGGCCGTCTACACCTCCGTCGACGATGATTCTGACGTCTCTGACAATGAGCGTCGGAAGACCATGAACACCATTTTTGGTGGATCATGGGATATTACCTCCCGTCACATCATCAAGACTATGCGTCGGGATATGGCCGCTGTAGCTCCTACAGTCAGGCCGGAACCTCACTGAAAGTGGATGGACACAGCCATCACTTTTGATGCTTCGGATTGTCCCAGAGCATGGTTGGAGCAAGACAGTTACCCTAGATGGTATCTCCTACCATCAACAACATCCAGCTCCACCATGTCATTGTAGACGGAGGTTAGGGGCTTAACCTCATCAGCTTCGAAGCTTTCACTAAGCTTCAGCTCCGACCTTTGGATCTCCACCCCTCTCGACCTTTCTGTAGAGTAGGTCCGGGGGCCATCACCCCACTCGGAGCTATTACTCTCCCTGTTACCTACGGGACACGGGAGAAGTACCGCACCGAGAAGTTGGTCTTCGACGTCGCGCAGATCAACTTACCCTTCAATGCCATCTTGGGTAGACCTGCCCTTTACAAATTCATGGCTGCTGCTCATTATGGCTATCTGGTGTTGAAGATGCCAACGCCAGTAGGCGTTCTCCAGATCCGCGGCGATCGCACTGCCGGAGTAACTGCACTGGAAGAGCTCCATGCGCTCACCACGACGCAAGAGGAGGACTCCAGGCAGGAGCAAGCTCCAAAACCCCCGAGCATTCGTCAACGAGGCTCGACTTCTGCACCTCGAGTGCAGCCAAGCGGCGACACCGACATTCCCGTCAAAGTCGTCCAAATTGGTTCCGATGCCGCTCAAACCACCCGTATATCGGGAGCATTGAAAGACAAATAGGAACTCGCGCTCATCACTTTCCCCCGGGCTAACGTCGACGTGTTTGCTTGGCAACCGTCATAAATGCCTGGGATCCCTAGGGAAGTGATTGAGCACAATCTGAAGATCTACCCCGATGCTCGGCCTGTGCATCAGAAGCCTCGGAAGCAATCTGTAGAGCGACATAACTTCATCCGACAAGAAGTAAAGAAGTTGCTTGAAGCCAGATTCATCCGAGAAGTCTTCCATCCAAAATGGCTGGCGAACCCAGTCGTTGTGCCTAAGGCCGGCGGGAAGCTTCGGATGTGCATCGACTACACCACACTAAATAAGGCATGTCCAAAAGATCCATTCCCGCTACCTAGAATAGATCAGATAGTGGATTCCACCTCCGGGTGTGAATTACTGTGTTTCCTAGATGCATATTCTGGATATCATCAAATCAGGATGTCTAGGGAAGATGAAGAGCATACTTCATTCATCACAGTAGATGGATTATATTGTTACACAGCCATGCCCTTTGGTCCCAAGAATGCAACTTCAACTTTTGTACGAGCTATGTACAAAACTTTTGAAGAACTCATTAGAGACATAGTGGAAGTGTACGTCGATGACATCGTGGTCAAGGTCAGGAACAAGGAGTCACTCCTTGACACCTTGCAGGCTGTCTTCGACAAGCTGCGGGCCACCCGCACGAAGCTAAACCCAGACAAGTGTGTCTTCGGGGTTAGCTCCGGAAAACTTCTTGGTTTCCTGGTAAGTCACCGGGGCATAGAAGCTAATCCAACGAAGATTAAGGCCATTGAAGACATGAGACCACCAACCCGCATCAAAGACGTCCAAAAGTTGACTGGATGTCTAGCAGCCCTCAGCCGGTTCATTTCAAGACTGGCAGAACGGGCACTCCCTTTCTTCAAGTTATTGAGGAAGTCCGGACCATTCCAATGGTCCGAAGAAGCAGAGAAGGCATTCCAGGAGCTGAAACAGTTCCTCACCACCCTACCAATTTTGGTAGCTCCGAACCCTGGTGAGCCTTTGTTGCTTTATATTTCAGCTACTGACGAAGTCATCAGTATGGTTCTGGTTGCGGAGAGACCAGAACTACCCCACACTCAGGAATCCAGACCCCTTCGGGAAGGTCCGGAGGTTGCTGAAAGCGAGTCTGGGTCCCAGCTCCCAGATTCGAATCCACAAGAAGTCACTTCAAGAGACCTAGACCCCTCCGGGAGGGTCCAGGTCATTTCTGAAGAAGCTCCGGGTTCCTCCAGTCAGAACCCGGAGGTCCCTGAAGAAAATCCGGACTCCTCCGAGAGGATCCGGGTCAGTGAAGAGGAAGCTCCGGACCCCTCCGGGAGGGTCCTGACCATTCAGCGCCCAGTGTACTTCATTAGTGAAGTACTACATGATGCCAAGACTCGATACCTAGAGGTGCATAAGCTGCTCTATGCAATTCTTATTGCCTCCAGGAAACTTCGCCATTACTTCCAAGCTCACAAAGTCTCAGTGGTGACTTCTTACCCACTTCGAGCAATTTTGCATAATCCCAATTCCACTGGGAATATTGCAAAATGGGCAGCGGAATTGGCTGAATTTGATCTTGAATTTATTTCAAGGCAAGCAGTCAAGAGTCAAGCATTGGCAGATTTTGTGGCAGAATGGACTCCCTCTCCATCAAATCCTGGGGGCCCCAGTGAGCAGAAGACGGAGCATCAAGCTTCAACCTTCACCGAGCCTCACTGGACCCTCTACTTCGACGGCTCCATGCAGAAGCAGGGGGCCGGAGCTGGAATCCTTCTCCTCGCACTGACTGGGGAGAAGGTGAAATACATGGTACACCTTGACTTCAAGGCAACCAACAACATGGCAGAGTATGAAGCACTCATCTACGGACTAAAGGTGGCACTGTCATATGGTGTCAAGCAATTGCTGGTCAAGGGAGATTCACAGCTCATCATTAAGAAGGTGAAGGGTGAATGCTCCTGCAATAATCTCCAGCTAGCTGCTTACCTCCTTGAAGTCCAGAGGCTTCAGAAGGACTTCGAAGTCCTAGATCTCCACCATGTTCAGCGTGCCCACAACGCTGAAGCCAACGAACTCTCGACGAAAGCGTCAACCGGAGCTCCGGCTCCTGATGGAACTTTTGTCCGGAGATTGTTGAAACCCACATCTTAGCCTGCCGAACTGAGCGAAGGGGACGAGATCAGCATCCCGAAGCTGACGGTCCCGATGGCCCTATTACCATGGCAGCCATCAAGGGTCGTAGGTGCTGCCGGAAGCTCCGAGCAACCCAGCACGCAAGACTCAAATGCTCAAGTTAGTTCCGATGCATGGATCTCGGAGATCCGGAACTACTTGAAAGACAACATCCTTCCTGATGATGATGTATCCGCTGACCGGGTAGTCATATTGGCTAAAAGATACACGTTGGTAGAAGGGGATCTCTACCGGCGCAGTGCCAACAGCATCCTAATGCGGTGCATCACAAGGGAAGAAGGCTGCGAGCTCCTCGCAGAAATCCATGGAGGCGAGTGTGGGAACCACGCGTCTTCCCGCACGTTGGTTGGTAAAGCCTTTCGGCATGGCTTCTACTGGCCTACAACACTCCAGGATGCAACTGAGCTGGTGAAAAAATGCAAAGCATGTCAATTTCATGCAAAGCAAATTCACACTCCGGCTCAACCCTTACAAATGATACCTCCTACATGGCCCTTCGCTGTGTGGGGGATGGACATCTTGGGACCTTTCCCAAGAGCCGTCGGAGGTTACAAGTTCCTGTACGTCGCCATTGACAAGTTCACCAAGTGGCTGGAAGCAACTCCAGTTGTGACAATCAACAAGCAATCTGCTATCAACTTTCTACAGTCCATTGTATGCAGATTTTGAGTCCCAAACAAAATCATCACTGATAATGGGACCCAATTCACAAGCTCCGCATTCCAAGGATATTGCGAAGACCTCGGCATACAAGTTTTCTACGCCTCCGTAGCTCATCCAGCCAGCAATGGCCAAGCCGAGAGAGCAAATGCTGAAATCCTTAAAGGACTTAAAACGCGCACTTATGAGTGTTTGAAAAAACATAGAGCCAACTGGATCAAAGAGCTTCCGCCCACTCTATGGGCCAATAGGACATCTCCAAACCGGTCAACCGGAGAGACACCCTTCTTTCTGGTGTACAGAGCTGAAGCAATCCTTTCTCTGGAAATCACCTTGGGTTCACTCCGGGTCCGGACCTTCGACGAAGCCGCGCAGGACCAGCTCTGGCGTGAAGACCTAGACCTCCTCGAGGAGGGAAGGTGCCAAGTAGCTGTTCAGAATGCCCGATATCGTCAAGCCCTACAGCGTTATCACCAGCGGCATGTACACAACCGACAGCTCGAGGAAGGCGATCTGGTGCTACGGAGGATACTATCCAGAGAAGGGTTAAACAAACTCTCCCCCGGCTGGGAGGGGCCCTTCCGAGTGATTAAAGTATCCCGTCCCGGAAGCGTTCGCTTGGCTACTGAGGATGGGACACCTCTCCCAAATCCTTGGAACATCGAGCACCTCCGTAGGTTCTACACTTAATACCACGGAGGTGAGTCTTGAGTAACTTGAGGTGTATGTTATAGAGTCATTGTACAGAGTCGGGTAGTTCCTCCGGGAGAGCTGCCAGACCTTTCACGAAAGGTCCGCAAAGCTCATGCAACGCTTGTCACAGTCTCAGGACTAAAAGTGTCGCTAACTACCCTGGGTCAAACGAGAAATGAAACACCCTTAGCCTGGTTCCGTACCCTAAGAGTGTACTTGTTTCCCCTGTACCCCGGACCTATAATGAAAGACATCTTCATGTGAAATAGACTCCACGTGCATTTATTTTGTACTGGCTCTACATTTTTATTTTTCTCTTTCCATTCTATAACAAAGACGTGCAATTCTTAAGAAATTTTAGTTCGACCGGTTTATGTACGATTCGAGTTGTATTGTCAGTTCTTTTGGATTCAAATATCGTTCATGGCCAACTCGTCTGAAAGCTGCCAAGCCAATCTAGGGCTGGAGTGTGCTATCGACTTAGCCTGGTCAAGCACCCTAAGTATGCCACTCTACCTACACCCCGGGAGACCGAAGTAAGGCGGGTCCATGGACAGTTTAATCTAGAAGAAAAGACAATGTATTCGGTTGTATTTAAAATCGCGTTTGACTTAAAGTCTTCTTGAGAATCATAAGCCGCGACGAAATTATAGACAAGGAACGAATTTTACTATTTTTCTTGGCTTAAGTGTGTAGGAAAAATAAAGTCTACGTTGATGGAGGAAAGCCGGAGCTAAATAAGCTCCGACTCCCCTAAGGGGGCCAGCCGTCGACGCTAAATAAAAGATGGTGAGAAAACCCCGTAAATGGAGTCTGCTGCCAACAAACTAAGTGTTGGCAAAGGTCACTGCCGGAGCTACTCAGCTCCGACACCCCGGAGGACTAACTATCGTTGCTCTATGTGTTGATAGAGGCTATTGCTGGAGCTATCAAGCTCCAACGATGGACAATGCCGGAGCTTCTAAGCTCCAACAACCTCAGGGGGCCTTCACTATCAAAGACTTCGGACCCAAATTCTATAAGTTCGGAGAAAATGAGTCTTCAACAAAACACAATATCCTTTTGGTACATGTTCACAATCAAATTGTGTACATCTACCACGGGGCCAAGTGAAGATAAAAGTGTTGAAGACAAAAAGTGCAATTTGCAAAATTTGGGGATTTCATTTATCTGGAGACAAGAGATTACATCTGGAGACAAGGGATTACAAAATTGAGGAAGAAGAAGAGAAAATACAAGTGAGAATTACAGAGATGGTCCTAGACCCTATGGAAGAATTGGGCGACCTTCTGGGCAACCTCCGATACGCTGGCTCGGGTAGCTTCGCCTTCTCCTTCGACGGGGCCTTCAAGCACCGGGTCCAGAGGAAATTGGGAGTTTCGGCTGGTGTAGCACGTCAGCACATACTCTGCGACATTCTTCGCCAGGGATTGCCCCTCAACCTCAAGTTGGTCCGCGATGACATCGCCCACCTTGGAGAACTTGCTACCAGCTGCGCTCAACGCCTGCAGCGCTAGGTCCGGCTCAGGCTCCGGATCATCCGGGCGCACGGGGATGAAACCCATCGGTGTCAGCGCATCGTTGGCCTTGCCCAGGAACTCCCAAATCTGTAGGGAGTGTTCAGTCCTCAAGCCCTTCATCTCTTCCAGGGATCTCCTGGCCGCCGTCAGTTCGGAATTCTCACGGGCGAGGCGCTCAACTTCTTTGGCGTTTTGCTGAATCTTTTCAGCCGCCTTTCGAGTTTTCCGAGCTCCCCCTCCCGGAGGTGGATCTTGTTCCGGCGGTCAACTAGGTCCTTCTCTCTACCTCTCACTTTCTTCTCCCTGGCAACAAGGGCACACTCTTGTTCATAGAGTTCCTGCCCTCGCACCCAGGTCTTCTCCTCTTCCTCTTGGCAGTGCTCTTCCAATTTCTTAGCGCGCTCCTCGAGGCCCTTGTCAGTCAGAGCTACTTTCTCGGCGAGCTCCTCTTCCCTCCTTAGGACATCATCCCGCAGCTCAAGGAGTTTCTGCTCTTCATCCTCGAGCCGTTTCTCCCTCTCTTCAAGTGCCTCTCGGCGCTTGATGAGTGCAGTGTTGATGGCCTCAAGCTGCTCATGGCGTGCATAGGCCGCATTATTTGCTGCTTTGGCCTGATCATAGATCTCCCGAGATTGAGCGTCGAGGGCATGAGTCATACTCTCCCTGTCATCCAGCAACTTGCCCTAGTACTCCAGGCGGATCTTCTCCCATTTGATCCACTCCTTGTCATCCGCTAGCCTCGACTGCGTCAGCTTGGTCTCGAAGTAGAGCCGGTTACGCCACTGTCTAAGGGTTTGGCGCTCCTCTTCAAGAGCCTTGCTGTCGTGGAAGAAGGCCAATTGGACTTGACGCAGACTGGAACATGCGTTGTCAATAGAAAGTGACAATGGGATGGGTTCCGGACCTGCTGGGGTCTCCTCCGCTGGTTCCAGTGGGTCTTCAGATACAAAAATTGGGTCCCACTCCACGAGAGTGGACCCCTGAGTTTCCAAGGCACTAGGGCCGTCTTCCGAGATGGCCTCAGTCGCCATCGAAGAAGGCCCCACTGCCAAGTCTTCGTTCACCCCCTCAGGCAGGGGGCCAGCGACTTCGCTTGGGCACTCCAGCTCGGCCGCAGGTACCTCCGACATCGTCGCTTCCGGAGCAGGAGCCGCTACTGGCTCCAGTCTGGGTACCTCTTCCGAGGGAGGCTCGATCTCCATCACCTCTTCAACAACCGGCTCAGGAGCCGGAAGATCTTCAACTTCGACCGGCCATGTGACCGGAGCTCCAACAATGACCGGCTCAGCAGCCGGTGCTTCAGAGGTAGCCGACCCAACTGTTGGAACTACCTCGGTTTCCGGCTCGCATGCTGGGGCTTCAACCACCTCCGGCTCAACTGCCGGGGCTTCGACACTTTCCGGCTCAGAGGCCGGGATTACTACTTCCTCTGGCTCAACATCCGGAGCTTCCATCATTGCAGCACCAGGACCCGGAGCTTCAACCTCCGAGACAAGTGCCGCTGGCGCATATTCACTCCCGTGGTCCGGCGCTACCACGGGAACATCTGGGGATGAGTCGAGGTCCATGACCACGACAGCCGGCGCCGGAGCAGTCGCAGCTTCAGCCACCACTTGGGGCGGCACCGGGACAGGAGCAGAAGCTCCCACCCTCACGGCCTCATACACTGTGGCTGGGGATGGAGCCTCACTCCCCTTCTTGGGAACGCTGCAGATGATGAACGAAGAAAATTAACAAACATTTGCTACAATTAAAATAATTTTCCAAGGTAGAGATTAAAAATTACCTTGGGAGGCTTCCGCACCAGCTTGCGCGGAACCTTTTTCCCGGGCATTCTGGGCTGGCCATAGTCGGCGTAGAAGCTCCGGAAGGCCCCCCGGAACTTGTCGCAGCCACGGGCGTTTCCCGGGTCAAGGCTCTCCTCGATCGGGAGGAACCCCTTGACCTGGAGGCCTCCACCGGCCCAGGTGCTGGAGGCGCGCGCCCGGAGCTAACACCCTGGGAGGATCCCACTGCGGGAACAGAGGCGCTCCGGGAGGACCCCACTGCAGGAACGGTCTCATTCTGGGAGGACCCCATTATGGGGACAGTCGCCACGGTGGTAGAAGACCTTCCCTCCAGGGAGAAGGAACCGAGGCGGAAGTAGCGGGACTGACGGACCTTCCGTCGGCATGCTGCAGCTTCCTCTTCCGGCTCTCTGGTTCATCCGCCAGCTCCTTGCCCTTGCCGACGACCTTGACCCTTGGCATTGGGGCAGGAACAGAGCCATCTTCGAGCATTCCGGGGATCGCCACTCGGGTGGTTGATCTTCTCTCGACGACACCAAGGTCGTCAAGTACAGGCATCTTTCGCCGGAGCTCCCTGCTGAACTCCACTTCCACGTTCAGAGGGAGGAAGGCCGACGGGGGAGTCAAGTCATCACCATCAACGTCGATGCCGTGCTGGAATTTCTTGAGGTGGAACTCCAAGGTTTTCCCCACCATGTTGGATTTCAACCCGGTCTCAACCCAATCGTCGTCCATCACGCTGTTGAGGGCCCAAGCGAGCTTCTCCCTCCTCTTCAGCGGCGCCCACCTGTTGACCAGGAAATTGCAAAATACCGCCTGAGGAGTCAATCCTCCCTCCACGCAATGGCGGATCCTGGTCAAAGCAGGGGTAAAAGCTTCCGCCAGCACTGGAGCTTCACTCCAGGTCGTCGTGTCGATGCCGGGCAGACTATCGGGCAGCTCCAGCCTCTCGTGCTCCTCCACCCGGACGACTATCCAGTATTTCTTCCAGTCATCCCACTTCCCAGAAGGAAACGACCGGAGGTACTTGAATGGGCACTTCTTGCGCTTCACGAAGTAGTAGAAGCCAAGGTACTCATTGCCCCGGCTGGTGGTGTGGACGGTGAAGAAGGTTCAGAAGAGTTCAATGCAGGGGGGGATGCCCACCCACATCTCACAGAAGTGGACAAAGATGGACACGAGGAGGATGGAGTGAGGGCCAAGGTGATATAACTGCAGACCATAGAAGTCTAGCAGCATCAAGAAAAATGAAGAAAAAGGTGGGATCAACCCCACCATGGCGTATGAGGAGAAGTACACCATTTTGCCGGCATGCTCCTTCTCGAAGAGGAGATCTCCGCCGGCACGGACTGAGCGGTTGAAGAAGTCCGAGGACCACCCCATGAGGGCCCAGAGCTTCTTCAAATCGCCGTCAGTCTTCAAGCGACTCTCGCGGAGACCCAACTCCATCGCGGCACGGCCAGGCAAGAGAAGAAGAGCGAAGCACGAGTTGGGAGTTTGAGCGCAAGATCAGATGAGAGGCGTAAAGAACTCTCGACGGTGCACACTTTCCTTCTTAAGTAAGCCCTTGCAACGCTTGGATGGAAACCGCAAGGAAGTCAAAGATACCATTCAAAAATTCCACCCAGCCGATGACAAGAGGGCCCGGGACCACCCGGCGATCAAGTCGAGGCTCTTACCCAGGCGAACGGTTGTCATCACGAGGCGGGAAACCCAAAGGCAGCGGCCTGACAAGGCGCGCGGAACCGATACGGTTTTCGTATCGGGAACCGGCGACCTTCAATTGCATGAGATCCGCATGCCAAAGATCTCATATGACGCATGCGGGATACGCCACGCGGCGAGGATTTAATTCCAAGTCCTTGCCAACGGCACCCTCAAAGACC
Source organism: Tuctoria greenei (assembly GCA_036927565.1). Taxonomy (NCBI): domain Eukaryota; kingdom Viridiplantae; phylum Streptophyta; class Magnoliopsida; order Poales; family Poaceae; genus Tuctoria; species Tuctoria greenei. The sequence continues at coordinate 210,026,852 of JAYESD010000003.1, forward strand.
CTTGAAGACTCAGTTCAAAGGTCACGAGGATGGACCCACCTCCGGCGGAAAGACTTCCCCGGAGGTAGGTCCAGGGGACCACTGTCGGTATCCTAGAAACCGTACACCCCTTGAGGTTATAAAGATATCAAAGGAAAATCATTTACTTGGTTTGAAGATCCTCGAAGGCCCACATGTCAGACATAACTGGACCCGCTTCTCCAACATGGTTAATCCCTGGGTCGCCACGTGTACTACCAAACCGGAGCTACCGCCCACAAGGGGGAAGCTCCGGGCCATGTACCGAAATGGCACCTCCGGACTTAGCCCCAGACCGAGAGAAGCTCCAGACCTGACACGTGTCGGGTAGCCCCGAAGCTACCTATTTCCAAAGTATGCTCTGGAGCTGCCACGTGTCCAATCGCCGGATCTTCAGCCTCTAACCTCCGGAAGACCCCGCAACGGCTCCGGATCTTCAAAGGAGAATCAAGGACTTCAAGACCCGATTAAGTGTCATTAATATCATATTAATGACACTTAAACGGACGATCTTAATACCAGTAACGGTGCTGTCAAGGCCCGTTACGGGGTCATTAAGAGCAATTAAACGTGTATCAATACTAGTAATCGCCGGGGCCACATGTCGGGCCAGGCTAACCTGTAACGGCCTGCCCTTGTACTATAAAAGGACAGGTCGACGATACACGCGGGCTGGACACACACACACGCCTCATACGCTCATCACAAGCTCATACTGCTAATACAACACCAACACACCCGTGGAGTAGGGTATTACGCTCAGGCGGCCCGAACCACGTAAATTCTTGTGTCTCCTGTGTCAATTCTTATTCACCTTCTTGAATCTCCGCGCGCCCACACCGAACATCAAACTCCCCTATCACTTTAGTAGTGTAGGGAGATCTGCCGGTTCCAAACAACCGACAGAAGTTTTCATGGATAGTTTCTCTGTCTATGGAAAAACTTTGATCATTGTCTAGAAAACTTAGACAGGGTCTTACAAAGATGCCAGGAGAAGGACATTGTGCTTAATTGGTAAAAGTGTCATTTCATGGTCCAAGAAGGCATCGTTCTTGGACACTTGGTGTCTGAGAGAGGGATAGAGGTGGACAAGGCTAAAATTGAAGTTATTGAAAAACTTCCACCTCCTATCAATGTTAAGGGAATCCGCAGCTTTTTAGGTCATGCGGGGTTCTACCGACGATTTATCAAGGATTTTTCCAAAATCTCTAGACCCCTCACCAACCTATTTGCTAAAGAAGCTCCCTTTGATTTTGATGATGAATGCCTTAAATCATTTGATATACTCAAAAAGGCACTCATCTCAGCTCCAATTATCCAACCTCCTGATTGGACGCTGCCATTCAAAATCATGTGTGATGCCAATGACTTTGCTGTTGGTGCGCTTTTAGGCCAAACCAAAGATAAAAAGCATCACGCAATAGTCTACGCTAGCAAAACTCTGACAGGAGCCCAAATCAACTATGCCACAACTGAGAAAGATCTCCTAGCAGTAGTTTTTGCTATCTACAAGTTTAGATCCTATTTGGTTGGAGCAAAGGTCACAGTCTACACAGACCGTGCTGCTTTGAAATATCTTCTTACCAAAAATGATGCTAAACCCAGGCTAATTCGATGGATTCTTCTACTTCAAGAATTTGATCTGGAAATAAGAGATAAGAAAGGAGTAGAGAATTCAGTAGCAGATCATCTTTCACGTATGGAAGTCACACAAACCATGGACATACCTATAAATGATTTCCTACGAGATGATATGCTCCTCAAGGTGACAGACTCTCACCCTTGGTATGCGGATATCGTCAACTTTATGGTCACGAGATACTTACCACCAGGGGAGAACAAAAAGAAACTCATTTATGAGAGTCGTAGACACTTTTGGGATGACCCTTACCTCTATCGAGTATGTGCTGATGGCCTTCTTAGAAGGTGCGTCCCATCAATCGAAGGCACAAAAATTATATAGAAATGCCATGCTGGCCCCTATGGTGGTCATTATGGTGTTTACCGTACTCAGGCAAAGATCTGAAAGAGTGGATTCTATTGGCCTTCAATGTATGAAGATACCAAGGAATTCATTCGCAGATGTTGGAAATGCCAGGAGCATGGAGGAATCTCTGCTCGCAATGCGATGCCCCTAACATACAATCTCCAAGTGGAATTATTTGATGTATGGGGTATCGATTTCATGGGACCTTTTCCTAGGTCTTATGATTGCGAGTATATTCTGGTTGTCGTTGATTATGTGTCAAAATGGGTAGAAGCATTGCCATGCAAAAATGTTGATTCCAAGCAAGCAAGGAAAATGTTCCATGAGATCATTTTCCCACGCTTTGGAACTCCTCGTATGGTCATAAGTGATGAAGGGTCTCATTTCATTGATAAGACCTTCCGGAACTTTCTAAGGAAACTTGGAGTTCAGCATAACATTGCTACCCCATACCACCCACAGACAAGTGGTCAAGCAGAAACATTTAATAAGCAAATTAAGAATATTCTGCAAAAGACTGTCTTGGAAATGGGAACGGGATGGAAGCAAAAGCTACCTGATGCATTGTGGTCATATCGTACTGCCTACAATACAACTATCAGCATGTCTCCTTTCCAACTTGTCTATGGGAAGACTTGCCATCTTCCCGTAGAATTGGAACATAGAGTGTATTGGGCCATCAAGCGGTGGAACATGAATCTTAACGAAGCTGGAAATCACCGATTGAAGCAAATCTCTGAGTTGGAGGAATGGAGAGATGAGTCGTACCACAGTGCCATAATTTATAAAGAGAGAACCAAAAGATGGCACGATAAGAGGATTACGCCGAAAGAGTTCAAACCTGGAGATAAAGTTTTACTCTTTAACTCTAGGGTTAAACTCTTTGGACATGGGAAGCTTAGAAGTAAATGGGAAGGACCATTCACTGTAGTAGAGACTTCATCCCATGGAGCAATCACGCTCCAAGGTGATGATGGTCAACTATTCAAAGTGAATGGGCACCGACTCAAATTATTTCTCGATTCCCAAAAGGATACAGAAAAAGAATTTGACGTTGTAAATCTAATCGATTTCCATGCCATTTCTTTCAATTCTGTTTAAATCATCCGCGTCCAACTAATGGGCCCATCCAATTCTTCTTCTAGAAGGCCCATGATCGACCCGAGAAAATTTGGCCCAAACAGAGCCGAAAAGGGTTCGGCCGAACCCTAGGGTCGGCCGACCTTCTATTCATGCCGTTCACGTTCTGTTTTCTCGTGTTGATCCTCCTCGGTATCCTCCACAAAATCCTCGGTGAAACGCATCATTCCCCACCTACTTTGATTTCAATAAAGTGAACTTACCGGTTCATCTAACACCGATAAAGTTCCCCCTTTAGTTTATTTTGTTGAATAAAGAATTCAGGAAACAGGTGTGGGGGAAACATGTCCCCAAGTCACGAAATACCGACGTGAAAAATTAACACGTTGCGACCGAATGAGCAAAATGACCCGACGAAACAGAGCCACAGAAGACCCAACAGGAGGTCGGCTGAACCCCCTGGTCGGCTGACCTGTCTTTTGCACCGTACGACTCCGTTTCGCTCCAGAAAATTGGTTTGGATTCCCTATCCCCACTTTTATGCGCTACCCTGCTGTTTGAGTTGATTTCATATTTTTCATTGCATATCTAAAATGAATCAACGCAACAAATTGAAATAAAATTTGGTAGTCAAGAATTTTCTTAAGCTGAAAATTTGAATACTTTATATTTCAATTCATTACCTTGTTTATGATTCCCATAATTCAATAGGAAAAACACATCATCTAGGTATTTGACTAGTGTGATATGGTAAATGAGTTCTTTAGAAATCATCCTTTTGCTTGAAATTGATTTTGACATTTGCAACTATTTGAATTCTTGAACTTTGCCTAAACCTCTCATTGGAAATTTATATACCCACCAAGGCCATATGATATATTCATTGAAAACCACAAGCATATGCCACTTTGCTTTTCATTGAACTTTGTCAAACCCGTGACCCAAGTGAGTGACATGCATGAACTTTTTGAATTGAAAACTCTTGTACACTCCATTCATGCAAAATTTCTCACATTGAGAGTTTGCATCCATTCATTATCCATCCGCCAAAAAGAAACTCCATACAATACAAATGAAAGCCTCTCTAAAAAAATAAAAAGGAGTAGAAGACATGGCTACAAGAAAAAAGAAGAAGAAAAAGCATGCTCTCTTGAAAAAGAGTAAGAGTGCTAAAAAAAGTAGTAGCCATGTTTCATCCTTAAGAGAGAGCAAATTCATGGGAGTTATCACCTCGCCCCTCCATTCCATTCATGTGCACAAGAATTTTCTCTTCACTTTGTTCATTGCATAAGTCTCTCATAGGATCATATTTTTTGACTTAGTAACATATGAATTGCAATTGTGTGCCACATTCATCCCAACCAAGCTCCATGTATAGCCACTTTTAGTATAGGGACAAGAATTTGCAAAACATGCCATGGTGAGGACTCAAACACTTTGAGAGATTTGAGAGATTTCAATCGAGAAGACAAGGGCAAAAGTTCCTATGACTTTCAAATACAGCAATTGCCTAATCATTTCAGCAGAGAATGATCCAAGGGAACTTCATTCTAACCGTTCCACTTTTCAAACACCCAAGATTGATGTGGTAGCGACATACACAAAGGGGATCCATGAATTAAGGTATAAGTTGAAATATCTAGTTTCCTTATTTTCTACCTTATAGCAATTTCATGACAACACTCTAGCTCTTCTTGCCTTCACTTGAGGACGAGCAAAGGACTAAGTGTGGGGGATTTTGTTGACGGTCCTTAAGTACCACATTTTGACCGTCAATTCACCTCATAATGTGCATAAAAGAAACACAAAACATAGTGGTAGGGTTATACACTAGCCCAATTCCACAAGTGTTGGTGTTTATTTGTATGTTGGTGAATTATTACCCAAAATACCAAAACATGCAGGGATGAATCCATGAAAATGGATTTCAATGAATCAGGCGATGACATGTGGCAACACATGGATCAAATGGCCCACAAACAGAAGAATAGGAGGAGATCCACTTGTGTTGCACCCATATATATCAAGAGGGCCCACCTGGAAGCCACTTGGAGGAAGCACTCCCCGAGGGGAGCCTTGAACAGGTCGGCCGAACCCCCCTGGTCGGTCGACCTATTCTTGGCGCCAAACTCGGTCAAACGATAAGTTTTGGCTCCTCCCGACTCCCTGGAGTCAATGGTGACTGATTCGTGTGTTAATTGTGGCGGGAACCGACCATTCTCCACCAATAAATAGACCCCCTCACCTCACTTCTCACAAAAACCAAAAGTTGAGAATAGTGCTACACTTCAAAGGTTTAGAGTAGTCCTAGAGGCTGCCAAAGTAGAAGGAGAGCGTGGTGAAGAGTCTAGGAAAAGGAGGCTTGGGCTTGTCAAGTCCCTCTTCTACACCTGTACCCCTACAAAAGTTTTACTCAATCAAGAAAGCCTTTGTGAATTCAATACAAGTTTGATCTTTTATTCTTAGTAGTTTGTAGTTACTTGTAGGTTCACTGCTTTAATTCATTAGAGGCTCTAGTTGTAGTTTTGTGTTCGAAACAACTAGAGTAGTGATTTATAACGTAAGCGTGGTGCTTAGGTTATAAATCATCAGTGGATATCTCGTAGACCCACGGATTGAAGAGGTAGGCAGTAGGTGGTGACAGCCCTACCTGTCCTTTGTAATCCTCCACGTTCGGCTATGCCATAGGCTCTTGGCGGGAGTCGTCCTAGTATTGCTAGGAGTAAGCCTGTGCCCGAAGCAAGCATCTACAGCAAACTACCTTGAATTAGGATCAATACTTTGAATTCCTCTCTGTCCCTTGCTTACCAAACAACTTTGTGTTCTTGGGCGAGCTAGTTCGAAGGATTAGCACACACGTTCTTTGGATTCGATACCCTTGGGAATACTCTTTAAAGGGAAGTGCTACAACAGTATTTCCCTGTGCTTGCAGATAACTCTGTGGTGTTAAGAAATACCAACAATAAGCTAGTACTTGACCTTCTTGCATAAATACATAGCCAAGTCCTTGCCTCGAAGCATCACAATATATATCAAAGCTCTTGCTCACATCTGGCAATACCAACATAGGTGATGTTGTTAACCTCTTCTTTAGCTCCTCAAAACTATCTTGACAAGCTTAAGTCCACTTGAAGGGTTTCTCCTTCATCAACAGTTGAGTCATGGGCTTCGCTATCTTGGAAAAGTCCTTGATGAACCGACGATAATATCCAGCCATTCTAAGGAAACTCTTTATTTCCTTCACATTCTGCGGTGGTTCCTACTTTAGCACATCTCTAACCTTTCCTGGGTCAACTGACACTCCTCCTCAAGAGATAACATGGCCTAGGAATGATCCCTCCCTCAACCATAATTGGCACTTGTTGAACTTCGCATACAACTAGTGATCTCGCAATTTCTGCAATGTCAACCTTAGATGCTCTTCGTGCTGCTCTTCACTTTTTGAGTAGATCATGATGTCATAAATGAACACTACCATGAGCTTATCCAAATACTCCATGTAGACCTTGTTCATGACATACATGAAGTATGCAGGTGCATTAGTCAATCCAAATGACATGATCGTATACTCATAAGATCCATACCGCTTCCTAAAAGCTGGTTTGGGTATGTCTGACAGTCTAATCTTCATTTGGAAATATCCCAATCGAAGATAAATCTTAGAGAATAATATGGCTCCCTTCATCTGGTCAAACAGATCCTCTATGCGTGGCAGTGTGTACTTATTCTTGATTGTCACCTCTTGAGAGACCTGTAACGCACACACATTCTTTGGGATCCATCTTTCTTATCTACGAAAAGCATTGGAACTCAACATAGCGACGATCTTGGGCGTATAAAACCCTACTCTGGTTTCTCTTGAATCTGCTTCTTGAGCTCTTCTAATTCCTTAGGAGGCATCGTATACGACCTCTTTGCTATAGGTGTAGTTCCAAGTATTAAATTGATGACAAACTCGATGTCACGATCAGGTGGCATACCTGGCAATTCCTCCACAAAAACTTATGGAGACTCACGAACAATTAAAATTTCCTCCAAGGTTACTCCTTCTGTGTGATTTACCATTGCCTTCGCGATTGTCGGCTGAACTGCCTTGAATTCTATACTGACTCCTTCTTCGTTTGTCAATTGTACTGTTCGAGTGGCACACTGAATGACTCCACTATGCTTCCTTAGCCAATCCATTCCAGGTATGATGTCAAAGCCTTGCGAGTTCATGACTATAAGGTTGGCGAGGAAATCTACCCCCGTTATGGAAATACTATATTCGTCCTCATCTCTCCTTCAGGAGATTTAACCAACAGAGTATACTTCAGGTACGATATAGACATGCTATGCTTTGCAACATACTTTGATGAGATGAATGAATGGGATGCTCCGGAATCAAATAATATAGTAGCGGGGTTGGAGTTTGTGAGAAACATATGAATCAAAACATCTTCAGCTTGCTTAGACTCTTCTGCAGATACATGGTTCACCTTGCCATGAGCGAAATTATGTGGCCCTCGGTTGCCTTGAGTTGCTCCTCCAGTGGGCATAGAATTTTGCCTTGGAGCATTGTTCATCCGTCCTTGACCTGATCTTGGGCATTGATTTGCAAAATGTCCCACTTGACCACAATTAAAGCAAGCTTTCGCTCCAGTGGCTCTAGAGAAGTTAGGGCGAGGCTAATTCTGAGCATAGGCGATCATATTTGGGCATTGCGCAGGATGCATTAGTAAGCAAGGTACTTGCATGGATGGGCATTGGTGCATTGGCTGTTGCATTCGCTGTGGATAAGCAGGGCGGTATGCGACATCAGACGGGTTGTAATATGGTGCAACAAATGGTGCATAGAGAGAACGAACGTTGCTTCCTCGAGGTTGTCCATGATATGGCATCTTCCTCTAGTGATCTAGCTCCATCTCACGAATCTTGCTCTCAACCACAATGGCTTTGTCAACCAGATTCTGAAAATTTGCATCATCAGTATTGAGCAACTAAACTTGAATTTCGTTGTGGAGACCCCTCATGAACAGATACTACTTCTTGCTATCAGTAGTGATGTCCTTTAGAGCATATCTAGACAGTTGAGTGAATTTGTTGAGGTACTCACTCACACTCATCCTTCCTTGTCTAAGGTTTTTAAATTCATGCGTTCTCAGCATCATGACTCCCTTAGGTACATAGTCAGAGCGGAACTTCTCCTTCAATTCATCCCAGGTGATTCCTTCATGATTAGCGTGGGCATTGCATAGAGATTCCCACCAATCTGTAGCAGCTCCAACCAACTGGTGTGAGGCAAAAGGAACCTTCTCTCTGTCAGTGCACTGGACAATAGCAAGTTTCTTTTCTACAAAATTTAGTCAATCATCAGGTTCCATAGGGTCTGTGGCTAGCAAAGGTAGGTGGACAGGTCCTCATGAACTCTCCCAAGCAGTTGTGGTGTGGCAGGGGTTGTGGTGGTAGAGGCATGTGAGGCTGATTGTTGTTACCAGCTTACAGCTGTCCCATGGTATGTATCATGGTCTGCATGAGCTGGTTCTGCATAGCCAACAGCTGCTCAAGGTTGATAGCTCCATGTCCAAGTTCATTGTTGTTCACGGGTGCTCCGTTGTTCTCCTCCTCACCATTGGCATTCCTTTGGTTGTGAGTCCTCGACATCTGTTGGTGAAAGAATAGTAGAGACGGAAGAATTTAGAATTTGAAAAGAAACACTCCAACTATATGCATCAAGGTATATGTAACTAAACAACTGTCTAATTAAACTAAAAACCCTATTAGAGGATGTGGACAAGAATCCCAATACTCTCTACTACGTGCGGATGTGGACAAAACACTAAGTGTCTCCAAAAGGCACACCAAGCACACAAACAAGTGTTGATAGCTGTTATATACCAATTTCACCCGTCAATTTAACTCAATTATGTAAGGATTTGCCATTTCTTGCACACATCACCTTTCTATCTAACCCAATTCCACTTGGACTTGGAGAAATATGTGTATGCAGCATTTTATGCAGGAAATGAGGAGATGTAGAGGGACCAATCCTATAAAAAATCATCCCAGCCAATCAGGCGACAACACGTGGCATCCCATGGATCAAATGACCCACAAACAGAAGTATCCGAGGAGATCCAACAATGTATCACCCATATACATCAATGGGACCCACTTGGCAGCCACTTGGAGAAAGCACACGAGAAACGATGCAATGACCAGGTCGGCCGAACCAGGGGGTTGGTCGACCTGGTCTCTGCACCAAACTCGGTCAGCCTCCACGTGTTGGCTCCTCCTGGCTCCCTGGAGTCAATGGTGACTGATTCACGCGCTTTTGGTGGTGGGAACCGACCTTAACACTAGTATAAATAGGACCCCCTACCCCTCACTTCAACACACACTACTTGGGCATCATTCTATTGTATACACTATCTTCCATAGTCCTTAGAGGAGTTAGGATGTAGATAGGAGAGCCTCTAGTCCCAAGTCCAAATTGGGAAAGGAGTAGGAGTCTCTCTTCCCAATTCCACATTGGGAAAGGTATGGCTTATGTATTCCTTCTTGTATTTGTGACTTTGTGCTCAATAAAGATATTATCTTTAGTCTTCTTTTATATGTATACTTGGACAAAGCGTTTCTTGTTTGATTGTGGAGTCCATGTATGTGGAAGATATAGTCTTTATGATTTCACTCACATGATCACATCTTACGGTCATAAACACTATAGACCCCCACTATAGTCTATGTAGTTATGATATGATTAGGTTAATATGAATGACTTATGCTATGCTTCAACGATGTTTAGGTTAGTCATTGCCTTAGGATGGCTTGTGCCATGGCTCCTAAGGTATTTGCTTAATACGCTAGCATGGTGCTAGGGTATTTAAGTAGTGTTGGATGTCTCGTAGACCCATAGATTGAAGAGGTAGGCAGTAGGTGGTGACAACCCTATCTGTCCTTTGTAATCCTCCACATTCGGCTATGCCACATGCTCTTGGCGGGAGTCGCCCTAGTATTGCTAGGGGTAAACCCGTGCCTGATGTGTTGAATAGCATTGCATAGGAATTCATCATTGACATGACCATTAGTATCTACCTTAGGCTATGTATATGTATTAGGAGCATTGTAGGAGCAACTTTCTAACTCTCAATCCAATCTCCCTCTAGGACCCATTTTACCCTTTAGAATAGATTGCCTAGATGTGTGTCACACTACCCCTATTATCAACTTACCCCTGTCCGAATAATGGATTAGTATCCCATAGCTTGACCATAAGAGTAGTATATACTTTACTCCATTGCCTTCCTTTGGAATAAATACGATACTCTTGGGAATACTCATGGGTGAAATGCTACAACGTATCTTCCGTGCACTTGCGGATCTCATCTCTTTACCGGAGATGATCTGTGGTGTTAAAAAATACCAACAAGCATTCTGGCGCCGTTGCCAGGGATGATTTGTTAGTATATCTTAGGAGACGTCAACAAGCATTTCTGACGCCATTGCCGGGGATGGCAAAGGAAGTGAAGGATAGCTATCACTTGTGATTAAGCTATAGGTACTAATAGTTATTAGGCAGGATTACCCTTGTTTGTTTTCTCTTTTGTGTGAAAACAGGGTAGTGTTGGACGACCCATTGTATGGGATGGCCAACGAGGACGGAAGTGCTCAACTGCAAGATGATTCAAGGCGTACCTCAACAAATGTCCGCTAGGCAACACCATTACCAATTGCGGAAGAATTTTATCTTTCAGTAGGAGCCAAAGTCATCCATACCCAAGCTTGGGGGAAGCTCCAAGAGTTCTTCTTGGTTTGCCTCCACCATGGGGTGGATAGTTGGCTCTTCATCCAACACTCATGTCATGGGTTGGCTCCACCAATCCATGACCACATTCGTGCTGGAGCTGAAGGAGCCCTATTCTCATCCATCATGGATGAGAAGAAGGTCTCCACCCATGGGGTGAATTGAAGAATGCTCGAGTTCCCATAGCTTGTCATGCACATTACTTCACAAGGTGGACATGCTAGTTGTGGAACTACACCTCCCATTGAAGTATCACGAATACCAAGTCAATGGAGATTTGTTCGGATAATCCAAGTCGTGGATACTCACATGATTTGTGAAAATCCATGTCAACATGGGATGCCTGGGAATTATTTCCCTAAGACCCATGATGACCTTTTTCAAACAACAACTCCAATGGCTACCTTTCACAAGGAGGTCAAGGGTGGAATTAACATCACCCTTGTATTCAAGGTGGTTATGGCTTTCCAAGGGATTTAAGTTCAACTAGCCTACCTTGAAGTATCTTGGCCAAGCAGAAATCAAGACAACATTCACATGAATATCTTGGCCAAGGACAAGAACTTAAGGAGCATTCAAAGTCCAAGATACCCCACATCACTTGTTGGGATTCCCACACTTCGACCAAACCCATTCAACCTAGGGCAAGTGACATTGTGGATGAAGCGTTTCTTGTTTGATTGTGGAGTCCACATGTCATCATACCCAAGGAAGCCTTTGATCCATGATCAAGGTATGGGTTGATTCAATGGAATATCAATATGGTCAGAGTGGCACCCCTAAGAAGACAAAGCCTCACCATGCTCACGAAGGAATACATTCAAGAGGGAGAACCCGTCGCTACAACAACATGTCTATATCAATACAACGGGGAGAGGCTAGGGCCACCATTTGGCCCACATGTCCAAATGACAGCCAAATGAGTTTGGCATGTCAAAATAGAATAAATCGTCCACATCTTCAACTCCGGGGTTGGACAACAAATAATCGCGCTGAACAGAACAGAGGTAAGTCCTACTCATCGGACTTCGAAAATTCGGTGAGTCCTCACCAATAGGTTAATTGGTAGTTATCTCATATTTGTTTTCCAAATTGCATCAACCCTTGCATTTGCATGTTTGAAATTCCACACTTGCATGTTGGAAAGTAAAATTTCCAACCATTATAAAACTAAAAATTTGAATTAGGAGAGAAATTTAATTGGATATAAACTACGTGCATGACCACTTGAATTTATCTTCCTAGTTCAAACCAGAAAGATTTGCTTTGACCCTCATTGCATTTACAAGTTATTTCAGGCTGGGTAAGACAATTTTAAAATTGGGTTCAATTTGCTTTTGGCCAACGTAACCCGTTTTCGAGTTGTTTTGTGTGTTCTTGATTAAAGTGCAGCTAGGTCAAAATTGTGAAGAGGTGGTTTGGCAAGAAAGTGGAAGGTTTCATCAAGCTCAAGTCACCATTGGGAGGATTTTAGAACACTTCTCTCCTTTATACTCATTTTGAGTTTGAGGAAGAAAAATGTTCAAGAGGATGACCCAATGGAGGAGCCATAACCAAATCCATCGCCAAATGCAACCTCGACTTGGCATTTGACATCAACCATCAAGCCTATGCCAAAAATCAAGGTTGTGAGTTTCTCACACAAAGACCTTCATCACCAACTGCTCTTCAAATGAGGTATGAGTTTAGAATTTTTCATTGTTTGGTTTGCCATAGAATTTAATTCTCATGCACCATCACAAGAGTAAGTGTGGGTATTGACTTTTGGATCTCCAAAAGGAAATCCCACCTTACTTGGAAAAATCTAAAACAAGTACCTAGAATCCTTTAAGCATTGTTTTGTAGACTTAGTCATTTTTGTCTAGGTTTAGAAAATAAAACTTTTGGGCATGACTTAATTGGTGAATTGGCATATAGAAACTTGGGCATAGTGACAGCCATAATTTTTAATTGAGCTTCATGCATAGATGGTGTCACTAGATTTCAAACTCCTAGGAATAAGTGATATCCTTGCCCTAAAATTGAATTGCATTTTTTGGAGGAGTCACTAAATTTTAATTTCCTAGTGAAGTTCAGGAGGATAAAATTGAGAATTTTGTTTGTCATGGTCTAAATGATAAAATTTGCTCTTGAAAGCTAAGATGGTTAGAAACTTTAAAAGATGTAGGGATCCATATAGTATATTTCTATCACATGCATTGCTATGAGTAGGAGCTTTAGAAAAAATGCAACATGAGTTATCCATAAAGCTCCACTCTTATCAATGAATAACACATTGATCATAGATACACTTGACATTGGATCCAATGCATATTTGATTTTGTTCTTCCCCGTATGTACAAATGAAAGTTCGGTTACCTAACTCGAACGTTCATTTGTACAAATATCGGGAGTTAACCATCCCTCTCTATTCAAGAGAGGATGTTTGCAGGAGTAATATTACTATGCAGGCATTCAAGAAGCTGATTGGTTGGATCCCTGGAGGATCCCATTTCAACATCTCTTGGCCAAGGAGTAAATGAGGATGGTTGCTACCTATCGGAAATTATGCCTGAAGGTCAATCATAACTATACGAGGCTAGAGATTTGAAATGGGAACCCTCCATGAGCAACCAATGGGCTACCACGAATGGGTGAGAGCATTATGCTCTCAACTATTCTAAGCACTCATTCAAGCTCAAGGGATTTGCCACCATCATTGGGTGCAAGTTGTTCCTATGTGGCTAGAAGGTATGATGTACCTTACCCAAGGAACAACTGATCATACCCAATGCATGTTGGGTACATGTCACTCCCTTATGGCAAAAAGATATGATACACCTTAGCCAAAGAATGACGAACATACTCAATGTATATTGAGTGCACGTCATTCCTTTGGATCTAAAGATTATCATTATCCTAGCCAAGGAATGACAAATCACACCCAACACATGGAGACCCTGATGTGCGGATGATCAACATTGGAAACACTCTATTCAACCACACTCATGGTGTCCATGGGAGGCAACACAATAATCAACACTCAACCCTCCATTGTCAAAGCCACGCTGCAACAAGGATAGGCCAACTCATGGCCTATGTCCGTCGTTAGGGTTTCAACCCCTATCACGGACATTGATCAAGAATAAGCTTGGGGGAGGACCCCCACTTGAGGTAACTTGTATCACACCCACTACATTTTTATTTCAAATGATCCATTGCATATTTATTTTCCATCCATCCATCATCCACCTTGCATTTAAAAATATATATATGTATATATATAAAAATGGTTTACATTTGCTTTCATCAAATAAAGATGTGCGGTAAGAATGATTTAGAATTCACATAGATGAAATGATGAATAGTTGCTCTGTTTTATTTTCCTAAGTCTCTAGTTTACAACTTGCTACTCTCCGAATATTGTTTTCATTGCTTTGAAATACTTTACCTTAATTTGGAAGTTGTGGGTAGCAAAAGCTTAATCTAATTCTAGGTTGTTGCAAGATCAGAATTGGTAATAGGGCTGCTAGTCCTAGTTTGAAAGTAAAACTTAGATTTTCGGAGAAATTCTAAAAAAATTTAAGTTTTCCTCAATTGATTGGAAATACCTACCAAAGCCATATGATGTTCATACATAGACAAAACCTTATGTATATGCTATTTGCTTTCACATTGAGCCTAGTGAAACTAGTATAGACCTATGTGACAAATCATTCAACTCTTTTTGAATTCAAGACTTCACTTGCACATGCTATACTTCTACACTAGAAGTAAGCAAAACGTCCATCATATCCACCATACCACAACAAAAAGTGAAACTCCATGTTATTCATGTTCAGTACTCTCTTCAAAATTCATTGCAAAGAAGGGAGTAGAAGACATGGCTACAAAAAAAGAGAAGCATGCTTACATCATAAGCATGAAAAAAAAACAGAGAAAAGAAAAGTAGTCATGTTTCATACCTGCAAAAAGAAAGAGAGATTATAACAAAAAGGAGTTATCTCAAGTATCCACATCCACTTCCACTCCATCACACATGCACTAGTCTTGAATCAAAAAGTTTTGATTTGAATTCTCCTAAGGATTACTCTTTTGACTTAGCAATATATGTGATGCAAATATGCCTACTTACTTTCCTTACCAAGCTCCACATACCATCCATATTCAATGAGTAGGAATAGTAGAGGCACAGTGCTTTGGTGAGGAAATATTTCCACTATCCACAAAGGAGTGACTGAGAGAATCAAATTGAGGTACTTAATATCTAAATTGAATTCTCCAGGATTTAAGTGGAACTTGATTTCTAGGCTATGTTTGCATCATTTGCTATTCTACCTTTCAACTACTCACACTACAGGAATCCCGACGATTTGCGGCGGCTAGGGCCATCGCAAATAAGGCAAATACCGTAGCAAATAAGCTATTTGCGATGGCTCCAAGCCATCGCAAATTAGTCATCGCAATTAAGCTTATTTGCGGCGGCCACTGTCGCAAATAAGCTTAATTGCGATGGCTCGAAGTGGCCATCGCAAGTTATTGCCCGGGGGCTGGTGGGCCCTGCAACAGTATTTGCGATGGCCCGGCCGTCGCTATTAAAGCTTATTTGCGATGGCCAGGTCGTCACAAATAAGTTCAGCCGGCAGGGCCCACGTGTCCTCCTCCGGGACCCATGCGGCTATTTGTAATGGCCTAGCCATTGCAATTAATGCTTATTTGCGACAGCCAGGCCGTCGCAAATATCAGAGGCTTACTTGCGACGACCTGGAGCCTTATTTGCGACGGTACTGTATAAAAGCCATCGCAAATAAGGTTTTTTATTTTTGTTAAAATAGAAAATACTACCCGGCTCAATGGCCAGAATCACAGAACAGACAATATATATTACAAACAGTAATATAACAACAATCCAAACATGGCATCACAACACAGCACAACACATCATCGTCGAAACATGGCATAAACATCAAGGGCTCACTCGCCCGTCTGACCTCCGTAGCTACCTCCGAAGCCATCTCCGAAGTCGAAGTCGTCATCGCGCCTCATTCCAGGTGGTGGTAGCAACGGAGACGGAGTTTGTGCAGCCGACGCAGATCCCTGCATTTAATGAAACTTAGAGTTAGAATATAAATGCATCAACATCTCTCCCTCCCTCTCCCTCTATCTCTATCTAGATCCCCTCTCTTCCTCTCTTCTTTCATCCCTCTGTTGCTATCATTTCCCCTCTATCTTTCTGCCTCTATCTTAATCTACATCTCCCTTTCACTCTCTCTCTCCCTGTCCTTCTATCTCCAATCTCCCTCTCTCTCATTATTCCTCTCCCACTCTATCTAACTATCTCTCACTCTTTCTTATATCTTTCTTTCTTCCATCCCAATCCTTTTTCTTCTATCTAACTATCTCCTATCTCTTCTATTTCAATCCTTTTTCTCTATCTTCCTCCTTCTTCTAACTTCAACTCTCACTCTATCTATCTTTCACTGTCACTCCATTTCCTCGTTTTATTTTGGTTAAGTTGAGTTAAAACTAAAATTGTTAAGTTGACATAGAAAATTACCTGGACCGCAGAAGAAGGATCGTCTGGAAGGACCGGTGGTAGTACCGGTAGCTAGATCCCTAGACCTTGCGCCCGAGCCATGTCCTGTCATTGCAAACATTAAATGTTACCTATTAGTAAGTCATTTACGCTGAATTAATAAGAAATCTAGTTTTTATTTTGTTACCTCCATTGCTTTCCTGCATCTGCGCCAACGCTGCTGCCTGGGTTTGGATTGTGGCCTCCATCGCGATCCTTTGGTGTTCCGCCTCCCTCCTTTCCTCCTCCTGTCGCCTGAAGTTGTCTTCTACAGTTTGTCGGAGGGATTGCATCTCAATGTCCCTCTGCGAGGCGCGACGACCTGCCGTGCCCACCGAAGAAGCCTGCGTGGAGCTACCTCTCGCAAGTCTCCCTGCTCTCGAGTCGACAACTCCGTCGAATATGGCGAGCCTATAAAAAAGAGAGTCAGTAATATCAAATTGAAATATCTTGAATACTTTGAATTGAAAATGATAAAATGACTTATAAACTCACCTTCCGTGTGCCTTTCCACCTCCGCTTGCATACGCGGCTTGAGGATCAATTGGTTCACGTTCCAAATCGAAATCTTCGCCATGTATCTTCCTAGCCTCCTTCCCGTAATTAGCCTGCAAAACAAGGAAACCGTGTAAGTTGAACAATACATATAATTATATTTAATATGAATGATTTCTAAACTTACCAATTGCTCGGCTGCAGCCTGACTGGACCCCTGAGGCTGAGAAGGGTCCTTGTGACCTCTCTTCCAAATCTCAGCAGGGGTTGGCGGCACCCCCGTCTCGCGCTCCTGTCAATACGTGTTAGGACGAACAATATATTATGAATATATAAACATAAGTTACATACACTTAGCATGCGTTTAGCTAAATGCAAGTGGTTATCTTGGTCGTGCCTGCTCTTCCCCTTGACCCCTCTGCACTCTCGAGCCTTCTCGGACTTATCTTTAAACTCATCGCTGGCCTACTAGCAATAAAGGGCCCGAAATGCATCGGTCTAACCCTGCAACCAGCTCACGTGGCCCTGCACATAGTTGGAAGTCGTTAAAAATACCATCGAGGAAATTATTAGAAAAAAAATACTTACTACACCCCACGTACCTGCGCGTACTCCTCCTCCGTCAGGTGCCTCTCGCTCTCTTGCCGGAAGTGTAGAACGTGCTACTGGTTCGCCTTCAAGTGCTCATTAATAATTTGAACACGGGCGTTCGACAAAGCTTGTTGAAGCGCCCTGGCAGCGTTGTAGTGAAACACTCGCCTCGCATCCTCAAACAGACGAGGGTCATTTGGGTCCTCTAAAGTTTATCTTGCCTGCGGTAAAGAATATATTGAAGAGATGTTCATTAAAAGAGTTTAAGAGTTAAAACTTAGAAACCGTTTTTAACATAATTACCATAAAATTGGCCCATACGGCCTCCTGAAGGTTGTCGTGCTCCTGGTGATGGACGCGTGCGTAGTCCTCCCACGAAAGAGCAGGCACCCCGTCGACGACCCCGGGATAGTGCAAACACACTAAGGACCCAAGGACACCGTTCATCGGTCTTTGGTGTCTCTCACCGGATATGATTTTGTCATACTTCATACCGAGACCAGATATCTTGATCTTTGAATTATACATATCTGGTGGCGCATTGTGAGGTTGTGGAAGGATATCGCAGATCAATTTCATGAGATCATTCTAGCAGTTGATAGAAAAAAAGTACTTGGACTTAATTGCCATAAATCTGGTCAAGAAAGCAAGTACGATCACAACCATGTGTTCATGCAACGGCTCTTGTGATTTCTTCAGCTCCTCGAAGAACTTCTGTGCCTCATTTGTAAGAGGATCCTCCGCTTCCAGAGCTTCTAGCATCTCATCCATCCTATCAACCTCTGTTATATCATCATCCTCATCCACTTCTGCAATGACTCGAGAATTAGTCTCGCCATGAAAAGTCCACACTTCATAATGTGGAGTGAAAATGTTTCGACATAAGTGAAACGAAAGCTCCAGTCTTCTCAACAACTTGGTGTTCCGACATTTTGTACATGGGCACCGCACCATATCTTCCGTTGACAACAAAAATGCTCGATTTAATAAATTATCTAACTTGATAAACCACTTATCCGAGTGACCACCAGTTCTGCTCTTCCAGCCAGTATACATCCAATTGCGGTCTTCACCCATGTTTGGCTCTGCAGTTTAACGCGAAAGAAATTTTCGTTAATGTATACAGGATAGGTCCTAAAATTTTGACAGCACGATGAGACTCGTCAGAGTATACCTTTAAAGCAGACAAATCATTATTAGTTTCATTGTTATGTTATGTCACGCCCTACAACCTAGGCAGATAGATCCTAAACCCATCCAAGAGTGACCAAGCGGAGCGTGCTCGTAACGAGACGCGTGATCCGGATTCGAACGAAATTTTGGCAGCATAACCCCGCTGTTCTCCACTGCACGCCCAAAAATGGTGCAGCAGAGAACAACAGGGTTATGCCACCGAAATCTCGTCCAAATCTGGACCCGCGTCTCGTCACAAGCCACGCCCCCTCGGTCACTCTCAGGCTGTCAAAAAAGGGACAATTCCGAACCTGCACGTCTCACATGCCAATGGCATGTGAGATGTGCCGATCCGAAACGGGTAATACATTGCTATAGGTTACGTTGCTCATTTTCATTTTGAAGTCATTTAAGAGAGAGAGGAAAGAACTAGAGAAAGAGTGAGAGGAAAGTTCGTCTTAGATGACAATTTCACATCCATTTTCACCATCCACGCAATCGCGGGTCATTGACATCCTTACCAACCCGTTTGCTTCCGTGTCGACTTGACGCATACGGCACCACTACAATGGTCTACACGGCACGATCACACTTATTACGTGTCGTGCCTTTCCGGATTGGTCCGAGCTGGCCCAAAACCCCTTTATTTATATATATTAAGTAGTCACTCAAAAACATTATATGAATGTACTAAAGTCCAAACATACACTAAACAGAATAGAAATTCAGAATGACAGACCAAGCTATAGACAAAAAAGATATAAAGCATATAAAGCATATACAAAATCTAATTATGCATTTACTACAAAATCTGAACAATAAACATATTAGCCACAATGGACAAGTGTGAAAACACAAGTGTAATACAAGACTGGACTGGAGCAGGATGAAATCACAAGTGTAATACAAGTGTAATACAAATCTAATCAGGCACGGAGGGCGCAGGGGCAGGACGGCATGGGCGGGGGCACCGCGGTGCCGCTGCGGCAGGCCTTTAAACTGGTTAGTGTCCATGCAGGATTACATTTAATTTTTTGAATTTTTACTTGTAAAGTGTTGAACCATCTTTCACTTGAGCATTGACATGCCGTCGCATATGATCGCGCTGGTGGTAGATGACGAGGGGCCAACAACTTCAACGGTTAATGACGACGATGATCTAGACACCATTATCTCGAATGTGGCCCCTCATATGCTTGTTTTAAGCCTACAATTTACCAGCATCCTTCTCATAGCCATAGTAGCCTACTAAAAAATCTCAGCCACATTACACACTCGAAACTGAGATAGTTAGATAAGTTGCATAATGTGACATAGGGGTCTAATATATTTAATGTGGGCCCACACTTAGCTGGTTTGACCTGAAAACTTTACCATAACCCTTGTCATACTCCCAGAAGCTTGTGATAATAATTTCCAGCTCAATGGAACAAGTATAATTGGCTTAATTTCAGATTTAGTATAAGGCACTATTAGGACTATAGTTTGGGCTATAGGTGATTAATGGACTTAAGCATCAAGAATTGAAGCACATACCGCACACTTGGATGGTTATACAACTTCGTAACCACAATTTCCTTATTAATTCTCATTGTTCTGACCTTGTACATATTATTCCCACGTATGCATATCCATATACATATATGTGACCATACAACACATAATTCAATTGGACCATAACTCTAACCTTATACCCCAATTATTGTCTATAAGTTGCAAGAAAAATGTGTATAATTTCTCAAACATGCTGAAAGGCCCTCCTACTCATAATTTCACCAATGCCTATTATGGACCTCCAATTACCAATAATCATATATACCATCATATTGCACACATATACGCCTATATTAGCATCTAATTCTCATTTTGCATACCATGGTATGAATTAGGATCCGAGCGGGCAACGGGAGAGAGGGGGTGTACCTGGGAGGAGGCGTAGAACGGCGGCGGCGCGGCTGGCCGGGGGCAGCAAGGCCGGGGCGGCGGTGGCGCGGCGGGCCGGTGGCGGGAGCGGAGGCGGCGGGGCCAGGGGCAGAGCAGAGCGGCGGCGGCGGTCGTAAGGATATGATGAAGGGAACGGTTTGGCCAGATGGTATAGGGCTTTAACTTGTGATGGCCAGCTTATTTGCGACGGTCCTAGGTTGGCCGTCACAATTAATACTATTTGCGACGGCTAACGGAAAAGGCCGTCACAATTAATCTTAACTCGCGACGGGCTTCTTATTTGCGACGACTACTTTAGAAACTGTCACAAATAGGTCTATATTTGCGACGGTTTATCTAATTTGCGACGGCCATCTGCGGGCCATCGCAAACATGTTTATTTTCGACGGCCGGCCATCGCAAATACGATCGGCCATCACAAATGACTGCGTTTCTTGTAGTGTCATGAATATGAAAAAGCATAAGCCCCATGATAACTTAAGAAAGGTAGGGTATCATAGCCAATTTCTGCAATACTATGTAGAGTATCTTGTTGTGCATTAGATACTTTTGAAAATAAGACATTGTAGCAACTCCTGATCATCAACCTAAAAACTTGAATTTGCTCGGGACGAGCAAAGGATAAGCTTGGGGGAGTTTGTTGACGGCTGTTATATACCAATTTCATCCGTCAATTTAACTCAATTATGTGAAGGATTTGTCATTTTTTGCACATATCACCTTTCTGTCTAACCCAATTTCACTTGGACTTGGAGAAATATGTGTATGGAGCATTTTATGCAGTAAATGAGGAGATGTAGAGGGACCAATCCTATAAAATATCATCCCAGCCAATCAAGTGACGACACGTGGCATCCCATGGATCAAATGGCCCACAAACAGAAGTATCCGAGGATATCCAACAGTGTATCACCCATATACATCAATGGGACCCACCTGGCAGCCACCTACAGAAAGCACACGAGAAACGGTGCAATGAGCAGGTCGGCCGAACCAGGGGGTAGGCCGACCTGGTCTCTGCACCAAACTCAGTCAGCCTCCACGTGTTGGCTCCTCCTGGCTCCCTGGAGTCAATGGTGACTGATTCGCGCGCTTTTGGTGGCGGGAACCGACCTCAACACTAGTATAAATAGGACCCCCTACCCCTCACTTCAACACACACCACTTGTGCATTATTCTATTGTATACACTATCTTCTATAGTCCTTAGAGGAGTTAGGATGTAGAGAGGAGAGCCTCTAGTCCCAAGTCTAAATTGGAAAAGAAGTAGAAGGAGTCTCTCTTCCCAATTCCACATTGGGGAAGGTATGGCTTATGTATTCCTTCTTGCTTTTGTGACTTTGTGCTCAATAAGGATATTATCTTTAGTCTTCTTTTGTATGTATACTTGGACAAAGCATTTCTTGTTTGATTGTGGAGTCCATGTATGTGGAAGATATAGTCTTTATGATTTCACTCTCATGATCACATCTTATGGTCATAAACACTATAGACCCCCACTATAGTCTATGTAGTTATGATATGATTATGTTAATATGAATGACTTATGCTATGCTTCAACATTGGTTCAACGATGTTTAGGTTAGTCAGTGCCTTAGGATGGCTTGTGCCATGGCTCCTAAGGTATTTGCTTAATATCCTAGCATGGTGCTAGGGTATTTAAGTAGCGTTGGATGTCCCGTAGACCCACAGATTGAAGAGGTAGGCAGTAGGTGGTGACAACCCTATCTGTGCTTTGTAATCCTCCACGTTTGGTTATGCCATAGGCTCATGGCGGGAGTCGCCCTAGTATTGCTAGGGGTAAGCCCGTGCCCGATGTGTTGAATAGCATTGCATAGGAATTCATCATTGACATGACCATTAGTATCTACCTTAGGCTATGTATATGTATTAGGAGCATTGTAGGAGCAACTCTCTAACTCTCAATCCAATCTCCCTCTAGGACCTATTTTACCCTTTAGAATAGATTGCCTAGGTGTGTGTCACACTACCCCTATTATCAACTTACCCCTATTCGGATAATGGATTAGTATCCCATAGCTTGACCATAAGAGTAGTATATACCTTACTCCATTGCCTTCCTTTGGGATAAATATGATACCCTTGGGAATACTCATGGGTGAAATGCTACAACGGTATCTTCCGTGCGCTTGCAGATCTCATCTCTTTACCGGAGATGATCTGTGGTGTTAAGAACTACCAACAAGCATTTCTGGCGCCGTTGCCGGGGATGATGTGTTAGTATATCTTAGGAGTCGTCAACAAGCATTTGTAGCGCCGTTGCCGGGGAAGGCAAAGGAAGTGAAGGATAGCTATCACTTGTGATTAAGCTATAGGTACTAATAGTTATTAGGCAGGATTACCCTTGTTTGTTTTGTCCTTTGTGTGAAAATAGGGTAGTGTTGGCCAACCCATTGTATGGGATGGCCAACGAGGATGCAAGTGCTCAACTGCAAGATGATTCAAGGCATACCTCAACAAATGTCCGCTAGGCAACACCATTGCCTATTGCGGAAGAATTTCAGCTTTGAGTAGGAGCCAAAGTCATCCATACCCAAGATTGGGGGAAGCTCCAAGAGTTCTTTTTGGTTTGCCTCCACCATGGGGTGGATAGTTGGCTCTTCATCCAACACTCATGTCATGGGTTGGCTCCACCAATCCATGACCACATTCGTGCTGGAGCTAAAGGAGCCCTATTCTCATCCATCATGGATGAGAAGAAGGTCTCCACTCAAGGGGTGAATTGAAGAATGCTCGAGTTCCCATAGCTTGTCATGCACACCACTTCACAAGGTGGACATGCTAGTTATGGAACTAGAACTTCCATTGAAGTATCATGAATATCAAGTCAATGGAGATTTGTTTGGATAATCCAAGTCGTGGATACTCACATGATTTGTGAAAATCCATGTCAACATGGGACGTCTGGGAATTATTTCCCTAAGACCCATGAGTACCTTTTTCAAACAACAACTCCAATGGCTACCTTTCACAAGGAGGTCAAGGGTGGAATTAACATCACCCTTGTATTCAAGGAGGCTATGGCTTTCCAAGGGATTTAAGTTCAACTAGCCTACCTTGAAGTATATTGGCCAAGCAGAAATCAAGACAACATTCACATGAAGATCTTGGCCAAGGACAAGAACTTAAGGAGCATTCAAAGTCCAAGATACCCCACATCACTTGTTGGGATTCCCACACTTCGACCAAACCCATTCAACCTAGGGCAAGTGACATTGTGGATGAAGCGTTTCTTATTTGATTGTGGAGTCCGCATGTCATCATACCCAAGGAAGCCTTTGATCCATGATCAAGGTATGGGTTGATTCAATGGAATATCAATATGGTCAGAGTGGCACCCCTAAGAAGGATAAAGCCTCACTATGCTCATGAAGGAATACATTCAAGAGGGAGAACTCGTCGCTACAACAACATGTCTATATCAATACAACGGGGAGAGGCTAGGGCCAGCATGTGGCCCACATGTCGAAATGGCAGCCCAATGAGTTTGGCATGTCAAAACAGAAGAAATCGTCCACATCTTCAACTCCAGGATTGGACAACAAATCATTGCGCTGAACAAAACAGAGGTATGTCCTACATCGGACTTCGAAAATATGGTGAGTCTTCGCCAATAGGTTAATTGGTAGTTATCTCATATTTGTTTTCCAAATTGCATCAACCCTTGCATTTGCATGTTTGAAATTCCACACTTGCATGTTGGAAAGTAAAATTTCCAACCATTATAAAACTAAAAATTTGAATCAGGGGAGAAATTTAATTGGATATGAACTACGTGCATGACCACTTGAATTTATCTTCCTAGTTCAAACCAAAAAGATTTGCTTTGACCCTCATTGCATTTACAAGTTATTTCAAGCTGGGTAAGACAATTTGAAAATTGGGTTCAATTTGCTTTTGGCTAACATAACCCTTTTCCGAGTTGTTTTGTGTGTTCCTGATTAAAGTGCAGCTAGGTCAAAATTGTGAAGAGATGGTTTGGCAAGAAAGCGGAAGGTTTCATCAAGCTCAAGTCACCATTGGGAGGATTTGAGATCACTTCTCTCCTTCAAACTCATTTTGAGTTTGAGGAAGAGAAATGTTCAAGAGGATGACCCAATGGAGGAGCCAGAACCAAATCCATCGCCAAATCCAACCTCGACTTGGCATTTGACATCAACCATCAAGCCTACGCCAAAAATCAAGGTTGTGAGTTTCTCACACAAAGACCTTCGTCACCAACTGCTCTTCAAATGAGGTATGAGTTTAGAATTTTTCATTGTTTGGTTTGCCGTAGAATTGAATGTATTTGCTTGCATTTGTGAGGAAGGTTGACACTTCATCATCATTTAATTCTCATGCATCCTCACAAGAGTAAGTGTGGGTATTGACTTTTGGATCTCCAAAAGGAAATCCCACCTTACTTGGAAAAATCTAAGACAAGTACCTAGAATCCTTTAAGCATTGTTTTGTAGACTTAGTCATTTTTGTCTAGGTTTACAAAGTAAAACTTTTGTGCATGACTTAATTGGTGAATTGGTATATAGAAACTTGGGCATAGTGACAGCCATAATTTTTAATTGAGCTTCATGCATAGATGGTGTCACTAGATTTCAAACTCCTAGGAATAAGTGATATCCTTGCTCTAAAATTGAATTGCATTTTTTGGAGGAGTCAATAAATTTTAAATTCCTAGTGAAGTTCAGGAGGATAAAATTGAGAATCTTGTTTGTCATGGTCTAAATGATAAAATTTGCTCATGAAAGCTAAGATGGTTAGAAACTTTAAAAGATGTAGGGATCTATATAGTATATTTCTATCACATGCATTGCTATGAGTAGGAGCTTTAGAAAAAATGCAACATGAATTCTCCATAAAGCTCCACTCTTATCATTGAATAACACATTGATCATAGATACACTTGATATTGGATCCAATGCATATTTGATTTTGTTCTTCCCTGTATGTACAAATGAAAGTTCGGTTACCTAACCCAAACGTTCATTTGTACAAGTATCGGGAGCTAACCATCCCTCTCTATTCAAGAGAGGAAGTTTGCAGGAGTAATATTACTTTGCAGGCATTCAAGAAGCTAATTGTTGGTATCCCTAGAGGATCCCATTTCAACATCTCTTGGCCAAGGAGTAAATGAGGATGGTTGCTACCTATCGGAAATTATGCCCGAAGGTCAATCATAACTATACGAGGCTAGAGATTTGAAATCGGAACCCTCCATGAGCAACCAATGGGCTGCCACGAATGGGTGAGAGCATTATGCTCTCAACTATTCTAAGCACTCATTCAAGCTCAAGGGATTTGCCACCATCATTGGGTGCAAGTTGTTCCTATGTGGCTAGAAGGTATGTTGTACCTTATCCAAGGAACAACTGATCATATCCAATACATGTTGGGTACATGTCACTCCCTTATGGAAAAATGATATGAGACACCTTAGCCAAAGAATGATGAAAATACTCAATGTATGTTGAGTGCACGTCATTCCTTTGGATCTAAAGGTTATCATTATCCTAGCCAAGGAATGAGAAATCACACCCAACACATGGAGACCCTGATGTGCGGACGATCAACATTGGAAACACTCTATTCAACCACACTCATGGTGTCCATGGGAGGCAACACAACAATCAACACTCATCCCTCCATTGTCAAAGCCACACTGCAACAAGGATAGGCCAACTCATGGCCTACCTCCGTCATTAGGGTTTCAACCCCTATCACGGACCTTGATCAAGAATAAGCTTGGGGGAGGACCCCCACTTGAGGTAACTTGTATCACACCCACTACATTTTTATTTCAAATCATCCATTGCATATTTATTTTCGATCCATCCATCATCCACCTTGCATTTAAAATATATATATATATATATAATAGGTTAGATTTGCTTTCATGTAAGATGAACAATGTGTATGGAACCCTAGATTGAGTTGATTAATTAGAATGATGAACACTAAAATAAGACACAATGATTTATCCCGTGGTTCGGCTACCACAAAGGCAACCTACGTCCACGTTGAGGAGTCCACAAAAGGAACGGGTCTTCTCCAACCCTACCCTCGTTGGATCGCCACGAAGGCCAATCCTCTTCCACTAATCACAAAGGGGTGAATAACCGAATTCAAGGGGCGTTCTCACACATTGAGAGCTCCCTTAGATTACAAAACACAATGCCACCGAAAACACACTCAAAAGTTACAATTTAAATGCAGGAGTGTGTTAGAGAATCAAACCAAGAGCTCAATGTGGTGTTGCAAGTGTCTCTCCAATGATCTAGAGTGAATCCTCAGGGGATTGGTCGATGTTGCACTTAATTTCGTGGAGAGATGTCGTTTTTGAGGCTCTTGGGAGGTGTGACGGCGCTAGGGTTCGAGAGCGTGTGAAATTGGGTCGTGCACCTCTATTTATATGGGGTTTCTAGAAGTTACCGTTAGGGTTCAGAAAGTTCATACTAGTCCATGGTGGTCACCGGACTAGTCCGGTGTGCTGTGTGTAGCAAACCCTAAGTGTCCCGAAATATCGGACTAGTCCGGCTGAAAACGGACTTGTCCGATTTCGCTACTGGAAATCTTCGGACTAGTCCGATGTCCATCGGACTTGTTCGGACATGTGAAACCCTAAGTGTGTTGAATGAAAAGTCCGCACTTGGAGGACTTGTCCGATTTAGACCAGTGGGTTTTTCGGACTAGTCTGTGTGAATATCGGACTTGTCCGAAGTGGATCAGAAAGAATATCGGATTAGTCCGGTTGATAACGGACGTGTCCGATTTTGTGTGACTTGTGTAGTGTTTTGAGGACTAATCCGCACTGGGGAGGACTAGTCCGATTCTAGTCAGAAAGATATCGGACTAGTCCGACAGATATCGGACTTGTCCGATCTGGTGCAGAAAGGTTATCGAACTAGTACGGTTGTGATCGGACTAGTCCGATCGTGTGTAACTTTGTGCAATGCGTGTGTTTAATTATGATTGAGCTCTTGGGGTGTGTTTCCTTAACACACTCCATACACGATAATCTACTACTCTTTTTCCTTGTGCTCATTTCCACATTGCTCCTCTTCATCCCTTCTTTTTGGTATTTTGCTCATTTTTCTATTATAGGCCTGCATTCATCTCAACAAAGAGGTTAGGATCCCAATTGCTTGTAATAAATCATCCAAAACCCACAAGGGAGTCCTAGATGCACTTTCAATATCCCCCTTTTTGGTGATTGATGACAACCAATTGAGATTTCACAAAATATGACAAATTCATAAAGTATGCACATATGAATCAAAAATACATCAAGCAGTGAAAGAATTATCCATATGTGCATTCTTTATGTTGGGATGCATAACTAAGTACATTAAGACATTGAGAGTGACATAACTTACATTAATCAACCAAAACCAAGCACATATGTCATTCCAGGAGCAAAATTACAGATTTTAACAAATACTTCTCAAATTAAGTAAGCATTGCATCACAAAACCATAGTTAACTTAGAAACAATGTTAAATCATTACAATCACAAAGATAGATAAAAAGAGCTCTCTCTCCTCGCATCCTACCGCAGCTAAAGCTAAGACTCCCCCTCAATCTCTCCCCCTTTGGCATCAAGACACCAAAAAGAAGGAGAGGAGGGTCCTAGGGTCTTCACTCTTCACTGTCGGCCCTCTCATCATCGTCTTCGTCATCTTCATCTTCATCTTGATGAGGAGGAGAAGGAGGTGGAACGGATCCACTCGAGCCCCCAATGCCAAAGTAGGCAAGCTCGGAGGGGTTCAAGGGTGCGAGCTCAGTGAAGTCCGGGTCAGAGTCCTCAGAAATCACTGGAGATCCAATGGGGTCGATCTCTAGCTTCTGGCAGATTTGCTTCACATTGGCCTTTATGTACATCATGTCCTCCTTTCTTTTCTGGTTGAGCTTGTGGGCCTTCACTTCGGCCTTCTTGTAGGAGGAGAATATGGCAACCAGATACTTGAGGATCCCACTAGCTGATCCTCGCTGAGGGGCTTCCCTAGAAGTAGGGACAGCTATAGCACCTTCTCTTGATCTTGTCGGTGCCTCGGGATTGGAGGCCGGTGAGGGAGCAGCCAGGACATTCACTAGTTGAGGCTTCGGAGGCCTCAAAGGAGTATGCTCCACATCCTTCACAAACTCAATCCCTGTGACTTTCTCAATCATACACATGAGATAGGGAGCATAGCCACATGACCTGTTAGGGGTGCTAAAGATGTTGACCATATCATTCCGTATGTAGTCAAACACATCAAACTTACACCCTTTGCTTATGACCTTCATTAAGGTCCGGAGGTATCCTTGTACACTCCCTGCATCCCCATCCTTAGGGGCAACGGTCTTCCTCAAAACCCTGTTTAGCACCACAAAGAATGGCTTCATGTTCTTCGTGGAGGGAGGGATGAACTTTGAGTTGGGCTCATAGAGAAACTTCATCCTCTCCTTGTTGATGACACCAACATTGTGGATGACCACATTATCATTGCTGGAAGTGTCAAGATGCAACATCCTAGCAAAATCCTCATATGTGATAGTGTGCTTGGATCCATGAGTTATCCAAGTCACTCTTTCTTCCTCATTGCTTGCAAAGTGGCAGGTGGCATAGAATTGAGCCACCACTTCATCATTCCAGTTGTACTTGAAGGAAAAGAGGTCCTTCAAGCCATGTCTTTCAGCTGCCGCAATGACTTCATCCAACGCGGAGCATTTCTTCCTCTCAAGGTGTGCCCAGTCAATCCACTGACTGCGCACCACCGGTGTCTTCATTGGCAAGTATACCAATCTGTAGAAGTCAGCATGGAAGTTGCACCAGAACCTTCC
The DNA here is from genome assembly GCA_036927565.1 of Tuctoria greenei. Classification (NCBI taxonomy): domain Eukaryota; kingdom Viridiplantae; phylum Streptophyta; class Magnoliopsida; order Poales; family Poaceae; genus Tuctoria; species Tuctoria greenei. The sequence continues at coordinate 210,056,314 of JAYESD010000003.1, forward strand.
ATCTGCAGCTTGCTTCGGCCGGCCATACTAGTCGATGCTTCTGAATTTTGCCGCCGAGTCACTGCCCTTGCCATTGAATTTCTCTTCAGTGGGGTCCCGGACCCCTTCCCTGGGAGCATGCAACTTCAAAGGGCCAATTGGACCCGTTGCTATCTCTTTGCCCTTGCCCTTTGCTTGGCGAGGGCCACTTGATGATGCGGCCGCCTTGGAAACTGGCTTCTTTGCCAGCACCTTCCTTCGAACCTGAGGAGGGGAGGGAGCAGGCTCGGAGGGTCTTTCTTGGCGCTTCTTGCCAAGACCCGTCGAGGTCCGAGGTGCCACCTCGTGGTCCATCTCGGCCTCAAAGTCGGAGATTTCATCGTTTGTGCTCGACATGATCTGAGAATGATTTGCAAGAATGATGATGAGTGATACAAGGCATAGGTATGAAAAGATAGCAAGGAATTGCATTGAGGAATTGAGGAATTAGGTTTTAGGTTCAGAAACATCGGACTTGTCCGGTGCACAGTCACGGACTAGTCCGGGGGACCGGACTTGTCCGTGCATGGACCGGACTAGTCCGATGTTCATCCTCAAAAACCTAGCAGTTTAAACAAAAACTGATTCCTAATGCACTATAAGTCTAGCATACACGTAGTACATCAAGGAAGCATGTATATAGTGAAAGATGCTAGGCTATTCGATCAACAATGGAGAAAAAACAAGATTTCTAGGGTTTGGGAGAAAATTGCCAAAGAAATCGATTGAAGCTTGAAGATTAGGGAGTTGGAGCCCGGACAAGTCCGCTAGCTTCAATCCGCACGAGGTCAAGCTTGATTTCCACCAAAATGCGGACCTTTTTGATGGAGGGAGCAAGGAATCGCCTTGGGAGCTCGAGCGCAAGAGAGAGAGTGCGTGAGCAAGAGTGGGGATGAGAGGAATTAGGGTTTGGTGGCGGCTAGGGTTATGGACACGAAAAATCAGACAAGTCCGGAGATAACCAGACTAGTCCGAACTCATCCACAGAGCTATATCGGACTAGTCCGTGGTCTATCGGACTAGTCCGGCCTAACCGACACTCAGCGGACTAGTCTGCATGGGCGGACTAGTCCGTGGTCACCAGGAGAAATTTGCATATCCCATTCATATATATTTGAAGGTCATAAATAGAGAATAGAGGGCAAATCAAATCAATTAATCTTGATGAATTTGACCAGTAAGCATACAACAATCAAACAATGATCATAATTCATCAAGATCTAGTAATTGACATAGTTTTTCGAGAAAAATTGATAGAGATGATTTTCAAAATTCAATCAACATTTTTGAAGAATTCATACAGGTATGCAACTTTTCAAGCCACACTCCGAGCATCAAGGATATTTAGTTCATTTCGAAGTTCGCAAAAATGCTTTTCATCAAGTGGCTTGGTGAATATGTCGGCCAATTGCTTTTGGGTGTTGACATGTGAGATGGTTATATCTTCTTTCATGGAATGGTCTCTCAAAAAATGATGTCTTATGTCTATGTGTTTAGTTCTAGAGTGCTCAACTGGATTGTGGGCAATTTTAATGGCACTCTCATTGTCACAAAGGAGAGGAATACGGTTCATATTGTAACCATAATCCCTTAGAGTTTGTCGCATCCAAAGGAGTTGTGCACAACAACTCTCGGCTGCAACATACTCCGCTTCGGCTGTGGATAGGGCAATGGAATTTTGTTTCTTGGAGGACCAAGAAACTAAGGATCTCCCTAGGAATTGGCATGTGCTAGAGGTGCTTTCTCTATCTACTTTGCACCCAGCATAATCTGCATCAGAGTAACCAATGAGATTGAATTTTGAGCCGTTTGGGTACCAAAGACCATGGTTGGGTATATGAACTAAATATCTCAAGATCCTTTTTACGGCTGTCAAGTGACATTCCTTAGGGTTGGCTTGAAATCTTGCACACAAACATACACTCAACATAATATCTGGCCTAGATGCACATAAATAGAGTAGAGATCCAATCATGGAGCGATATACCTTTTGGTCGACGTTAGGTCCATCTTCATTGAGATCCAAGTGGCCATTTGTTGCCATGGGGGTCTTTATGGGCTTTGCCTTGTCCATTCCAAACTTCTTAAGTATGTCCTGGGTGTACTTGGTTTGGCTTATGAATGTCCCTTCCTTTTGTTGCCGCACTTGAAATCCCAAGAAGTACTTTAATTCTCCTATCATTGACATTTCAAACCTGTCTGTCATGATTTTGCTAAATTCCTCACAAAACGATTGATTAGTTGACCCAAAGATTATATCATCAACATAAATTTGACAAATAAAGAGATCATTGTCTAAATTCTTTGTAAATAATGTATAATCTACTTTGCCAATTTGAAAACCATTCTAAATTAAGAAATCTCTAAGACACTCATACCAAGCTCTAGGGGCTTGTTTGAGGCCGTAGAGAGCCTTACGCAATTTGAATACGTGGTCGGGGAACTCTTCGTCTTCAAACCCGGGTGGTTGCTCCACGTACACCTCTTCCTTGATCGGTCCGTTGAGGAAGGCGCTTTTCACATCCATTTGACACAGCTTGAAATCGTGGTGAGTAGCATATGCAAGTAATATTCTAATAGATTCAAGCCTAGCTACTGGAGCAAAAGTCTCATCGAAATCCAAACCTTCGACTTCTGAGTAACCTTTGGCCACAAGTCGTGCCTTGTTTCTTGTCACCGGAGGCCTTGTTGAAAACACGATAGGCGTAAGTGTTCGGATCATAACCAAGCAAGAAACCTTCATCGGACTTCGAAGCAAACTTTGAAGTCCTAGGCTTCTTGTTCAGGATATCACATGGAGAACCAAAAACTCGAAAATATGAAATGTTTGGTTTGTTACCGGTAAGTAGCTCATAGGGAGTCTTCTTGAGTAGTCGATGAAGATAAAGTCGTTTTGCGGCGTGGCAAGCGGTGTTAATCGCTTCTGCCCAAAATCGATCCGAAGTCTTGTACTCATCGAGCAATGTTCTTGCCATCTCTATGAGTGTTCGATTCTTTCTTTCGGCAACTCCGTTTTGTTGTGGCGAGTATGGTGCTGAAAATTCGTGCTTGATGCCCTCTTCATCAAGGTACTCCTCCACTTGTGTGTTCTTGAACTCCGTGCCATTGTCGCTTTGAATACTCTTGATTGTCAATGAAAATTCATTTTGAGCTCGCTTAAAGAACTTCTTGAGTGTTCCTTGTGTTTCTGACTTATCATGCAAAAAGAAAACCCAAGTGAAGCGAGAAAAATCATCAATGATAACTAAACCGTATTTGTTACCGCCAACGCTTATGTAAGCAATTGGACCAAACAAGTCCATGTTAAGTAGTTCGAGCGGTCTTGTTGTAGTCATGACGTTCTTTGCGGGATGATGTGTTCCAACTTGCTTCCCGGCTTGGCACGCGCTACAAGGCCTATCTTTCTCAAAAACAACATCCTTCAAACCGCGGATGTGATCGCCCTTGAGGAGTTTTTGAAGATTCCTCATACCAACATGCGCTAGCCGTCTATGCCACAGCCAACCCATGTTGGTTTTTGCAATCAAGCATGTGTCGAGTTCGGCTTTATCCTTGTTGAAGTCAACAAGGTAATGCTTTCCCTTCAACATACCCTTAAATGCAATGGAACCATCACTCCTCCTAGAGACGGTCACACCCTCGTTAGTGAACAAGAAATTATAACCTTTGTCACATAGTTGAGATATGGATAGCAGGTTATAATCTAAAGATTCAACATGTAAAACATGAGAAAGTGTGTGTTCAGGGGATATTGCAATTTTACCGGTACCGAGCACCCTTCCTTGACTATTATCTCCGAAGTAGATGCCCTCGTTTGGATCCTCATTCTCTTCATATTCCGCGAACACCCTCCTTTCTCCGGTCATATGGGTTGGTGCATCCACTGTCTAGCACCCATTTGGATCCACAGGAGGAATAGGCCTGCAAAAACAAATTATGCTTTGGTTTTAGGTACCCAAGCTTTCTTGGGTCCTTGGAGGTTAGTTACAATACATTTGGGGACCCACACATGGGATTTTGTGTTCCCATGGCGTGGCCCAACATAATAAGCACAAACATTGCCAAGATTATTTCTCATTAACACATAGGAGGCATCAAAAGTTTTGAATAATAGCTGCTGTTGTTTATGAATCCGACTAGTCTGGGGGTCCGGATGTGTCCGGATGACCGGACTTGTACGGACACCAACCGGACTAGTCCGGTATTCGTGTGAGTTCAAGTTTTTATCCTTCGACTTACCAGTTTGAGAGGGTCCTCCCTTCACAAAAGAAATCCTTCCCTTGTTATTCTTATGACTTCCAGCATGCTGCTTTTCATTATAAGAGTAACCAATGCCATCTTTGACATTTGGAGGTCTTTGGACCAAGTATGCACTACGTGCATAGTTGATCTTCTCCTTGTCAAATATGCCACATTGGGTAGGATTTTTATCCTTTGTGGAGGTTGACTTCCCTTTCAACCTGGTGTCAGTTTTACTATATGTGCACATATGAGCAAACTCACTTTTAGTGGGTTGAGAAGGTGAATTTGAAGAGGAGGAAGGTTCACTCAGCTTGAGTGACTCAACTTGCACTTCAAGGATCTTGTTAACCTTGATCAGGTCAGCAAGTTGGTCCTTGATTGCAACATTTGAGTCAGTTAACTCCAAGCAAGCTTTCTTGCTTAAAGCTAACTCAAGCTCTAGTGAATTTTTTTTCTCCTTTTCAAGCTCTAGAAGTTTGTCAAGTTCTACATACTCCTCCTTTTGGGAGATAATCATGTCCTCTTGATGATGAATTAACCTCTCCTTCTCAACAACTTGATCAAGTAAAAATTTCGTTTTTGTTGCAGTTTTCCTGTCTAGTCCATTTAGCATATCCTCATCATCACTGTCTATTTCATCATCACTATAGTAGGAATGCACGGAAGGGGTTTTGATGATTACCTTGCATTTACCTTCCTTTGCCATAAGGCAAGTGCCATTTCCCTTCCTTGCACCGAGTGTAGGGAAGAGTGTAGATTTCTTGGACGTGCTCTCGATGGCTATGCTAGCCATCTCTTCTTCATCGGATGATGAGGACTCATTGTTTGAGTCCCACTCCTTCCAAATGTGCGCTTGTTCAGCTTGTTTCTTCTTCTTGAAGAATTTCTTAGGTTGAGGCTTGGATTCTTTGGTCTTCTTCTTGTTCTCCTCATATGGGCAATCAACTATAAAGTGGTTATACTCACCACAATTATAGCACCCCCGTCTCAACTTTGGCTTTGTTCTTTCCTTGTACTTGTCTTCACTTGATTTTGTCCCTTGTCTTTTCTTCATTATTCTCTTGAACTTTTTCATGAATAATATCGTGTCATCTTCATCTAGCTCACTGCTCTTTTCGTCACTGTCTTCCTCTAGTTGTGCTTCTCTTGCTTCTTTGGATAGAGGCTTGAGGGTGGACTTTAAAGCAACCCCTTTCTTCTTAGCGAGGTGAGGTTGGCAATTTCCTTGATGTGCTTTGCTTGTTTTTCCATCATCTCAAAGTTGATAATTTTTCAAGCAATTCATCCGGTGTCATCTTTTTGTATCTGGGGCTTTCTCTAATCATGGAACATAGCGTGACATTGCGAGGCATAAAAGCTCTAAGGATGAGCTTTACAACCTCGTGGTCATTCCACTTCTTGCTCCCATATGATCGAACTTTGTTAACGAGTGTCTTCAATTGATTGTACATATCTTGTGGTGACTCGTCTTCCTCAATTGTGAATCTTCCTAGTTCGCCTTCGATCATCTCAATCTTTTCTTCACGCACATGTCGGTCACCTTCATGTGCAGTTTGCAGAGTATCCCATATCTCCTTAACAATTTCGAGTCCATCCACCTTGGTGAACTCGTCCCGACTGAGTGAGGATGTGATTACAGCTATGGCTTGAGCGTTTCTATGAATGGTCTGCTCTTGGCTTGGGGTGAGCTCTTCGTCGTCATCCAGAATATCTATCCCTGTGCATACAACATGCCATAGACTTGGATTTAGGGAAATCAAATGCATCTTCATATTATGCCTCCACATTGAGTAATCACTTCCATCGAAGTGTGGGGCTTTTCCAAGTGGGATAGATAAGTAATGGTTGTTATTGGAATTTAGACGATCATAGTTAAAAGGATATCGGGAGTAGTCAGTGTGACTACTCCCCTTCTTCTTCTCTTCAACTTTCGCTTTCCCTTTGGAAAGTGCCTTCTTTCTGAGGAGTGCCTTTAGCTCCAGCGTCTCCTCATCATCGTCCTCGAAGTCTTGAATGGCTTCGAGGTACTTCTCCACTTTTTGGGTCTTGTCGTTGTTAACCTCCTCTTGGTTGTTGATTTTGTGGACGTCCTTCATGTCCAACATGATCTATTAGACTCTTTATTGAAGAACCCGCTCTGATACCAATTGAATGTAGGCCTAGAGGGGGGTGAATAGGCCTTTTTGAAAATTGTCGGATCCTGCAACACTCAACAACCAGTTCAATACCAGAGATATCGGACTAGTCCGGTAAAGTGCGGACTAGTCCGGTGTTCACGGACTAAGTTGATTAAACTTAATTGATTGGTTTGATTCTTTTATGTGTACAGCGGAAATATAGAATCAAACAACAGTTTAACAGTTATATGCTGGATTATATCACAATTAAGTCTTATGTTCAACAATTTAACGTAAGATGCACAATGTGTATGGAACCCTAGATTGAGTTGATTAATTAGAATGATGAACACTAAAACAAGACACAATGATTTATCCCGTGGTTCGGCTACCACAAAGGCAACCTACGTCCACGTTGAGGAGTCCACAAAAGGAACGGATCTTCTCCAACCCTACCCTCATTGGATCGCCACGAAGGCCAATCCTCTTCCACTAATCACAAAGGGGTGAATAACTGAATTCAAGGGGCATTCTAGCATGTTGAGAGCTCCCTTAGATTACAAAACACAATGCCACCGAAAACACACTCGAAAGTTACAATTGAAACGCAGGAGTGTGTTAGAGAATCAAATTAAGAGCTCAATGATGTGTTGCAAGTGTCTCTCTAATGATCTAGAGTGAATCCTCAAGGGATTGGTCGATGTTGCACTTAATTTCGTGGAGAGATGTCGTTTTTGAGGCTCTTGGGAGGTGTGACGGCGCTAGGGTTCGAGAGCGTGTGAAATTGGGCCGTGCACCTCTATTTATATGGGGTTTCTAGAATACCGTTAGGGTTCAGAAAGTTCGGACTAGTCCGTGGTGGTCACCGGACTAGTCTGGTGTGCTGTGTGTAGCAAACCCTAAGTGTCCCGAAATATCGGACTAGTCCGGCTGAAAACAGACTTGTCCGATTTCGCTGCTGGAAATCTTCGGACTAGTCCGATGTCCATCGGACTTGTCCAGACATGTGAAACCCTAAGTGTGTTGAATGACAAGTCCGCACTTGGAGGACTTGTCTGATTTAGATCAGTGGGTTTTTCAGACTAGTCCGTGTGATTATCGGACTTGTCCGAAGTGGATCAGAAAGAATATCGGATTAGTCCAATTGATAACGGACTTGTTCGATTTTGTGTGACTTGTGTAGTGTTTTGAGGACTAGTCCGCACTAGGGAGGACTAGTCCGATTCTAGTCAGAAAGATATTGGACTAGTCCGACAGATATCAGACTTGTCCGATCTGGTGCAGAAAGGTTATCGGACTAGTCCGGTTGTGATCGGACTAGTCCGGTCCTGTGTAACTTTGTGCAATGCGTGTGTTTAATTATGATTGAGCTCTTGGGGTGTGTTTCCTTAACACACTCCATACACGATAATCTACTACTCTTTTTCCTTGAGCTCATTTCCACTTTGCTACTCTTCATCCATTCTTTTTGGTATTTTGCTCATTTTTCTATTATAGGCCTGCATTCATCTCAACAAAGAGGTTAGGATCCCAATTGCTTGTCATAAATCATCCAAAACCCACAAGGGAGTCCTAGATGCACTTTCAATGTTCAGTACTCTCTTCAAAATTCATTGCAAAGAAGGGAGTAGAAGACATGGCTAAAAAAAAGAAGCATTCTTACATCATAAGCATGAGAAAAAAAAAAGATAAAAGAAAAGTAGCCATGTTTCATCCATGCAAAAAGAAAGAGAGATTATACCAAAAAGGAGTTATCTCAAGTATCCACATCCACTTCCACTCCGTCACACATGCACTAGTCTTGAATCAAAAAGTTTTTTTTGAATTCTCCTAAGGCTTACTCTTTTGACTTAGCAATATATGTGATGCAAATTTGCCTACTTACTTTCCTTACCAAGCTCCACATACCAGCCATATTCAATAAGTAGGAATAGTAGAGGCACAATGCTTTGGTGAAGAAATATTTCCACTATCCAAAAAGGAGTGACTGAGAGAACAAAATTGAGGTACTTAATATCTAAATTGAATTCTCCGGGATTTAAGTGGAACTTTATTTCTAGGCTATGTTTGCTCCATTTGCTATTCTACCTTTCAACTACTCATGAATATGAAAAAGCATAAGCCCCATGATAACTTAAGAAAGGTAGGGTATCATAACCAATTTATGCAATACTAGGTAGAGTATCTTGTTGTGCATTAGATACTTTTGAAAATAAGACATTGTAGCAACTCCTAATCATCAACCTAAAGTCTTGACTTTGCTCGGGACGAGCAAAGGATAAGCTTGGGGGAGTTTGTTGACGGCTGTTATATACCAATTTCATCCATCAATTTAACTCAATTATGTGAAGGATTTGTCATTTCTTGCACACATCACCTTTCTATCTAACCCAATTCCACTTGGACTTGGAGAAATATGTGTATGCAGCATTTTATGCAAGAAATGAGGAGATGTAGAGGGACCAACCCTATAAAATATCATCCCAGCCAATCAGGCGACGACATGTGGCATCCCATGGATCAAATGGCCCACATACAGAAGTATCCGAGGAGATCCAATGGTGTATCACCCATATACATCAATGGGACCCACCTGGCAGCCACCTGGAGAAAGCACACGAGAAATGGTGCAATGACCAGGTCGGCCGAACCAGGGGGTCGGCCGACCTGGTCTCTGCACCAAACTCGGTCAACCTCCATGTGTTGGCTCCTCCCGGCTCCATGGAGTCAATGGTGACTGATTCGCGAGCTTTCGGTTGCGGGAACCAACCTCAACACTAGTATAAATAGGACCCCCTACCCCTCACTTCAACACACACCACTTGGGCATCATTCTATTGTATACACTATCTTCCATAGTCCTTAGAGGAGTTAGGATGTAGAGAGGAGAGCCTCTAGTCCCAAGTCCAAATTGGCAAAGGAGTAGAATGAGTCTCTCTTCCCAATTCCACATTGGGAAAGATATGGCTTATGTATTCCTTCTTGTATTTGTGACTTTGTGCTCAATAAAGATATTATCTTTAGTCTTCTTTTATACGTATACTTGGACAAAGCGTTTCTTGTTTGATTGTGGAGTCCATGTATGTGGAAGATATAGTCTTTATGATTTCACTCTCATGATCACATCTTATGGTCATAAACACTATAGAACCCCATTATAGTCTATGTAGTTATGATATGATTATGTTAATATGAATGACTTATGTTATGCTTCAACATTGGTTCAACGATGTTTAGGTTAGTCATTGCCTTAGGATGGCTTGTGCCATGGCTCCTAAGGTATTTGCTTAATAGGCTAGCATGGTGCTAGGGTATTTAAGTAGCATTGGATGTCCCGTAGACCCATAGATTGAAGAGGTAGGCAGGGTGACAGCCTTATCTGTGCTTTGTAATCCTCCACGTTTGGCTATGCCACTGGCTCTTGGCGGGAGTCGCCCTAGTATTGCTAGGGGTAAGCCCGTGCCCGATGTGTTGAATAGCATTGCATAGGAATTCATCATTGACATGACCATTAGTATCTACCTTAGGCTATGTATATGTATTAGGAGCATTGTAGGAGCAACTCTCTAACTCTCAATCTAATCTCCCTCTAGGACCCATTTTACCCTTTATAATAGATTGCCTAGGTGTGTGTCACACTACCCGTATTATCAACTTACCCCTGTCTGGATAATGGATTAGTATCCCATAGCTTGACCATAAGAGTAGTATATACTTTACTCCATTGCCTTCCTTTGGGATAAATACGATACCCTTGGGAATACTCATGGATGAAATGCTACAACGGTATCTTCCGTGCGCTTGCGGATCTCATCTCTTTACCGGAGATGATCTGTGGTGTTAAGAAATACCAACAAGCATTTCTGGCGCCGTTGCCGGGGATGATTTGTTAGTATATCTTAGGAGTCGTCAACAACAAGCAATCATACAATTATCACACCAAAACCAAGCAAGCACTAATGATCTACACGGATGGACTAAGGATGGATAACTGGTGTATGAAGTGATGGTCAGTGCAAGTGTGGGGCGCAGGTTCTAGTCAACATTCTATATCAGCAGAAGAGACAAGAAAAGACATGGCAAAACGGGGAAGAAGTGGAAAATTCAATTTCAGCGCATCATCCATAAATTTAGATTAGAGGATGTGCATTTGCTCAAAAAGATATAAAAGTGGCAAAAATTTCAGCAGCGGCAAAAAGCACAGTTTTTCCCACATTATATAGCTAGTAGAGGGGGGGCAAAATAATGCAAAACAAGAGAATTTTGAATGGGAAAGAAGTCTTAAGTGACTCTTGGTGTCCATTCTACCTAGGTTTGCGTCCTACGGTCAAACACGGCTCTGATACCTAGGTTTGAATTTTTTGAGGGAATAGCAAGGGTGAGAACATGTCGTACTCAGCAAGTGTGGGAAAATATGACATGTAGCTTAAACAAGGAATGACAATAAAGTGGCTAATTGCATAAAAGTACATTCAAAATAGTTGAAAATACAATTATATCATTATTAAGTGAGGTCCTTCCCAAAATAACCCAATAACAATTATTTCAACTTATGTAACCAATACCAGCAATAATAATCCATAATCAACTCATAACAGCTTATCTTTCTCAATTTCATCTATTCCATATTCCAAAGCCAATTAATGAACCAATACCAACTCCCAATTCCATTCTAGGCATTAAACCATGTTCAAGGTCCATAACTCTAATCATGTGAGGGTCCAGGTCGCTCATAACCGAGAGCACAACTATCATGATAGTTTCTAACACACTTTGCAGAGGTTGTACCGCTTTACCCACAAGTTTGTGATTTCATCCCCTTTTGATGACTATGGAATCTCAATTATGCCGTCTCACACTTCCTTTGGTGTGTAGCCAAGAGATCACAAAATAACCTTTACAAAGTGATTACTAACACATTTAGACCCCACTGAGGTTTCACCGGTGGTGATGTCTCCAACTGAGCACATCCAACCAAGGGCCCCCTCTTGAGCCATTCGGATCCCAGGGTAGTCCCACCATCACTACAAACCCATATGACTACCCCTTCCCTGAGCATTCTTAATGGTCCAAATAGTACTGGCAATACACTAATTAGTCAGCTAAGCCGCACCCATACTTGGCCCTGTGGTGGCACTGTAAATCCTGGATGGTCGCTCTATGAACCGGTCCTTAGATCTAAAGCAAGCAAAACCACCAAAATAGTCCAACCCATTCCACATAACCGGCCATCTTAGATCCCTAGGCACCATGTTGCTAAAGGGTCATTAATATCAATTTCACCATTAAAGTGTTCAATAGTTCATAATAATGCAATATGATTATTTCCCAAACCCAATTGAGTAATGTGAAGCAAAAGTATAAAAACTCTTCCCGAACTTCTACACTGTGTTTAAGCAACAAGGGTGGTCATACAAGACTAGTAGACTCCTATAATTGCGTTTTCCCATCAACTGACACAAGCATGCAATTTTGCAAACAAAACATTTAAAACCTGGATCAAAATGATGAAGGACACTTGCCTTGCTCTTGAGCTTTGTTTGGGTCAAAAGCTTCGAAGTTCTGGCTCTGCAAGTCCTCAAAAGCAGTCTCTACAACAATACCTTTTATTTCGTGCGACAAACATGCAAAACAAATATTACAATAAAAAAAATGCTCATATATTACTCAATATGCCATGATATGCATGATTTGTGCAATTGTGAAGTAAAACTGGTTAATGAGTTGCTATTAATTTTACTAACTAGTCACAATGGATTATAACAAGTTTGAACAAGTTTCGAATTGATTTGAGTCAATTTGGATTCAATTAAGCCAAAACAGATTGCAACACCGGACTAGTCAATTGTCAAGGCCGGACTAGTCCGATCCAGGAACTGTGAAATAGGTTTTTTTTTCTGGATAGCGAGATCAAGGGTAAATTGATGTGTAGAAGTGAATGCAGAGGGTGTACTGTGTGTTTAGAGATCCAAGGATCAAGAATTGGGTGCAACACTTGATTTTTTGACGATTAGGGCATGATGAGAGGTGTTAAGGACAACTTGGTGATGTAGAACGTTGATGAAGAGAAGTTGACAAAGATCGTGCTTGTTTGATCCTCCTCCTTCTTCTCCTTCTCCTTGGTGTTGTGACTCCTCTTGATGGCGACACACGATCAAGGAGGGCAGCAAGGGGTTCTCCAACATGTGGAGAGGTGTAGGGGTATTGGGTTATTGTTTATATAGGGGGGGAGAGGTCGGGTTTTGGGGTGAATTCCAAGTATAATTTGGTGGAGAACGAGTAGGGGCCGTGGTGGGGTCCACTTGGGCTCCTTTGAGGTTGGGCACGAAGTTCTTGGGCCCAATTAAGACAATTACCCAATAACTTAACATGAAGAAAAAAACAGAATTCGAGTTGGACTCTGAAGGCCAGACTAGTCCGCAATAGGACCGGACAAGTCTGTTTTGGAACAGAGGCAAAACGGGACAAGTCCGGTTTAGAGGCCTGGACAAGATCGGGGTGGCTAGAAAAGGCTAATCCGGACTGAAAATTCAGCAAGATCGGACTAGTCCGCTGGAAATCAGACAAGTCCAGAGAAACATCAGAACCAACAACGGACTGGTCTGTGCATTTTGTCAGACAAGTCCAGGTTCGGAAGAAACTGAAGTTTCCGAAATAGAAGAAGGATAACGGACTAGTCCGGGGATGACACCGGACAAGTCCGAACCCTGACAGAATTAAACTGCTATTTAGACCTAAATTCATTTTAATCTTGTGCCTTTTAAGGTTGCTTTATGTTAAACATGTATGAGGGTGCCTACAGTGCATTATGCACGAGAATGAGGGTGTTACAGAAGCCAACATCGGTTCACGATAGGATGAGGTCAGGGCCCACCAGTCAGTGACCAAGAGGAAGCACAAGCCGAGGGGCGTCAGGACCAAGTCGGTCGAGCTCCTAGTTTGGCCGGCCCCTTCCGGGCACCAAACTCATCAGCTGACACGTGTAGCCCTCCTATGGTGCCTGAAGCCGTTGGTGATTAATTCACGAGCAAAATATGGCTGAAATCGCCTCAACTCTGTGTATAAATAGGGGGAGGAGCTTCACTTCACTCACACGAACACTTCAGCATTCACTAATTGTATACACTAGTTCTCTTAGTCCTTAGTGGAGGTTAGGCTGTAGAGAGGAGCCTCTAATCTCAAGTCCAAATTGGAAAAGGTATAGCTCATGTATCTTTCTTTTCTCTTGTTACTTTATGCATAATAATAATATTATTATTAGTCTCTCTTTATTCATATGCTCGGGCAAAAGCGTTTCTTGTTTGATTGTGTAGTCCACGTATGTGATTGGTGTAGATGTTATTATGATCTTATTGTAATGTACATATTATGTTATCATAAACAACATACACCTCCACAATAGTCTGATTAGGAAACAACATTGATTATATTAATATGAATATGTTAGTGCTTGGTTCCAACAATGGTTCAATGATGTTTAGGTTAGTCATGGCCTTAGGAAGGTACTTGCAAAACAACTCTTAAGGCATTTATTTAACATGTGTGGTGCTTACATAGTTATGTAGTGTTTGATATCTCATAGACCCACGAGTGGTAGGGGTAGACAATAGGTGGTGACAGCACTGTCCGTCCTTTGTACTCCCCATGTTCGGCTACACCACAGGCTCTTTGTAGTAATCGTCCTAGTTTTGCCAGGAGTAAACACGTGCCCGATGTGTTGGACCACTAAGACCTAGTATTCACCATTAGCTTATTCATGTGTACATTATTAGGATATGTATATGAGTAATTAGAGAACAGTAGGAGCAGCCCCGTCTTGTAACTTAACCTTCACTAGGATATCCTTACCCATTAGAGTAGATTGCTTAGGTGTGTGTCACACTACCCTCACTACATCATTTACCCATACTACTAGAATTCTCACTTGAACACCCTACTCTACCTATGATTATGCCACACTTCACTTGCCTTCCTTTGGGATAAAATAAATACGATACCATTGGAATAATCTCGGGTGAAATGGTCAGCGGTACTTTCTGTGCGCTTGCAAAATTCATCTTACTTTTACTTTGGTTAGCCTAGTACCAACTGCATGTCTAGCACTCATTGCTAGGATGGCCTGTAGATGTTAAGAAATACGAACAAGCCTTTACGGCACTGTTGCCGGGGAAGGCACATAAGTTTTGCAAGATCATGTGGTAGATAGGACTCTAATAGGTTTTTAGTAGGATAAACTTGTTTTGTTTTTCCATTCTTTGGTGTGGAATCGTTGCCGGGAGGAATCGTTTGCTCGACCTCTTAGGTTGGGACTTGGGCAAGTTGGATACCCGACCTCGGACAAAAGGGGCATTGGTGGCGGGCCCCTCCTTGAGACGGAGGGTAGCTACAGTTTGTAACCACATAGTGGTCACGTACCATCGGGTCTCATATGTTTGGGACATAAGTACAAAACTTTGTCAGTAACCCCCGAGCCTTCGGTCGAGTCTCCACAAAGTTGGTTCTAGGTTGAACTTGCGCGCGCGTCGGGGACCTCGAAAAAAAAAAGAGTTCAATAAACATGTTAGTATCGGTTCAATATACATGTCTCACCACTAGCGGCCCGAACTACTCCCAGCAGGGCATAGGCGGCCGATCGTTGTTAGCCCAAATCGCATGGCAGACCCCGAGCCTCTTATGAGGTCAGGTTATCAGTTTGCAAGTTGGTTTGCGCCCCGCCGACGAGCCATCATTTGCTCAGAGGGGTGAGCAGACCGGGAAGCTTCCAGGGTAGGGTCTAAATCCCATGCTCGGTGAGTTGTCTAACGGGTAACCCAAGTGGAACTCAGTCGAGCCAGTTCGTTTGGGGCGATCAGAACGTGTCCATAGCTATTTGTTAGTGATGGCTGCACGTCAGGGCACAAATGCTCGCGTTTCATAAATCCGCCTGAGGACATCTATATAGTTCCTGAGTTGACCGAGGGACCCAAGTGGCTCAGGAACCAACCCTTAGTCAGGATACTAAGTCGCGAAGCTAATTCCTGGACATGGATAGTTGGAGACATCAGGGAAGCATCACCCCGAGTACATCCGACTGCAGGCCACCTGAAGTCATCCATCCCTCACCCTTGTTCGTTCAGGACAGCAACACTATGACTTGTCAGACAGGTAGGTGGCCTGAGCTATTCATGGCCCCAAAAGTAAGCTAGAAACTTACCTTCTTACCATGGCCTAATTGTACATAAGTGTCACGGCCAATAGGCACAAAGAGGAGACGTGGGAATGCTTTGTGACTTGGACTCGATGTCGATTACAAGGTGGCCGTCGCCTGGCAAAATCTATTCTCTACTAGTATCCAAACATTTCGAGAACATGAAATCAATCTAAAGCGGCGGTGGTTACATGGGACTAGGGGCGTATGGCACACGCTCTAGTGCTCTAGTCCATGCGCCTGCGACAATGAGTGTTTGATGAGACAAGGCACCTTAACGTCGATGTCTGTTACATGCACATCTCCTTGCGCACTTGTCGGTAACCTCCCAGTCGAGCATTATAAAAAGCCCCAGTGTATATGTTGGCCTCCTCCTCCTTACCCATCGCCTCCAAATCTCCTTGCGCCCCCTCCTCTCAGAAAGTGCATCTAGGCATACCCTTGTGGGTTTTGGACGATTGGTGACAAACAAACGAGATCCTAATGAGATTTGTTGAGCTGAATGCAGGTCCATAGAGAATAAAAATAATAAGTGCACTAAAGCTGAAAAATGACGAATGAGAAGGGAAGAGCCGAAGTGAAGACTTGAAGTGCAAAGTAATTGTTGACGTATAGGATGTGTGTAAAAGACACATCCCAAGAGCTCACGACTTTGTGTAGAGAGTAAGGGTTAAAAATCAACAAGTTAAGCAATTCATTGAAGCACCGGACAAGTCCACACACCAGCGGACTAGTACAATTTCCTTTCTGTTCGATAAGTCCCAAAATGCGAATTAGTCTGTCTACATAACACAAAACACACCTTGGATCGGACAAATCTGTTTCACATGGACTGGTCCGATTTGGTTACTGGAATCACAACGGACTAGTCCAGTCCTATACGGACTAGTCCGGTTCACTCACAGTAATTAGGGTTTCAGGTGTGCTGCACGTTTCATGCACATATCACACAGGACACCAGACTAGTCCGGCTGTCAGGATCCCTAACGGTAAATTTTCTAAGTGTCTATAAATAGGTGATCCACGACCCCATAACAAAAACCAAGAACCCTAGCGCCATCACACGTCCAAATAGCACAAAAGCACTCCCCCCCCCCCACACATCTAAAGCCCTAAAAGGCTTAATCTTTGGGAATAAAGATTTGGGATAGGGAGAGCGATGTCTACTCATCGTTGAGCTCTTGGGTTTGATCTCTCATACACTCTCGCAATTCTTGTAAGTCTTTTGAGTGTGTTCGATCTGTTTTCTTGCTGTAATCTCATGGGAGCCCTTAGCTTATTAGGTTGCTCCATCAACTCGGTGATTACCCCGTGATAGTGGAACTCAAGTCGGCCTTCTTGGTGACTTGACGAGGTAAAGGGTTGGTTAAGACCCAACTCTTTGTGAGCTCCTCAACGAGGATGTAGATCTCTTTTGTGGGATCAAACATTGGTAAAAATACTTTGTCTCGCGTGTTCTTGATCTTTACTTTTTGCAATTATAACCATATAGGGTTAAACTTGATCATACTCATAATCATCTTTAACTTTGTGTTTCTCGAAGAACCTAATTGCTATATTCACCTATTAATCACTCTAAATTTGATTTACTATTCTGCTGCTATAACGTTTGAAGAAAAACAAAAAATCAGGTAATCTTTTTGTAGATGTAACAAGTGTTCTACGGAATTCCTTGCCAAGTTCTTTCTATTGGACAAGACCAATGCCCTACGTGGAAGAATTTCTAGCTTCCAACAAGACGCTAAGGACTCTATTCCCGAGGCTTGGGAAAGGCTGCAAGAGTACGTCCTGGCATGTCCCCAACATGGGATGGATGATTGGCTCATTATCCAAAACTTCTACAATGGGCTGATCCCTTCCACCCGTGACCATGTTGATGGTGCTGCTGGAGGTGTCGTCTTCTCATTGATGGTGCCCGAAGCCAAAGATTTGATTGAGAAAATGGTCTCAAACATGGGTTGGAGCGATGAGCGTCTCCATACCCGCCAGTGAGGCATGCACACCTTGAAGTAGGTGGACATGATCACTGCGATATTGGACCTTCTTATGAAGAAGATTGATGGACAAGGCAATGGTGAGGAATGTTGCAATGCGTATGCCCTAGACTCTTACATCACTTGTGAAGTCTGTGGTAGCACGGGCCATTCGGGCAATGACTGCCCAAAAACCCGTGAGGAGGCCTTATACGTAGCCAACAATGGAAACAACAATGGCTATCGTCCTTCAATCTTAGCATTAATGCTCTCTAGGGTCTTTTTCATTAGCCGACAACTTCTTGGATAGAGCATCATTGATCTTCAACTGGATAATGGCAAGCTCTCTCAAGTTGGGTTGATTTCCATTATTGCCATTGTTGTTGTACCGTTCTTGAAAGAATGGGTGTGGTTGGCCCCACCCTTGGACAACAATTGATTCTTCAAGAATCAATTGATCTTCAACAAGATGTTGGAGACCCAGTTGGCTCAACTGGCAACTGTTGTTCCACCAATGGAGAATGGCAAGATGCCAGGACAGCCCGCACCTCATGTGGAAAGTGCCAATATGATTTCCCTACAAGAAGGCAACTAGCTGAAGGACCCTGGATGTCCTACGATATCATGATCGATTGGGACTCACTACTTTGACAAGGCCCTTTGTGAAATTGGAGCAAGTGTGAGTGTGATGCCCAAGGTGGTTTTCGACCAGCTGAACTTCACGAAGCTTACTCCAACACCAATGCAGCTCTAGCTGGCTGATTCTTCAGTTCGTTATCCGACGGGTATTGCTAAAGACGTTCTGGTAAATATTTGTAATTGCTTTATTCCTGTGGATTTCGTGGTGCTCGACATGGAGGTCGAGAAGGATACATCGCTCATCTTGGGAAACAATTCCTAAGCACCGCGAAGGCTCGCATAGATGTGGGAGCTGGAGAAATCCACTTCCATATCAATGGCAAGGAGGAGAAGTCTAACTTTTGCCCAAAGTTGGAGCAATGATCCATGACCCGTATCAAGTGTGGGATGAATGTTAAACACATTCAATAGGTCAAAATCACCCCTCCAATGGTGGACTCGCTCATTGAATTCATGAGGAAATTGATCTATTTGGAGAACCCGTCTTATAGTCCACGCTGACATCCATAGAAGACGGAGTCCAACAAGTCGCCAAAGAAGGAATGGCGGAAGAATCAAGACAAGCCGTCCGAACCCATCCCTACTTTAACACCATCATTTTCATGAATAATGCACTACATACATCCTTATACATGTTTAATATTAAGTCATGTAAAAAGGAACAAGATTACAATAAATTTAGGGCTAAACTGGAAATTTTAGTCTGTCAGGGTGCGGACTTGTCCAACCTGACTAGTACGGTATCCCCTGTTCAGAAAATTCAGTATCTCCTGTTCAGAAAATTCAATTTTCTTCAGAGTGCGGACTTGTCCAGCCAAATCCCCGGACTAGTCTGGTGTCCCCAATTTCGTTCAGAAAAATTCAGTTTCTTCAGAGTCCAAACTTGTCTGGCGTAAAGTGCGGACTAGTCCGATTTCTTCTCTGATGTTTCTCGGACTTATCCAGTCAGACTGGTCTGTTTTTCTCTGTTGCCAAACGGACTAGTCCCGTCCCTACTGCGGACTAGTCCAACCTTCGGGGATCAACTCAGATTCTACTTTTTCTCAACGATTGGTTTTTGGGTAATTGCCTAATTTGGCCCCAAGAACTTCGTCCCCAACCTCAGAGGAGACCATGTGGACCCCACCATGGCCCCTACACGTCCCCCACCGAATTCTACTTGGAATTCACCCCAAAACCCTAACTCTCCATCCCTATATAAACAACCCAATGCCTCACACCTCTCCACCCCAATTGAAAAACCTTGCTGCCACATTCATATTGTGTCGTCGTGAAGATCAAGTCCAGAACCAAGGAGGAGGGGAGCCACATGAAGAAGGACCAACCAAGATCGATCTTCATCGTCTTTTCGACGAATTGACGTTCTTCACCTAAAATCTTCATCAACTCGTCTTCATCAAGCCCTTATCGCCAAGATTCAAAGTCTCACGCCCAAACCTTGATCTTTTGATTTCTGAACACGTGGT